>OY735211.1:54513756-54613756 GCA_963457665.1 Thysanoteuthis rhombus
TAAAGCACAATTAAACAACATGCTTACAAAATTTTTATTATGTATTTGAATGAAGGGCAAACGCGTCAATCTTCCTAGGCCAGACGTCACTTTTGGTCACTATTGTGTGTCTGTGTGTGTGTAAAACATATGTAACTGTTTTGATTACATGGCAAAAATAGCACACGTCTTTTCAATGGATACAAAGTGATACTTTTATTCCATCGATCGTGAAACGCACTCTTTGAAAATTCAATACTTAGTCAATATTTTGCCAACGGATGATATTATTGCGATTGATGTCTTGCAGGAAAAATGTTTGCTTTGCTTTCTATCTTGTTTTTATTATTATTATTATTATTATTATTATTATTATTATTATTATTATTATTATTATTATTATTATTATTATTATTTATCAAAAGAAAGAAGATAAACCAGAATTTCTCGATTTTCAAAATATGATATAAACTAACTAAACTATTGTATATCTTCATTAGTCAAAATCAAAAACTAAATCAACTTTCAACACGTTATGGCGCAGTCTGCAATAAAAAAATTTAAAAAAAGAAGAATTTGAACGTCACACATCAAAGTTCCAATATCTCAGTTCCTTATTTAAAATCATTTTTTCCAAGTTAAAAATGTGAAATGTGTGTTCTGTCAAGGAAAACTGAATATGACTCGAAAGTCATACATAAATGATACGAAAAAATTGCTTTATTTTCAAAACTTTGGTAAACAATTACCAAAACGTTTATGGTGAACACTAATCAGTTCGCCGAAAATATTGTTCAAACTTTCTGGTTCGTGAGTTTGAAGCCTTAACGACCACTTACTCTTGTCGTGTGCTAGAGCATCAAGGCCTCCTTGTTCTTTCTCTAGGACATGTACTTGGAGGTCGTTATCGAAACTGCATGTCTCGTTTTTACTGAAGTTCTTACTCAGCGATTGGAACTTTGATTTGTAACATCCAAATCCTATTCCGAGAACTCACGATTAACGTTTTAGGAATTGAAAGTTGTTTCACATTTGAATTCTGACTGACGAAGTTTTACAATGTATCGAAAAAAATTCAGTCTTGTTAGATAGTATCACAATTAAAAGAATTGAAACAATCTTGTTTTTCTTCTTTCTTTTGAAATATTAACACATTATCGATCATTTCTCATTATTATTATTATTATTATTATTATTATTGCTGTTGTTTATTACTCAATTTTTCTTAAATCTCATGTTGTAAAGGAGAAAGAGAAGCAATGGCTTCAAAATGTTGTGTGTTTGTGAGGTATATCGTGTTCGATTTAATGATATTAACTATGGTCTAAAATATCTCTCCTTTATGTTTGTCACTCTCTATTTCTCCTTCTCTATCTCACTAACTCCACTATTTCCCCCATCTCCTTTCCCCTCTCTCTTTCTCTATATCTCCGTGTGTTTCTCTCTCTCCCTTACCCTGTCTTTCTCCCTGCCTTCTCTATATCTAACTCCTATCTCCTCTCTCTCTCTCTCTCTGTTGTTCTCTGTCTTCTTCTCACCCTACTCTCTCTTCTTGTCCACTCGTTCTCTAGCTGCGCCTAACATACATCGCTCTACCACTGTGCTTTCAGCCTGCCCGCGTGGCCTGCTGGGTAGCGACAGCCAACCCATATCCGAGATCGAATACGGGTTAGATTCGGGGTATATACCCGTGCCAAAGTTGGGAGCATCGGGTCTAATCGAAAGGTCTTCGGCTAGTGAGGCGCACGGTGAACCCGGGGAACCACTGCTCGAAGCAGGTACGTCTGAAATCTACTGCAGACTAAAAAAAACATTCGTTCACCTCCTTCCGATGCACTCCCTCAACTTTCTACCTTGTATCTTTGTTTCTTTTCGTCTCTCAATCTCTTTCTCCATCCTCTCTCTCTCTCTCTCCCTTTCAACCCCTCTCTCTCTCTTTCTCCATCCTCTCTCTCTCTCTCCCTTTCAACCCCTCTCTCTCTTTCTCCATCCTCTCTCTCCCTTTCTACCCCTCTCTCTCTTTCTCCATCCTTTCTCTCTCCCTTTCTAACCCTCTTAATCTCTTTCTCCATCCTCTCTCTTTCCCTTTCTTCCTCTCTCTCAATCTCTTTCTCTATCCTCTCTCTCTCCCTTTCTACCCCTCTCTCAATCTCTTTCTCCATCCTCTCTCTCTCCCTTTCTAACCGTCTCAATCTCTTCCTCCATCCTCTCTCTTTCCCTTTCTCCCTCCTCTCTCTCTCTCTTTCTCCATCCTCTCTCTCTCTCTCTCCCTTTCTACCCCCTCTCTCTGTCTTTCACACACACACACTTTCCTTCTCTCTTCTTAACTCTGCCAATGAATTTTGGGAGAGGTATATGAATTCAATTTCTCTGCAATGGGCTGCGATTCAATTTCGGGCTCTCATCCACGTTCAGGTACCTCTCCTGCATCGTAGCTTTATTTCAACACCACCCAATACCTCTAAAAGTCCTGAATTGATTTCAATGTAACTTTGTGTTCGGACAGGCCATGAGCTAAGGAAGAATTAGATAAATTTTGTAAAGGGTTCTGAGGTTTTTTTTCTCGATTGAGGGATATTAATGTTTTCTCTCACATTTGTCCATGATATATCTCTAAAAGTTCCCAATGAATTTCGATGGCATTTGGCGAAAGAGTGGGCTATGTTTTAAGGAAGAATCGATTGAATTTTGAGTTGGATTAAGGAATCTATCTTCAATTGAGACGTATTCTTTCATATCAAAATACCAAAATAGTCGGAAATATTGAAAAATCGAAATGCAGTTATCTCCCCTGTATCGTAGCTATATATGAACTGATATAAACTAATAGCATATAGCGTTGGCATAGGAATGTGCTCTTTCTATCTATCTATCTATCTATCCATCCATCTGTCTATCTATATCTAACTCTCATCGTCTCGGTCCTGTGCACTACGATAGCCAGCAAGCTGAGCGAGGGAGAGGGAGAGCAGGTCTGGAAATGTGGGGGCACCCAGTGAGCATCAGACTTGCTTCAGCAGTCCACAGTGGCTTCGAAACTTTGCAACTGCAAGGTTCCTTCTATGAGGGAAAGATTCTGGCAGACCTCTATTTTAAGCATTTATCTTTTAGACTAATTGATGAACTCAAATAAAAAGCAATTTTTAACCTTTAAAAATCAAATTTATTTAAAAATGGATTGCGTTTATTCGAATTCGACTACCTGCCACAGGAGTGTGTCCAGTAATTGTGTGAATGATGATGAGCTTCCGGTGCAACAAGATTCGTTTTCGAAACCAGTGTTCTACAAGAATAACTTCTTTATAATTCCTAAACAGAAAAGCATCCAATTCATACACAAGGCTACATTTGTGGGAAACCCAGTGTGGATCAAATTCACTATACCAGTTTCTCCACGGAAATATCTATTAAGTTTGATTTAATTGTGCACAAGACCACAAATGTGGGGTACCCACTGAGGATACACTTCACTATACTAGAATTTAGTCTGCGAGATAAGCCTGCTAAATCATGCTGGGTGATATTAACTAAGTTTACTATTGAAATTAGGGGAGATAAATATAGAAAAATTATGTTGCACCAGTCTTCTGAGTGGGATGGAAATGGCTAACTTTTAAAACCAGTAATTCGAAATCTCGACTTTCACCTGAGATTGGACTCTGACTTCCTGGCGTCAAGCCAAAATCCCCAATTATATTACTCACCAAGCAGACCTAAGTATTTACTAAGCTCAAGGCGCTCCACTCAGCGGGACTAAAATGCTAACCGTTGCTCTACGGCGAGGCACCTATATTCGCAATTATCTACCGTTGTCTCGAAATAAAATGTTCATTATTAGTTAATTAATCCTTTCATTATTTTGTTGTATATTTGTCATTGTTCGCCCGGATAGTATGATGGTTAGCATGTCTGCGTCACTCACATAAGGTCCTGGATTCGGTATGGGCGAAGTATGAGGAAACTCTTCATTAGGACAAGTTTCCCTGGGCACTCTGCAACTTATTGATTACACAGTAAGCTGTGTGATTAGAGTGGAGATATCCTGCCAAGTAGGTGGTCGTAAAAACTTTTAGGAATAAAGTTTTGGGCTCGACCAAACTTTAGACTTGCAAGGGTTACAAAACTGACCATGAAACAGAAACCGAGACTTAGTCACTGCCTTCCATACTCCATTTTGATACTTCCCACTGATTATATTATAGTTTCACGATTACCGTATAAGCCTCAAGAATTTTCCCTAATAGATATCAGTTTGTTTAAACTCTATGAACTTATCAGTCTAATGGTCAACAATGCTTAATGTTTGTAAGTCGACTTATCCAGCGAATATTGAACTAAATTTGAATCGACACCTTAATTTGGGGATGGACCCCGTTGTAGTATGTAACATAGAGCCAAACACTTGAAAAATGATTTGCTAATCTCCTAGAACCCCTGCAAATACAGAGAGTTCGACCTTCACAATGTACCTCCGTTATTCTAGCTTTCTACAACACGAATCTGATCTACATGAAATAATTGCTGTATCATCAATAATTATGAACGTACACAATCCCTCATCCGTAACCCATAAGACCAAACACTTCCTGCAATCTTTTTCAGATTTTGTAACAGTAGTAGCCGCACTGTGTATAGAGTAAGCAATCAAGTCGATTAATATCCATAAGGGGATATGAAGCTCATGTTTACATTGTCTACGGACATACATCTAATTGCAAATACATCCCGATTAGAGCTTAAGACCATTAACTTCAGATAACGGGAATTTCAGCCATTGCAATTCTCTGGCTCAACATGCCTGCAATTGTTAGCTTACTAAAGAGGAGGCAGTGTATACGTCATGTTTATTTCAATTTCTCCAGATAGGGTAAGCAAGAAGAAGGCAAAGGAGCAGACATCTTGTTGGTTTGATCAAATGACTTAGTAAAAGAAAGATAATGAATGGCATTTATTTTTTTTCTCCCTGGAAAAGACAAGAAAGACAACACAGATGTGTAGGTAAACATATGTATGTGACATAGTTCTTCATGCTGTGCATTACGCATATTTCACTCATTGCACTCAGGTCGAGTTGTGTCCATACAACCAGAACGTAACTAGGATGTAAGTCAGTGCATGGCTGAAAACATTTTATTGATTCCATTTAGTCATATTGATCAGTCTTCACTCTTGACAGAAAAAAATAATATAATTGGTTCCATCAGAGGTAACTCTTCTTTCTTCTCTCATAAGATACACACACCTTTTTTGCTATATAAATTAATTTGGCTTACGACAGTTTTTTAATTTATAGCAACACTCTACTTTCAGAAAGAAGGGAAATCCAATCGATTCGGAGATCCTGGAATTTACAAACACATTATTGTAACGGCGCGGGGAATGGACTCGGTGAGCCGGGTTCAAATTCCGGCTGAAACAATTTGTTTACTTTTCTCTCGGGTACTTTGAAAATGTATGAATCCTCTTTCTTCTCCTAGCTATTGGTTAAAAAACGCAGGCTGAAGCATGTGATACGGCTTCGGGTGTATATTTTACACATCGCAAACTCGGGTAAGTAGTAATGTAATATATACAGCCTCAGCTGGGGTGACTGAAGCTATGGCCAGCGTAAAGGCACTACTTACTTTACTCAACAGTTCCTGAGCTAATTCTAAAAGATGATTCTTCCATTAATTCGAGCATTTTTTATACATGCGGGGAAAAGAGTTGTATTTGGTCGAGAATTTGGTAGAATCTGTCATATCCAATGGAAATGCCTAAAACTTTTTTTTTTTTACTTTGTTTTCCTTTAAAAAAATGTAAAAAGATTTCAATGATGATTGCTTTTATCATTGAGTGAGATTTATCCAGAATAATTTCCTTGTCTTGCTTGTTTGTTTTTCACTTAATTTCGGATGTCTGTTGCATTCTGGAATGCTAAATCTGTTTCTAGAGGAGAATGCATATTCAGGAAGAAATAATCGCAAAAACAAGCTAGATGATTCTTCATACCCCAATAAGCAGCAGACAATGACTGAAACTCTCTGTCTAACAACATCCAGACAAGAACAATAGATTTGTTTGTTTGATTATTTGTTTTATTTTTCCGAATTAGTACACACAATTTGACCAAATTTAAAGAAGACTACAAAATATCCTAAATCTTTATCAACTCTTGTTTTTTTTATTTTCAATGCATTTTTTGTGTTTGTTGTTAAAACTGTATGTATCCAATATGATTTCATGATGAATAGATAGAATTTGGTTCTCATATAAATATACAGGGTTTTCATGAAGTCCTCGGACAGTTTTCCGTAACTTTAATTCTATAAATAATAGTTAATTAGTTAATGATCTTTAAAATGGTAAGGATTTATAACATTTTTAGATGGATTTATTCACGAGATTGTTGATCTTCAAAACAAACACATTACGTATACAAACTGTGATACTATTCTAAAGTTCTTCAAATACATTTTATTGTTAATTTCCAATTATGCCCCGAATCACATTAGTTCTCCAGGTATGAAAGTCATTAGGTCTTATATCATGCATTGTATTCTCTACATGTTTCTACTTGGAAGAAATCCAATGAGCTCAAATACAGTGATCGTGGTGGTAACATATTGGCCCATCTTTCCTTTCAAATTTCTTGAGAAAATTCCATTTAGAAATCGTCCAACTCCAAGAGCAACGTGACCGAGTGTATTTATCTTTGCGAATCACTATATCACTTTCACTGAAGTTCATGACTAAAGTCATTCTCTAATGGATACAGTTTACTTCTTTTGAGGTCATGGGTCAATCTTAAATCTGCAAATGAAGAAATTAAATGATTTATAAACAATATATAAATATCAGACTCCGGTCGAGGCTGTTCATCTTCACTTCGCTCTAATGCCCTAGGGAAAGTCATGAATCTATCTCTTGTCCTCTAGCTACGGGTTAAATAGCAGTGAAGGTTGGGCACTCTAACCTTGGGAAGGCAACCAGTCAAGGAGAAGGAAAACTGAATCCAAACCAGGGAGTAGAGGCCCTCTCAAGGTGGTTTGGCACCCAATTTGACGTCCTCCCGGTAGCTCCTATAGCCAAGCTGATGCCAGACTTATCACTTTTCTTTCCTCTGGAATACACCAGCAATGCCGAGAGGGAGATTTTGAAGACTGACATGCACCCAGGAAGGGACGTTCCGTTGTCTGTAGAGACAGAACGGATGCCATTAGTTTGTAAAAAATATTAGAAAAAATGTGTATTATTCCCTTCAAACTTTGTTTTTGTGACAAGTTTAGTGATATTCATATGTAGATGTTTTTCTCACGAGTATGTGATTAGAAATGTACAAATTCGCCCGTTGCCCAGTTAAGAATAAATAAATTTCAAATTATTACTGTCCTCGTCACAAAACCAAAGTTCGAAGGGCATAATTTTCTATACTTCTTAGACATATTTCATATTTGTTGCCATGTTCAGAGAAAAAATACCAGTAATCAAGGAAAAGGCTCAAAGTCCTTAGCAAGGGATGGGAACCTATTTTTATCAAGAGTCCACCTCTGGTTCAAAAGATTACTTTTCACATTTTTTTTGTCTCTTATCTTTAAAACCTTGTTATCTTTCTCCTTGTTTCTTTTTTGTAGCCACTACCGCCGCCATGATGTCTCGTTTGTAGTCGAACCTTGAGATAAACACACAGAATCTGGATATGAATCAAACATTTTCATATCCATCTATCCATCCATTCATCTATATCAATATATATATATATATATATATATATATATATATATATATATATATATATATATATATATATATATATATATAATGATAATACAGACCATGTAGAATTCAAGTTTAATTTAGAATAAGTTTTATTCTCATTTTTGAGACATGTTTTACTTGACGGAGCAAGCTTCTGCGGACAAAGAAAAAAATATCAGCCTATTTGTGGGTGTTTTTATATATATATATATATATATATATATATATATATAGTCGTTTTTTGGTACCTAATACACACACACACACGCGCGTACACGTGCACATACACACCACAGAGCTAGAATATTCAAACTAAGATTTGGTGAACTTGCCAATTACAGCTCATACCACATCACATATACTCAGGAGACTCCCATTATTACAGTACCCTCCTTCTAACGAATTTGCCGTTATAATAGATTTTATACGAAGTATATGAATATGAAACACAAAAAGTGTTAAAAATTAATTATTATTACCCATCACCAATCTAGTCCCCGATCTATGACTCTACTAATTTTAGTTTTTAAAATAATGCACTGAAATCTTCATGTACTGTCGCAGAAAACTAATCTCCTGTAATAGTCTAGCGTTAGAAAGCGTGTGTCATTAAATAGTGCTGTTAGAACCAGTGCCGTTAGAATGAGACAACTCACCCATCTCGAGGCATGCGCATGAAGCTCTGCGCGCCGATGGTCTGTTTCTGCCTAAACAATTTGCTGACCTGTTATCTCTCAACACAAGGAATGTCTTTGGTTCAAAGGTGATTCTTCTGAAGACATGTTTGACTTTCAGCCCCAACCCCCCACGGCGTCTATCAGGTGGAAAGGGGGATATGCTATCAATGAAAAACGCCTTTCTACCGATAGATTGTTGAAACGAGCTGCCTTTCTTGAAAATTCGAAATCTTGGCCTTTTATCTGGACCTTTATCTTTGCCTTTTATCTTGGCTCGAACCCCAATCACTCGGAAATATATAACGATCTCAGGTAGTGCACAGGCATGGATGTAATAATGTTTTGTTTTTTTTTGTAATTATTCCTGTAGATTCTTAGTAGCACATAATGCAGTTTCAATTGCACAAGTAGGTTTCATGTTGTGGATTTGCTAACCTCTCTCACTTGATAGATTCCTTTACAGAGCTAAGTACTGAAACTGTTCCGCTATTTGTCCATAGCTAAGAAAATGGATGTCCATGACATCATAGACACTATTAAAAACTCAAATGGCAATGGGCAGGCCATGTTGCAAGAATGGAAGACAACCAATGGACATCACGTCTCACAACATGGATTCCCAGAAATCACATAAGAAACCGAGGCCGACAGAACACAAGATGGAGAGATGAACAAGACAAATTCAGGAAATACTGGCTCTGCGACACCCATGATAGAGAATTGTGGCAAATCCTGGGGAAGGTCTATGTCCAACGACGGACGTTAAAAGACTGATGATGATGATGATGATGATGAAGGAGAGGTGAACGCTGAGTGAACGAAAGGAGCCGAAAATTGAAATCGCTTCGCCATTTTGTTTTCTGTGCTGATAACTGTAAGGCTATCCTGCACTTCAAAAAAAAAAAAAAAAGGATAATTCTGTTATGCTATTCATGTACGCAAAATCCTATGAAATATAGAAAAGAAATTCGTCTTCTCCAGCAGATTCGTTTAGATGTTTAAGGTTGCCCTGACACCATTTTAGTTCTGTCTAAATTTTTAGATGAGGGAGCATTTTTTGTGGATTTTTGTCCTCGGATTGAGCAAGAGCCGGGCCTGTAGTATATGTTATAGAGGGTCTAAATCGGATAGATATTAAAACATATACGGTTTTTTATTTACATAATGTGGTGATTATTTTTCCATTTGCATTACAGAAAGATGATAAAAATATGCCTGACATTTCAGTAGGAGTATCAATTTACTTTCATTTTGATCTTTGTGCAACGGCTATGACTCTACTTTCAAATACCTTCGTATTTATGCGTTGTATATGTTTCGCACGTATTACACGCCATTATTATACTGAAGTAAGATAATAACCCAAATTAAAAGTGATAACTCGTTGAAATCGTTAACCTGAAAAACCTAGCTGTTGATAAAAGCTGAAAACAGTATAGTTCTACGTATAGTAATTGAGCAAGTGCTGAATTAATAGCTTACAAGTATATAGCGTAGAGCTCTTGAAAACACCTTTTTTTGCTAGCGAGGTGATCTGGCACTGATCCTGTACGCAAATCACTTTTTCTTGGTTGAGCAAGAACAAAAAAGTATTTAAGCATTAATAGATGTTCTTTTCAGTATATTCACGTAGAACTAATTTTCCTAGTTTTTGAACTTTTACCAAGGATTGTAAACATTGTTAAACGCTAATTATTGAGTTTTTTCTAATTTATCAAAATACAAGTTTAAGGATTCCGCTAGAAATGGCAGCAGGGTTTATTGTACTTTTGAAATATCAGAGACATTTCGTTGATCTGCATTTTCTTTCGACTACAAAGAACCCGGATATTTCATGCGTTTGTAAATATAAATAGATGGATGAAGGAGATAACTTTATAATAAGCATTTAACATTAATTTTCCTTGAGAAGTTTTACAGACAGAGAATATAAACCACTACGCGGCGTAGTATACACGCAGATATCTATAGATTTTATCGCTTTAGTTCGATTTACTGTCATAACGTTATGCTTTTACAGATTCATTGCTTTTATTATCATTTTATTTATCATATGGTTTTAACATTTAATTGTTTCAAGATGATTTTTGAGCGTTACAGTTTTGATAGTAATTTAATATTACTTTAAAATGATTGCAATATGACAACGTTTTATCACGATTTTTAAACTTTGTTTAATCTTTTGTTGACTTCTGGGGCATACATACGTACATATATATATATATATATATATATATATATATATATATATATATATATATATATATATATTAATATATATATATATATATATATATATACATATATATATATATATATAATATATATATATATAATATATATATGATATATATATATATAATATATATACATATATATATATATATATATAATATATATATATATAATATATATAATATATATATATATAATATATATATAATATATATATAATATATATATGATATATATATATATAATATATATATAATATATATATGATATATATATATAATATATAGATAGATAGATAGATATTTATATAGATATTTATATATAAATATATTTATATTATGTATATATATAAATATATTTATATTATGTATATACATAAATATATCTATATTATATGTATATATATATATATATATATATATATTTATATGTAAATATGTATTTATATTATATATATATGAATATATTTCTATTATATTATATGTATATATGTGTGTGTGTGTGTGTGTGTGTGTGTTCATATTTTATATATATATATAAATATATTCATATTATATATATATATATATAAAATTTAACCTTACTGACGGTCCAGTTCCGTGGAGTAGAGCGAGGATATCAGCCTTTGTGTCAGAAGTTAAGGTTTTGATCCTACCAATGATACTGGATGCTATAACGAATAGTCTATAGCCACACTGAAGAGTTGTAATACAGCGAAACAGCTGTCTGTGGATGACACAATAATCATATATATATATATATATGTATATATATATATATATATATATATATATATATATATATATATATATATATCCCGAAGTTCCTACGACTGCTGGAAAATCAATATAAATCGACTAGGACGTACGTGTCACGGGAAGTAAAGATTTTCCAAGCTTTTACAACCTAAGACAATGACGTCATCATAACATAAAACCCATTCAGAAATTAGTCCCCGTTACTTGAACCAACAGTAATGACGGACAAGCAGATTGATCTGCTAACTTTCCAGAGATTTTCATTCTTAATAAAAGCGATTTTTGTTATTTGATTTAAGAATGATTTCCTCTAATCATCAAGTGAAAATCAACCTATGTTTGGCTTTTTTATATCCTTTTCGAAAATCAGGGTCAGTCTTGAAAGGGTTACGGATGATCCTGATACTTTTTTTTAATATTTTTGTTATGATTTTAAAACATCATCTTTCAAGTATTAATTTGATATCATGTTCTTCCAACATTTCAAATATCTCGTCACTTTATGTCGATCTTACAGACTTAACGTTATTGTATATCTTAAAGCTTCATGGTTTTAGTGCTATTTTTTTATATCTTCTCGTTCTAGTAAGCTTTTAATGTCATTTTTATTCTGATTTTAATATCATGTCGTTTTGGTCTGATTTTTAAAACCTTATTTTAGATTGAATTTAACTTGATTTTATGAACCTACCGTTTTATCACGATTAACACCTTGTTGGTTTAATTGAAGCTGGATTAAAACAGGACTGCTCAGTTGAACAGATATCACTAAAAAATGAATGCTACCAGACACAAACAAAGGGACCAATTTAGCATAAACATAAATTGTAACCTCCTTAAAACCAGAGGATTGGAGGGGGTAAAAACAAAAAAAAATGTATTCTACACATGATAACTAGTGAATCTTTAGATTTTTTACCCTTTGTCTCCAGTGATGTAACCTGTGCACGTGACTCGTACATACATAATCATCCAGACAGCCTTAAAAACTGAAGAAACCCATTTAAATGTTGAATATTTTATTGACAGCCTTGGTTAACGGTTTCTTATTATAGGACGCCTATCGTAGTAGAATGGTTAGTTAGATTGTCACGCAGACCAGTTTGTGTGTTTATTCGGTCTGATAGCCACCGAGCGCTTCACATTAGGGGCCTTGAACTAGAAACAGAGAAATATCCATAGTAAAACTAAAGATCCTTAGAATGACTGAGAATACTTTGGTATTAGTGTAAAACGTTGAAAAAAAAAAACAATTAAAGATAAATAAATGGATACGAAGTTGTATATACGCAGCAAGCATCCGAAGAAGGCCGAAGGACACAGCCACTGAATTGTTGTGTAAAAATAAAAAAGACTCTGATTAAAGCATGAAGTTTCATTAGCAACGTTTTCAGTAACCCCCTCTCTCTCCTTTCTCTCTCGCTCCTTTCTCTCTCTCTCTCACTTTCTCCTCCCTTTTCTCTGTTCCCTCTCTCTTTTCTATTTCTCTGTTTCTCGTTTTCTCTTGGTCATTTTCTATTTCTCTCTCAGCTTACATTCTTTTCTGTTCTCGCTTTCCATCACCCTCTTTTAGTGTTTGATATCATTCTAGCATCCGTTCTAAGGATTTTTTACAGTGGCTTTTGTGTTTGGCTGATCTATTCTTTGGCCTTCAATTTAAACTAGTTGAAGACTGAACAATGATGGCTTCTTAGCGATCCCCAATAATTAGCCACCATAACAATTAGTGAATTTTCTTTCTATACATGACAATATAAACAAAAAACAAAAATAAAAGTAATTAAGAATAAATAAATAAGCATTTTCTTGGATATTTTTAATAAATATAAAGAGTTTCTTCATTTGCTTTTTGAGAAAATTTGTATCAGAAAATCATAAACTTCATATTGATATTTTTAGAAGTTGTGGCCATAGTAGCAGGAGGAAAAAGAGGAGGAGTATTCATCCGAAGGTCTGGACTAAGCTTCATATCAATCCAACGTGATACAGCTCAAGATTTAACATATTCGAGATCGACTGACCGGCGGATCGAAAAGTGTGATTGCATTCAAGAAAAAAATTGTATTGTATCCGTCGTCCTTTCCAGCTTGCTGATGCAAAACACACACCGAGTACTGGTAAGACATCAAGAAACTTGAGCGCCTTCACCAGCAGAAGCTTTGGTCATGTGCGACCATGAAATGAGACGAGTACGTCAGCCAGAACAAGCCCTATGCACGGTGATAAGTGACACCACACTCTTCCTCTTCATATCCTCTACAGCAAATCCGGCACCGGCAAAGGGCACCAGTTTCCCTCAGTGCTGTTACGAAGATCAATTATGACTCTGAAGAAGACCAACATCAACCGGGAAATAAGTGGCTCAAACACTGGCGACAAACCATCTTAACTGCAGCAGAATTGTTTAAGGTGAAGAATATCCAAGACAAAGGCGAAAGATCTGACAATTCAAATGAAATGAAGTCCTCGGAAATGAGGATAGCCGACACACACACACGACTGGACATGAACTCTAGAAAAAGGGATCGAAGACTTTGTGATTTTTTTCATTCAATCACTGAAAGAGAGGGGGGTTATAATCAGTCGTTTATGCAATGAAACTTATCGTTCATGCTAAAACAGAGCCTGGATTAAAGACGTATCAAATTAATCTTTCCTTGCATTCGTCATTCGACGTGTGACACTTGCCTGGGACTAAGTATCTAAAGGATTATGACATTCACGCTTTGAAACCACTATTTTCTTTTTTACCTTTGGATCGTCCCCACCCCTTCGTCAGGCACGTGGCGTAAACAAGATGCGAACGGCGTTCAGAGGGCTTAGCTACCCCGCAGACGATGGGCGTAGAGAAGGAAACGTGGGTCTCAGGTTGGAGGGAAGACGCCAGGGTAAACAGGTGTCGATCAAACGAAAGAGTAGACCTGACACAGCACGCATACACGTGCGCATGCTCACGTACAAACATACACCAGCCACACGCATGCGCATACCAGCCACGTACAGAGTGTATAAAGATAACACCCACAAACAGAGCATACACACACATACCTCACACTACATACATACACACTCACACACACATACGTAGTGGGTACAACAAGTCGGTTGTTACACGAACAACACTTTCTTTCAAGACTTCTTTTTGGGAACACAAAGAAGAGGAGAAAGAGGAGAAGTTAAGAGAGGAAAGGAGGAAAGAGAGGGAGAAAAAATGACTGAGAAAGAAGGACTCAAAAAGATAAAAAGGGGATGGAGAAGAAGGAAAGATAGATGCAGAAGTAGAGAAGAAGAAAAGGAAAGAGAGGTTGGGGACAAAGAGGACGAAAAAGAGAGAGAAGGAGAAAGGAAAGAGAGAGAGAGAGAGAGAGAAAAAGAAGAAGAGAAGACAAAGGAGAGGAAGACGCGAAACAGAGAGAGAAAAAAAAACTGCAAGATGTCATAGATCGTTCTCATGGATTGCTTTCAAATCCGTCAACACCTTTCAAAAATAACACGAATCCTCTCCCTTGGACTTCCAGACGTAGATGGGGGCAGAGGTATGGGGATCGTTTCGGTATGTCAGTCATTTCAGAGTCGGTCATCTAGAAATTGATGATAAAAACCCTACATTAATTGATGTATTCTGTTATATTATTATCCTTTCTTGTTTTGATTCTTAGTTGATCCTGTGAGACTTTTAATTTGTTAAGCTGACTTTTCACATGAGATCGACTAGTTCATTCATTCTTATAGTTACATGACAATTTGGTATTCTTAGAGTAGTAAAACTATATAAAGATGTTCCTCGATATAGCGCGGTTTATTATAGTGCAGTTCGCAATATGAAGCGGCTGGATAGTGGACCCCAACATTTTTGCGTTTAGTATCACCCACACGTCTAAAAAACGCTAATTAAGAAAGAATTCCATCAAAAAACTTCCTCAAACAATCCATAGAGATCCAATTATTCTTTATTGCAATTGTCAGTTTTTACGGGACTTACGTATTAGTGCGACATGGAAGATGGGCTGCATTACAAGCCTAACGGTTTCTAATTATCCTGTGATTCATCCATAGCTTGAATATTCACGTCTTTCCAAAGGGCAATTAGTGTAAAGGTGAACACAAAATGTGCCAACCAGTTTCTGATCATTCCATTCTCCGTACCGCTCACCGTTTGGCCACTTTATTCTCAGGTTCAACTAGACGAGAAATGTTGCTTGAACCTCAAGTCTTATAGCCTTATACCTATCACTTTGACTAGCACTTTGTTATTGCTGAGTAATCAAATTGATGGTACTTTCTATTCCTGACACTTCCTATCTTTCCCTGCCACTTTTTGATGCTACTAGTTTGTGAACGTTAACACTTCCCCGTCATTCCCTGTCAGACGTTTCATTTCTGTGGTGATAAGGATAGTTTTGCATCGAAATATTTCATTAATGTGTAGCAGGGAATGAAGGAATCGGAATTAACATACACATTTGTTTTTAGCTGTTTTATAATGGTTCGAATAATAACAAATCATTCAATAACTCTATTTCGTTTCTTTTTATTCTTTATCCTCGTCTAATTCTAAGACCGATTTTATTTGATGAAAAGAAATAATATTTTTGAAAGACTTTCCACTTCATATTATTCTTTACATTGATTTAAAGTGTATTTTCAATTAATGTCTGCTTTTCTTGTATAAAACTATGACGCATGCGCTGTAAAAAAGAGAATGATCTCCCTTTGTTTTGATTTTATTTCAATCATTTTTTTAGTACATTCTGCACGCATGTATGTAAGTCTTTCTGAATGAATAATTCTACCATTGATATTATTGTGTTGGGACTTTTGTCTTTTCTTACTGACCTAAGCATTCATTGAAATCTTTAAGCCAATGAGTTCAATTTCTGTTCAAAACTCAGAAAAAGAATGCTTGCTCATTTTCTTTCTGTATTGTTTTGTAATACAATATTCTTTTTAATTTGGTTCTTCCAATTTCTACTTTTTGACTTTGAAAAATGATAACCTTTTAAAAGCCGAAATAATTCTTAAACAAATTTCTTATGGTCCTTATGTTTCGTCCATTAACAGATTTTGTCCAGAACTGCAGGAGTTACCCAACATGGATCGAGGAGGAAGGTGTGTGAGGTTTTTGTGATCTGATTTTTTAGGGAATACATGAATGATAAAAATACGAATGGTATTGTATGGTATGATCATTAACCGAAAAGATCATGAATCGTATAATACATTGTGAGAATGTGGAATAACTGTGGTACTTTTGAAAAAAAATTTTTCCCTATTTGTTTTGTACGAGTCTGTTTGGAAAGTGATGTCATAGTTTCTGATAGGTAACTAAATAACGTTTCAATGTAATAAATATTAAATTTACTAATTAAGAACACAAAAATATTGATTAGCAAGAAGTAAAAGCTATTGTGAAACTAACGTATGTGATGGCAAATAAGATGCATTTTTTTCACAAAAATTGGTTCAAAAAATATCATCCCTGGTCTTATATGCGAAGTAAACGGAAAATGTCTTTCTCCAGAACGAAGTTGCTTTTGTATTCACTTGTAAATTTCAGCAGTATAATAACTTGATTATTTTCTGCTATACTGTAATTACATACATAAGATGAAAATAATAAAAAACCATAAGGGAATTTAGCCATAGGTGAATGAAATTTTGTTTCAAAAGACGAGAGGGCGAATGACACTGAAATATTTTATGAGATCACTTGATTAAAATTTGTTCGTCTTATCCCAGATACTTTCAGCAACGAATAAGAAAATTGACTTCCATCATGGCTAATATGGATGATTATGTTCTTTAAAAATATATTTAACGTTTGTTACATTTGAACGGTTGTCCCGGTAATAATAATAATAATAATAATAATAATAATAATAATAATAATAATGATAATAAAATATATATATATATATATATATATATATATATATATATATATAGGAAGTGGATTCTCTACACAAACAAATTCGTTTCTACTCTCTCTGGGCCTCATCAGACGAATGACTGTAAGTGTTTTTGGATTCTAGTTTAGGGAATTAAATGAGAGTCTTGTGGGTGTTACTTTGAGTGGGAGGAGTTATTCATTTTGTTTTGTTTTTAGTGGTGCAAATGTTTTTGTTGGTGGTTGTAAGTTACATGTCAAAGGGTGTTTGATATTCCGATATAATATTTTATTTCTAAGGGGTTTTCCTGGGTTGATATCAATATCTACCAACCCAGGGAAAACCCTTAGAAATGAAATACAACGCACCATTTAAACTTACATTAGTTAAACATATATCATTATTCATAAATGAAAAATGTAATAATGGTACATCTTTATCGGTATATTGGAAATTATACCAAATGAACTACAAACCAACAGTAAAATGGAAAATTTTGAGACAAACTAATACTTGCAAAAATATAGAAAATCCTTGTAATCTCTGCCTAAATGAGAAGTTTGAAAAATTAAAATTTGCTAAAATTACAAAGAAAACCAAAGTATGTTTATCAAATAGGAAAAACGAAATTACTCTAAAAAGCAGGCATTGTTCAAAATTCTTATTAACAAATAAAATATAGCAATCCATACATTAGTAAATTGAAGGTAATAAAAACAGTCTATTCATTTACCCATCATCCCCAAAACTTCTTATCAACATTATCTACTCCCTCACATGTCCAAGTAAATTAAAAATAATACAATCCACTAGAGCCACAAATGATACCAACATGGGCAATAAACCCAATGCTAAATATCAAGGTCAAGATAAAATCATCCCTCAAAAAACAATTGAGCATCCATTCATAGATAACTCGTATACCTAGCTCACACCCTTTGACATGTAACTTACAATCACAAAAAAAAACAACATTTGCACAACTAAAAACAATAAACAAAATGAATAACTCCTCCTACTCACAGTAACACCCACAAGATTCTCACCAAATTCCCCAAACTAGAATCCAAAAACACATACAATCATTCGCCTGATGAAGCCTAGAGAGGGCAGAAAGATAAACATGTTTGTGTGGGGAATCCACATTCTATCATATATTCCCAGCTCTAATCCAAAACAATTTGACTTTTGGTGTATAAAGTTGAATGTATTGAGCACTCCATGAAATAAATCCATCACATATCAGACATTGCTTTATATTATGCCATATTGCGAACCTGATCTGTAATATATATATATATATATATATATATATATATATATATATATATATATATATACATATATATATATATATATATATGTATATGCATGAGTGTGAGTATGATATATTGATTTAGAATAAGATACACAGATGAATGACATAGTATATTGTGAGGATGTGGAACACTTATGTTTTCTGTCTTTTTTTTCTACATATAACTGCTTTGTGTTTATGTATGCTGTGTATATCTGAAAATATACATATAAAAAGCCGTTTATATGTAATATATAATGTAATATATTTGTGGCCTTCATGTGACTCAGCAAGTAATCAGTGGGACCCAACTGCACATGCTTGAAAAGACGCTCTTCCGTCGGGTTATCAAGTCATCAGTAAGACATCATTGAGTAAGCTTGTGTACTGCGTAACGAACGAATCCATAATGACAATCATGGCACCATCCCATTCTGATGTCACCAGATTAAAGCAAAACATCACATCACCAAGCGTTTTGATATTCAAAGAAACGATAATAATAATAATAATAATAATAATAATAATAATCTATCTTCAATTTTAAACTTTTTACTTATCCATTATGAGTGCTTTTTTGTTTTTTTATGGCGATTTTGCAAGAATTTTGGGACATAACATGGTGCAGCTCTGATATCAAAATAATGGCCTGGTTCAGTGTTCTTTAACTCTGAAACGCACGTTTTTGTGAGACATTAAATCTGTTTACCGTCAATGTATGAGTTATATATATATATATATATATATATATATGGACCTTCACCAACCGAATCGCGCATATCCCGTTTGTCTACTTCCTCACATATAACTCTATTATTTTGCAGACCTTCTTATATATAGTTATAACAAGAAAGTAACACGGTTGGTGGCCTGGTAGGTGTTCTATTGAAACCGGTTAACAAAAAGGGTCTGTGGGCCATAAATGAGGTTGGCAACAGAAGATTCTGTGGTATTTCTGGTCCATTAAAATAGTTGAACAGTGAACCAACCAGTCAATGAAACTAGCAGATAAAAGACAGGAATTATATATATATATATATATATATATATATATATATATATATATATATATAGGTGTGTGTGTGTGTGTGTGCATATATATATTCTAGTTATTACTCTGGAAAAAACGTATATGATTAGATTTCTGTGACGAATGTATATGTATATATATATATATATGTGTGTGTGTGCGTATGTGTGTGTGTTATATAATATTCATATCGTGTATATTTTGTACACAGACACATATTTTTTAAACATTCAGATAGATGGATATACGCACGCACCAAGATGTATGTATGTCAGTATTTCTATAAATATTTATCGTTTTAATCTTTCTTTATTTCCTCTCTATACCCCGATTTACCCATATTGATATACCCCGATTGGTTACTTGTTCCTTCCTATTATCTTCCTGTCTCTGTTTTGTTCTCGTTTTGAACCTTAATCCTATCCGTCCACCCAGCGACATTTCCCCGAACCCTGACCTCAAATCCCTGACCCCAAGAGAACAAAATCCATAACAATCCGACGTGATGTACTTCGAGCGGACCGTCTCCTCGAGTCTCATCTCGATTCGCTTTCATAGAAAATGGAAAATACACTCACATATACGCCACAAACATACGTACATACATACATGAGTGTATTGGTGTACATGCATGCATATGTGGCCAGTGTATGTGCGGATGTGAGTATATGGTACGTATGCATGTGCGTAATTGTGTGCCTTCGTGGCATGTGTGCATGTAGATGTGAGCAATTGGACCCATGTGTATGTGTGTGATTGTATTTTCGATGAATCGTCGTTCGATAAAAAATCGTGCTAACCTTTTTCTGATTGTTTAGAGAAAAAAGAAAAAGCGACCGGAAAATTGTCTTCGAACTAAAATAACAATGTCAACAATATCGAAGGTTAAAGGTCAGCGGTTGTTTTATACTTCAAATCGTACCTACCTAGAAAATCGGCATTTGGTGCCCGAGTTTTACGTTGGCTGGAACACCAGTTAATATGCGGCTATATCCTCCGTAAGACAATATTTGCCAAAATCTTTTGGACACTTTTTAAAAAAAAATATTTAAGCATTGTCTGCTGCTTTTCATCAAAAATGTAGCAGGTGTGACGCCTAAATACATCGTACCCATCACCTGTTTAGCTCAATGGTAAGAGTATCGCTACGTTGAAGCGGCTACCATATCGGATGCAGGTTCGATTCCTGCAGCAGCTCCATTTTCTCTAATTGTTTATTCTATTTATGTTTACGTGATACATAAACCACGTATTGACGGAAGATCATTTCAAATAAGTTTCTATACAATATAATGCAATTTGTTATGATATATATGTGCAGGGTACATCATTTAGTGCGCAGCCTGTTGATGAATAAAGCATTTATTTTGCGCAACAAATGTTCATTTTTCATCATAATAATCTCCTTTCTATCAATGCACTTAATGCAATTGTGTATATTTTATATCACATTGATTCGAAATTCAGACTGTATAATTTTCAATCAAACCGTCTAATAACTGTGGACTTACTGATTCGCCCTCATATGTGTGTATGAATGTATGTGTGTGTGTGTGTGTGTGTGTCTGTGAGTGTGTATGTGTTTATGTCTGTATTAACTTGGGTTATTCTTTGTGTTTTGAACTGTTCACCTTCAGGCGAATTTCCGGCAAAGTTGTTGCACAAAAATATCACTCTGCACAAATATCCCATCCACTGAAAAAAAAATATCGGTGAATTGAATTCTTAAACAAGGGTAAATTGTATCAACTGGATGATTGTACAAGTTCTCATTTTTTGCGCAATTTTAATAACCAGTATGCTGCTTCAATAACTTTAGTACGGATAAAATTGTCTACAGGTTTTACAGTTCAAAATGAAATGTAAGCAACTGAATTATATTCAATATCAAACTTCTTTTTAATTCTGAATTCTTAATCGTTTTTCATCAGAATATTATTTTGGTTATGTTTTTTTTGTTGTTGTTTTGTATTGTTTTTGCTGACAGTCGATCAATTTTCTGACAATTAAATTGGACACAATAAGTAGCTTCGGACAATATTCAAACCGGCATTCCGTTCCTCGAGAACCTATCTTTCATGACCGACGCCTCAACTATCAAGGCTTTTAAAGTTCTCATTTTCAAACAGGATTCTTATCTGTAGTCTCTCTGCCAAAACTCTTTCTTCTGATTTATTCTATGCTGTATTATTGACTTGCGATTCAGATGTTCGAAGGTTTCATAGATCTCGAGTTTAACGAAAAGTTACTTCTTCGTTCTCAACGGAAAAAGATCGGCTAAAATACAAATGAAATTCAAAATTGGATTTTTTTTAAAATAGACAAGAACAAAAAATATGAAGAAAAGAATTAAAAACGAATAAAGTCCACTTCATCGTGATCCTAACGTAAGGGTATATAACCAAAACTACTGATTATAAGTGTTCAATATTAAAAAAGATCGTTACGTAAAGATTTGTAAGTGAAACTAAGTGGATGAATCCATTGTTTGGAATGACGGTTAGCAAATGTTTCAGATGTCATGAGCAAAATTGTTACTTTTCAGTGGAATAGTTCATCGTTACGAAAAGAGAAACAAACAAAAACAATCTCACATATTAACCCGTTCGTAGGAAGTGTATTTGGTTAGTACATCCAATAAAACATTCTTTACGTTTGCATATTTATGTTTTTATATTTCTTCATTTATTCATTTCAGTTTCTCGTCTTATGGGTACAAGTTCGTGTGCCATGTCGCCGATGTCGTCCTCCATGAGCCACGTAAATATGTCGGCCCTTGGCGGCCTGGACCAAAAACCCCCGGGCGTGCAATTTCCAATCACCCAACGACGAAAACGAAGAGTACTATTTTCACAAGCGCAAGTTTACGAATTAGAACGTCGGTTTAAACAACAGAAATATCTCTCCGCCCCAGAACGGGAACATCTCGCCAGTATGATCAATTTGACCCCAACACAGGTCAGTATTTTCGAGACTAAATGGTCTGCCAAACATATGTTTGTATATAATGTTGATTTTAAATCCCTGAAACCGTTAGATAATAAACAACTGATGATGACGTGTAAAACGTAAAACTCTTTGGAAATCTTGCATTAATTGCATGTTTAGATATTTATAAATAATTGATTGAAATGATGTCTTTAACGATTATTTTACATATTTAGTGTTTAAAGCTGTAAAGCTTTATATATATATATATATATATATATATATATATATATATATATATATATATATATATATATATATGCACTTGTTTGTGTGTGAATGTCCGGTTGAATACAACATTTAAGGAATACCTTTTCAAGTTTTTAGTCACTTTTTCTTGTTTACGCACATTAGAGCGCATGACTTGATCTAATATATGTAAATGTAGTCAAAAGCGCTCGTTCAACTATATCGTTCGAACATTATTTACCATTTACATACTTTAGATCAAGATATGCATTCTCTCCTGCATAAACATGAAAGACTAACGAAATGAAAAAGTATCCCTTCTCCATTGTATCTAACTAGTCACACACACACACACACACACACACACACACACACACACACACATATATATATATATATATATATATATATATATATATATATATATATATATATATATGGCCTGGAAGGCAATTAACACACTTCAATTAACAACACTAATTGTGGCTACTTACTGAACTAATGTGAGAGCCACAAGGAAGTGTCTGTTCGTGATTCTCATCCGATTGATGCACTCCGAACATCTGAGAGTGGGATGTTGCTCTCCTGGAGTCTGGGGTGTAGCTGATGCATCCCCTTTCCTGGGGTCTGGGGTGTAACTGATGCATCCCCTCTCCTGAGGTCCGCAATGTCAAAAAGGGCCCCAAAAGTTTTAGATGGAGCTACCGTAGTTGATGAAAACAGGATGGCTAAAGGAAAAGTGTGTTTGTGCCGTGTTGTGGTGAGTAGGACCGAAAACAGCTTTGCACCGTCTCATAAAATTCCTCATGAAGGCTTTGACATGACTTGAAAGAAACGATCAATCGAACGTTACAAGATGCAGTCGTGACCCCCAATTATACTCTCCCCCAAACACAATCGTGACCCCCTAATCATACGCTCCCACAATCACAGTTCGAGAGTTGAAAAGATGTTGACGGAAGCTAATGTGCGGCCATTAAACACTAAATGACCCGAATCGAACCGAATCGTTCCATCTGAATTCATTACAGAAAGAATCTTTTAAAACTGGTCGTAATTTCCTTTCCCTATCGCTATAAATGAATGGATGAATGCTCAGCGCCACCCGGGGCTTCTTCTTCTTCTTCTTCTTCTTCTTCTTCTTCTTCTTCTTCTTCTTCTTCTTCTTCTTCTTCTTCTTCTTCTTCTTCTTCTTCTTCTTCTTCTTCTTCTTCTTCTTCTTCTTCTTCTTCTTCTTCTTCTTCTTCTTCTTCTTCTTCTTCTTCTTCTTCTTCTTCTTCTTCTTCTTCTTCTTCTTCTTCTTCTTCTTCTTCTTCTTCTTCTTCTTCTTCTTCTTCTTCTTCTTCTTCTTCTTCTTCTTCTTCTTCTTCTTCTTCTTCTTCTTCTTCTTCTTCTTCTTCTTCTTCTTCTTCTTCTTCTTCTTCTTCTTCTTCTTCTTCTTCTTCTTCTTCTTCTTCTTCTTCTTCTTCTTCTTCTTCTTCTTCTTCTTCTTCTTCTTCTTCTTCAAAATCAATTTCCTCTTTATTTCCGCTTGGTTAACTTGGTGGGAAAACCATTGGGAACTGGTTTTAAAGCGTTTCGCCGATTAACATGGACTCAGTACAGGTTAGACATTTTTACAATTGTTCCATTTTGATGAAACGTACACCTTTTCCAAATTGATGAGGTTTGAATAATTCCAACCTCATCAATTTGTTTTAAATACTTAACAAACATCCTTGTCTCATTTCGACAAATAATACTGCATACAGATTATTTGTCAGGGATCCTCCCAGTGGGATTTTAGTAAGAAAATTAGTCTAATGAACCATTACTCACGTTTACCGTGTTCAATCCTCACTCGTAGTCCTGTGAAAAGCTAACATAAGCTTTGTAAATAAACATTTCACAGGTTTTCCTCCTAGCTATCCGAAAGAAGAGCGTTCCCAAGAAACCTTTCGTAAGTTGAAATGGTGTAAAGCAAAGAAGCAATCACCATTGATTTATATGGGGTAGGTAGTCATCCCAGAGTCAAAAAATAACTCATAGATTCTTATTATGATTGACAGTGCTGCAATGATTGGTGAAAAGTTTAATATTGAAAGGGTTCATGGAAACTGGACAGCCTCAAACATCTCAACCAAAAGAGAAAGTCATTTTTGACTAAGATAGTCACTTGGAATGAAAAATGGATTTAAACATACTGCAATAGAGGGTGGGGGAGATCTATATTAACGCACAAATCTTCTTCATAGGACTGAATCACAGCATCACACACACCAACTAATGCAGACGCACGCATGCGCGCCCCAGTCGTTTCTGATCGAACCCACGCCAAAATACATAAGCGTGTGTATAGACTAACACTTCAGTGTCAGCATGGACGAGCAAACACTGGTTCTTGTAAGCATTGAACGTACTTGATAATTAGCAGATTTTCATTTATAAACTGAGGCTAACGCCGAGGAAGCAAAAAAAAATATATATGATTAAAAAAAGAAAAAAAACTTTTTTCTCCCCTGCCCAACAGCTCCCTTAATGAAAGCACGCCACACCACTTCTCCTCAATCTTGTTACTGTGGCTTCCTTATTCTTTGCTTACTGAGGTAGATACACACACACACACACACACATATATATATATATATATATATATATATATATATATATATATATATATATATATATATATATATATATTGTGTCATCCACAGACAGTTGCTTCGTTGTATTACAACTCTTCAGTGTGGCTATAGACTGTGCATTATCCCATCCAGTACAACGAGGTAGGATCAGACCCAGAGGCCACCATCTTACCTCTGCCCCATGGAATTGGACGATCAGTAAGGTTGAATTTAAGCGATATATTCATTCATGCATATATTCCCCATCCACCAGAGGGCTCTACTTTTAAGTTGGAAGAGCATTGCATAAGCTTATGATGAACGAGTTACCTCACTTAGAGAGTGCTTAACCTTGAATAAGGGAGCGTTAAGCAACCCATCTTATTGGGGCGTAAGAGGTTCGAGCGAAGACCTAACATAGAAGATTGGCTCACCACGATATTCCTGATCTTAAATGTATGTTCCATTGCTAAAATCAGCAATTCTTTCTTTCTCACTCACACAATCACTCTGCAACCTAATTATGAAAAAAGCATTCTGCGCCTCGATTCAATTCAAATCTCACCGAACACAGAGGAGAACTTTTTCCCCTGAGGAAGAGATACTTTCGGCTATATTGGATCAAATTACGAATTTCTTCGTCACGGATTCTCGTAAAATATTCTTTTTTTCTGTCGCCGGCGACTTGACAAAAAATTACTTTCTCTGTAAGAGGAAGACAAGTTCTGAAATGCCGGTTGATGTTCATTTCTTATAGAAAATACTGAGCAAACTTCTCAGACGCTTCTAAGGTTTCTGCAACACTGTGCAAAAGACAAAGCTGGAAACCTTTGCATCGACTAAACATGTATGAAAGTGAGAGAGAGAAAGATGTAGATAAATAGAGAGAGAGAATGGGTTGGTACAGTGTTTATATGTAACTGAGTGGCATTATGTGTTCGCTGCAGGTGATGGTCACCATCAGTGGATTGGGGTCGGGGTAGTGCGTCACCCGCCACCACTACCCACGCACTCCAAACCACCCGGCCACTGCGGACGACCCGACAGTGCTTCGTCTCGACAAGAACATTGCACAAATATAGTCAGGTGCGCATGTAACCAAGCTTACCACTTGAGTGTCCAAACAAAGGATTCCACTTGTTTGCTGCTTCAATAACCCCGACCTCTTCTTGTACTCCATCCCCACCCGGTAGAGGGAGGGGGTGACGTCGCTCACACAACTGAAAAGAAAAAAAAAACGTTATCTCCGCAAGTTTATGTCATTAGAAAATCGTGTTTGTAAACAAAACAAAACACCGAAAATTAAAAAAAAAGAAAAGAATTTTTGTTTTTAATTATTTCGATTTCAACAAACAGACGTAAATTCCAAGAAAATCTTCTGTGAGAAAATTAGCATAATGACGTCATTTTTTGTTTGCTTGTTTTATTACTTGTTTTTGTTTAAGTGTTTTTTATGATATAAGCATTGAAAAACAACTTGTCATGTGTGAATCGAGATGTATGTACACGTATACAAATATGTAGATATATAATTACAGATATTTATGCACGCATATGTACACATGCATATACATACGCACATAAGCATATATGCACTGTAGATATCAAATACCTGCTCGCGTCTTCAGTTCGACATTACGCTTTGCTTTCAGTAGACATATTTTCTGTCGTGTCCCAAAATGGTCTGTTCTAAAATTGAACAACGCATCAATTCTAAATTTCTAGTATTGAACAAAAAAAAATATTGAACAAAACGGCAACAGAATCCTATCGTATGCTGACTGAAGTGAACATTTGTTTGAACGACACAAACGATTTAGTCTGGGATCAGAACATTTGGATCAACCTTTGCACAAACTGTTGTCATGTCCAAATTTTTGAGCAAAAATTGCTTAACAGTCTCTTTTTTGACGGATACCATTTAAGCAATCATTCTGATGTTGAGTTGCCGATCACATCGAACGATTCGACATCTTAAAAATAGGGTGTCGATGGCCTTCTGCTTTGTATTTCTCATCATTCACATACTTTCATTTTATGATATTTGTTTTATTCTATCATCATACTGTATAAGGTGTAAAATAGAATGATTTTCGAGAGATTTTTTTCTTCTTACTTTCAAGTGGTTAATGGATAAAGACAACAACGTCCGTCGGGCAGAAAAGACAGAAGCAAAATTATAAAATAACGTAAAATTTTCCTTAAATCAACATATGTTCAAGTTCATTTATCTTCTTGCAAAATGAACGATGAATATTTTGTGACTACAAACATGCAGAATAAACAAAAACAAAATAACAGTGAAAAAAAATTAGAATCAAATTTCGTTTTCTATAGAAACCTTCTAACCACTGAAAGGCACACACACACATACACATACACACACACATACCACGTGCTACTGAAGATGGAAACCCTTCCCAAAACATGTACAGCACGCTAATTAATTAATATATGGATTAATTAATTGATAAACAATACACTCTTACTCTTGAGCCTGTCTCATTCCTTATTGTTCACACAGACACACACACACACATATATATACATAATTTCCGATTTGAAACCTAGGATAAGTATATGCGCGCTCATATACCTATCCCAAGTTTCAAATCGAACATTTCATAATGAGCTACTATATAACATTAATCTTTATATTTTTGTGAACCCATTTATCATGTAATAATTTGTTGCTTTTGGTTTCTATTTTAGGTAAAAATCTGGTTCCAGAATCATCGTTACAAGTGCAAACGCCAGCAGAAAGACAAAGAGAAGATGGAACAACAATCTCAGTCACAACAAAGCAACCAGAATCAACAACAAACAGTACAAAACCGGTGTCAATCGTCACCCCGCCGGGTGGCTGTACCGGTGCTGGTCAAAGATGGTAAACCCTGCACCTCGGGTAGTGGTGGAGACAGTTCCCAGTGTCAGAACACGGGCGCTTCAGTTGGAAGCAGTAGTCAACAGCAACAGTCTGGAGGGCACGGGGGACACCAGGTTTCGAACTCAGGATCTGGGGGTTCTTCCGGCAATGGTAGCGCTTCGCTGCAGGTGCCCCAACATGTTGCTACCTCAGTGTCGAAGTTACAGCAACAGCAGACAACAAATAGCGGCCTGGGGACAACCAGCTTGAATGCTGGTAATATGTCCCAATCTCACTTGCACCATGGACTTGCGTTTCCAAATCCGAGCCTCAATGGAACCTCACCCTACATTTTGAATGGCAGAACTTGGTAGTAGATGGATTCGAATGATAGAGAAAAAAAAGCAAAAAACAAAAAAGCCAACACAAAATAATTATATATATATATATATATATATATATATATATATATATATATATATATATATATAGAAAGATTTAAAAAAAACACGAATCTATATAAAATACGAATGAACAATTCGTATAAACTCTAACTCAAGAGGAAGACTAAAAAAGGTTTTTTTGGATTTCTCACAAGACTCACAAATATAAGCAACAAATGTGAAAATGATTTACAATTAAGAAAAAACGAAAGAAACTGACCTGGACAATTTTGCTGGTGTCCGTGCCATCGCATCTGATTGATACAGGCAAAGCCGTCTGTATCGTCCCATTTTCCGCCATTTTGCATACTTATCATTGTAAATGGCGCCAAAGTCGATCTGCTTCGGCGCCATTTTTGAAAATCGTCTGCAATCGCGGTTAACTAATGCAGATTTTGATCATTCTTGTCAATTTTGGAAAAAAAACACAACAAAAACAACAAAAAAAAACATTTTTGTCTTTTCAATCAAACCCTTCTCTTTTTCTCTTGCCCACTCCCCTCAGTCGCGATCTTTTTTTCTTTATTATTATTATTATTATTATTATTATTATTATTATTATTATTATTATCATTATTATTATTATCATACCTTTTTTACTTCTTTTTAAAAAACATTTTCTGGTTCAACTGCGTCTCTATTTATTCAAGCTTTTCTTTAAAATAAAACTATTCGGTTATTCGGGCCACTCATTCATTAACTTTATTATTATTATTATTATTATTATTATTATTATTATTATTATTTATTTATTTATCTATCTATTCCATTTTTGATTATTCATTCCTCTTTCTTTTTTTTTCTTTTTTTGTTTCTACGGCTCGTTTTTCTGAATCCCTTTTTTCAGATATTATCTTCTCCCACCGATAAAATCATATTCCTTTCAAAAAAGCACCCTTGAGAGAAAGCATTTTCCCTTCAGTCCACGAATAAGCATTTTTCCTCCAGTCAACGCGTTTTTTTTTCCTTCAGCACCAAGGCAGTCCATCATTCTTTTCCCTTGGTTTTTTTATTTTTATTTTTATTTATTTATTTTTATTATTATTATTATTATTATTATTATTATTATTATTATTATTATTATTATTATTATTATTCAAAAAACAATAAACAAATAAAACATTAAAAACAACTATGAATTTGTAACCTCTTCAAAAAAACAAGAAAAGGCATTTGAAAAATATTACTATCTTTGAGAAGAACACAGCGTTTATCTATCTTTCTGGTGGCTTTTTTTTTTAAGGGAAATTTTGGGTGATTTCCCATATTCGATGGCGTATAAGGCCTCTGCTTTCCCTTATCTCAGTAGGGAATATTAAGAAAGCGCATTTCCCTGAATTCCACTCATTTATCACCCAGTCTTTTTAACTGTTCCTCAAGTTCTGGCTAATATGTAGATTGACTATGATTGTTACATTAACCGTTTGGGAGGTTACGGCCAAGACGTATTGTATACATCGGTTCTCGTACGATCACCGAAGTTAAGCAACGTAGAACCTGGTCAGTACTTAGATAGGTGACTGACTGGGTGTACCAGTTGCCAATTAGCAGCTGGGGATCATGCAGAGAGACCCCTTCCCTGTAGCGATTCCTGAATTCTCCTAAAGAGGAGACCGATCTCTACACTACGCTCAATACGCAAGCCAAAAGCCCTCTCCCCATGGAACCTCTGGCTGCGAGTGGAAGAAATGACTGAATGAAGCTTTTCAACATCTTGGATTTTGATCAATGAAACGGGGTTTTATATGCCGTCAAATATGGTATTTTAGGCGGGAGAAAGTGGGAATGATGTTTCAGATGTATGAATTGGCATGAAAAGGGGGCAACGATTTTTAACAAAAAAGTTTTTTTTAATCTCTCAGCATTATAACATTCCCATCCTAGTCATTAACATCAATATAATTTCTTTCCAACTCCGCCTGATACGATTTCTTATTGTCGACTGTTTTCTTCCATTCAAAATCAGTTTTTTTATTTTATTATTATTATTATTATTATTATTATTATTATTATTATTATTATTATTCAGCTCAATGAGACGATCTTTGAAGGTTCGACGCTGGAACAAAGGACCGATAAATCTTCAACTTCCGGCATCGTTCCAAAAAGTATTGTTTACAAATGTCAAGCATTTGAAACCAGGGTTTCCATTTGGTACTTTTCAAGACCCAAATTGAACAAATTTGATACTGAACTGAGCAATTTGGTTCCGAAAAAAAGATTTGGTACGGAAGGAAATTTACAGAAGATAACAATCCCTTGTACACGAATGATAAGATAGGATATGAACATACATGAACCATCGTTTGTTTTTAATTTGTATTTTAATACATTTTTTCCTGCAAGTTTAGTTAGATGACGGATTTTACGTTATTTGGTTCTTTTGGAATTGAAGCTACTTAATTTAATCCCAAGGCCATACAAATTTGGTCATGTGGAGCGAAAGATATCTGACAACCCTGTTAGAAACACCAACTCCAACCGAATCAATGAAATTAATCAAAATTTAATCTTATCAATTGGGCAGTCCTTTGACACTACGGACAAATATTTTGCCGTTTTTTAAAGGATATTTCCAACAAGAAATAAAATCGTGAAGGGCTACGAACAACAAAAAAAAAGACGTCATCTCCGATCGAAACAAAAGTATCGTCATAAATGGAATCCAAGACCCTTCCCCTCTCATTTTAGCAGGGAATTTCTCTTAAAAAGACGCATTTTCCCAAATACTTTTCATTCATCCCCAGTTTTTTAACTCCTCAAGTTGTGGCCAATGTGGGGTGGACAATGGAGGTTACGTTTACCTTTTGAGACATTTGGGGGTTAAAGGGGAGTTGAGTCCTATATGCCCTCAAATACGGTAACTAAAAAAAAAAACCTTAAGAAGTAGGACTACTGCAGGAACGGTCTGCAAGCTAGCTTCGCAGTAAATTCCTGCTGTAGAGAGGTCGATCTTCTGGGTGTACCATAATTTAGGCCTTGGTAAATAACTATAGGTGCCTCGTCGTTGAGAAATGGTTAATGAGCTCGTTTCACAGACCATTCCTGTCGTAGTGAGTTCGATATTCACTAGGTATCCAACACATAAGACCTTATTCCAGACTAAGCTGAGCTTAGTAAATACCTATAACATTGGCCAGCCTTGTGGCTGAAATACCGACGTATTTCCCACTGGTGCCAGACGTCAGTGTTCGAGCCTGCGTTACGGGATTGCATGTCGCAGACAGGTCCTCCCCACTTATGAAATTGGTGCACCACAATCTTCTTTTTCCGATTGGCCTTGTGCTGTACTAAGCAATGCTTAATAAATATGAAGATTGATATTATTTCTGTTGCTACGGAAACACAAGATTCTCATCTGATTACTTCTATGTACCTTTCCATAAAATCGGGCTGATAGTGTCAGAAAATGAGCCACAATTTTATCAGTTGATCTTATCAAAACATTTTTCAAACTGTCCGATGAAAAAATACATTCCTCTTTTAATCTAAACTCGGCTTTTAAATTATTTACTGTTGTTTTTCCTGACTTTTTCGACGACTCAACCAACAGAGGTAACAGTCAATTACTTGAACAAATTTAAAGCGAGAATCCGGGAGCTGGAGATTAGTGGGGTGGGGGCTCGGCTCTTTCAGACCTCACTTTAACATTTAGTGCTGTGGTTCCCTACCTGTGGGACGCCGACATTGTATGATGATAGTACAAATGCAGTAGGTGAACTACTATTCATAAAACCTTTGACCCCCCTCCATTGAGGGTTCAGAGGGTGATTTTACATAACCTCTCTCCCTCCTTTAGCAACTCCCTTTGTGATAGAGAAATGTCTTTGAGCGCAATACAGCCGTCTGCCATCGTGCAAAGGTAACTAGCTTATCTCACCGACCAATTTCCAAGCGAATTCGATCCTTACTGGGTGCCTCATTCTTGTGGCCTTGAAATAAACTACGCTTGGTAAATGGCTATAAAACACTTAATGTATTGTTGTTGGTACCCAGCGTAAATATAAAAGAAAAACAAAACAAAAAAGACGCTTCTTAAACTGATGAATTGTTGGTGAGGGGACGCGTCCCACCCTCGTTTTAAAGCAGACACACACATACATATACTCATACATGCAGACGCACACATACACATACACACAGGTGGTTAAAATAATGGTATCATTCAGTGATTCGGATCTCCGTTTTGCTGACGTCTCTGACGTCACGGCAGATGTACCCTCCGGCATTTCAATCTTGCATTCGGTGGCCTTCGGGGAATGTTAAAAGGATCCTCTATTCAATCCGTCGGGGTATATTGTTCCCATTGTTATAACTGTCAACGTCTGTCGATGCCTTTCCTTGGGAATTATCAAAAGTCTTCAACTATGATGATTGATCCTGTGTATCTTACTCTCCTACCTGACCCAAGGATTGAAATTACCAGTTCAAGATTAACTTTAATCATGTTTATCCACTAGGGAAGCCTTTATCAACTCGATGTCCTCAGAGACACCAGACGTTCTTAGGGGTTCCATGAAAATTATAAACACGTATCATTCACTTTGTGGGATTTTTCCATGCAAATTTGAAAAAATTCATTTTCATTAATCAAGTCTTTGTTTAGAAAATTGTTTCCCTTGAATTAGACTGGTTATTTGATAATTTTGTCATGTGTTTGCCTCGAAAGTTCTAATATTTCTGTATAAGTATTCAAAATTTATGAAAAGAATTAATTTATCAAAGATAAGCTGGTTGATATTTTTCAATGATGCTAAATTCAAATTCATATTATTGATATTAAATGTTCTATGAATGAGAGTGGACTGAAAAGATAGAGTAACTTAAAGTGTTCACTAAATGAACAAATATCTAAAAAACTAATTCCTTGTACCCTGTAAAATGATGTTGATTACTTTCAGATTGTAATACAAACACATTTTTGAACACATTGACTTGTTAGCTGTTCTCGATGGTATATGAAAGTTTTTTCAAGGGTGCCTCAAGTCTAAAAAAATTGAGAAAGTCTACACTAGGCCATGTTCAAGTAGTTACATTATTGCAGCCTAAAATACAATGCGAGTTCTCTCTTACTAAAAGGTTACCATATGCTGTTGGTATCTATGCTACGCCAACTGATTGGATGCATATGCTATGTACACTGCTTCTTGCTAAGTTAGCAAATGCAACAAGATACCCAAGGAAGGTCGGAGGATAAAGCGGTAAAAACGTGATAAAAAAACAACCGAGACAAGGTTCGAATGAATCGGTGTATAATAATAATAACAATTCGTTCCAGAAGTTGAGACAAGAAGAAGCCTCGAGGGTACATCTGCCAAACTATTGATCAATGGGCAACAAAAGTGAGGGTACTGGTCGGAATGGAGCAATGGAACAATGCCTCGAATCCGAAGGAGAGAAAAACTCTAGCGTCAGTATTCAAAACTGTTGTCGGAAAAAGTCAGTTCATTTTTTTTTCTTAAATATCTTATGTCTATTTGTTCGGGCTTTAAAAAATCATCAATTTTTTTGTTTCCATTATTTTTCCTTCTTTTACTCATTTTTTTCTTTTTGTTTGTCATTTTTCTCAACAACATTTGCTTTTTTTGCTAAGGTTGGGAAGGGCTGGTGTTTGATTTTCTGGGTTGGGGAGGGCCCGTGTATGACTGGCCCATTAAACACTCTTCGGATCAAAATCCCGTGTGTTGTTCTGTGCATTCTGTGTATAACAAAAAAAAAAAAAAAAAGAAAGGAAAAAAAACAAAAAAATTAAAAATGTGAAATATTAAAAGATCTGTTTCATCTTATCATTCCTTTAATCCATTGTTCTTTCTGATAAAAGTGCAGCAATAATCCAATTTTTGAATGCTCGCTTTACGCCACTTTTTTACATTAAAAAAAAAGCAAAAAGCGTAGCGTCCAGTGATTGTTTTACAGTGAACCATTATAGAGGCAGCACACACCCTCATACTTTCTCTTCTACACGCCCCAACCTTGAAGACTCAGTCTTACATACCATAATCACCATTTTTGTGTCTAGGAACGCCCTAAAGATATTCCCAAATAAACTTAGGGTAATCGCGTCTTTGCTCTTTGCTTGCGAAAGGTTTTTGTAGGTAATGCTCTACTTTTGGATAACGGCTGAAACCTGTACGAATATTTTCCGAAAATTGATGTGTATGTATTTAGAGCAACAGAAAAATGCTGACAATTTTTCATGGATGGTCGTCCATTTCTTTACGATCAACCCTGGGGATTATGGTCAAATCACACTGAAAACACGGATCCCTGTCCAATCACCGGAGTCGACCAACACCGAATCTGATCAGTGCATAGACTAATGCCTATAATTGCCAGTCGTAAGGTTCCTGGTGCCTCAGGCCTTTCAATTCGTCAATTGTTCCTCTTACTTTTACCACACCAAGAAGTATTTAACTGTCAGATATTCCTGAAAATTCTGACATCACACCGAGGAATTTTCTTGTCTTGAATGTTTTTAGACCATTTAATTTATTCATTTTCCATTTTTTTTCTATTTGTATTGAACAGGCACAAGGCAGGCGTATCTGGAACTTGGCACTCTGGGCGACCGGCCGTTTTGCCGATATGTAGGGTCAGCCCCAGTGACCACTTATGAATATTAAGAATTGTAAACAATGTGTGGCTGTGTAAATGACTTTTCCCTCTGAACTGTCCACGGATGAAATATTTCTCATCACAAAGACCGATTAACGAACTAAATAAACAACATTTAAAGATCGAGTAACATAAAATCTACAACATGCAACGAAAGAGTGAGATATATAATTCACAGCGTACAAACCCCGAGTAATGTATTCAACCCACAACATACACAAACCGAGTAACGTCAAAAGTAAACAACATGCAAAGACCGAATAACTTACGAAATCCATGACATAAAAATATCGAGAAAAATTGAAAAATTCTGCAAAATTTAAAGACCGGGTACGATACATATTCCAAAACATATAAAGAACGAGTAGCATACAAAATCCACAACATACAAAGACTGGGTAACGTACAAAATCCACAACATACAAAGACTGGGTAACATATAAAATCCTCAACATACAAAAACTGAGCAGGTACAAAATCAATAACAAACAAAAACCGAGTAAGATGAAACCAAAATCCATGGCAAACAAAGGCCAATTACCATAAAATCCTCAACTGAGTGAGATACAAAATCCACAGCTCACAAAAATTTACAGCATACAATAACTGAGCAACGTACAGTTCTACTGAAGACGAAAACCGAGTGACGTACCAGATCCCCAGCATATGAAGACCGAGTAAAGCCAGAAATCCTCAACATGCAAAGACAGAGTAATGTCCAAAATCAAAAACATGCGAAGTCCGAGAAACGTACAAAGTTTACAACATACAATGACCAAATAAGATACAAAATCCACAACAAAGACCGAGCAACGTATAAAATTCAGGCTAATGTTTTTGTTATTTCTTAAGTACAGTGCAATTGCAAAAATACCGAATTACAGCTGTCATTTTTTGATAAACTTGTCTTGATAAAAAAATCATTTTTCCAATCTATAAGATTACCCTGTTAAAAGAGTTTTGTAAATCTTGTGAAACCTCAGTAAAATTCCACTTGAGCGTGAAGGAGTGTTGCTTTACAGATGATTAATATCAGTTTATTTTCTGAAAAATTTAAAAACAAAACGCAGGAGGTTGAAATCATACTCTAAAGCCCTAAATCGGAAAATCTAAAACTGCAAAATAATGTAAGCAAATTATTATTTTAGACTTACTGAATATATATATATATATATATATATATATATATATATATATATATATATATATATATATATATATATATATATATACGATGAATTTTTTTTTTCAATAAATATTTTCGAAAATTTGACTGAATGATTTAGATTATAAAAGATTTTAAAAATTATTGTTTCAATCTTTCTGCCGTTAATCACTCTTGAAATGTTATTGAATGATGACGGTGTTCAATAATGAGGAAATAAAGGGATTAATCAATAATTTTCCGTTGAAATCTCAATAGTTTTTGAGACAACGAGAAGGTATCAAACTATGGAAGCACTGTTACGCAATTAATAGATAATTTCCCCTCGGTCATTGGCGTCCTTTCAGTATGGCTGATGGTATGTCACCCGTCTAGTTTCGGATAATTATTTAGTGTTAACAAATATTTGTAATTTCATGTATGCTTGAACAGCCACACTATGATATGGGGAAACATTATCTGCCGCTGTCATTACCTCCCACTAAAATGTCTACTTTATTTTGATGAAGGAAAGGCAAAGCTGCAGCAAGTTTTGGTAAAATAATGACGAGAGCCTGAAACAACAAAACTGCAAAACTAAAATCAAAATATACGAAACATGCGTGTTAAGCCCACTATTATATGGCTCCGAGAGGTGGAAAACATGCAAGTCACAAGAGAGAAAACTCAACATTTTCCACCTACATTGCTTTCGAAAGATCCTTCACATTAAATGGCAAGAGAGAATATCAAACACAAAAGTCCTTGTATAGACGCAGCTCACAAGCATGGCAGTAATTTTGAGCAGGAGAAGACACAGTGGTTAGGACGTGTCAGTAGGATGGATATCATGCGAATGACGAAACAGTTCACATTTGGAGAGTTCGCTGAGACCGTCTGTCAAGACAAGAGCCAACCATATTAATTTTAATGTTACAAATATGAAAAAGGTATCTAACATTTTTTGTGGTTAATTGTAATCTCAACCCTAAGCACTAATCCTAACACTAGCCCTAAATTATATCCTTTGTGGTTAAATTTAGTAGAATAGTCTTTCATTTGATCTGTGGTAGGTTACCAGCAGCAACTTGAATATTTTCATCTTCTGAAGCTACCTCCCTTTCAAAATATTGACGAACATATTGAAAACAATTACCTGAATCATTAATTCATGGTTCATATCATTTGATTTATTTTTGCTATTATTTTGATTATTATTTGTACTCAGTGAGCTTTCACACCAATAGTCAGGTGTCTTTTACTAGATATCAAGAGACAGCAATGCTTCTGAATATCCCAGCACTCTCCTCAGTATTCTAGCTGATTTTAGTAGTGATCTCGTCAGTGAAGTTTCAAGTCTTCCAACCTATTTGAAAGGCTCTTTAGATTTTTCTGAATTCACCACGATTGATGGGCACAACAATTACCTTCATCTTCTAGAAAATGTTTTGCTCTTTTGCAAGGTTTACTTATTTTCACGTCCTTTCATCTAAATCTGTAGAAAAATCAACCAATTTCTTTACTCACCTGAAGAAGGGTGTAGATGGATCGACCGAAGTGTTCGGGAAACAATTAAAAATAACAAAAAATAATGAATTCAATAGTCTGAACGATTTTTGGAATGATACCGACTATTCTCGAAATTACAGAATGTATCTTTTTACACTTGAAGAAGGCCATAGAATGGATCGACCGAAATGGTACTAATAAAAGGAACCAAAAGAAAGAGTTCAATGGTCCGAACAATTCTTGGAATGATAATCATAATAACGGGACCTTCAGAAATTCAACGTTTTATAAGTTTTCTTCTTGTCATTTCTATTCATAAATATGTAGATGTTCATAACATTATGGTAAAGATTTATCATTCATTCATTTATTTATTCCGTACGCAAAAGAAAAGTATAACGCGTGTGACTAAATAAGTGAAAGTGCATTCAGCTCGCTTTAAAGTTGAGTGATGGTTCGTAACTTAGTATCATCTACAAAAGGTGACTTGACATCATAGCCTTGTGTCAAAATTAGCTGGACTGTGAAAATAACTGCATCAAATTACATCATCATTGAATCAGAGAAGTTATTTTCTTGTGTGAAATCAAAATATTATGAAACCATCATTTCCAGCTTGAATGAATCAGTTGTAATTGTTGTGCGACGTGATTACAAGTTCCCATCTGAATCTGGAGTGTCACATGACAATATTTCGTAGAAAAATGATTGAAGTCTTTGAAGGAACGATAGTTCAAATAAATATTTCAAAATGTATGAATTAGAATCACATTTGTTACATGAGTGGTTGTAAATTGCATCGTCTATATCAGGATTCTTCAAAGTACAGGCCCCGACACATCAATAGTAAATAAATCTATGCAAATAAAGACCATAGTTAGAAATTTTGTTCGTATGTTTGTTCGTACGTCACGGTGAAGACATAAGATTCACTCTCTTCCTCTCTTTATTATTCATAAGATTCACCCTCTCCTAATTAAAAAGGGGCAGAGAGGGACACTTATGCGACTGGAAATTATCTTTGAAAATAGAAATATATTAAGTAATAATCTATCAATAGGTAACATTAAAAAATCCATCGTTTTTGACAGGTACTCTGCTAGATAGATAAATAGATAAAGAGTGGACAAAGAATATTGTGACAATAAAGAAATCAAGATGAACATGTCAAATAATTTATCCGTGAAACTTATAAAATCATTTCAGCAGTAGCAGCTTTGGTATGGTAACAGTATGAAGTACATTCCACGCCTTTGAAACAAACGCGACCTTATTTGCGTTTGAACCTCAAGAGTGTAAATCGGTCCTTTTTTAATTGTATCAATTTCAAACCCTAACCCTAGGATAAAACTGATTGTTTATTATATGTCAGTGGGTTGTGGGGTTATTGCTTAAAGTTAAACTGGGTTACGGTCGGAAAAGTTTGAGGAACCCTATGTGGCTGCGTCATTGTAGTAATATTTCTTTGTGTTATCTATTCGAAATCAGAAAGGAAGAAAGGAAAAAGTAGAATAAAATTATAGCCTGAGATAAAATGGATAGTTTGTTATATGTATACCATTGCCACCAAAAAAGAAAAAATGTAAATATGCAATTGCAATTACGTGTAAGCCCAGAATATAAAGAGAAGCTATGAAGCGATTCCGATTGAAAAATTGACACATAATCTGAATATCATTATGTGAAATTATCTTTCTTTTACTCAAAACAAATTAAGATTGTCACAACACACAAAGGAACGACACTGGAGTGTCCCTCCAGGTCACAGGCCTGGGTGAAGTGTACGGAGATTCTAGGATGCTGAGTAGACAGAATTACCCTCTCAACTTCGCTGATGTAGTTCAGAGGAAATCAGAGAGAGATACGTCTGGTTGCCGGAAGGGCATCAAATTGGTTGTCAAAACGCTTCAAGGGGTCCTATTCCCTGGTTTGAAATCAGTTTTCCTTCTCCTAGACTGGTTATCTTCCAAAGACTAGACAGCCCAATCTGCCCTTTTATTTCACCCATAACTGGAGGGGAAGATATGGATTCATGTCTTTCCCCAGGGCAATAGTGCAAGGTGACTATGGATAACCTCCACGGGAATTTAAACTTGGAACACAGATTCCATTGGAAGTGCCATTACTGCAATACACGTGACATACGAGAGCAACCAACCAACACACATTGCGTATCATAGGTTAGATAACTCTTCTTAAATGCATAGACAATATGTTACCAATTCTCCCTATTAGGATATCTTCTATTGACTCCGTCAGGAGCGTACCTGAAGATTTGGGAGGCCTAGGGGCTTGTTCACACGACAGGCTTATCCCTCCAACATTTACTGCAGCAGTTCCCAACCTGAGGGCAGCTGATTCGAGGGGGTTCACAAATGTATCTCTGGGGATGCCTGGGAAAACTTTTCGTAAACCTCAGGGCAGAGAGCTTGTTGAGTCGGCAGTCTTACCAAAAGCACTGATGCAGCTAGAGATTTGAGGGCCCAGGTAGGAGGTTTGGTCCCTAGTGGGAGACCCACCAACATTTAGTGAGATATGTTATCGCATAATGGTAGCAGAAATACAGTGGATGAACCACTATTCATGAATCTTTTGCCCCCAGGGGCGATTCAAAATCGCTCTCCTCCTCCCTCAGCTACGCCTTTGTTACTCGTCAGAACATCATTTGTTCGTAGGTCTTCATAAAATCGAAAATTCTGCTGCCCGTTGAATTTCCCCCAATTAGCCAAGTTGTATTCTTTTTATGACTCTTTTTGTCTTTCAAACAGTCTTAGCAATATGGAGGAAATGTTTTGCCAAAGTCCCACTTTCCCCACTCTCGACCATACTGAAGGCTTTCCGAAGGAAAAAAATACTGAATACGCTTGGAGATCAGCATGGCTGCAGGGGATGCATCCCTAGCTGGTTCCAGCAACTGATATTGGAAGACTCTCATCCATCTAGGTATTGACCAGGCTCGTCGCTGCTTTGCTTCGGTGATTGTATGAGAACCTGTGTATCCAAAGCTATTTGTCCGTATCTCTCCAACTGCAATGTTCAAAATGTTGGACCAATCAGCAAACGGACAATGTCATCATTTTGATTTCATCTGATGTTGAATTAGAATGTGTGTCGTTTCTGACACCTCAGCTATTTCAGACGAAACTTACTTTTACAGACTCTCGTAGATTGATGGCTCTTATGAAGTGATGATCAGATGGCCTTACTGAAGTAGTGATGAGAGAAATCAACAAAAAAATAAGATTAAGCTTAAAAGTAGTAAAAAATAATAATAGTTGACGATACTTCATCCCCGATCCCCCAAAAATGATAGAATAATTATTCAATTTTATCTTAGAAAATGACCTGATTTTGCTTCATCGCTGAACCACGTTGCTTTCACAATGAACTGAAGTTGGTTGAATTTTTGTTAATGAGAAAAGAGGAAAGGTAGCGAGAAGTCTGCCCTTGCTATGAAATGAATTATGTTGGGCTTTTATGAAAAGTGAAGGAAGAAAGGAAAACCTCCACGGACTTAGCAGCTGTAAAACTAACACAGTCTATCAGAGTCGCATTGTCTGACATAAAGTACCGATACTTTTTTAGGAATCGATTTCGTAGTAGTAAAATCCTGGTATGAAAATTCTTTTTTCTGATGTTTAAAACCTAAGACTGGCCAGGGGATGACATCTGATGACCTCGAATGTCCTCAAAGTTTAGCCTATGTGGGAAGTTGAATTTTATTGATTCTCCATGCCAGGCCAATCAGTTTTGTAGTTCTTGCAGAGAACAAAAAACAAGAAAATTGTGTGTGCATATATATATATATATATATATATATATATATATATATATATATATATATATATATATATATATATTTAATAGTATACACAACAGTCTTGAACTCAAGGCGAGGAGAAGGTATAAATGAGAATTAAATAAAAGTATTTGAGAATTTATACGAAAATATCACAGCAATAATTAGACCTCACAAATCTTCTTACAGCATAAAAATTTGAAAGGGAGCGTGACAAGGAGATATATTATCACCAAAACTCTTTACGGCGAGCCTCAAAAATACTTTTCGGAATACAGACTGAGAAGAAGTAGGAGTAAACAAAGAGGGAGAATATTTGAACGATTTGAGGTACTGGACTAATAATACATTAATAGCAGAAACTGATAAGTATCTACAAAACATGTTCCGTGGTCGAAATAGAAAGAGCTAAAAATAGGGATTAAGATGAACAAAGCAAACACAAAAGTAATGTCCAATGATCAAATCCCGAAAAATACTATAAGAATAGCTGACGAAGCTGTAGAAATAGTTAATTTACGATCAAGCCAGTAGATGAAAATTACAATACATAGGCACTTCTGAGTGGCAATTCAACATTAGACTTAAAAAATAGTAAATATATTGGTTTCACACTAAGACTAAAGCTTTCCAGTGTAAAACAAAAAAGGCAAGACTCACTTTACTCAGGTTGACCGTTGGACATCGTATTGGGTAAAGTTGCTTTAAAAAGGTAAACTATTTCATCAGATTATAGGTATCCCTATGGGGCTTTGATCATGCACCTTCTGGGTCAAATTTTTATATACATAGACATGAATCCACAGTACAATCGTAGACATAAATATGTATTCATGTCATCTTTAATTAGAACTGATATAAAGCGAGGAGGAAAGTTCAGAAAATCTTATAGTGCTATTTACCCTAAAGATCTTGAACTAAAGTGTTAGCATAACAGAATGCAAGACACGTTCCTAGATTTGGATATTCAAATGGAGGATAGAGAGTTAGAGTATAAATTGTTGGACGTTACATGTTTCTAGAGACTGTTTTCTTTCGTTGTCAGAAGTCAAACGGGAAAATGATAGAATTTCACAAATAACAAGGTTTGGACAAGGGTAGACTATACGAAGTTATTGTTTTTCTATATTTCGCAGCATTAGACACACTTGCCTCCACGGCAACACACCTTCAACAACGGACACTTGCATACGTTACATACAATCATACCATTTCTATCACTAATAATCACGAAATTCAACTACATATACACGCACTTATTATATAAAAATTTGAACTTTGACACAAATCTCCTTTTTCGCCAGTAAAGGATAAGAAATAATCAAAACAACAATCACCTTGCATCATCACACCCCTGATTATTTCCCCATTTGACATTTGACGAGATAAAACAATTTCCCGAAACATAAACGGAAATAAATACGATCCAGTTATATATATATATATATATATATATATATATATATATATATATATATATATATATATATATATATATATATATATATATATATATATATATATATATATATATATATATATATATATATATATATATATATATATATATATATACATACACACACACACACACACACGTTGATGAAATTACAATTGGATGGTGAAGGAAGAAAATTGAAGAGAAAAAGCTTTTCTCTTAATGTTTTCCTCTTTAACTTCCAATTGTCATTTTCATCAACATTCAGTCGGACCATCCCACATCTGCACACACATATATATATATATAGACAGCTGTTTGGTTGCATTACAACTCTTCAGTGTGGTTACAGACTAGAGACGTCAAAATAACACGAGGCAGGATTGAAACCTTCGCTTTAGACTCGGAAGCTTATATTTTACCTCTGCGCTAGGGAAATGGATGATCAATAAGACTGAATTAAAGTGATGTATTTATTTAGCTTAAATTCCCCATCCACCAGAGTGCTCAATTCCCATAGAAAAGCATACATCTATCTATCTCTCTCTCTCTCTCTCTCTCTATATATATATATATATATATATATATATATATATGTGTGTGTATATATATATATATATATATATATATATATATATATATATATATATGCTTATTTTTGAAACGATGATTTTATATTCCTAAGGAAAAATAGTAATTGTCTCAGAGTCTCTCCAAACAATAGGATTTGTCTTTGTAAATATGATATGATAAATATGAAGTTGTTAATTTCATCTTAGTTCTTCTGTAATTTAATCATGTCAAGGTTGGTTGAAAGGGTATCACCCTTTTGCTGCCAATGCCTGGGAAGATGAGATAGTTAGCCCATGAGCACACTGACCCACCCACTTCTTTGTCAACCACGCATAAAGGTATTATGTCCGACACGTCAAGACATTACTTTGAAGGCATTTCCTTGAAAATATAAAGGTGTCAATTTCGACCCTGTGGCCGTTCTAGGGTTAAAAGTCCTGGTGCACTCAGGGAAACAGGATCACAGCAGAAAGAAGCTTGTCTCTCAAATATACTTGCCATATATAGATGTGCGTTTGCGCACGTGTGCATATGAGTACACAGAGCATGTCTTATTCCTCCCCCGCTCAGCCATCATTAAAATCTCCTTAGTAATTAAGTCGTATCATTTTGTGTGTACTTTTGTTCAGTCTATTTAGATGATCGCCTTTTCTGTTTGATGTCTTAAAAACTAAGAACCATTTAGCAAAGACACTTCAAAGAAAGCACTTAGCTTCTTGTTTGTGCTTATTCTTCACACGTAAATTGAGTCTGAATTGCACTACGAAATCCCCAGTAATTTTGGGTTGGGGGTTTGGAGTCGGGGTCGTGGCACAGGACTGTATTGCTCATCTAGTAACAACGTCTTCAGAATCAGTTTCGTTAGTAGTATTTGAAAAAAAAAAGAGACCTGAGTTAGTCAGTCAGTCAAAACCGTCATATGATAAACATATTTTGGAAGCATGCTATGGAAAAAGGGGTGATCAATGAATAGATTAATTTTCTCGCCTTTTATGATTACCGAAAGAGTACGAATTTTGAAAAAAAGATAATATCGGAAACAAACTGGAGCCAATTTAGCATAAACTTAAATTGTAGATGGATCTCCTACCAATAACCTATTTCATGGTGGGATTTTACAAAAAGCAAAAAATGTTTTTCTCGACAAAATAAGTAAAAAATGTTTAAACTGCCAGCCCGGTAGTTCCATTGGTGCAGCCTGTAGAGCGATACGTACATACATGCATAGTCAGCCAAACCCACCTGGAAACTGAGAAAACCTATGTTGACAAGAAAAGTGAAGGTTTTAGGGAACAATTTGTAACAGTTCTGGCCTTGTACCAGACTAAGCAAATGTGAATAGAGTAACGCAATGGTTACCAAGCTTGTCCCACAGACCATCAATTCGCCAGTAATAAGTTCTTATAGTTATTTCCATTGATCTTAGTGCGACGCTGAGTTTGTTTTCAAGCTCTCTTACTATATTCCATGTTTTGCATTCGTCCGCCATAACCAGAATTATACCTTCATTGTACACTTGATGTTTTTAGCGTATAGGCATGGTGCTTTTTATTACGTCTACTGAAAATGACTGCTTTCATTCGCAAAAAAATATTTTGCGACCATTTTTATACGTAACAACAGGAACCCCTCAACTATTTCAGGAATATTTTGAATGAGAGAATGTACGTTCAGACCATTGATTCCATAAACAATAATAAAAAGTTGATGCAAAAGGTCACAATTTCATGTTTTCAACAATTTCAGATGCGTCTTTCAATTTTACTCAACTCTTTATTCAGTTTGCAATCAGTTAACAGTAATGCATCGTTTAAAAGACGAACTAATGATTATGCGTAGAATTATTTCATTTCCAGGACTTTTCTCATATTTCATCAGCTAATCTATTCCTGGCCCTCTCTCAGATCTTTATCCAGTATTTTTATGATCGGTCTCGGGATGTCACAATTGAGCATGATTTTTTACTTTGAATTTTCCTAGAAATTCCCTATTCGGTCCATTAAGCATTTCTTGTGGACTCATTCGATGATTGACGTGTGAATACATTGTCGTCAGCTAATCGTAAATGTGTCAAATATTGGCCATTTCTATTGACTCTCATTCCTCCCCATTCATTTTCCGGAAAATGCTTTCAAGGAATGCTGTGTAGCGCCCCTATACTTTTAGTTAAGAATTAAATACGAGACTCTTCTTTTGGCAATATATAAAAAACGGCACTTACTTCGACGATTAAAAGCCCTGGATGCATATGGTCAAACGCTCATTGGCGCCGGCGCCTCAAGCTTGTTACACTCATTGGCTCCGGCACTTGTTGCCGACTACTCTTACACTTTCTCTCTTTCTCTTTCGTCCTCTCTAAGATCGGTATCATTTGGCCGGCCCTCCAGCCGATCCGATTCGATCCTGACCATTTTCCACCGTGGCCAATCTCTATACTTATTTTGCCCATTTCAGTTCACCGCTGTTGAGGCATCTCAAATACGCACAGCTACACAGCTACTCAACGTGCTCCGAACGCGTATACATCTCTAACTCTCATAAATGAAATGGCAATACTTTTTACTATCCGATAGTCACGACGATCTCCCCTAATTCTCCTCACTTCGGGAAAAACCTATGCACAAAACTCTATAAAGTGCTCTCCGTCTTTCATGGTCTGTCCGTTGTGTGTCTACCAGTGTCAGAGAATAGCCCCTAAGTTGCACACGCAACTTGGTAGTTTGGCACACGCACTGAACCTAGTCTCCATAACTGTTCCTTGGTACGCTCCAAGCCTCATTGATTTAAAAGCAGTTCAGACACCTCCGCTTCGACTCCGACGACTGTACTTTCCATGACAACAAAGCTCTAACCTTTCGCTATCTTTTCTCTCCTCTTTACACGAGCGATCGTATTAATGTTATCATTATATGTATTTCATTTTCATTCGTTCTTTGTCGTTAATGTTCCTGTATTGAATGTACGTTTTATTTATCCATCCAAATACTTGCATGTGTTCCTTTTACTTTGTTTCATCTCCGCGTCTACGTTCATTCTCTTCATACATTTCCCTCCCTTCATCATCTTCTCCACTGACGTCCACTACGGCCCACCAATACCAGCTGGCAACAATCTTAAACTCAAACCATCCAGAACCATAATTTCTACAAACTGTTGAACTTCCAATATGAATATCTCTTACAGCTGTAAATAATTGAGAAGTCATATCCCCTTGTCTTACTTCTCTTCAAATCTTTAATCGTACTTCTATCTCAATTACAGTGTGATTTCCGTATATATTTTTAATAGCTTTTCAATAACTTTTTGTTGATGCGTTGTTCTTGAATTGAGTTAATGAGTGCCATGTGTTCGACCGAGTCAAATGCTCTTTCGTGGTCAACAAAAGATGAGCAAGGCAGCTTGTTACCCTCTAAATTGAATTAGGTAAAAAGACTGCGTAAAAGCAATGGACATTCCCAGAAGTTGAGAGAGTGAAGGAAAGGCAGCTTTTGTTGATTTTAATTTTGGGTGTGGGTGGTGATTCTTCTGCGTTTCCCTGTTTAAAATGACCATACGTAAAAAGCCAAAAAGACAAAAGCTTTAACATAACAAAAAGAAAGGCAAGTCTAGTTATGACAGCCTCTCACTATCTGTCTATCTATCACACATGCACATCCATTAACCTGACCACACACACACACACACACACACACACACATATATATATATATATATATACAATTATTACAATATAACCATAACACAAGCAACACTCTGATCCGAGGCTAAGTACGGATAATCTAATCGTAGACAGAAGTGTCGATCCATAAGTCAGTAATTGTGTCGTACACACAACCACACACACACACACACACACACACATATATATATATATATATATATAAACTATGCTAGTATATATACGTATACATATATATATATATACTATGTATGTAAATATACATTCACACTATACTAGTGTATATATATATATATATATATATATATATATATATATATATATATATATATATATATACTATGCTTGTATTTATGTCTGCATATATACATATATCCACTACTCACTACAGACACACACACACATATATATATATATATATGATCTGAAGCAAAGGATTCGATCCTCCCTCATGGTACTGGATGGGATAATGAATTGTTTATAGCCACACTGAAGAGTTATAATACAACGAAACAGCTTTCTGGATGACACAATTATTCGATTATTATTATGATTATACTATGATAGTACATATATGTGTGTATATATGTATATACACTGCTCGAATATATGTATATACTTGGCATATCCATACGTACACCCTATGATAGTAATTACATATACTGTAATATATGTATATATATATATATATATATATATATATATATATATATATATATATATATATATATATATATATATATATATATATATATATACTATGCCTGTGTGTGTTACAGTATGACTGTGAAATCAGTGGTTTCGTGAAATCCCTACATACATGAATTACTGTTCAGGTATTTCACAAAATCCCTAAAGATGTCACAAAAACACAATCTTATTGTAACACACACACACATACACACACACACGCATGTATATATATATATATATATATATATATATATATATATATATATATAGAGAGAGAGAGAGAGAGAGAGAGAGAGAGAGAGTGTGTGGGGTGGGGAGAACAATACAACAACAAAAAAACACCGGAACGTTATAGGAGACACATAGGTACTATTCTCCCCTTCAACCCGCCACATTTCCTCGTGACTTGTTGAATTGTTATTTCGTCGTCCTGAGCAGCTGTGTGTATCATGACACAACAGGAGACGAAAATACTGCGTTTATTTATTTAGCTTCATATTGTTTCACCCTTCGACAGTTGGGAATCGAAAATGATGACACAGCTTGATCCCCAACCCACTTCTTTCTTACTCCCCCTCCCACCGCTCTCTCTCTCTCTCTCTCTCTCTCTCTCTCTCTCTAGACAAACGCTGTCTTAATGAAGGCAGAAAAGCTTTTCTTTCTTTTTTTGTATACCCCTCCCGTCTTTGACTGTCGAATAAATAAAGGCAAACAGTGAACCGCCTTTTGTTTGAATAATAACGTAATCTTTATTCCTTTTTTAAAAACTTATTACCTACACCAGTTCGTTACCCATCATTTTCCTGTCGAGAGAAATCAACTGGGTTGCCGCAAGAGTTTTTTGGAGAGACTTGAAATCTACACCCCTGTTGTATTCTAACGATTGTTTATTTATCAGTTTTGAATTCACCCTTGAGGGCTTTGTGCCTCAAGTCATCGCTAAGGTCGTTAAATGGATAAGCCAGCCCCATTTTACATGGCTGTGATAGTTGCTTATCTACCATTTGTACCAGTGGTGGTGGTTAATACAATTTCCCTGGGAATGGCATACATTCATCTCTTCCAAAGTATGTGTAAGAGACCTGGGTCAACTGGTCTCTTTAGCCTTGAGAGGCCACCTTGAGACGGTCACTCCAGTGAAGTTCCTATGTCTATCGAGGCAGACCCTCCCCAGTTGGATGATCTGCGCAACATAATCCCACCAAGAACAGCGTAACACATTTGACTATTGTACGAATATACATATACACGGACGCATTATGACTCCAGTGTCATTTTGAGGATTTTTTTTTTAAATTTTCAGACTATCCATTGATACGCAAACATTAAATACACACACACACACACACACACACACACACACACACACACACATATATATATATATATATATATATATATATTACACATGTATTATATATATACACATTATATATATATATATATACACATTATATATATATATAGTAGAAAGTAGATTCGCTACTCAAACACATTTATGTTTCTGTCCTCTTTGGGCCTCTTCAGGAGAATGATTATGTTTTAGATTCCTGTTAGGGGAATTAGGGGGATTGTTAATTTTGTCGTGTTTTGCTGATGGTTATAAGTTACATGTCAAAGGGTGTGGAGTAGATGTAGGAGTTATCAATAAGTGGATACTGGATTGTATTCCAAGGGATGTTCGGGTCATTACCTTGATTTTTCATTGAATTTATTGCCTACGTTAGTGTCCTTTATGGCCATAGTGGATTGTAGTGTTTTACTTAGACATGTGAGGGACAAGATAATGTCGATTAAAAGTTTCTTCGTGATGATGTGTATGAGAGTAAACTCTCTATATTACCCTTGGTGTACTAATCAATGAATTGTTGAGTTATGTTCGTATTGATAAGAATTTTGAGCGATGCAGGCATTTAGTGCTTTTTCATTTTACCTGTTTTATAAATCTACTTTTGTTTTTTTTTCTATAAATACTATGATTGTGCTTTGTATATATATACACACGTACACATCTATTGTGCTGTTTTTTTTGTTGTTGTTGTGGTTGTTTTCTTTCAGTTGATTTATTAGATGAAGATTGTCCATGGTCGAGTAGTTTCTCCTAAAGCCAGTTTGCTCCCGTGGTTGGTTTTCATCTAGTGCGTTTGTGATTCGGTTGGTGATGATATTTGTGAAAAGATTCAGTAGGCTTATAGGTCTATAGTTTTTTTAGATCTTTCAGGTTTCCATTTTTATATAAGGGCATTATGAAAGCCGTGTTCCAATATTCCGAGACTTTACTTTGTTTTAGGTATAAGTGGGACAGAATAGCTAGTTTCTTCTTTTTTTTTTTTTTTTTTGACTAGATCGATGGAGATATTATCTGGTCCAATGGCTTTTTCACTTTGTTTGATTGCTTGTTTCACCTCCCATGGTGAAACAACTGGGAAATCCTCAAAATGATTGCTACCCATTTGATGTATCCAGTCGAGGAGTTGAGTTTTTAGTTGAGTTCTTGGTCACATTCGACAATCCTGTCTCTATTTACTTTTAGGTCTCCATCTTCCTCGACTATTTGCGTTATTTGTTTCCATCCTGCATTTGTTTATAGCCTTAAATCCCTGACTTATCTCGAGTGTGGTTTCTATGATTGCTGTCGTGTATCTTCTTTGTCTTCCCTTCGTTTCTTTTTTAATTGTCTTGTTTTGTTCAGTCTCTTCAGTTTTCTCTCTTGTTGTTGTCGGAGGCTTGAAGTTTCTTTGTTTTTCCATGAGATTCTTGGCCTCATCTCAGATTTTACAAATGGTTTGAGTGCTCTTTGGCTCGAACAGCATGGCTACTTTTATTGCAGAAGCTTTTATTATGTTGTTGTTGTTCAGTTCTTTGATGCAGGTGTCGTTCCGCTTTTCTTCAGGAAAAAATCGTTAACTGTTTTTCAGTTGAAAACTTGAAGTGTCTACTGAACTCGTTTCCTTAATTGAGTGGTGTCAGTTTGATATATTTCTTTGTCTAATATAGATATGTATTCTATAGATCACTCATCACATATACGTATATGATACAAAATATATATTAAATGATATATTTATCATGCATTATATTATACATGCATGATGTAGGCATACAGTATACACACATTATATATATGATATACATATACATAATAGTACATATATATATATACATATCATAGTACACACACACACATATATATTATATATTTAATATAATATTTATATCTGTTATATGCTATGTATACATTATATATATTATACACACACACACACACACACATATGTATATATATATATATATATACACACACATATGTATACATTATATGGTTAGATATATACTATACATATCATATGTGTAATATATATTCATACATATATATTATATATGATATATATTTAGAGATGTTTTTATATTATGAATATACATGCGTATATATCATATGTACATATCTATATATAATACGTATCATATATATATACGTATATATATACTATATGTAAATGTATTAACGTATATTACATGCATACATATGTAATCATGTACATTTTATGCATACACATATGCATGTATTAATTTAAATTATATTCATATACATCACATTATATATTAGATGCATAAACATGTATTGATGTATATTATATATGTATATATATATATATATATATATATATATATCATATTTATTTATGTATGTATATATTGAAATATACTTTAAGATACAAGTATTGATCTATATATATATATATATATATATATATATATATATATATATATATATATATATATATATATATATATATTCCATATTTAAATATAATGTATACACATTCAATTACATATATATGATATATGATATATATATGTGATAAATATATAATTTAATATGTATGTAAGTAAAATTTATACGTAATATATATATATATACATATATATATATATATATATATGACGTTTATGTATGTAATATATGTAGTATACAAATATGATATATACATTGCAATATATGTGTGATGTATCTATAATATTCACATATGATATAATCATCTGTAATATATATATGTAATATATATATATTCAATACATATATAATCTATATTTATATATAATATATATGTAATATATATATAGTATATATATATATATATATATATATATATATATGTGTGTGATATGTATGCTATATGTGTTCAATGTGTACATATATTATGCATATATATTACAAATTTATATATGAATTATACATATATGTATATATATATATATATATATATATATATATATATATATATATATATATATATATATATATATTACACATGTATACATGTGTTTACGCATATATTTTCACACACACACACACGCTCACACACCCATGTATGTATTCAATGTGATTCGAAACAACATACGAATTGTATGTCCCTTATACGAATTGTTTCAGTCCTTTGAATCTAAGATCTAAAACAGCTCATTGACCTGCCAGATACCTAATTTAAGTTTTAGGTGTAAGTTTTATGAGGTTCTCAAAACAAATACCACACTTTGAACTTTCCCATTTATTTTAGAAGATTCAAGATACATAAAAATTTATTTTTGTGTGCAAGTTAAATAAATACTCGTACAATTTTTCAAAATGAATTTAACAAGTTATAGATAATGTTTGTTTTTTTTTAAATTCTCAAACTAACATTTTAACTTAAAAGTTTAAGTTCATGTTAGAGATCTATCTGAAAAGCAAGGTTATGAACAATCACGTGCAAAAAAACAGTTTTTACCACAGAATAAATTGCAATGTTCAACCTGTTAAGTAGTGGTCGATGCAAATTGTGTTATAATTTAGTTCTTTCTACAGGTACAGTGAATCTAAAAGTAACATTAAAATAAAAGATATACATGAATATTTCTTTTACGATAACTAGATATTTGCTTTTTTAATATCCAAAAACTTTCAACAAATTTCTCCATTCATTCAAAATGGGCTCTGAGTCGAACGATTGCCGAGTTATCTATTTTCGTTCCAATAAATTCTCTTTAATTCTTGACTTTTTCTATAATTTCAAAGGTCTTGGTAAATTATACATCCCGGTAAACTGTTTCTCGGTGAATTATACACCTCAATAAATGTTGGTAATTTCTTTTCGAGGATTCGTTGTTGGAAAATCTTCTGCGACCCACAAGCGCTGATTGCAACATTGAAATACTCTGAGACGTTCTCAAGATATAACGCATGATCTGTCCAGCCCTTCAGAGTAAAGGTAGCAAGATACGTTTTCTATCACATTGACTGGCCAATCTTGGTACTAGGTACTGCACTCAGGTCACATACACACACACACACAAACACAAACACAATCATGCATAGCACGTACATACACACTTACATACCACATACACATGTGCAAACACACACCTATATTCCACAAACGCTCTCAGACATACATACACGTCACAAACATACACACACACATACTAAAAACCACATATGCACCATCATACACACGTACCAAATATACACACATGTTACATACACACTTACATGCATATATACATACACACGTACACATCCAAATATGTAATACGTCCAGAGTCTTCATATAGCTGGCTCGCTTTATTCTCTAGAGTATAATCTAGTCCAAGTGGCATGAAATAGACTTGCTAGTTTTATACCCCAGAGTATAAACTGGACCAGCCAAGAATATATCCCTGGTTATAAAATAGGCTAGCCCACTTTAACCCCGGGTAAAGTTTTGTGGTGTGTTAATCTAGCCTGCTACATTGGTCGTAAGTCGAGGACTAACTGTATATGTTACATTTAAGCGTTATTTTGTTGTTCATATGAAAATATTCAGTCTATATCAATGTATTTATCTCAGTCTGTTTGAAGTGGGAGAATCATGTATTGATTAGTTAATCCCAAGACATGATTCATGGATCTATTACAATTCATAAGGAACGATTTCTTAAAATGATAAATTCGTTTGCGTGAGAGATACTACAGTTTCCGATGGTTCGTAGGAAGTATTTTTATCGGTATTTTTTTATTCCTGAGTCTAGTGTTACAGAGAGAAAAACAAAAAGTCACGTTGTTTGTTATATAATTATATTGATTTAGCATTCGTTGATATCAGATCATCAATCCCGGAAGATCAAATAAGGATCATACTAACTAACTAAGATCAGTAAGTTCACTTTGCTGATTATTGCTATACAATGTGCCTCCTGATCTTTTCATTTCTTTCTCGTGGTGTACTCATTAATCCCAGTGAAAATATTCACGGATATATTCTGATTTCTTTGAAATGTTTTTATTTTTAAATACTGGATTTGTTCACTTTGAAAAGTTCGTATTTCAAAATGGTGGATAGGTATCTTGTACTTGTGGCCTTGTGTCAGACTAAACGAAGCTTTGTAAATACCTAGTTAAAGGTCTATTGTGACTATGGGCTTCCCACCGCCATCAATGTTTGAGCCTATACTTTAAAATTTCAGATGCTGATTTTCCAGGCTTACCCTTCCTACTTTGAAGATTGGTACAGTGCAATCTTTCAATCAACATTTCTCCTCTTAGACCTTGAAGAAACGTCTGTTATTAAGTTAGACTGTTCACATTCCGCTATTCGTACTAAAAAGATATTTGTTTATTCTTATTTGTTAATTTGTCTGTGGGAGTGGAAAAAGAATTTGATTTACTCCAATATTCAGTACAAGCAGTATGAAAAATTGCTGTAAGTGGCCCATGGTTGTTGTTGATGAAAGCATATTCGGCCCAATAAAACACCATTGAATTCCCCACAGAAAATCATTTTCCATTCAAGAAATGAAATTGCTTCGCACTACTTCTATGGCAATCCGGTTTCTTGGGGTTAACACATTTTTGTGGTGCCTAAAATAATACCTAAAATGATATCTAAAATAATTCCTAAAATAATAATACCTAAAATAATACCTAAAATAATACCTAAAATTATACCTAAAATAATAATACCTAAAATAATACCTAAAATAATACCTAAAATAATAATACCTAAAATAATACCTAAAATAATGATACCTGAAAAAATACCTAAAATAATAATACATAAGAAAAAAACTAAAATAATACCTAAAATAAAAATACCTAAAATAATAATACCTAAAATAATGCCTAAAATAATAATACCTAAAATAATTCCTAAAATAATAATACCTAAAATGATTCCTAAAATAATAATACCTAAAAAAATACCTAAAATAATACCTAAAATAATAATACCTAAAAAAATAATACCTAAAATAATACCTAAAATAATACCTAAAATAATAATACCTAAAAAAATAACTAAAATAATACCTAAAATAATAATACCTAAAATAATAATACCTGAAATAATACTTGAAATAATAATACCTAAAAAAATACCTAAAATAATACCTAAAATAATAATACCTAAAATAATACCTAAGATGATAATACCTAAAAAAATAACTAAAATAATACCTAAAAAAAATACCTAAAATAATAATACCTGAAATGATACCTAAAATAATAATACCTAAAATAACACCTAAAATAATAATACCTAAAATAATACCTAAAATAATACCTAAAATAATAATACCTAAAATTATAATACCTAGAATAATACCTAAAATAATAATACCTAAAATAATTCCTAAAATAATAATACCTAAAATGATACCTAAAATAATAATACCTAAAATAATACCTAAAATAATAATACCTGAAAAAATAACTAAAATAATACCTAAAATAAAAATAACTAAAATAATAATACCTAGAATAATACCTAAAATAATAATACCTAAAATAATAATACCTAAAATTATAATACCTAAAATGATACCTAATATAATAATACCTAAAATAATTCCTAAAATAATAATACCTAAAAAAAATACCTAGAATAATAATACCTAAAATTATAATACCTAAAATAATACCTAAAATAATAATACCTAAAATAATTCCTAAAATAATAATACCTAAAATAATACCTAAAATAATAATACCTAAAATAATAATACCTAAAATAATACCAAACATAATAATACCTAAAATAATAATACCTAAAATAATGATACCTAAAATAATACCTAAAATATTAATACCTAAAATTATAATACCTAAAGTGATACCTAATATAATAATACCTAAAATAATTCCTAAAATAATTCCTAGAATTATAATACCTAAAATTAAAATACCTAAAATAATACCTAAAATAATAATACATAAAATAATACCTAAAATATTACCTAAAATAATAATACCTAAAATAATAATACCTAGAATAATACCTAAAATAATAATACCTAAAATAATAATACCTAAAATTATAATACCTAAAATGATACCTAATATGATAATACCTAAAATAATTCCTAAAATAATAATACCTAAAAAAATACCTAGAATAATAATACCTAAAATTATAATACCTAAAATAATACCTAAAATAATAATACCTAAAATAATAATACCTAAAATAATAATACCTAAAATAATACCAAACATAATAATACCTAAAATAATACTTAAAATAATAATACCTAAAAAAATAACTAAAATAATACCTAAAATAAAAATACCTAATATAATAATACCTAAAATAATAACACCTAAAATAATGATACCTAAAATAATACCTAAAATAATTCAAAAAATAATAATACCTGAAATAATACCTAAAATAATGATACCTGAAATAATGATACCTAAGATAATACCTAAAATAATAATAGCTAAATAATTGCTAAAATAATAATACCTAAAATAATACCTAAAATAATAATACCTAAAATAATACCTAAAATAATAATACCTAAAATAATACCTAAAATAATACCTAAAATAAAAATACCTAAAAAAATACCTAAAATAATACCTAAAATAATTCAAAAAATAATAATACCTAAAATAATACCTAAAATAATGATACCTAAAATAATGATACCTAAGATAATACCTAAAATAATAATACCTAAATAATTGCTAAAATAATAATACCTGAAATAATACCTAAAATAATAATACCTAAAATAATACCTAAAATAATAATACCTAAAATAATACCTAAAATAATACTTAAAATAATAATACCTAAAAAAATAACTGAAATAATACCTAAAATAAAAATACCTAATATAATAATACCTAAAATAATACCTAAAATAATAATACCTAAAATATTACCCAAGATAATAATACCTAAAATAATAATACCTAAAAAAATAACTAAAATAATACCTAAAATAATAATACCTAAAATAATACTTGAAATAATAATACCTAAAAAAATACCTGAAATAATACCTAAAATAATAATACCTAAAATAATACCTAAAATGATAATACCCAAAAAAATAACTAAAATAATACCTAAAAAAAAAAACCTAAAATAATAATACCTGAAATAAAACCTAAAATAATAATACCTAAAATAACACCTAAAATAATAATACCTAAAATAATACCTAGAATAATACTTAAAAAAATAATACCTAAAATTATAATACGTAGAATAATACATAAAATAATAATACCTAAAATAATTCCTAAAATAAAAATACCTAAAATAATACCTAAAATAATAATACCTAAAATAATACATAAAATAATAATACCTGAAAAAATAACTAAAATAATACCTAAAATAAAAATACCTAAAATAATAATACCTAGAATAATACCTAAAATAATAATACCTAAAATAATAATACCTGAAATAATACCTAAAATAATAATACCTAAAATAATAATACCTTAAATAATACCAAACATAATAATACCTAAAATAATACTTAAAATAATAATACCTAAAAAAATACCTAAAATAATACCTAAAATAATAATACCTAAAATAATAATACCTAAAATAACACCTGAAATAGTAATACCTAAAATAAAAATACGTAAAATAATAATGCATAAAATAATACCTAATATAATACCTAAAATGATAATACCTAAAATAATACCTAAAATAATAATACCTAGAATAATAATACCTAAAATAATTCCTAAAATAATAATACATAAAATAATACCTAAAATAATACGTAAAATAATAATGCCTAAAATAATACCTAAAATAATACCTCAAATGATACCTAAAATATTAAATACCTAAAATAATAATACTTAAAATAATTCGTAAAATAATAATGCCTTAAAAAATAACTAAAATAATACATAAAATAAAAATACCTGAAATAATACCTAAAATAATACCTAAAATAATACCTTAAATAATAATACCTAAAATAATTCCTAAAATAATAATACCTAAAATAACACCTGAAATAATAATACCTAAAATAAAAATACGTAAAATAATAATACCTAAAATAATACCTAAAATAATAATACCTTAAATAATGCCTAAAATAATACCTAAAATAATAATACCTAAAATAATACCTGAAATAATAATACCTGAAAAAATAAGTAAAATAATACCTAAAATAAAAATACCTAAAATAATACCTAAAATAATAATACCTAAAATAATACCTACAATAATAATACCTAAAATAATAATACATAAAATAATACCTAAAATAATACCTAAAATAATAATACCTAAAATAATACCTAAAATAATAATACCTAAAATAACACCTGAAATAGTAATACCTAAAATAAAAATACCTAAAATAATAATACCTAAAATAATACCTAAAATAATAATACCTAAAAAAATACCTAAAATAATACCTAAAATAATAATACCTAAAATAATAATACCTAAAATAACACCTGAAATAGTAATACCTAAAATAAAAATACGTAAAATAATAATGCATAAAATAATACCTAATATAATACCTAAAATAATAATACCTAAAATAATACCTAAAATAATAATACCTAGAATAATAATACCTAAAATAATTCCTAAAATAATAATACATAAAATAATACCTAAAATAATACATAAAATAATAATGCCTAAAATAATACCTAAAATAATACCTCAAATGATAATACCTAGAATAATAACTAAATAATACCTAAAATAATAATACCTAAAATAATACCTAAAATAATAATACCTAAAATAATACCTAAAATAATACCTAAAATAATAATACCTAAAAAATACCTAAAATAATACCTAAAATAAAAATACCTAAAATAATAATACCTAAAATAATACATAAAATAATAATACCTAAAATAATACCTAAAATAATACTTAAAATAATAATACCTAAAATAATACCTAAATAATACCTAAAATAATAATACCTAAAATAATGCCTAAAATAATACCTAAAATAATAATACCTAAAATAATACCTGAAATAATAATACCTGAAAAAATAACTAAAATAATACATAAAATAAAAATACCTAAAATAATACCTAAAATAATACTTAAAATAATACCTTAAATAATAATACCTAAAATAATACGTAAAATAATAATACCTAAAATAACACCTGAAATAATAATACCTAAAATAAAAATACGTAAAATAATAATACCTAAAATAATACCTAAAATAATAATACCTTAAATAATGCCTAAAATAATACCTAAAATAATAATACCTAAAATAATACCTGAAATAATAATACCTGAAAAAATAACTAAAATAATACCTAAAATAAAAATACCTAAAATAATACCTAAAATAATAATACCTAAAATAATACCTATAATAATAATACCTAAAATAATAATACATACAATAATACCTAAAATAATACCTAAAATAATAATACCTAAAATAATACCTAAAATAATAATACCTAAAATAACACCTGAAATAGTAATACCTAAAATAAAAATACCTAAAATAATAATACCTGAAATAATACCCAAAATAATAATACCTAAAAAAATACATAAAATAATACCTAAAATAATACCTAAAATAATAATACCTAAAATAATACCTAAAATAATAATACCTAAAATAACACCTGAAATAATAATACCTAAAATAAAAATACGTAAAATAATAATACCTAAAATAATACCTAAAATGATACCTAAAATGATAATACCTAAAATAATACCTAAAATAATAATACCTAAAAAAATACATAAAATAATACCTAAAATAATACCTAAAATAATAATACCTAAAATAATACCTAAAATAATAATACCTAAAATAACACCTGAAATAGTAATACCTAAAATAAAAATACCTAAAATAATAATACCTAAAATAATACCCAAAATAATAATACCTAAAAAAATACATAAAATAATACCTAAAATAATACGTAAAATAATAATTCCTAAAATAATACCTAAAATAATAATACTTAAAATAACACCTGAAATAATAATACCTAAAATAAAAATACGTAAAATAATAATACCTAAAAAAATACCTAAAATAATACCTAAAATAATTATACTTAAAATAATAATACCTAAAATGATACCTAAAATATTAAATACCTAAAATAATAATACTTAAAATAATTCGTAAAATAATAATGCCTTAAGAAATAACTAAAATAATACCTAAAATAATAATACCTAAAATAACACCTGAAATGATAATACCTAAAATAAAAATATGTAAAATAACAATACCTAAAATAATACCTAAAATAATATTGACTAAACTATTACCCAAGATAATAATACTTAAAATAATACTTAAAAAAATACTTAAAATAAAAATACCTAAAATGATAACACCTAAAATAATACCTAAAATAATAATACCTAAAATAAAAATACCTAAAATAATTCCTAAAATAATAATAATTGAAATAATACATAAAATAATACCTAAAATAATAATACCTAAAATAATACCTAAAAAAATACCTGAAATAATAATACCTAAAATAATACCTAAAATAATAATACCTTAAATAATGATACCTAAAATAATACCTAAAATAATAATACCTAAAATAATAATACTTAAAATAATTCGTAAAATAATAATACCTGAAGAAATAACTGAAATAATACCTAAAATAATAATACCTAAAATAATGCTTAAAATAATAATACCTAAAATAAAAATATGTAAAATAATAATACCTAAAATAATACCTAAAATCATACCTAAAATAATAATACCTAAAATATTACCCAAGATAATAATACCTAAAATAATAATACCTAAAAAAATAACTAAAATAATACCTAAAATAATAATACCTGAAATATTAATACCTAAAATAATACTTGAAATAATAATACCTAAAAAAATACCTAAAATAATACGTAAAATAATAATACCTAAAATAATACCTAAAATGATAATACCTAAAAAAATAACTAAAATAATACCTAAAAAAAATACCTAAAATAATAATACCTGAAATGATACCTAAAATAATAATACCTAAAATAACACCTAAAATAATAATACCTAAAATAATACCTAAAATAATACCTAAAATAATAATACCTAAAATTATAATACCTAGAATAATACCTAAAATAATGATACATAAAATAATACCTAAAATAATACCTAAAATAATAATACCTAAAATAATACCTAAAATAACACCTGAAATAATAATACCTAAAATAAAAATACGTAAAATAATAATACCTAAAATAATACCTAAAATAATACCTAAAATGATAATACCTAAAATAATACCTAAAATAATACCTAAATTAAAAATACCTAAAATGATAACACATGAAATAATACCTAAAATAATAATACCTAAAATAATAATACCTAAAATAATTCCTACAATAATAATACATAAAATAATACCTAAAATAATACGTAAAATAATAATGCATAAAATAATACCTAAAATAATAATACCTAAAATAATAATACCTAAAATAATACCTAAATAATTCCCAAAATAATAATACCTAAAATAATACCTAAAATAATAATACCTAAAATAATACCTAAAATAATAATACATAAAATAATACCTAAAATATTACCTAAAATAATAATACCTAAAATAATACCTAAAATAAAAATATCTAAAATAACACCTGAAATAATAATACCTGAAATAATAATACCTAAAATAATAATACCTAAAATAATACCTAAAATAATAATACCTAAAATAATAATACCTAAAATAATACCTAAAATAATATTACCTAAAATAACACCTGAAATAATAATACCTAAAATAAATATACGTAAAATAATAATACCTAAAATAATACCTAAAATAATACCTAAAATAATAATACCTAAAATAATACCTAAAATAATACCTAAAATAAAAATACCTAAAATGATAACACATAAAATAATACTTAAAATAATAATACCTAAAATAATAATACCTAAAATAATTCCCAAAATAATAATACATAAAATAATACCTAAAATAATACGTAAAATAATAATGCATAAAATAATACCTAAAATAATACCTCAAATAATAATACCTAAAATAATACCTAAATAATTCCCAAAATAATAATACCTAAAATAATACCTAAAATAATAATACCTAAAATAATACCTAAAATAATAATACATAAAATAATACCTAAAATAATACCTAAAATAATAATACCTAAAATAATACCTAAAATAATAATACCTAAAATAATACCTAAAATAAAAATACCTGAAATAATAATACCTAAAATAATAATACCTAAAATAATACCTAAAATAATAATACCTAAAATAATAATACCTAAAATAATAATACTTAAAATAATTCGTAAAATAATAATACCTAAAGAAATAACTAAAATAATACCTAAAATAATAATACCTAAAATAATACCTAAAATAATAATACCTAAAATATTACACAATATAATAATACTTAAAATAATACCTAAAAAAATACTTAAAATAAAAATACTTAAAATGATAACACCTAAAATAATACCTAAAATAATAATACCTAAAATAAAAATACCTAAAATAATTCATAAAATAATAATACATAAAATAATACCTAAAATAATACCTAAAATAATAATACCTAAAATAATACCTAAAATGATAATACCTTAAATAATACATAAAATAATACCTAAAATAATACCTGAAATAATAATACCTAAAATAATACGTAAAATAATAATACCTAAAATAATACCTAAAATAATAATACTTAAAATAATACCTGTGAATTCAATGCACCGTTCAGGGAAATGAGAGGAGCAGACCCCAAAACATTTTCAAATACATATATATTTTTTTAAAAAGAAGAGATAAAAGATCAAAAAGAGAAGAAAATGAGAAAAAATGTTTTTGAAAAATTGTAGCGTAATAATTAAAATAAGACTTGGTACAGTTTCCATTGCGTGTTGAACAATGTAACTTACACAGTTTTTCGAACAAATAAAGAGACGTTTTCTAACCACGTCATACCTAGTTAGCTTCTGTGGATTAGCTCATACGAGTCAAAATTGATTTATTAGTATATGCAAAATTTAGAACCCGTTGGTGAAATTCTGTCGAAAGCGCCAAATTGCGACTTGCTTACTAGTACCTTGCACGTTTCTTATTTAATTACTTGGAACAAATGAGACTTTTTCCTTTCTTGATCAGCCATCATTGAATGAAGAAGCCAATCAGTGTAACAACCAATGAATCGTATCCTTTTTCTAACAACTTTTCATCTCAAACTCTTCACTGAATTCTTTTAGTCAATTTTCAAGAGATGCGGTGAATCCTGAGGAAGGTCTATGTCCAACAACGGACGATAAAAGACTGGTGATAATGATGATGATGATGAATATAAACCTGCTTCAAAGCTATTCTTTTTATCAATGTGCACATTTTACTTTTCACCTGTAACTTAATTTCATCTTTCAACATACTGTGAACCAGCACCTCGGGCTGGTCTTCGCTATCCTTCGCCGGTTGGTGATTTGCAACGCTGGTCTGGCCATAGTGAACTGGTCACTGTATCTCTGCTTCAAGTGGCCCCCACCTCGCCCACGTTGTGTCCAGATCCGAGGGGATGCAGCTGTTGACTAAAAAACTCTGCGATGCTGGAACAAAGACCATCGAAGGCGCTACAAGTTGAAAAGGAACAATCGACACTGGGTGTATAGTATGCAACAAGATTTATGTCAGTATTATTACAGGATGACTGGTCAAAATATACGCCAATGTGGGTGAGGACACAATGAAATAACTACCAGTCCGTCTTTCGAGTGATCTACCTGCTATTTCTTAGTATGTCTATTAGTATAGCTTCGACAAAATTCTCGAGTCGAAATTATGAGTCGTTCGGGGATCCAATTGATTTTTCTTGGTATATCTATTGGTATAGCTTCAAAAATATAATCTTCTTGGGGTCAGGATATCGGGGTGATAAAGAACTTGTAATTATATGCAGTGTCCCAGTGGTTTCTCCACATCCACACTGAAGGGTTTGTGATTGATTTTTCCCCTCTAAGCTGGTGAATATTGAAATCGTGCTGACTTAAGCAATCTTCATTCCGCCCTCTCCAAATTAGGGAATTCATAATTTTTCTTTGGAAATATACGTAGGCGAAAGGCGGGGTCAGATCCTCTGGCAATCAACGCCTGCCCGAAAACGAGAAGCATTTCCCTAACTCATGGATTTTTAAATCTTTCAAACAAAGACATCATACATCTGTATCCTGTCTAGGCCTCACTCGTCCGACCCTTTGTAGTACTTTACTCCCGGATTCCATTTTAATTGCTTTACAGTTTAGATTTTTATGTTCCCCATCCAAGCCTGTTTTCTCTCAGAAACCCCTGGGTAACTGTTTTGCATTCAACCACGCCAGGTTATTTTAGTTTCCACCTTGAGATTTTTCTAATTAACCCTCCATTTCCATAGCGTCACGTTGCTTTGTTTCATTATTTACTCAAAATATGTTGCATTACTTCTGTTTTATATCTAAGATGCACGTATTTTCGAGTTTCGGGCTACATATATTTCTACTAAGATATATCTGTTTCTTGAGTTATTCTATCAGAGATTCTCGCTTATGCTTGACTAAACAGCGCGTCCCCAAAGTAACGCCCAATTTATCCCAAAACAATTTCATTGATTCTATAAACAAACTGCAGATCAAATAAACATAGACATATTCATTACATTATATGTAAGGTCCAATGTGATTGCCGCCCATCTCAATGCATTTATGCATTCTGACATAGTTTAACATCGATGGGGACAACTTTTTCACATGTTCTGGTTGACCAGCAGAGTCACCTGGCTCAAGTACACCAGATTTCTGTGAAATGTTCTTTTGGAATTCTCACAGAAAAAAAAATCTGGTTGACTTCATCTTATAAATTATATCGAGCTCGTCTTGCACAATGCAACCATGATTTTGAATCAAATCGGGCACTACTTCTGGGACACCTTGTATCGACATGCCAACATTTCATTGTCCACCAAGGACGCTATATAAATTTTTGTGCATGGAGTCAGATGGATCTTCAACATTTAATATCAATTTTCAATCAAACAGACAACTTTTCATTACACGTCCTCGTGATGTGGCTCCTGTTCATTCCATTGGGTTTTACTACCGGACAGAAGCGACAGCAAGAAGACAAATTAAAACGAAATATCCTCCAGCATAGACAGCGAGAGAGGTCTAACACCGTGGATTGAATGAAGGGTTTAGTTCGAAATTCCCAGAGTGTTACATGACTGGAGGCTACAGTCGGTGACAGTTGAGACTATAACAACCAAGTTGAAGACACTAGTTCGAATCATATTATTACCATGCTTGTCACGTTGACAACCGTTATTCTCTCATTGGTTTATAGGATGAAAAAACTGACCAATTGCGTGGGAGATAATTTGGAACGCAGAAATTTGAATAAAGCAGGCGATGGGGATAGTTCGTATATTTGTTACCCTAGGGAATTACAAGTCCGTAAAAAAATGGGTTAAGAATGGGTTAAGAATAAGTATATGCATTGAACTATTACTCATTTTATAGCTATAAAATAAATAAAGATATTACTTATTTTGAGGGAAAGAAAGATAGGTGAAAGATAATTAGGTAGTTTACTGAAGGGTAGGAAGAGAGAGGGCGAGAAAGGGAATTAGATGGTTTAATAAAAGGGTAGAAAGAAAGGGAAGAAAGAAAGGTAGTTTACTACAAGGGTGGGAAGAGAGAGAGAGGTGGGGGGTAAGAAAAGATAAATACTTTAATAAGGTGCAAGCAAGGGAAAGGGAAAAAGAACGTCTGCTTATTTAGTTTATCGACACTGCGCTATGGTAAGCGCCCGTTGATCGGGATGTATAACATGGATTTTCAAACGGAATTTCAGCCAGGGGAGAAAAATAAAGACAAAATAACAAACTAGATGACACTTCAATTCATAATTGCCAATTGGCCTATATGTAGTCCACCTTGAAAGAATGCCCAAGAGAATATCTTTATCGTCAAATGTTTGTTGCATGCTTTCTTCGATATGCATATTATATTTGCACCCACATTGTCGATGCAATCTTCCAGAAAGCTCGTTGTGTTCAGATCTCGTCGCTGGGAAACATAATGACGAATCTGCGAAAAAGAGAAACGCAGCATTTGTGGAGAAATCTAAACCAGAGGCTAAACTACTATCCACCCCAACTTAAAATCTCTCCCAATCTCTCTCTCTCTCTCTCTCTCTCTAAATGCCTGCTATTCCTCTTTCGTATCCTCTAAATTTAGGAGTTGATCTTTACACACACATAATTCCACACATATCTGTGTCACTTATAACACACACACACACATACACAGAGGTTTGCACACTTTCTCTGATCTTTTTACACCTCTGTCAGTACTAATCTTTATATCGTCCCTTCACTGGCCAGCTATCTTGCGGAAGAGGTCAGCTGCTCTTGACCACTGGCTCCTTTCTCTTCTTATGGACAAGGAATGGAAACAGAACAACACACGCAACCATTTTATCATAGGTGCACACATAAACATATTTTCCTCATACATATCACTCTCTAACTGGTGACCTTGTGCCTCATATACACCTACTATGTGACTTAGGCCCATACCTAAAAATCCTCCAGAAATTTGCATATAATTTTTTTCCTAAAATCCTTGAGACAAAACACGGTTTAGTACGGCTTCGATCATTAAGCCTTTCATGCATTTATTTTCTATACGATGTGCGTCATTTAATACCAAGCTGAAATAAAAATAATTTCCGATTTCGCTGCTGATGTTATCATCTACGAGAAATCAAACGACACGTTTCGTTTGGAAAGCAAATATTCAGAGCTACAACCGCAATTCTTATTGTTTATCAACATATTAAACATGATGCACAATGTACACATACGATTTCAAACAAAAAATATTACACCATTTAATGAGAGATTTTGAAAAACCAGAAAAAAGATTATAATCAATTTTTCTTTCGCTTCTTTCTAACTGCAAGGGCCTGTCCAACACGAATTCGTAAATGCGAAAAATGACACAATTAAAAAAATACACATCACACAAGTCAAACATAATTTTGAACTTAAAAATCAAGGGTAATATAAAAGTCCCTTAAAAGGTAATGAAAAAAAAACAACCTTTGAGCAGAAAACACCAAATTTTGTCCCGCAACATGACTTATAGACTCAGAATGACTAGTTCCACAGAAGTGTGATGCTTTTGCCATATTAGTCGACACAGTTATTTAAACCATGTTCTGACTTCACAGAAAACCCATGATTCCACAGGTAAACCCAATTACTATTGCTGTAGCCGTTGGAACAGGTGGTCAGTCGGTTCTTTGACTTCACGAAAAACCAGTTTCAATCAATAAAGCAAATTTGCGCATGCCACGCCTTCTTTTTTACGTCTTCGTCAAACAATCTGCGTTAATACATTCTTTTTTTACAACACTTCGTTGTTTCAGCTCGCTTTAACTGAGGTGTATCGGAATAAATATCCAAGTTCAAAAACCCGAATTTATATGATACCTGACAGAGGCCAAGTCGGGGCTGCGCTGGACAAGGTCTGTCCATGAATTTTAGAAAATTCACTAGGGTTAAGAGATGCGAAATGACCAATCATTTTGGACTGTCATTCACGGTCTTAGCATTTTAAGCTGACATTTTGAGCCAAACCCCGGATGACATACGCAAAATATCAAATAGGATGACAATCATAAACCAACTACAGTCTGTCTCTCCTACCTTAAAAATGTGTCTGAGAAAATCCAGAAGATCTGCGCCCATATAATATCCGGGCCGTATTCAGAAGCAGATCAACGCTACGCATCTACCTCTTCCGCAGCAAACTACCCACTGAGTTATCGAACACCAAAAACTGTGTATACTCGATACCGTGCAGCTGTGGGCACGAATACACAGGTGAAACATGTCGCCCCTTGAAGGTTCGGGTGGAAGAACACCGAAAAGCGGTGAGTAAAGGTGAAACCAATAAATCGGGTATAGCTGACCATGTATGGAAAGAAAAGGGAGACCACCTACCCCTCTGGAACAAGGTTGAGATAATTGATCAGGAAGAACACTGGAAAACTCGAAAATTGAAAGAGTCGGCCCATATGCTAGGCAAGCAAAACTGCCTCAGTAATCCTAGCATTGAAATGGATACCATATGGGAACCTCTAATAATAAAAGACAGAAAACAATAACATCGAAAAAAAAAAGGAAAAAAAAATCTGTCACCTGAGGTTTAAGGCTCCTAAAAATTTGCACCTATTGTCCACATGGACACATAGCGCAGTGGTTTCAGCATCAGACAAATTACTGTTAAGTAATCTGATGGTTCTAGGCTCGATCCTAGTGTGAGAAAGTATAACAATACTATTAACGCTAAAAGAGGGGAGTACGGTCAATATACCCCCGTCGGATAAATAAAGGGTTCGGTTCGTTACTTCCCAAATCTACCAAATGATACCTGACGAAGGCTGTAGAGTGCAACGGCCGAAACGTTCTTTTTTCTTATTTACGATTTTTTTGGTCGTCGTAGTTTTGATATTCAATGAAAAGATGGACACAAATACAGGGTCCAATATCACATCGTACGTATTGATCACTTATTTTAGAGCCAATTCATTCGCCCCCCCTATCACCCCCCTCCAAAAGTTGCCTTTTATCGAAGACGAAAAAGTTTCCAAGAAACTCAAGTCGGACTCTGTTATTTCACCTAAGCATTAACTGTTTTATCTTGTAATAACGATTTTGTTAATTTTGATTTCATAAATCTCGGCCTTGATTTATTTTCTCAGACCCCCATCCTGCGGAGTCTTCCAGTGCCAAAAAGGGGTGGTAGAGCCCACTTTGGGAATCATTATTACGTACTCTCGGTTTATGTACCTGTATTCAGGTGTGTCAGCCGGTCTCGTATATTTACTTGTAGCTCAACCGACCATATGTTGTTTGTATTTTGTTTTCACCTGGTTCGGTTGTCTTATTATTCCTGTCTCTCTTTCTGTTCTTCCTTATTTGCCCACCAGCACATGTTTCTTGTTTACTGTCGTCAGTCAAAAACTGCCCCCTGATTTTTGTTTCTCTTCTTTTTTTTTCTACTAATCTACTACCACAAGTTACCAACCGCCCGCAACATCCCCGTCTCTGGGGTGCAGAGCAGTGGACGCTAATGTGTCGACCAATGTACACCGGAATGACTTCTCGAATTCGATTGACTTCAGGTGTCTCGTGTGACTTTATGCATACACACACACACACACACACACACACATATATGTATCATCAGGTCAGTGCCTGTGTCTTATGTTTTATTTTCTTTTACTTACACATACACCAGTTTTTCTTAATAAATCTTCGTGTCGTTTACTTATCTGTAGTGTCCACAGGTCTCTGTCTACGGTGTCGCATGTCATGAAAGATGCTGACGCCAAATAGACCAGGACAATGCACTCAACAAATGCGTCGTCCATGTGTGTCTGTATGTTGAAAAGTTGACACACACACATACACACACATATATACACACATACATCGCATTTCCTTTGAGTGTGTGTGTGTGTGTGTGTGTAAGTGTTATCTACGACAATTCATTGTTTAACCCATTAACTGCGAATGACAGAAATTTTAGTCGTTGCAGCTCAACGGCTCAACTGTGAATGATGACGATTTTCCATCAGTTATACAAATAGAAGGTGGTGCAAAACAAGCTAAATTTTGTTTTCTATGTAATGGACCCTTCCACTTGAAGTGACGGATAGGGAAATATAGAAACAAGCAAAATGTCATCCACAACTTTGAGTGGAATGGTCCATTGTTCAGTTTATCTGGCGTCACCCTGTATAATCAAAGTTACCACTGCATTTCGAACAAGGCAGCTAAGTTACTCCTGCCACAGTGAAGGTGTTAAGAAGATTTACTAAGCTTAGCTTAGTTTGAGCACAAGGCTAGAAGTATGCTGCACACAGTGAGAATTGGGAAAGCGCACAGAATATTTGCATATGAGACTGTTTGGTTGCTGAAACACAAGTGTATAATGTCGGTCCAGAATGTACGTAGCCTTCGTTGAGCAATGGGGTTTTAGTTCCCTTCAAAGTAATCCCAGTTAGGACCTCACCCACTGATCTTAGCATCCTCGCAACGGGCCAGGAGTGACGTGCAGAGGAAGGCACCTTCAATTTCCACCAGTTAGAGTATCATGAGTATATGAACCGTTACAACAAGCCGGGCTGCTGCATGGTCACACTCCACTCCCATTTCTATTCCGACTTAAGATGATTACAGCAACATTTGTACTGCTTATATGATAAATAAATTTGAAGGTTTATAAAGCTTAGCTCAGTTGGTAAGACAACCACTTGATTATACTTTCAAATCATGATGGAAAGTGTTTATTTCATATATACAGGTTTGGTTTGACATGGTTTTCATGATGTGATAGACAATAAAGAGTTTCCTCCCCTAAACTTGGTAAATTTCTGGTTATACGGGAAAACAAAGCCAATTCCAGACTTGGATTGGACTTTGCTGAAAAGTCCAGTGTGAATAAAGTAGATAGATAAATTTTTTACTATATGTCAGATTTACAACCAAATAGAGTTCTTATTGACGATGATTTTTGGCAACAAATTCTATGTTTGGTTTTTAATTGCAAGAATTATCGAGCATCAACATATGTTGAAAATGTTCATCAATAAGTCTTGAGTGCAGATCTATTTTCATTGTTGAGAAATATGTTTGCATGCAATTTGTATTTCCTAACAAGATCAGAATTTGTAAAGATGAGACAAACAATTTAGGAAATCTCTCACATAGAAGGAACTAGAAGAAATCTGGAACACCAACCTCTATATATTCTTGTTTCAGGATGGCACTGGTGCTTCACCAACTTCATCTGAATTTCCTCAGAAACAGTATCAATATTCATTGTCAGTGATGTAAAAAAAGTATGAATTGCTTTTCTGATGCCAAAAAGGCAGAACATCAGAACATTTCCCTAAGCTTCCTCACTTCAGGTTGGTATAACAATTAATTCACCTTTTATGGTAGAGAAGATGGTTGAGAGTTCTTCTACATATACAATTGAGTTTTCACAACTTCATCCATGATGTTTTTTGTCAGCAATTTTTTTGTATACACAGTTTCTTGTTGCAGAATATGATACCCCGTATTTCTAATTATACCAAAATTTGAATTTATGCATAGATAGGTTGAGAAAGCCAACTATACCCACCTTTTCAGAACATATCAAAAGTGCAACATGTTGCCTCCAACATGAATTTTAACCAATACAATTCTACACACTTCCTCTTCTCTAAATATGTCTCTCTTGGTGAAGTGATTTGGTAGTCGCCCTTGGAGCACATCACCTCCTCAAAGCAAGTGATGAAGCTGGGCCTTTTAAGACCCAGTAGGAACGGCCGGTATAACTTTCATTGTGAGAACCAAAAGGCCAAGCCTCATCACTTGCCTTGGGTGGGGGTATGTGTTCCAAAAGCAGCTACCCAAACCCTTCACCAAGAACCCCCCCGCCCCTACCAAATCATCGGTCCAACAGCGATCATCCAAACAGCCCCAAAACCATCACCAAAAGGATAACATTATACATAGACACGGACAACGTCAGAACATTGTCAACTGACATGCACCTAACCAATTTAGAAAGTGAAATCAGAAACGTCAAATTGGACATCATAGGCATTAGCGAGATGAGAAGATCCGGAGAAGGACTAATAGAACTGAAGAACCAACGTCTTCTTTACAGCTGCGAAAAAGAGAAAGTAAAACAAAGTGGAGAAGGCTTTCTCATCAATAAGGACCTCAAAGACAATATAACCGGCTTCAAAGCCGTCTCTGACCGAGTAGCTAGCGTCATCATACAACTTTCAAAGAGGTACAAACTTAATATCATCCAAGTCTACGCTCCAACTTCACAATCAATCCAAGAGGAAATAAACAACTTCTATGATGACTTGAACTCCCTACTGCAAGACACCAGAAAACACTTCAATGTTATCCTTGTGGGACAAAGGAATGGAGATTGCGTCGGCAAATCTGGATACAAAATATGGAACGAGAGAGGAGAAGATCTTGTAAACCGCAACGGTTAATGGGTTCAAAATCATGAACACCTTCATGAAGAAGGGACCAAATAAGAGATGGACCCCCACCACAAAACAAAAAAAGAAATAGACTACATCCTAAGGAACAAAAGCGATATCATCAAGGATATCCAAGTCCTAAATCAAGTCAATGTAAGAAGCGATCACAGAATGGTATGATGTAAAATGCAAGTAAATACCAACAAAAAACGCAGAAAAATGTCCCACACCCAATTGCAACCACTAAACATACCAAAAGAGCACGTTCAATCTTTCAAGTTCAAACTGAAGAATAGATTTAGAATTCTTACTGAACAAGACAACCCCAACATCAATGAACTAAACAACAAAATAACAGCATTTTTAATATATAAGCATATTTGAACAAACGAGTAAACAAACTCAGGTGAAATCAGAAATCTCATGGAAAAACACAGAAACCTCAAACCTCCAACAACAATGAGAGAGAAAATTGTAGAGACTGAACTAAATTATTTAGTTCAGTCTTCAATTTTCTCTCTCCTTGTTGAAAGAAACGAAGGGAAGACAGAAGGAGATACATGAGGCAGTCATCGATTCGACTCTCGAAAAAGGTTAAAGCTATAAACAAAGGCCTCAATTCAGGACGGAAGCAAATAACTCGAGGAAAATGGAGACTAACATCAGATTAAGAAAGGATTGTCGAATGTGCGAAAGAATTTTACGAAAAACTCTATTCATCCAAACAAGGACTACAAAACTATGAATAGGATATGCAAGATGCGAGCAAACAACTCGGGGATTTCTCAAAAGTAACCCCGTGGAAGGTGAAAGAAGCCATCAAACAGACAAAGAAAGGAAAGGCTCCGGGGCCAGACATCACCATCGACCTACTCAGAAAAGCAGGTAAGATCATTAGGGAAACTGGCTGTCTTTTTCAACACGTGCCTGAAACGAAGTAAAGTCCCAGATGATTGGAAAATTGCAATCATAATGCTTTTATATAAAGAAGAAATCCCAAAGACCTCAACAAATACAAACCTATAAGCCTACTCGACTACACATACAAACTTTACATAGAAATCATCACCAACCGAATCACAAAAACACTGGATGAAAACCAAGAGAGCAAACTGGCTTTAGAAGAAGCTACTCAACCATGGACCACCTGCACTCGATAAATCAGCAGAAAGAAAAAGTAGCAGAATACAAGCTACAATTCTCGCTACAGCATTTATTGACTTCAAAAAAAGCCTTTGACAGTGGAAATCCCTAAGGTTATGGAGGCCATCACTCTACAAAGAGTAGATTCAGTGAATATCGAAGCGCTGAAACATATATACAGTCAGAGTAGCTCCTTCATCAGGCTACATAAAGACTGTGAGCCTTTTTTAGCCCCAAAAAGGGGTGAGACAAGGTGATACCAGCTCACCTAAACTCTTCACGGCCTACCTAAAGATGATCTTCAGAAGACTAGACTGGGTGAATAAAGGAATCAAAATAGACGGCAAACATCAGAGCAACCTCAGATTCGCAGACGACATTGCCATTTTTGCAGAGAATCTACGTGACCGCCAATTAATGCTAGATTAACTATATGAAGAGAGCAAGAAAGTTGGCCTTTCAGCAAGACGAAGATCATGTGCAACAACCACATCAAACATCAGAACACTAAGATCAAAATCAAGGACACAGAACTGTAGAAAGTAGATCACTACATCTACCAAGGACAACAAATCTCCATGAGACCCTCAAAAGAAGAAGAAATCAAGCGAAGAATCACTCTGGGATGGCAAGCCTTTGGCAGAACAAGCTCAACCTTCGAAAGTAAGAAGATCCTAATAATCCTAAAAAGAAGTGTATACAACCAGTGCATCCTCCCAAAAGTCACTTATGGAGTTAAAACATGGAACCTAACCAAGAGACAGGCCTACAAATTGAGAACCATGCAAAGTGTACATGGAAGGATTATGCTCAACCTCACGTGAGGTTGAGCATAATAAGAACTGGTCCTGCGACACCCATGACAAAAAAATGTAACGAACCTTGGGGAAGATCTATGTCCAACAACAGACATTGAGAGACTGATGATGATGAAAGATGTCTCCCTCATCACTGTTCCCTTCAAAGGTAGTAAATCTAATAATTCTTTAGTGACATTGAAGTTTTTGTCAAATCCTCAAATGAAGATAGTACAGTAAGTAGTATTTATATTGCAATGGAAATTGTTTCAAAATCTTTAGCAGCTGAGGCCAGTTGCTGGTATGAATAGCTTGCTAAAGTGGTGATACAGGTGTTAATATTTGCTGACAAGCTCCAAAAAAATGTTCTCTTAAAAGGAACAGACAATTTTACTGGCTTTCAAAAGACAGTCTTTGATAAAATTACCTCCAGTGAATTTGTTATAATTTCCTAATCATTTATCTGGGATCAAAACTTTCTCTATCTGCATTTTTTCTTTTCATGTTTTGTTGTTTAGGAATGGCTGCTTTCATCTTTTGGTCTCATATAAAGTGAACACTTTATATTGTTCTGCATGTGTTGATTCCTAATGTCTTTGATTGTTATTCTCATTTCAAGCACCAATAGTATACAGAGAAATCAAGAATTGTACTTTCACCTCCATTACAAAATACTTCAGTTCTACTTATCCTTTTCCTCGGCACAATTGATATCTTTCTTTCTAAAGTTGAAGGTAGCCAAGTGCAACCTACCATCAGGAGGAGGAGGAGCAGCAGAAACATGGACCAGAAATGCTGCACCAGTAAGGCTTGGATTATGTAATTATGCATTTTCACTATTTGTTACTTTTTAGGGAGGCAGTACGCAGATCCCTACAAATATCTTCACCGCCTATGCTGGAAGATGATTTGCCTGCCCTTTACTAGTGAGAAGCTGTCCAACCATAAAAGTTAAGCACAGAAGCTATTACCATTGATTTTTAGCATTCCTAGAAAATGAAGATGGTATGTTAGGCTGAGTAGTAAGGTTCAGCTGATGGAAAGTACAGGGGGCTGGAGTGTAAAGGAGAGAGGAAGACATATGTACTCTCTATAATGGCTTGTTGGCAAAAAGCAGGCTTTCAAAAAGTGAAGGATACACTGAATGAATGCGGTTATCCTGTTTGACACAAACAAATCCTTTCCTATATGACTACGATTTCTTTTACACAACTAAAAATTTGTTTTCATTTTTGATATTATATCTATCATAAAATTAATTATGCTTTGATGGGATTATTAGTTTCTGGCAAAGGTTTTCAACACTTATTCACTCGATATTTTTCTTCATATAAATTCATAGCATTATTATTTAGTCATCGAAGTATATTTCCTGGTTTCCAATGATGCTAAATTCTACTTTCTATCATTTAAAATGAAAAAAAAGTCTCGTTTTAATTTGATGAATTCTTAGAGAAATATCTTCAAACAATGAGAGTTGAATGGAGTGAAACAAATGATCGTCTAAGGGGATCAGGTCCAGAAAATATGCTGCACGTAAAGGAATTCCTCACATCAGATCGTTTACTGAATCGTACTTGGGACTCAAGTATCATCCTTGTCATACATCAAAATCAACGGTTGGTTGCCTTACCCAGAAACAAAAAAGGTATATCCTGTTGTAATACAACATTCAGATTAGCTGATTGGTCACTATAGCTTTGCATAGTGGTTAGATTCCAGCAATTCTTGAAAAAGAATTCCCTTTGAATCCCACTAACAGAAAACTTTTCCCCACTGGTAGATTCCATTCAGATGTTCAGGGATTGAGGCAGGATTTAATTTTGTTCTTATTCTCATAATAAATCTATTTTTCACCACAAATGATTGTGTTGATCAAAAAGAAAAAGACAAGTATTTAAACATTGACTGGTGTTCTTTTCAGTCAGTTCACATGGATCCATTTTTATTGTTTCTGTTTCTTCCCAAAAGGTTTTAAACACAACACTACAGTTTATTGATTGTGCAAGCAATAAAGAACAGCATGAATTTCAAAGACACCAAGAGTTCACTTACATAATGTAAAAGATGGCTCTAGGAACTTCTGTACCAATCTCATAGACAAAATGAGCAATAAGGCAAGGGAGGTAATGGAACTTTATTTCTACTGGAGTAACCTCCCCTGAATGTAAATTGCTAAGACAATTTTGAGTACAACGAATTGTCAAACGATTCGGTTTTTTGGATCTACCATTCCCTGTAGCCAGTGTATATTTCTGTGTTGCCTGAACCAAGGTTTGAACTCAACTTCCACAGAACCAGATGAGTTTTCGAGTTCGCACACTTTACCCATTGAACTGAAGTTTATAACGACTGTAAAAAATAACAGCAGCTGGTCTTTTCAAGTTGGTAAAAATTCTGGGGCTTCCACTGTGGAATGTCATTAATACAGGGACTATTCAGAGTAGGGAAAAAACTCTCAAACGAAACAAATTCAGGTGCTTCTCTCCACTTGTATAATATTGTTGTGGACAAAACCCAGGTTGAGAAGAGTGACCTTAAACAATTTCAGAATTAACAGATTAAACAGGCATTAGCAATTATTAATTATGAAAATTACTAGTTTACTTATGACATCAAAAAACGATGGATGAATTCAATTTTAAAAATGTATTGTACTTGAACAAGAAAATTCTGAGCAACATCATGTTTTTGATATTTTTTATATATTCAATCAGAATAAATCTGGACTTTTATTTGAAAAAAAAAAAGAAAAAAAAAGAAAAAAAAAGGGCGACTACTCTATAATTATAATTAAATAATTACCTCCCTTGATAACTGTTACTAACAAAAAATACAGACTATCATGAGGTTTATCGTACAAGTAGATTTTCATCCCCATTTCTATGGGGAAAAAAATACAGACTATCATGAGGTTTATCGTACAAGTAGATTTTCATCCCCATTTCCATGGGGAAAAAAATAAAATATAAAAACAAAAACAAATTTTCATTTACAGTTCAACTTTATTGAGTTTAATGCATTCCACCAGGCTTAAAATATTGTTCCTATTTTAAGCAAAGTCTTCAAAATTGAGGGGGAAGGGTAGGGAAAAAAAATCAATCATTATTTTTTCTTATAATATTCTCATGAGAAAATGAAAAAGTGTCTTTATTTTCCCAGTTAAATATACTTGCGATGTTTATTCTATTTTGTACAATCTTCTTTTTTGAAAAAAAGATTCCCAACCCCAACCCTTGTGTTTCCGCTGGCCGGATTTTAACACTACAATATAAGATGTAAAAGAGAGAAGAATGGAATAGTACAAAAGAAAGTTGTAAAACGGTCCGGATTAGAGTTTTTTTTAGGTTCTCCGTCAGGCAGATTCTACCAGGACTTTCCCCCTGATTCCAGCTGATAAACCCTCAGGATTGTGGCAGAAACTCAAGGAAGTCTCTTTTTACGGATTCTTCAATCTGTTGGCGGTTTGTTAGAGGATACAAGTTGGCAGTGGAAGAGGCAAAGTCAGAACTCATTGATGCTCGGTGATCAAACTCAGGGGCAGACTTAGATTTGGGCATTGAAGGGCGTGGCACGTTCAGCATTGATGATTGCAGTGAAGACATGGGGGAGCCAGCTGCTTTACATTCTGGTGATTGTTTGTATAATGTGTTGAAGAAAGGTTGAAGTTCGGTTAAAGAGCGAATGTGTGTCATATTGAGCAAAGGCTGACCAGGTATTCCCCTCAGACTTGGTGTCTCCCCTTGAATCTGTAGGGAGAGAAACAGATTTGCAAGGCAGTTGACCAAATTGATTATTTTGGATTTTCAGAATTTAATAGAATCAAGCTTTAAACAATTAGTTAACATATTCAAATTCATTAAAGGTAAATACAGAGGAAGCTTTTTATTGAAATCATGGATAAAATTATTCACACAATCAAAGTCAGTTGAACATTCTATCAAAAATCAATTAAAAATTTTGAAATAAAATTTATATGAATTTTTTTAATGTGAAGTCGTTTATGATAATGAATTTAATTACAATCAATAAACATACAACTAGTGCAGTGTTCAGACTTCATGGTATGTGGAGCAGCCTACCATAATTGTCCCATGAAACGATTTTGAATTAAATACTTGTGTATCCGTAATTAGCAGAAACAAACAATGCATGTATGTATTTCAAAGGGCGGAAATCAAGGGAGATAATTTTCAGAAACTATGAAGAAAGTGATGGCAATATTATCACTAGTTATTAAATTCAGCACTTTTCAGACCCCTGCTGAAGGAGACAGGGGTGAAGACAAACCCCACCCCAACATATTGGTAGGAGAGGCATGGCGTCCTAATGTTTGTTTTATGGTTGACACAACTTTCTTAAATTGTAGTGAGATGAACGTAAATTGTTCCAATTTCATACTTTTTGTTAAAGGCTAGTAATGGTTATCTAAAAGACCCTGTCCATGATCACAGCAAACAACTTCTACTGCATCAAAATAAGTCTTTTATAACCAAGAATTGATATTAGATAATAATCACAATAACACAAAAACAAATAATTGTTCAGCTTTCATTGTCCCTAATTATGAAAAAGCTGCTAAGTAAACATTTCACGAAATAAAAGAAAATTACTCACGCGAGAATTCAACAGTTTACTTATACGTGTCACATGACAGACAAAAGTTTTGATTTTCTCAGTCTTTTCTGTCCCTTCATTTTCATTATCTTCATCAATACTTGGTCCACCAGTAAAAGCCCATTTATATCTGCAGGGAAACAAAAATTAGGAAATATTCAAAGGTTAAAGAAGGAAGAAATGAACAAAGATTTGTTTTTTTTGCACCATGCAGTACTAATTTTTTTACCTTCATAAAAATGGTAGAGACTATGGGCCTACTTTAATATTATAGTTACCTTGTAAAGGGACCCCCCTCTCCCTCCTTTGTAAAGCCTCAAAAAAAATTTCTGGAAAATAGCAAATTTCTGGATGGTTCTAGAGTCTAGAGCACCTGAAAAAAAAAAATTAGGTAAAGTGCATGGTGCAAAAAAATGAATCTTGACAGTGAACAAAAATAGATTATGAAACTCTCACAAAAGACATGAAAAATGAATGATGAAAAGATTCCCCAAAACCAAATTAAAACGGAAACAAATCTTTTCAAGATGACTTTGAAGTAGAAAGAATCCATATATACACATATATACACACACACACATATATATATATATATATGTATGTATGTATATAGGTGTGTGTAACACATTTCAATATATGTATTTATAGCTGATACTCTTCATTAATAATATACGGAGAGGAAAAAAAAGCATGAAAAGAAGTTAAAAGCAAAAGTTGGAAGTTACTTACAATTGAAACTGAGGAATGACATCCGCAGGTAAAACCAAGGCCATGTCTAGGAGTTTGCAGACACTGAGATAGAGTTGTAACCATATGGGATTGTTGTGGGCATTCAGTCCATTAGCCAGATGAGCCCAACTGGAATCAAGAGCAGCAATTCTCTGCAACTGCGTTCTGGAAACAGAAAGAAACACTTACACAACAACAAAGGCACCAAAAAGATTGACAATTTTCACTCTTAACTTCATGAACCACTTGATACCGATCCAAATTAGTAGAAATTTTATATGAATAAAACAATGGAAACTTTTTGTGAATAAAATAAGAAAAAAAAAAAAAAAAAAAAAAAATCACCTAGAAGTAAAGTTATTCCCTTTTACAATCACATTTCTTATATGAATTTAAGAATTAAAATGATAGAAAACACAATGAAATAAACAAAAATTGCACAAGTACACAATCTCTTATTTGAAATTCGGAAACTGAAAAATTATGAATACCAAATATTTTTTTGCCTGATGTCGCAACTCAAGTTGGCATTTGGTGTGAAACAAGACTGTCAGCAATCCTCACTCATCCAATGTTGTCTCATTTACATCCACTGGATTCTACCAGGCTTTGAGGAAATTATTCATTCAGAACGGCCTTGGCTCAACCAATACCATGCAGTTGTGTCTCAAAGCTCCTACAAGTCAGACATGCCTCTACCTTCTGCCCACAGATATTTTATTTATTTCCTTGCAATTATTAAATTTTGGACATATTGAAAATCTTAAAAAGAGCTGAAGATTCCCCAATTACCAAATGAGTGGTAAACAGAAAAGGAAGCATCTTTTGATACATTACCTCTACTACCATTTTAGAATTTAAAAAAAAAATTCTGAATTCCATAAACTGTCTGGTCCTTAGGTTTTCAGATAAGAAATTGTGTACGTGTGTAAAGTAAATAATGTGTGTACATTTGCAAATGAAAATCAATGATGAAGCACTTGGCTGTCTGATTGATGGTTCAGAGTAAAATATTGCACCTCACAAATAAAAAATTAACAAAACAAAAAAAATAAATAAATAAATGAAGCTCTTTAGACAAAGATTTTTTCAACTCTTAAATTCATAAACCAGTTGTAATAGACATAGGAACTATTCCCCGAACAGCATAAAAAATAATAGAACTCTTCTGTGAATTGAATAGATAAAAATTTTCAAATTCATCAAATGGTCAAAGTTATTTCCCTTGAAACTAACACTTTAAATTTTTTGTATGAATTTAAGCATGTAAATTATTGATGTCCTGTACAAAAAAAAAAAGATAGTACATATAGTTTTTTTGTAAACTTTTCGAAATATTCTACCAAACTAAACTAAGCAGATCTAATGGAGAGCACGGATTTTATCTACATATCCCCTGTGCCAAGTTTGTTATGGTTTCTGTGCAAGTAGTAACCAGTAAAGCAATTTTTTTTTTTTTTTCAAATTAGATGAAGTGTTGTAAACCATTATTTTTTTAACTAGTTTAGTTGTTTTTCATTACAACTTGACTCAGGCCTTGAATCTATGGGAAGTAACTAAGATCCCTCTTGCCAGAGGAAACCCTGGTTTGATGACTTACAGTAGTCAAAGTCCAACCTTCTGACTTACCATAGATTGAAAGCCTGAGTTGTGATTAAAAAAGAACTAAAAAAACAAAGATGGAGATAAAAAGTAGCCAAAATTGATACAATACTACTTCGAATGATTAGAATAAACTACTTGGTGTTTGTGACGGAATTAATTTTCAAAAACTTTAAAATCACAACTGTGGTAAAGTAGTTAAACTCATATTTTTTAGTTTTTCTATTCATTATGGTGGGGAGATCTCATCAGCAACAAAAAGTAACAGGAAAGAATTTTATAAATTCGTTCTGAATTTTGTCGTTGATTTTACCAAACAAGCATCATTTATAGAAACATCAAAAAACATTTTACTGAACAGAAAAAAGGTTAATGAATAGAAGGAAATATTAGGTTGTTACATATGGATATCATTCTGAGTTTGACTCTTTATGTAAAAATATCTAAGTTGGCCACACTGAAGAGAAGTAAAAAGTCATAATCTCATACAAAGGAGAGAAAATTATTTCACATGATAATTATGGCAGCCTAGTCCACCCAGCATAAAGTCGAGCCCCTTCAAAACACTAATACAGTGGATTACAAAAGAACAGACTGAAATGCTCCATGACAGAACAAGATCAAAAACTTTTAAGCTGACTAAGTCAAAGCTTAATGAATAGGGGTCTGGAGTCTTACAGCATCCTTTATATTCAATCAAGATTATGCATCATAGATGAAAAACATAGGCATATTTGAAACCGGATTTCAATTTACCTACAGCACACATTTTAGGTTGAATTTTGAAAGAAAAAAATCTATGTTTCCTATGGGATCTGCGTTTGTGCTGCAGTAAAAAAAATTTGAAAAAATACATTTATTGCTGAAGAAATCAGTGAAAGAAACAAAATACACCAGTGTTTAGAAATGAGATGAATACAATTGAGGAATGTAACTAACCTGAAAATGAAATGTTTTTCTTTCAGCAAAACCTTCACTTTATGTCTTACATTAATCCCTATAGAAACATGACAATGAAACATGGGCACAATTTAAATTCAATTGTACTTTGCATGTCAAAGCAGACTAATACCAAAAGTACATGAATTTGCAGTTTTGAAAAAAATTAATTTTTTAGGTTTCATCAAACCTTCCAGAGGAGGTGAGTTAGTCTGCCTTGGGATGCACCACTCCCTATTTGATTTAATCAAATCTCAAAATATCATTCGCTTCCCAGTATTGTTAGATTCGGAGGGTTTTTCTTCCCCCTGGGCAATGCCGGATACTCTCGCTAGTTCTACAATATTTCACCAAATCTCCATCTGGCTTTATGAGCCAGCATAACTCGGGAACCACACATCATATGCCCATAAAATTTCATGTGTGTACTAATGAGGCCCCAAAGTACGTTTGTAGCAAATTAAAGTAAAGTGTGTTTGTTTTTGAATATATAAAACAAAAAAACAATTTTGTTTGGTCTGTGTTTGTACTCATACCAATAATGATTATATTTTCATACATTTTATCATAATTCATCAGTTTTTTATGAAATCCAACCCACCCAATACTTAAATTAAATGTGATCCAAGAGTTGATGATGATGATGATGATGATCAGTTTCTGCAGAAAATCTAAATGGATTCAGACTAACTGAAAATCCTGTCCGTACTGTTTTTGTTTGTCAATATCAGCTTTCTACTGTGAGTGTGTGCGTATGTTGGGAGAGGGACATTTCATATGTAACAACTTAATTGACAACTGCAAGTCGATCATCAAACAAATGTGTGAATGTATATGAAAGAAACAAGAGATATAAGAGAAATGCATTTCCATAGACAAAACCTAATTGAACATATAGAAGAAGAGAAAATGAAAGCAAGCAATAGCTTATTGGGAGGAAAAGAAGCATGCAGGTGAAAAGAGACGAGCAAGTAGATAGCAACAACAAAAGGGTTAAACAATCAAGAAAATTATCAAAAGAAGAGAGAATGGAGAAAGATGTTCAATGGTTGATTTGGAGAAAATTTTGAAGGATGAAAATATATGGAAAGCAGAAATTGGTCAGTTGAAGCTGGAAAAAAAGGTTCAAAACTCATGAAGACATAGAAAGCATTTAAGATTTTGATCAAAGATCTAGAATATCTGGAAATAAACTGAATACAATGTTGGGTTATGGTAAAATATGAGAATCAACAGGAAGTAATGATAAGCAAAGCAAAGGTATCATTTATTACCAGTAAAAATTGCTCTAATCAATAAATAAACCTGATTTATTTGATTACAAGACACTTTTTCAATCACTATATTTCCCTGCTGATAAGACGTTACACGTGGTAAGATGCACTGTATAATTAGCAAGGCTTATATCTCTGGGTAATTGTTTTTTTATCTCTTAACAGCTGGGAAATACAGTACATCTTTTTGATTTTTGTCACAAAAAGGTTACCCTATTCCTAACTGACTTCCAGCTGAAGATCCTCTTCATCCAGATATCAACAATGAAATGCTTCAAGGTATCAATGTCATGAGATATAGAATTCTTTATAGAAGAATGAATAAAGATCATTGTTATTGATAGCTACTAAGCTTAGCTTTGTCTGGCACAAGGCCACTATTGTGGGGCACCCAGTGAGGATCATACTCACCAGATCTTTATCATTGAAAGGGATCAACATTGAAATTGTTCCAAGGGATTGATGTTGTGACAAATAGAATTCCTTTTTTAGAAGTAAAGAAATCCATTTATTTTTCAATGAAACACATTTTCATTAAAGCGTAAACCTACCTCTGGACTACTTTGTAGAATTTATCCATCAACTAATCTTATTGATATAAAATAGCAGGAACAAAATACAGTTTTCTTCAATAAATTCTTTCACAACCTAACAGTAACATATTCCAGATAGAATTTAGGGATGATATATGGATTATATTATACTGATCATGCTATAATGCTTTTTTTCAAAAATATTTCCAAATCCATTTAGAACTGTTAAATTCATCAAATGAATAATGATCAAAGATAGCATCATTGATTGTACACTTGGTTAACATTCCAGGTGGATGAGAATGAACAGATATTCACTTGATAATTTATCTCATAGAGATATTCATATACCTAATGGCATTTCACTAGCTTCCAGAGTTGCTACTACACAAATTACACATTCCATCTTGTTGAGACTTGACTGTAACATGTTTCAAAATGATTGCTATTTATGCTTTGTTATATGGACAGCATTTTTTAATAACATGATAAGAGCATTAAGCAAGGCATTACTATATTCAAAGTTATTTTTCATTGAATCAATATTGAAAAAGCTTTATCCTCTACAAAGTTTGTATTTATTCTTTCACAGTGTTTTTTTAGTGCAAAGTTTTCCAATTCCATCAGGTTGTATTTTTTACCAAAAGCTTATCTTTTATTTGAAGAAGTAATTATTAGGATGATGATATTCTTATGAATGATGAATATACAATTATTACATGGATATTTTTCTCTTTAATAATTGAGATATTCTAATCCTATAGCAAAAATCATAAAGCATGCAATTATTTGAGACATTCCAAGTTGAAGCATATCTTGGTATCAATACAAATTACAAAAAAAAATCAATTGAATAAGAGTTAATATAGTTATATTTCTAACCAACTGCAGGTGCAACACTGATTCTGGCAACTGATGGTGTGGCTCATATTTTAATCTGGACAAAACTAAAATCAGACACTTGAATATCTTGCAGCTCTCACACTAGTGGCCATAGCTAAAGTTATGTTGATCCAATTCTAAACTGTTTTTTACTGCTCTTGTTCTTCTTGCTCCTGATTTTGTAAAATTCCAAGCATAATTTGCATACATTTACTCTTAGTAATGGCTTCCTAGTAGAGTGCAGGTGTAGAGTACAAACAAAAGTTCATACCAATACAAGAAAACATAGAAGTGTTGAAAAAATTTGACTCAAGTATTTTGGCACAGAAGCTGTGTGAGACACATGCTATTGGCTCATCAAATGCATATATATTAGTATTTGTTCAATTCATATACCTGTATTTGTTTTATTTATATAGATAAACTGTATCATTTATACTAATGTATTAATAATACTTTGAAGATATGAAATGTGTATAATTAGTGCGTCAGATGAGTATTATTTAATTATCATGTGGCCTCCATTTGTCTGGCAAGATGGATAATCTGGTATGGATGTATAACTGTGGCTGTGATGTCACTGGATTATCTCAAGATATCACTCAACGAGAAAAGTTTTTCTATATTTTAAAAGAATTCAAAACCATTAAGAATGTGGAATAACGAATATAATTTGTTAATATGAAAAGGAAAAATGTTTAGGGTTCATTTTTCAAGAGTAGATCACATATAATCATTTTAAGATCGTTTAGAAAACGATTGAATTTTGTTTTCTCTACAAAAAGGAGTTTAGGACATATCACTTTCCTCTCAAACCTATAAATAGAATCAAGATCAGGCTACAAAGGGAAATAATCCAAAAATTACCCAGCATAGGCATTGGAATTGCATTGAATTTCGAAATTGAGCAGGTCGGGAGACAACGATTCGATACCTGCCTCTCAAGGTGGCTCTGTTGGTATTGAACTTCTGCAGCCTCAAGAGGCTTGTACTGAAGCTGTGCCTCCAGACTTACTCAATTTCTAAATTCAACACTATTCCAATGCCCATGTTGGGTGAGTCCCTAAGACAAAGCACATATAATCTCTCCTTGTAGCCCAATCTTGCAAGCAGCTGCATTTTAGTCAGTGCCTTCAATGGTACCTCTCATAACAAAGGTTCCAACTGCAAAACAAAAAACAAAAATCTCCCTTAATAAAATATTTCCAGTTTGCGAGATATAAAACCATAAAATTATCCAGAATCATCTCAATTTCTTTTATAAATATCTAGATTCATATGTAGTATCTAGACACTTATTTTCTTATTATATTAATCATAAGATTATTTATCAAATTATTTACAAGCATATTTGAAATTATACATTATTTAGAAAGTAACTGGGAAATCATAAATTATTTTTAGGATTTTAGTTGAGATTTTACGGGTCCAATATTTTTGATTCACTTGACAAATTTCTATATAAAGAGACGTGGAACAGATTGTTCTTGCTAGGAGAGGTATCACTGTATCATGAATATTTCTGATTTTAGTCATTCATGCCTCTGTATAAAATACAACATTGAATAGGTTTGGTTGATTTAAATAGGGAAAAAAAGCAGACCTGATAGACAGCAAAAAAGGGAAGTTGTGGGGAGCAGCATTAATACAATAACAAAAAACAATTCCAACTGACTGAGTTGAATGCATTTAGATTGTAAACTAGAACAAAAAAAATATTAGGTTGGTCAGTTGGCAGAAAGTGGCTTTGAACATATGCAGAGTTTCTGTAGGACTTGTATCATGCAGAATTGGAAAATAAAGACATTATATATATATATATATATATATATATATATATATATATATATATGATTGAACTATGGATCTGACAGGATATAAATGAAAATGGCAATTGGAAGGTAAAGTGAAAAACTCAAGATAGGTGTTACATCTCAAAATTTTATATTATTATCCTATGGGTGCAGTTTGATGCATCTTGACGGGGGACCAGCCTTTTTTTTTCAGAGAAAAATATTTGCAGCGATTTCACAGAGAAAAAACATTTTGATCTTCAGCATCAAAATGCAAAAATGTAAGAATATGGAATCAGCACACTTAGAGGATGTTCATCCAGCATTTAAACAAACCAAAGACATGACACACAATTATTTTTGCTTAATGGCTGATCATTCTGGCAACATGAAATAAACCTCTGACAAAGGAGATTAAATCATTTAAATTATTGGATTATTTTTTCCAGATTAAAAAATGAAAAAAAATATGGAATCAACAGAAAAAAAAAAAAATCACGATTAGTACTTTCTTGCTCCTCCTTGGGCTTTATGCCCAACATTCTTTATGACATGGACTTGACAAGTGTATAAGAACATTCTCCATCAAGCTGGTTCAAACTTTGTCAACAGCAGTCGACAGATCAAATTTGTTGGATAAAGCCTTGTCATGGCCCATTTTTTTTAATGATTCCCTGCATAAATTTTCAATCAGATTGAGAATCAGACTGGCCAGTTTGTTGAGTTGATGTGCCTTTCCAGGAGAAAGCTTCAACACTTTTGCTCTGTAGGAAAATGGAATTTCATCCTGAAAAATAGCCACATCATCTCCAAACTTATTTTCTATTGATTGAATCAGAAGGGTGTCCTAAATTTCAATTTCCCACATTGCATTGACTGTTGAGGTAATTATTGCCATCTCCGTTCCCATTTTGTTTAAACTTTCACAAATTTTAGATTCAAGTGATGAGGAACAACCATCTTTCGTCACTGTTCATGTTGGATTTCACTCTCTCGTTGAAGCTATGTTTCCTTTCAATTAATCCAGTGCAACAGTTTGATGCAGTCTGCAAATACTCTCTTTTAATGGTAGACTAATTTGTATATCTATACTTGTTCTGGTATTTGTTTTAGAAATGCAAATTACAAGACGATTCCATACATTTTCCCCTCTACTTGATCTGGAAAAAATATATGGCAATAATTTAAATATTTTAATCTAATTTGTTTGAGCTATATTTCCTCTAACCAGAATATAGAGCTATTTCACAAATTTTCTTTGTGTCATATTTGAATTGTTTATTTGCTGTGAAGTAAACAAGCTGAATGAACATCAACCAAGTATGCTGATTCCATATTTTTGTAATATAAAGGAGATAACAGAATGATTCTTCTCACTTGGAATGTTGATTATCTCAAGAACCTCCAATCCCATAAAATCTAATGACATCAATGTAAGAGGTTTCAATTAAAGACAGCATTTGGGGGGGAAAAGAGAAAGAAATTATGGAAAAAATAAGTTTTCAATTATGAAATTTGGTAGAAAATTAATTCTCGCAAAAAACCTTTTCTCAACCTCTTTTCATCCATAGGTGTGTTTCGGGAGTATTGAAGAGGGTCGATACCCACTCAAATATGGGCCATGTTCCAAATTTGGATACCAAAATAACATTTAGATACATTCTAACAGTAGTGGTACTTCAATGAGTAGCAATAACAAGTATGCACAAACCTTTCAGGAACTTTTGAAATCCATGATCAACAATATACTTTTGGCAATAAAATCATTAGTTTGTTTAACTTATGAACACATTATCATCATTCATTCTTTTAAATCAATAGTCAAATACTGATGTTGTGCCTTGACAATTTTAGTGCCTGACTGTGACATGAAAAAGGTTGGAAATCATCATCTTAGAACATCTCATACCATCAAATGTTTTGGTGTGTAACACTTACAATCTTCACTCAGGGTTGGAAATAATGTTGTTTGCATTATTCATTTTATCATGCTGGTCTGGGAGTTGAAATCAAAGCCTACATACTATTGCAGTGGATGGAGGTCTTCAATCTGGTGGCAGGACAATTGCGTTTGGGACAACTGTGTCCCAATATATCCATCTTTCAATTCAGATACAATTTTTACTTTTATATCTTTGTGATCTGAATATTCCCAGAGGACATATTGTCTATAACTTTGAGAGGAGGATACCAATTGTTTCCAGACAATTGAAATCTTTCTTTTGGAAAAATAAGTTGGTTTATTTTCAGTCAACAATATTCATAACTATCAGAATCCACAACCAAAATTGTCAACAGGTTTCTTCAGTTTTTAACTTGGTCAGGCCGGTTATGAATGTACATATGTATGTACGTATCTATCATGTGTACTGGCTGCACCATTGGAGCTAGAGGCCTAAAAAAACATTTACTTGTTTTTTTGAAAACTACTCTCATAAATAGGTTCCTAGAGTGGAGTTCAATTTGCAACGTTAATTCATGCTAAATTGACCCATTAGTGTGGGTTTAGCAGCATTCATGCTTGGTTTTTAAAAATTCTTTTGTAGTGATCACTGCACAACAAAAGGCAAGAGAAATAGCTTATTTTTCAATCTTTTAATTGATCGTCCCCAACACAGCATGCTGCCAAAAGATGTTGGTCATGTGAGAGTTTCTATTGATTGACAAACCAGACCTGTTTTCATATTTTTCCCTCTCTTGACTGCTTTAAAAGTTTCCTTTCATTTCCTTTTCCTGAAATCAAGTAATTATTTCTCTCACTTTTAATCATTAATTGAACATTAGAATTCTAAGGATAAATTAAGTTTCTTACAATGAGTTGCTCACAGCAGATACACTTAATAAGGTTTGGACTTGAAAATTAAATTCTTAAATCAATAAAATACATTACACAATTCCTTTTTTGATTAATAAAATCTTTCTGATGAAAAAAAATCACACGAATATGTAAAATACATATATTGGGACACTCCTGTAGAGGATGCTAAAAACCCAAAATGGATGCATATGTCCAGGAGACATTTATCCAGAACAAATGCCTTAATACCCTTCAACTTCTATTCAGTGCAAGTTACAAGGACATCAAAGAAGGGAATTTTTTATGATCATCCATTTCCATAATGAACAATTCAATAATCCATAAACAATTGAATGTCTTCTTGCTGAAAGTAAAAGATAAATTTGCATGTCTCTGACTCTGAATGGTCTCATTCTTAAAGTCAAACCATAAAAGTATAATACAAACACACACACAAATTTGCTAGAGCAGATAATAATGAGGATCTCATCAACATGGCTTCTGCATGTTAAAAAGATCATCAGATGGGAATGTGTAATCTGCATGCACAATGTGGATATTTTTAATAAATTGCCTGTTTAGATAGTGGTATATTTTAAAGAGTGATCATTCTCAGGTGCATTAACTAAGAGCAAGCTACAGAGAAGCTCACTATAAAAAAGCTATAACAAAAATAAGTACTTTTTTAAACCAAGCATAGAAAGAGCAAGGTGAAAATTGATAATACTGATAAGACTGACTAGTGCCAGAGTTGGGATTTATTCCATATGGCTTATATAAATATAATATGCATAACATCATGTAGATCGATTTTGTCCTTAGTTCTTCTCCGCATAGCCCTTATCCTATGAGCCTTTCCTATTCCATAACTAAAAAAATAAGTATTATCAATTTTCACCATGCTCTTTTGTCGTAGCCCTTTTGTGGCAAGCTCTTTCTGGCTTTCAGCTCTTCCTGTGTGTAACTGTCATTCTCAAATCTGAAACCATTGAGAAAGCTTCATTGGAACTGAATGTCTCATCTCGTAATATAATATTCACAAAGATATATTTATCAAAATCAACACACACACACGCTCTCTCTCTCTCTCTCTCTCTCTATATATATATATATATATGAATAAACAAGCAGAAGCAAGAAGCACACAAATAATACAGTGCAGATTGGGGGAGGGCACTGCATGCCAGACATAAATGGTGTAGTATTAACAGAGTGAGAGCAAAAGTTTGTAGGACAGGAAACAATATGGTCAAGTGGGGGAGGTCAAAAAGTGGTCAGTATCTTGAAAGAGCGCAGAACACATTGGACACATTCGGAGAAAAGTGCCCACTCTCACCGAGGGTGGTTGGCTGTCTGGTACAACAAGCTATGATGATAATTATAACATAAAGCATTCATCCACAAGTTGTTTGAATTAATATTTGAATTTCAGCGATAAAGACTAATCTCAGAATTTCTGACATCATTTATGAATATATGGCCATTAAAATTCCTTCTTTCTGTTTCTGCACTTCCATTCAGAGTAATTTCACAAAGGAACAAAAACTAATATTGAAAGTGAATGCAATATAAAAGAGAAAAAAAAATTGAAAGAAAAAAACAAACTGATATGAAAGAGAAAAGAATAAAAACACTGATATAAAAGAGATGGGAATTCAAAAAACTGATATAGAAAGGAGGGAGTAAAAAAACTAATAAACGAAGAGAATAGAAAACTGTTATAAACGAAGAAAATGAAAACTGTTATAAACGAAGAAAATGAAAACTATTATAAAAGAAAGAAAACCTCTGATGAGGAAATTAAATTGTTCTGATCACAGGAAAATTCTTAGAAAACCAAACCAAAACAACAACAAAACAAAAACAAGCAACATTGTTATCCATTGTACCAAAGGTATACCTTTTTTAAATAACTCTTTAACACCAAGATTGTTTTCAGGCATGTCTACAATTGCAATTTAAGTGTTCTCACCTAATTCACATCAACAGCCAAGCTTTTATCAATATATATAGAGAGAATAAAACAGCATTTCATGTATCAATACTAATATTTGAGCTTTCTGTTTATTTGTTCAAGCCACTGTGAGGTTGACCTCAGACGTCATTTGTGGTCACTTTTAGCCAATCTCTGGATTTAAACATTGGAAACATAATTTTTTTTTTATAACAGAAATTTTTCCAATCATTCTTACTATGAATGGCATGAAGATTCCTAAGAAAGAAAAATAATTTTTATACATATTTTGGGTATTGTTTTGACATATATTCAGTCAATGCAGTAGCAAAAGTAACACACACAAGTTGTCATTGTTTAGTGAATCTTATTTTCACTCACCATCATTATCTTTTCTTGATGTGTCAAATTAACCAAAATCATATTTTTTTTTTTTTAATAAAGTTGGATGTAATTACACTTGGCTTTTCCACAGTAGAAGAATAAAGTAGAAAAATTAACCTAAGAAACTCACCACTGAACCAATAAATAGAAAAAAATTTAAGAATAATACTTAACTAAATGCTATTTGTGAACAATATTTACAAAAAAAAAAAAAAAAAAAAAAAAAAAAAAACTAACAATTCTGATATTTTGATTGCTGGTTAAAGAAAAGCTATCGAATTTACAATTTTTTAAAGTAATTGTTTTCAGATGTAAAGAGAGATGTGAGGAGTAGTTATTTTCATCCCCAAAAACTGTGTACATATAAAGAAAATGGATAATAATAAAATGTAAATACAGAATTATGCAAATGGAAAATATAATCGTCAGTATATCTATATATCCATATAAATATGTTCATGCGTGTATATTTATATAAAATCAGTTAAAAGTTAATGGACACGTTAAAATAAAACTAAAAAGTTGGGTAAGTTTTCATGAACATTTATAAGAACATTTTATCAGAGATAGACTCATTTCTTATAACACTACAAATCAGGTTTTGATTTTCTTCAAATCAAGGTTTAAAATTTCTCTCTTTTTTTTCCTTGATTTTATTCCATTTTGAAGAAATCTGTATATGCCGGTATATAAGACTTACATTTGATTTTAAAGACAATGCAAATATTACACTGCATTCATTATGCTTGGGGTGGAGGTGACCATCTAACAAAGCTCCATATGGTGATCGAAAGGGCTTAGATAAGTGGCAGTCCTCCTAATACCTTTGTAAACCACTCATCTTATAGTTGAGTATAAACGGTGAATCTTCATCCCTCCTAAAGAGTGGATTTTTAGCCATGGAATTGAAATTACTTGAATCAACAATTACATTATATTTACATCTATTACATTAAGTCTAAAATTCATAGAAAGAAAATAGGATATCAATATCAAAGGGAATAACAATTCATCAAAATTATCTCCCTTGAAGCAATTAGTGAATGTTTCTCATTTATTCAATTCAGTGAATCCACTGAAGAACTCCCACTGTCAATTACAAGCGGGTAATGAATTCGAGAGTTAAGAGTAGTTTACAAAATAGAATTATGGAATTGGATGATTTCTTAAAGTGAGACAATTACAAGTATACTTGCAAATCATGATACATAATGTATATAAAGTATGTATATATTTATGTGGATATATATCAATTTGCAAAAGGCTGTAGGTATATATGTGTCTATATTGTCATAAAACAGCAGAAAAATGTAGAAGATATTAGAAGTGACGAAGCAACAAAAATGGAGATGGGCAACGTTTTGCATCATCTGCTATCCTCCCTTCTTGCAATGTATCCTTCCCACCTTGATTTTTGTTCTTTAATCAGTTCTATGATGTCTCCTATTTCGGTCAGTTCCCTGATAGAAAGAGGTTAATATGTACCTGAGAGCAGACCAAAGTAAAAGATTTCGTAAAAAAAATTAATCAATCGAAATGGAGATCAGCAATATACATAGCAAGAAAGAAGGATGACAGATGGTGCAAAAAGTTGGTTGAATGGTGCCCAAGGGACAGCAAATGCAGTAGGAGAAGACCAGACAAAAGATGGAGATAAAATGGAAAACTTTTCTAGTGAGGCATGGCTGCTGGGTAAGGCCTTTGTCCAGCAGTGAACCAAAAATGGCTGCTGATGCAGTAGGTGAAGATTATACAGAAGATGGAGAGATAAAATACAATTGTTATATGGTAGAATTCAGAAGAAATTTAATACGTTCATGGTTAGCAAAGGATTTGGGAAAGGCCTTCGTCCAGCAGGGGACCCAAATTTGGTTGATGATGATTGTCATAAAACACCATATTTCCTTTTGTAGAAACAAAATTACTTACCTACTAGCTACAGTAGTAGCTTTGTCCGGTACATACAAGAGAGGTTTACTAAAACGCAGAGAAAGTAAGCAAGATATATATTTTTTTTCAATTAAAAAAATCTGACACTTATATTAATGCACATTGCAGATGTCGAATAAATTCCCTCAGACAAATCAGCAAATGGATAAGGACATTTGTTAAATGTAACCTGCCTCACAGTCATGAGTTCAAACCCTGGCTTGGGTAGTACCAGAAAAATCATATACCCTGGGTTCAACGGAAGAGGCGGACAAACAACACCAGAGGGACTAATTGACTAGGGAGAATAATAAACACTTCCATCCCCTGGAATTAGCAATGGAATGGGAACAATTAATAAAGGATTCTGTTTGAAATTCCTGGAAGATTAGTGAGTATGGCAGATACCTGAAGAAGGCCAGCAGGTACAACAGCTGAAATGTAATTGCAATAATAACTAGTCTAAAGCAGTGAATGATAAATTCCAATAACTAACTACAACTGAAGAAATCCTGGCTTGTGTGTGTACGCACCTGCAATTCTTCAACAATTGACTAGTGCATGAAGTTAACATTCACCAGATATATTAGTCAGCTCACAAGACAGAGCAGTTTCGAGGTTCTTTGGATCAGCGGTTCTCAAGAAATCAAATAAAATTGAAAATTACAAATTATAGCTATTTCTTCATAGTTTTTATAAATTATCTCCCTAAGCTTGCATTCTTTAGCATAATCTCAATTGGAATATGAATTATCCTAATTAGCAACACTGAAGACAAGCAATTGAAATAAGTCCAAGCTGTATTTTCAATCAACTGACGGAAAATCATTTTACATGATAATTATGGCAAGTTGCTCAACACACCATAAAGTTCAGTCCCTTTCAAATATGCACCTTTGGAACGGCATACAGGCAATTCTCTACTTATTGCAATTTTTCAATATTTGCTCTATTTTTGTGATACCAAACATCCTTTAAAAGGTATGACATGCATTTTATGTAATTTATACTTTCATTTAGCTTAAGACTTACATCTTTACCGATAAGCCATTATCTTATACTAACTGAACCAGGGGAAAATCCATACATTGTTGACTACTAACATTATCAATAATTTTATGCATCTACTTTACCTGTATCTTCCCATTCCCTCCCTCACTCCTTCAAATCTTTGTTGCCCACCAAATATTTATCTAATACAAACTTGGACTTCATATGCAAAAAACAAAAAAAAGAATAAGAAATGCACAAACATTTTCTACTACATCCTCACTTTCATCTTTCTTATGCTCTATCTCTCAAAAAAGAATTTTTATGAATTGCAATGTTTTACATCTTACCCTCTCTGCCTTTCAATCCTCCACTCTTTTTTATTCAGTCAGTAAATCCGTCTATCCTTACGTTTTGTCTTCATCCCTTCATCCTATCTACAAACACACACACACACACACACACACACACACCGAACCAGCCCTCCAATTTCACAGGTTTCTAATTCATGGATTGGATTATCAGTGAATTTGTCATTATAGGAAATTTTTTTTCAATTTTGCAGGCTGCTGCTGGAAAAGAAAAAGAAATGCTCAAAGGCTCGAAAATCTAAAGATAAAAACATTCAGCAAATGACAAACTAATAATCTGTGCATTATCACTCCTAGTTTTTAGACTTGGGAGGGAGGAGTAATGAATGAATGAATTACAGAGAAAGCTGAATCCTTTTTATTAACATTCAAATTCAAGTACATTCTAACCTATGTTCATTACATTGTGAGAGTGGGTGAGGAGGGGAGGAAAGATACGAGGAGAATTTTATTGCAGCAAGGTATTCTGCTTTAGTTCCTGTAGACAGCAATTGTCTCCTTACCTACTTCATCCTCTTTTGGTAAGTCGTGAAACATCAAAAGGGGAAAGTAGTAATAAAGCTCAAGATGAAGTTAAATCAACAAGTTTTATTGGTGTGAGAAGACACCAGAGAAGAAATGAATAATAATCATAATAATGAGAAAGAGTACTGGCCATACAAAAACAAGCAGAATAGAATGAATAAGACTGCAGTCCAGACTCATAAGACTTACTACTTCAATTCTCTGATGTCCTACTCATGCATGACTGGAAAATCAATATCTGAGCAAAGCATAAAACATTAATGGAGTTTCAGTTGATTTCTATTATCCAATACACATAAACAGTAAATTAAAATGGTCAAAATAACACTATTGTTAGTTAATCTTGTTTCTGAATATTTTGCTACCTTTGGGCCTAGCTGATTTTCCTAATAGGGAACCACTTTAATCCGGCATTCTGTGATCCAACAAGTACTATGGTCTGGCACATTTCAAATCAGGGTGACGCTGTTAGAAGCACTAGTAGCTAAATGTTGATCACACTCCAGCAGAGTGTCTTAGTGACACAATCCAGTCAATTTCAAATGTTCAGCTATATTTTAGCTCTTCAGGATATCATCCAAGAGATCAAGAGATGCAAATGTAAACATAAAACATTATCTATGCTTGAAAAGGTGGAGTTACTGAAAAAATTAGAGGAAGGAACTTCTGTGAAGAGTTCATATCAATACTATAGGCTCTAATCATTCACTGCATATGATTTGAAGGAATTTTTTTTTTCTGTTGAAAAAAAATGTGTCTTAAAGGTCATTTTCCATAGTTTGGCAATAGCCAGGTCCCAACATTGCTGGATTGAAGAAGTTCCACATGCAATTCTATACACGCTATACAATCCAAAATTGCTAACATTAAAGCCTTGCATAACACAAAACAATGAAATAAAGTTGTATAGTAACTCTAATTGAGTTAGAGTTTACAGAAACAAGAAATGCAACAAGGTTACAAGAATTAACCAATAAAGAATGAATATGATGATATAAGAAGGGACAAATGAATAAAATGAAAAATACCTAAAGTTATAGGAACAGAAGAAATCATGAAATAAATAAATAGTACAGGGAAAGTAATGAATTGGTTTTTACAAAGACATTCTTCAACAGGTCTTGAAATTGAAGTTAATATCTTGGTGGGAGGAGAGGGGTGACCAGGTAGATAACAGCACAAAGAATGGACTTAGTAAACAGAATTCAGAATGAGTGACTCTGCTTTGGGCACTTGTCATCTCTAGGTTTATTTTACCTACAGTAAACAGGCTGAGTAAGTAGTAATGTGATATGGGGAGCCCAAGCAGAGAAGGCATGGAAGAAGATCTTCCAAACACTATCAGAATAGTTCTGATTTACTCCTTTAATAAATTATAGCAGAAGGTAATTGGAGCAATCATTAAAAAACCAAGGAATTCAATTTTCAGAAATGAAAACACTGAGAAGGAAATAATTGATTTATTTAATTACCATATATTTTTTAATATAAGTTGACCATGAGAATAAAAAGAGTTGATCATAAAATTTGAGAAAATCAACTGACTCAAATACAAGGAGAGTTCATTATTTTGTCATGAAAGATATCCTCTTATGAATACACTGTTTATGACACTTGGTTAGCTTTCACCAAAATATGAATTTCTTGTTTATCCAACACATCAATCATTGCTTTGAGATCATTAAAGTGAAATTCTCTCAAGACAAATTGCTGACTTAGGACAATTTATTAGGTAAAAATAAACAAAAAAAGAAAAAAATTTATATTCAAATATATGCAGTAAAAATAGTCAATAACATGTTTTTGACACTGAAAGAGTTTATACCTCAAATTGTCAGTTTATTAAAAATCCCGATATGAACTTGGATCAATAACACTTGAGCACCAGTAAATAATTGGTATTGATAATCAAGTCATTTAGGAAAAAAATTCTAGTCTTACTAATATAATGATAGAAATCTACTTCATCTTGGGAACACCCGGCAATGTAATAGATTCATTCAGCAATCTTGATTTTGTAGCTCAGCATCCCAAATTATCAGTTGTTGTGAGGGCACAGTTGGTCAGTTACAACAAAATGGAAAAGTCATTTGCACACAATTCAAATCAACTACAATTAGCAAATGGGCAAAATTCTTGGCAGCAGCACTAAAGGCAAGAACTAAAGTCTAAAGTGAAACAAACCACAGAAGAGTGAACAAGGAAATGAGCAGCATCTATCATTGGCAAAAGCCAGTTAGATATGCATTACAGAAATCACAGAAAAGTAGCAACGAGAGGAATGACAACTTATATATTTAATATTCTTTGTTATATGCCCTTCCTTGTGCCTTGTTCCTCCTTTTGGCCGATCCTGCCATTCTGCTTTTTGGGTGGTAAATCCTGTTTTGGGGTTGCTAAAATTATATCACCATAAATTGATGAAAAGCAAGTACATTCAATTCCTCAGTAGAGAAACCTCAACAAAAATCTGATCAAATAGTGGATCCTTCAGCCGTGTACTCCCTCTGCAGTCCAACAGTAACAAATAGTAGCCTGAGGAGTTAACACACAAAAAATGAAACGAAGGTGACAGGTCAGCAAAATGGAGGTACATGACGCGATCGGTGGCAATATCCAAGAAACAAAGAAGTCACAAATATATATCATATTGAAATAATCCAATTTTTCACTTCGGCAATACGAAAATAAAAGTGAAACTATGGAGCAATGTTTAGGAGTCATTCGAAATATCACAAGTGAGATTGAACAGTTAGGGAAAACGGACAGACAGACAGACAGACAGACAAAGCAGAAATGCATTGAAGTGAGACATACATATGAACAGACAGACAGGCTGGCTAGCTTGTTAGCTGGCTAACTGATAGGTTGGGCAGACAACAAAGTCCAAACATCTCTGCATATCTTCAAGACCGCAAAACTAATAGTTACATGCTAATGCAAGATAAATATGAAAAAAAAAAAAATTGGGCAATATAAGTTTATACATATATATTTTTTGTTTTATACCTGGTACGAGTCTTCATGTACACTCTGCATGGAAAGAGAGAAAGCATACAATTCACAATAGAAAGGAATTATTTACTAAATGTCATTAAAACATGGCAAACAGGGACCTTTGCAGCAGCTCTGGGGCTGAAATGATGGGGAGGGTTGGACCAGTTATCTCACTTTAGAAATAATCATAGGGCATGTACCTATGTACAGGTAAAGTTTCTGCTTCATCCGCTACTACTTTGGACTATTCTAGTCCAAAGTGGAAGCTTGACCTGTTATTGTTCCTAAATTGGACAAATCCCCCAGATAGTCCAGTGTTCTCAGAATGCATCTACTCTAACTAAGAGCTTTACCTGTACTTATAAAAGAATTATATTTATAAGTGAGTTTACCCAGCGAGACACCAACAGACATAACAAAAAGGTTAAAAAAATTATATAAATACATTTGTATTAAAGCAGGGTTTCTCAAAGTAGGGGGCAAGACCCCTATGGGGGTCAGGTAAAGATTATTGGGATCACAGAAATATTTCAAAATCTTTTTTTACACAAATAATTATGTAATCAGTGTTTTTGTTCTTTCATCTCTATACAAAATTGTACACCTTCTGGTGCTTATTGTAAAATGGCTCAATGCTATTCACGAATGGTTTTTTCAATAAATTCTCTTTAATATTTTAGTAATTTATAAAAAAAAAAAAATTTCTCAGAACAAACACCATAAAATTTAATAAAGATATTGTGATCTTTGACAATTTAGGGGGTACTTTAATGCTTTTATGTTAAGTTATTGTTATCATGACTAAAGTTTAAGTACCTATTGATTATATTACAGTGAGTGAGGGTCACAAAAGAACTTGCCTCACCAGAAAGGGTTGAGAAAAATTTTGTCTCATCAAAAGGGGGCCACAATTGTATGTACACATATATATGCACACAAAATAATATGTAGTTTGCAAAGAGCTACTCACACAAACTATCATTTGTCAATAAGAATCATGAACATGACAGTCACAGAATATGTATTGGACCTAAAAAACAAAATACACAAGAAATAACATGGAACATAAAAAAATACGCTCCGCTTCAAAAAGATGTATCGTTTGCCTAAAAAAGAAAAAAGAAATCACAAGTTTTCAAGACCAGCAGGAATATCTGAAGAGAAGTTCAAAGCTT
>OY735211.1:54628756-54633756 GCA_963457665.1 Thysanoteuthis rhombus
AACAATATATATATATATGAACAAACATATATATATATATATAAAACAAACATATATATATATAATACAAACATATATACATATATATGAACAAACATATATACATATTTATAAACAAACATATATACATGTATATAAAAGGAACATATATAGTATATATATATATATATATATACAAACATATATATATACAAACGTAAAAATATACAAACATATATATATACAAACGTATATATAAACAAACATATATATACACAAACGTATATATATACAAACGTATATATATACAAACATATATATAAACATACATATATATATACATACATATATATAAACATACGTATATATAAACATACATATATATAAAACATACATATATATAAACATACATATATATAAACATACATATATATAAACAATACATATATATATATATATATATATATATATATATATATTATATATATATATATATATATATATATTTACAAACATATATATATATATATATATATATATATATATACCAACACATATATATATATATATATATATACAAACATACATATATATATATATATATTATATATTTACAAACATATATATATGTATATATACGAACACATATATAGTATATATATATATATATACAAAACGTATATATATATATATACATACATACAAACATATATATATATATATACATACATACAAACATATATATATATATACATACAAACATATATATATATATATACATACATACAAACATTTATATATATATATATTACATACGTATATATATAAACAAACATATATATATATATATATTATATACTAATGTATATATATATATATATATATACAACAGTATATATATTATATACAAACATATATATATATGTATACAAACATATATATAATATATACAAACATATATATATATGTATACAAACATATATATATATATATAATACAAACTATATATATATAATATATTCAAACATATATATATATATATATACAAACATATATATATATATATTCAAACATATATATATATATATTCAAAACATATATATATATATATATATAAATATATATATATACAAAAACATATATATATATATATACATGTATATATATATATATACAAACTATATATATATATATACAAACATATATATATATACAAACATATATATATACACACATATATATATGTACATATATATATTCAACATAAACATATATATACATGTATATATACAAACATATATATACATGTATATATACAAACATATATATACATGTATATATACAAACATATATATACATGTATATATACAAACATATATATACATGTATATATACAAACATATATATACATGTATGTATACAAACATATATATACTGTATATATACGAACATATATATACATGTATACATACAACATATATATACATATATATATATACAAACATATATATACATATATACAAACATTTATATATATATATATACATATATATATATACAAATATATACATACATATATATACAAACATATATATATATACATATATATATAAACATATATACATATATATATATATACAAACATATACATATATATATATACAAACATATACATATATATATATACAAACATATACATATATATATATACAAACATATACATATATATTATACAAACATATACATATATATATATATACAAACATATACATATATATATATATACAAACATATACATATATATATATATACAAACATATACATATATATATATACAAACATATACATATAATATATATATACAAACATATATATATATATATACAAAACATATATATATATATACATACAAACATATATATATATACATACAAATATATATATAAATATATACACAAACATATATATATATATACTTACGAACATATTTATACATATATAAACATATATATAAATACAAACATATATATATACAAACATATGTATATATATATATATATACATATATACGAACATCTATACGAACATCTATATATATATATATATACATATACAAACAACTATATATATATACGCAAACATCTATATATATGTATATATATATACGAACAAACATCTATATATATATGTACACAAGAATATATGTATATATATATACATAAACATATATATATACAAAAACATATATATATACAAGCAAACATACACATATATAAATATACAAAAACAAATATATATGTATATACTTACTTAACATATACATATATATATATACAAACTCATACATATATTTATATACAAACATATATATATATGTATATATACAAACATATACATATATATATACAATCATTATATATCTTCATATACATACAATCATATATACATACATACAAACGTACATATATGTATATATATATTTACATATAAACATACATATATATACACATACAAAAATACATATATATACACATACAAACGTATATATATACACTTACAAACATATATTTATACACATACAAACATATATATATGCACATACAAACATATATAAACTAACAGATATATATATATACATATATATACTAACATACATATATACATATATGCAAACATTCATATATATATATATACATACAAACATATATGAATACATACAGACATATATATATGCATTCAAACATATACATATGCAAAACAAACATATATATATATATATATACATAAAAACATATATATATATATACAGACATAAAAACATATATATATATATATATAAACATATATATATATACAAGTATGTATATATATATACAAGCACATATATATATATACAAGTATATATATATATACAAGTGTATATATATACAAGCATATATATATACAAGCATATATATATATATGTATATATAATGTATATATATAAAAACGTATATAAATATCTATATATATATATATATAAAAACATATATATATATAAAAACATATACATATATATACAAACATATGTATGTTTATACATATAAATACTTACGTATATATATATATATACACAAATACAAACATATATATATAAATACAAACATATGTATATGTATATATATGCAAAAACATATATATATATATATACAAACATATGTATATATATACACAAACATATGTATTTATATAAATACGAAAATATATATATATATATATATATATATACAAACATATGTAAATATATATAAAAACATACATACATATATATACAAACATATATATATGTATATAAAAACAAATATATATATATATGTATACACAAACGTATATATATATACAAAAATAGATATATATATAAATATATACAAACATACATAGACATACATATACAAACATATGTATATATATACAAACTAAATATATATACATATATATATATATATATATATATATATATATATATATAGAAACATATGTATATATATAGAAACATATATATATATATATATAGAAACATATATATTTATACATACAAACACATATATATATACAAACATATATATATACATATAAACACACATATATATATTATTATATATATATATATATACAAACACATTATATATACTTACAAACACATATAAATATAAAGACAAACAAATATATATACATATATATATATACAAATATATATGTATATATACAAATATATATATATATACAAATATATATATATACAAATATATGTATATATATACAAATATATGTATATATATACAAATATGTATATATATATACAAACATATATATATTTATACAAATATATGTATATATATACAAATATGTATATATAAACATATATATATATATATATATACAAACATATATATATATATACAAACATATATATATATATATATAAATATATATATATATATATATACAAAACATATATATATATACAAAACATATATACATAAACATACGTATATATATATACAAACATATACATATGAATATACCCAGATATGTATATATATACACACACAATATATATATATACACAAACATACGTATATATATATACACAAACATATATATATATATATATACGCACACATATATATATATATACATAGTCAAACATACATACATATATATACAAAATTGTACATATATATACATATAAAAAAAAATATATATGTATATATACACAGACATATTCATATGTATATATATATATATATATATATATATATATATATTTCAAGATACATATATACATATATATATATATATATATATATACTTACACATGAATATATATATATATATACGTATATATATTTATATACATACATATATCCATACATAAACATATATATATATAGTATATACATACAAACATACATATATTTATATACATACATACATATATTTATATATATACAAACATATAAACGTTTATATACATAAAAAAATATATATATTTATATATATACAAACATATATATATTTATATATATATAGAAACAGTTATATATTTATATACATAAAAACATATATATATTTATTTACATAAAAACATATATATATATATATATATATACGTTAAAACATATATATATATATATACATACAAACATATATATATATATATACATACAAATATATATATATATATATATACATACAAATATATATATATATATATATTCATACATACAAACATATATATATATATATATACAAATACATATTTATATATATATACATACAAACATATATATATATATATATATATATACGTACAAATATATATATTTATATACATACAAACATATATATATAAATATATACATACAAACATATATATATAAATATATACATACAAACATATATATATATATATATACATACAAACATATATATATATATATATATACATACATATATATATATATATACATACATATATA
>OY735211.1:54649441-54751941 GCA_963457665.1 Thysanoteuthis rhombus
CAAATCTTGGTAAATGGAGAGATGACATATTAACTTTGATGTGAACTGAGAGCCACCATAAATAGTTGATATGGTCCAAGCTGAATACCGAAACAAGTTATTCCAAGTACAGAGGAAATCTCTATTACCTTTTCCTTCAATAATCTGAAGAATACAAAGCTGGAATTTGAGAATAAGTGCCCAGTATTGGAACTGTTGTTGTTCTGCAGGCATTTTCTCCTTACAAACTGCAAAATCCAATTGTTGCTTTTCATCTGAGACAGTGATTGTACATTTGTCAAATGCATGATGTTGGAGTATAGAAAGTGCAGCAGCTGTCACTTGGTGGGCACGTTTCATTCGGGTTACATATGTGACCTTCAACAGAGAATCAGCTAACCCATCTGTAACAATACCAGCACTGGGGATGACAGTTGTCCAACCACCACTGTCAATTCCAATATGTAATCCACCAAAACCCACTATACTATTCTTCTGTGTAGCAAAGAAGTTCCATTGTATAGCTTGAGTTATAGAGAATTGTAGTTAGTCCGCTACTAACACTGGAACCTGACAGGGATTAAAGGATTTAGTTACAGTCTAACAACATTTATTGCTTGGTGTATCGTGGTGACTGAATGTGTGCATTCTACGGAAATAGGCATAAGGGCCATTAGCGTTATAGGCATCTGATGGCTCTTGCATCATGGATATACCAGTCCTATGAGAAGAATCTTTGGCAGTTGTTGAATTTGAGTTGTGATCAATATTTTCTACTGCTGCCACAGTAAAGATGTTCCTTGCAAATTAGGTGGGGGGCAAACCACTCCTTCCTTAACATATATGGCACAAACTTTTTTTAGCTATCTTTTCTACATTATCTAGTGACATTGCTGACTTTGAATCGATATATTTAATTAAAAAATCATGCTTATATGACATACAGCTGAAAAAATATGGGAGTTTATATAAACAAGGTGGTTATTTTGAAGAAAATCTCAACAATAGCAACCAGGGGTCACTGATGACTGGAATTCATATAAAAAATTAATTAGTCAGGCAACTACAAATTTGAACCAAGTTTCACACTTTTAATCTAAATTGAAAAATTTGGGGCTTATCTGCCCCACTAACTATAGTAAACGAACCGATAGACTGATGTACCAAATTGAACTACATGAGTAAATGAATATGAAAAATAATTTTCATTTTTGTATCTCAATAAATTGGTTGACACCGTTGTTTGTTGTATATTTTCTTTTAAACACATTTCAAATATTAGTTTACCCATGCCATTAAAAAAATGACAGAAGTATTTAAATGATTTTGCAATTGCATTGTACATTAAAAACACCAGGTCACAATACATTTCGTTGTTTATGTTCAACCAGAATGAACCCAGAATTCTTATGCATTTGCAAAAATTTTTTAAAAATTGAAAAAAAAAAAAAAAAAAAAAAAACTAGATAAAGGGAACTTACATGATTAGCATTCAAGAGTCATCTCCCTCTACATATTTTACAGACAAAAAATCTCAACATACACATGGTGTATCATATAAATAGATAATAAACAATTCAGTGAACTTACTAAAGAGATAATATCCAGCAGAAAATTACTCAATTCACACAATTCCACAAAGTCTGGTAAGTCCGAGGTGCTTTCAAGAGACGATTGCCTGTCGATGATGACCCCGCGTTTATCCTGCTTCTGACAAGCTGTCTCAAACATACGCCCAATGAAGTCCCAGATGAAAAATGGCTCAAATGCATTGAACAATAAATTTGCCGTCTTTAGTAACTCGTTCACTATCTTCTCATCACGCTGACACATGGATTCCCGCCTCTTCAGAGAAGAGTCTCTTCTTTTCGGATGATGATAACTTGCGGAGTTATTGATGGAGCTTTCAGCCAGTTTACATTCCCGATAGAGACTCCGGAATATAGCCCAGAGGACGTTCTCCAAGATGACAGGTCCAATTTCTGGCTTGTCAAGCAGGCTTATGAGAATCCGAAATGGCTGAAGGATGGAAGCCTTTCCCGCTGGTTCATCACCACTGTAATCTGGAATGCAAGAGCTTTCGTAAAGTCTTGATTTCAGAGAAGCGACCAATAGGTCTTTGGAGAAAGTGTGGAAGTAAGATTGGTCGAATTCAACAGACACGGTACTATCTGTGCTGCTACTTAGGGAACTACAATGCCTCTGTTGAGCCTCAATTGCACCTGAAAAAATAATAGAAAAAAATATTTAACTCTTAAATTCATGAAAGAAAATTGAATGTTGATATCATGATGAATGACTATTGATCAAAGTTAACTTCCTTCCAGGTTTAGGTGAATTTTGCTATTTATTTTTTTACATTGACACAAAATAACAAAATTAACAAAATTTGTTTCCTCCAAAAAAATAAATACACATTAAAGTCAGTTTTATAAAATTAATCTTTCATCTGAATTTCTGAGATGAAAAAAATGATCCATTGATCAATTTAGACTGGTATGACATCTGTTTCAAACGTTGTTTTCCAGTGATACAATAAGACATCACAGCTGGCTCAACTTCTGGACAGAGTAACCCTCTCTCAGTTGAACAGCTTTACAGAGCTTAAGGGCTCAAACTGCCCTACTATTTACCCATAGCTCTAAAGGGCATTAAAAGAAATTGAATGTTGGCAGCTCAAGCCTCAACTCAACCTCTGTCCCATAATTCTGCATTCTTTGCCAGTAACCCTTATGCCATCTGCACTTCCTAGTTAAAAAAAAATTAGTGATTCATAATTCTACACTGGTCAGCTGATCATTCAAAAAATTTACTAAAAAGATTTTTTCAAACAGATTCTAAGATGAAACAAAAAATAATAAAGGAAATGTCACTAATTGGTAGCATTTTAATATAATAGAAAATTGATATAGTTGACTAAAAATGTCATTATGAGGTTTTAAAAGGGTATATTTTCACAAAACTATTGGGTTGTTAGGAAAATAATGGTGTTTTCTCTAACATTCATACACCATTGACAACAAGTTGGTTGTTAACATTTTACATAATTTTACATCATTCTCTACAACTTTTGTATGATTTTTCTTCAAGAGTTAAAAATTACAGTACAAGCAATTGAAACTTTGCAACTGGTCAGTACTTGTAACCATTGGGGAATACCAGGTGTCATAAGCAGAACGACGCTTCAACAGGCTTAGCAAGTCAGAAGTGGGTCTAAGTAACAGTTGTACGTGTATACTTAATCCCACCACACCTTCGAGGGTATAAGTGGACAATGATTTACATACTTACATGGACTCCGAGAACAATGATATTTACACTTCAGGCATTAGTGACATTTTGCCAACATGTAACAATCAGATTGTACTTGCTTTGATTAATCCCTTTCTTTATCACTCATTTTGGGGGGTTTCCACACTTGTATTCGTATAATTAGGACCAAAAGTTCAAAGAAAGCATTCACTATAAATTCCAAACACCATTATTGCCAGATCACAAGACCCTGAGTAAAACATAGTTGTGTAGCGCCCCCTATACTTTTACTAAGGAATTGAATACGAAACCCTTCTTTTAGCGAGATATCAAAAAAATCACTCCCCACAATGACTCCCTATAAAAACCCTGGATGTACAAGGTCAAATGCTTATTGGCGCCAGAACTCCTAGCTGGTTACGCCTCTGGCCTAGGCACTTGTTGCTGGCAACTTTTTCTCTTTCCTTCTCCCAAAGATCATTATCATTTCGCCGATCAACCGCCCGACCAATCCGATCTTAACCATTTTTTCCATCGTGACCTATCTCTGTACTAACTTTGTCCATTTCAGTTCACCAATGTCGAGGCATCTCACATACATGCAGCTATGCAACCATGTTCTCACCACATGCTCCAAACGCATATTCACCTCTCACTCTCATGAATGAAATGGCAATGCTTTTTACTATCGGAGAGTCGAAATGATCAATTCTAAATCTCTTTACTTTGGGAAACACACATGGATAAAATTCTGTGTTCTTTGTCTTTTATGGTCTGTCCTTCAGGTGTCTACCAGCATCACAGCATAGCCCCCAAGTCACACACTGAACCCAGCCTCCATATTCATTCCTTGGTACGATCCAAGCCATATGGATTCACAAGCAGTTCAGACACCTCCACTCCAGTAACTGTACTATCAATGACAACAAAGCTCCCACCTTTTGCTATCTCTTTATGCGATCGATCAGATTCATGTTATCATTATATGTATTTCATTTTCATTCGTTATTTGTCATTTATGTCCTTGTATTAAATGTAGGTCTCATTTGTCCATACAAATACTTGTTTGTATTTCTTTCTACTTTATTTCATCTCTGCATCTACGTTCATACTTGGCATACTTTCTCTTTGTACATCTCCCTTTCTCCTTCCATATCTCGAGTGACGTCAACACTACCACCAAACTATGAGGAGACAAAATCCTTTGTCTCCAATATTCATCACACTACCCGTTCCTCATCTAGAACAACTAAAACTATCCATAACCAGCTACCATCTACAAACCATTCTCTTACCAAACAGAATACATCCTACTAAAATTGTATGTAAGGATCCCTCTCATCAAGGGATGCCTTGCTACACAGTTTCAAATAAAACAGCTGAGAAATAATACCAACCAACGGACGGACAGAGCCCATTCTATAGATGTGAGCACTCCTCTAAAAAGACCATTACTTTTTGGACAACCAGATATTTGATGGTACTTATTATTACCAAGGATACATACCAATAAGAGGTGCACCATTACAATCTGTTCCTAACATCCAAGCATACAAGCGACGGTTAAGAGACATATCCCTGCGCAATATCACAGTAATCGATGCCTTAACGATTTTCAGCATGTCAGCCTTGGTCAGTTGGCCATTGTGCATCGGAAATGCAGCCAGAAGAAAATCAAGCATGCTTCGCTGAACCAACACACTGCTGTCCTGGACAGCTGCACATGCAGACTGCACCTACAAAAAAAAAAAAAAAAAAAAAAAAAAAATCATTTCAGACATTGTATAGCTAAAAATTAGTGTAATCATTTTTAGTTTAATTATTTTTACTACCTCAGTGGTGATTATTTTTTCATGAATATCTTTATGCATGAATTTGTAAACATTGCTATGTGTAGTTTTTACTTGATGATTAAATTCACAACGGTTTATTCCAGAAAGGAGAACCAAAACATTTGGACATTTTTATTGGGTATAGAAGATATACTTTCTGAATTAAACTGAGAGTCGATAGCAGATCTTTTTCAGTTTAAAATTTTCCTGTGTATCTTGAAGTGTCATACGAGTGGTGGAGACAACAATCAATGGTTTGGTAGGTTGTCTTTGTAACAGACAAGCCACTGCACTTCAGCATTCCAACCACGCCCTCAAACCAATGCCTATAAGGTTGTCCTCTTGTCTGGACACCTGAACATGTTAGTTTGTTGTCTCTGAATGCTGTTGGTCAGTTGCCATTCCTGTCAGTTATGACAATTACTTTACATTAAAAAGTAAACCATCTTTTGATTTGATTGGAAAATATAAAACTCTGAATTCTCATTAGCTTTTAATTCAGAATAAAGGACCAAAAGCAAGGAAAGAACAATAAAAGAACTGTTTTTTTTCTTCTTGATCGTTTCTATTGAAGAACGATCGAAGACCAAGTTGGACAGACAGCAGAAATTCTTCAAGACCAAATCAAACAATAATTTTAACAGTAGAAAAGGGGCGTTTCATAAAAGATGCAACCCTAAAGATGAGAGGGTAGAATTTATGCACAAATAAATCTTATGCTACAATATTAGTTAACATGACAACACTGCACTCAGAGACAACAGTATTCAGCAATTGAAATGATCACATCTTGTGCTAGCCTTATTCAGTATCCATTCCTTTGTGTTATGTCAGCTATGTCACTTGGCAATGCAATGAAACATAACACAAAGGATGCAAACCTAGATTAAGGTTAGAAGAAATCACTTTCAGCATCTATTGTAAAGTTAAAAGTTAATGTATAATCAGCATCTTTCAGTGATCTTTCTGTAATTCATGTTTTAAAAAAACAGTTTCTTTCGATTTAAAAAAGTTTTAATACAAATCATGAAAAAGCCGGTTGCATCCTTTTTGAACAGTGTGTATATAAAAGTAAGGGAAGAATTTGACTGAAACAATGGACAAACCTACCATGAGATCAATGTTATGACCCATCATGTAGAGTTGATCTTCCATTGTTTGCTTTTTATTGTAGTGTGCCAGCAAAAAGGTGATGGCCTGAAGACGAATGGCAGGGAAAGAATAAATACACTCCCAGACGCACGTATAGAAGTAACTACGTTCAGCCACGTCACTGAATTCTTCTAGCAAGGTATTTGTCCTGAAAAATAAGAAAAAAGAAACAAAACATGGGAAAAAAAAATCAACAAACAGCATTAACTAAAATTTAATAGCTTACTTACAGTAGGTTACCCAAAAGATTGGGGGAATTAAACAGAGTGTGCAAATGAAATGTACTACAGACTTTTGCTGCTACCTTTTGTAAGCAACACTCTTTGCAGGATCAGTATAAAGGACTACTTTGAAGAAGACAGTGGAAAGAAGGTGTTAGAAGAGGTTTTGTTTTTTTCCCATACTCAAATTGCTAGTAGTAGCATTTGTAACGTAGATTGCAAGTGTTCATAACTTCTTTCTTTACTATTACCATACCTGCCGAGTTGCAGAAGCCATACCAGGTATAAATCTGTACTGTTATGACCTATACATTTAGCCAGGACAGAGAAGATAGAACACTGCTTTCTCCCTCCAGACAGTCTCTGCCATTCCAGATTTTCCCATTTCCACTTTAGTTATGGCTTTTTTGTTCCTCAAGTCTGATTTAAATTTCTAGCAAAGAAACAGTCACTCCTGAAGGGATTTGAAGAAAACTGCTCAGGAGTTAAAAGCACTTGTGAAGTATCGTTGATGACCCATGCCCCTTATGGGGCAAAGGACTTAACAAAGTCATTCACTTCATGAAGACGTATTAGATTATACAGTTGAGTTTGCATCACTGATACTAACAGCCCTCTTTCTCATCTGTGACACACTTTCATCTCCTTCACTTCAGCTTGGATGTACACGTCTCTCACTCTTTCTTTCCCTTCATAGGGAATTATTTCTCTTCTCTCGGCCTAATTTTCAATGGGTTGTCTCTGCTTGGATTTTTTCAAGCATCAAAGGTATAAACTTATCTTTATTCAATTTCTGACTCTTTGACTAGTTGCAAATTACATTGGCTATTTTGATCTCTGACATCCCATTTCCTGGCTGGCCATTTTGGGGGTTCTCTTAACATGTGAAAAGTGTTACACACACACACAAACCTGCAGCCTTCATATAAACACATATTCCCACACACACAATTTCCATTAACAAGTGTATATACAAATCTACACACACTTCTTCCTACACCCATACACAGATGCTCATGCATACAGACACCCTTTCCTCCTTATGATAATCTAAGTGATTTTTACTTTTCAAGGGAAACTTATTAAAGAATTTAGTTTTGCAGCCTCCCCCTCAGTGATTAGATTATAGAAGTTGATAGAATGATCATAACAGTAAATTGAGGCAAAAACCTGAAAAAAAAATTCAATAAGACAGCACAAGAAAAATAACTCACCTGCCAGAAAACTCTGAACCCTCTTCAAGGCCCGGCAATAAACCCAAGAGGAGTCCATTAAGACCTGGCTTGATGTGCTTTCCTAACAGCACAAAATGTCGCTCATAAAGATCAAGGAGCATAGGTTTCACATTCATTGCAGCGTGACCCATCAATGGAAATAGACCAGCAGTGTAAATGAATAAATCCTGAGAGAGACGGCCAGGACCGATGCTCTTGAAAATGATGTCATAAGTTTCCAGAGCCTTAAGGTGCACGCCACTTGGGAGATTAGGGTGGAGACATTGAGCCAAACGTTTCCCTATGGTAACTCGCTTTGGAATCACTGCATACCTCATGTTCGACAGCAGCACCTAATTAAAAAAATAAATAGTCTTTTTAAAATTCATCTTTATTTACCTTATTTGCCAGCCTATAAGGTGCATAGTTTACTAAGATATTTGAGGGACTAATGCTCACTGCAACCTATCCAAGCCACATAACTGTTCATTTCAAGCTTTGGTAGGCAGCCCCTTAGTCATACTATCAGTGCATGGGACTCAGTGTAATATGTGCATAGATTTTTTTACTTAAATGTGCATCTCATGCACTAGCAAAAATGGTATTTTATATTTGTGGGGGGAGGGGGTGATCCAAATAAGAAAATTTCAGTATGCTGAACTGGTAAATAGCTTCGGTGAAATGATACCCACAATCACTAATTTTATTGATCTTTATAGGTCTCATTTACATCATGAAGGTGGATCAATAAATTAATAGACTGGCACAGTTTACTAGCTGTATTTTGATCTGAAATTTTCAATGTATAATGTGTGATCTATGTGATTGATATTCACCACTAAATTAGAAATCTAAGCTTGCAAGTTGCAACTCTATGATAAAAAGATTTTTTTTTAAAGCTACAGAAAAAATTAGGATGAAGGTAAAAAGTAGTCAAAAATGATTATTTGTAATACTTCATCTAATAAAAATGTTTGTTTTTGTATTTGATGACATAGCATTTAGATTGATTGAATCATACACTTTATAAAAACTTCTTTCCCTTCATAATATATATACATATATATATATCTCAGGGATACTTTAAATGAGCAATTTTCCTCCTAATAACATTCTGATCTTAGAAAGGGGTCACTTGAAGTTACCTTATTCAGTTTCCCAAGGGCAGAAATAAGATCAGCCCATTCACTGGTTGTCTCAAAACTTTTCAGGGCTTTATCTACCTGAGAGATATACGAGCGATACTTTGAATCGCTCAGGAGTTCACACTCCTCCACTGTCAGCATACTCATGATGGTGTCTTATGATCTGCAACAGATAAAAAAAAAAATTAAATCAAACCAGAAATTCAAAATGCATGAAATACATAGTTACATACATGGTAAGTAAACAGTGCCCTTATGCTGGCAATGGCTACTGCCATTCCTGCTTAGACTTCACATATCACATTACTCAGCACATTTGTGATACACGAATTGAAGAGGTGGACAAACACCAGAAGTAGCATCACTCACTTCACTCGGCGTTATTTTTAACCATAGCTAGAAGGGGTGATGGATTCATGACTTTCCCCAAAGACACGTGTGCTAAGTGAACACAAACTGTCCCAGTCAGAGTTTGAACTCGGCTCACAGAGTTCATTCAACACATTATTAGCCAGGGGCAGATTAACATTTTCTTGACCTTAAGCTTAGTATATATGATCAGGCCATTTCCCAATCTGCGGCTCAGCTGCAGTGTTAATAGCAAAAACATATAGTACATTAATTCAACAGTGAATAACCATTAAGATTTTTATTATATGGAGTTGATCCCAAAAAAGAGAACAAATTATGTCAAGCACAAGGTCATGTTAGACAGAGGTTTTGATTATACAATATTAAAAAACAAGATTTAGTCAACTATCAAGTAATTATCTTTCATATGCAATCTAGTCTTTTCTAATGGCTACTGTAAGTTGGAATAATCTAATCTAAAAATGTTTTTAAAAGAGGAATTATTTAAACATTTGCTTAGAGCATAGAAAAATTTTGATATATAATCAAGTAATAAACTGACAGCATTATAAAAGAAACTTTTTTGTGCATGAAATGATGAATAGGTGATGCTTCAAAGCATTAAAATTACTAAATAAGCCAAAACTTGCTTAACTGGCATTCTTTTCCAAAGCATGGAATGTGTATTATTAGTGATGTTCACCTATCCAATCAAAGTGCAGATGAGTGTCATTCAAGCAACAAAATGCTTTACAGCAAATGAAATGAAATCTATGCAATGCTACTTTGCAAATTATAATTAGGCCTGAATAGAAGGTTGGTCAGTTGGCATGGGCCTACAATTTAGAGGAGGCCTATTCCTCCTGGTAGTGGAAAATACTATTGTATTAACTGCTTCTTGAACCTCATTAATTTAGCTAGCTTAGAACCTGGCCACTGAAGGAATACAGAAAATACAGGAAAATAGAAATTGACATCTTAAGACCCATTTTTTCAACAAAAAAACTTGAAAATTTGCTCCTTTAAATTCTTCAGATCATACACAGTAGACGACCTGGTTACTTGTAAGTACATCATGTACACTATATGTACATACCCATGTATAAATCAAATGTATCTAGTACTGATAACAAAAATACTTAGCATGAGTCTGGTTATAAGAGACAAGGATTATATTTATCAGGACAGACAAAATGAATTTTTTAAAAATAGTATGAATTTTCTATACTAACAAGTAAGGAAAATGATATCGCAAACACATTGCTTTGAAGATCGATATCGTTTTCAAAAACAATTGGAGAAAGAAAACCAAAACATGGATGACTATTATCATTGGAGCACTACCAATTATGGTAATCATAGAGATTAGCCATAGATCCACCAGGTCAACACGGTGGTCTCTTTCGATTAATACAGTCAGGAGTGAACCGAATGTGGGATGCATGATCTTTCTGTTGGCTAATTTCACCCAAAGTCGCCAAATTCAACATTTTTTGGCTAGATCTGGCTTTTTATTCCAATTTAGCCGGTTAAAATCTATATGAGCCAATTGAATATTTTAAGTTTAATAAAAGTAAATGCTGAATATTTTTGATAATTTGTTCTACAGTCTTTGTATGGAGTTATTTCATTTTGATTGATAACCTTTAAATGATAGTAAAATATACATATCTGAAGAAAATCAAAAATTTAGCTGATTTTGACCATTTTCAAAGACAGTTTTAGTTACAAATAAAAAGCCACACTCAGCTCCACATGTCTTTTCTTACTTGGCCTGCATGCCATTTCTGCGTGACCTTCAACTTCACATATAAATCATTAAGTTTGTCCCTAAATGCATTAGATTCAAGTACAGCAAGGTCAGAAAAATACTGTCCCATAATAATTCTAATATTTGCATATATGTTTTATGAGGTAGTATTATTTATTCAAAATCTCCCTCCGCACTGCCCTAATCTCATTTATGCCCAGAAGAATTCTAACCAAAGTGGTTCTTCAATGAGTGATAAACTTCATCATTGAAATATTCAGCAATAATTTGGCATTGACCCAGAATAATCATGAACTTTGTGGTTTACAGCATTAAAATAATGACTTGGAACATTTGGCATCTGGTCAAGCTACTAAAGATTCTAATCACAAATTCATACAAACTAGATTTTCCTAATGATGAAGATTTGCAAAAATCTGACTTTCTATGTCCAACGGAGGTGTTTCCGATTGCCAACCATGTTGATTTGGGTGCATTTTAAAAGCGTAGATTAGAAGAAACTATATCTTCACTGTTCTACAAATACAGACATCTGCTGGGGGTGGGGCAAACAGGGCATTCATCTCCCCATCCTGGATTAAACCTTGAGAGAGAGAGAGAGAGAGAGAGATTTGAATGTTGAAATCTTGTAGAGGCTAGGGATCCAAGGGTCACTGAACAGTGACAGCTTAGGATAAATCACAACTTAAGTGCTCCCTAGTCTCCAACCTGACAACCATCATTCGGATATATCTTCATTTGCTCTACCCTCGGAGTATATCCTTTTGCACACTCCTGGAAAAGGGTCAGCAGATGCCTATCGTAATATTAATTACTTGTAGAATATTACATTATTAGAAACACATCAAGAGCTATCCCTAGCTAAGAAATGTACTAATGTTGATTTTGGTGCATTTGGAAATAACAACACAGTCTAGCAGTAACTATCTCTTTATTGGGTCTTTCCTACTTCATAAAATAACTGTCAAGTTAAACAAGTATCCCCCATTTTACAAAAGTTAGCTTTCTGCCACTAAGTCTCCACAAAATACCTCAAGCAACTTTAGACTGTATGTAAAAGCACCAGTGCTTTATATAGATTAACTTTATGCATTTGTTAGTGAGATGTGTCTCAAGATATCAGAAAAGCCTACCATGAAACTGGCAGGCATAGAAGAAGGTTATTTGGGGGTTTCGCAAACAGTCAAAAGTTTTTTCTTCGTATAAGTTACTGTTCATTGCTTCAGGCTATTTCAGCTTACAAAAAGTTTCATAGGAACACTGTACTTTCTGATAGCAGAGGATACTTATATCAAATTAATAATTTGGTACTTTCTTAAATACAGTGGGTGCAATTCCTCGCTAAAGAATACAACCAATGTTTTTGTTTTTTCTATGTAAGTTGAATTAACACGCCTGGTTTCAATAACTTCCACTTCAGAACAAGCAATACATGTTTAAATTTGTTGGTAACTCAATACAAGATATTCAATGTCTTCAAACAGAAAGCTAATGCTGCAGAAAAATATGTGGTTATTAATCAATAGACAATGATCTAATACAAGAAATATTTTATTATTACAGTATCTACAGTAGTTTCAAAAGTGACTCTTTGATCCTTAATCAGTATAGTCAATATGAACAACATAGCACACATTAAGGTCTACCAATTCATTGTGACACTATATGAGGACTAATCAGTAAGTCTGTAGCTCGATACATACTTTATTAGCTGAATTTTAATCCAAAATGTTTACAGCATAATGTTTGATCTATGTGTTTAATACTAACCTGTAAATTAAGTGCATTGACAAGGAAAGAGATTAAGTTGAAAATAGAATATTTATTGTATAGATTAAATACTTCCTTCAACATTAGTCTTTAGACTTAATAATGTATCTACATATGTTGGTGCAATAATAAAATTTACTTAGTTTTTTAAAGAAATCGTTGTACTATGAAAATTAAAAAAAGCAGTAAAAATTATCTAAATAGTTCAGTTTTTTCTGAGGAAACAATCCTACTACATAGAAAGGAACTCTGATGAGATTGGAAAGAACCTTGGATTTTTGCTTTTTAACCACTATAGACAATATTGCACTCAATTACATTTTTAGTAGAACTTCTTTCTAACTGGAAAAAATGTTTGTTAGCAATGGTTTCATTTCAAACAAAACTATGATTTCTGTGTTTAAAAACCTGTGATCAACACGGGGAGATGTATTTGTTTTTCTAGACTTGAGTTTAAAGACCGAAGTGATCAACAACCAAATCCAAAAGAATATTTGAAAACCAACCATAAGAACAGGCTGGATTCAGAAAAAGCTATTCAACCATTGACCATCTCAATTCAGTAAATCAACTAAAAGAGAAAGTAGCAGAATATAAAATGCCACTTGCTGTCGCATTTGTTAAATCAAAGAAGGCCTTCAACTTGGTGGAGATCCCCAAGGTCACTGATGCTATCATATAACAAGGCATAGACACTGTACGTCAGAATCTTGCAACATACATACCAACGCAGCAGTTCATTTATTAGGCTACATAAAGACTGCCCTTTCAGCTCTAAAAGGGGTAAGCCAAGGTGATACCAGTTCATTCAAACTCTTCACAGCCTGCCTCAAAATGATCTTCAGAAACCCAGACTGGGAAAAAAAAAAAGAAATCAGAATAGATGGCAAACACATAAGTAACCTCAGATTTGCAGACAATATCGTCCTCTTTACAACAAACCTTCACTATCTCCAAGTAATGCAAGACGAACTGAATGAAGAGAGCAAGAAAGTTGGTCTTCATATGAACTTTCGTGAAACATATGTCATGTACAACAAGGTTACAAAAATGGCAGCTAACTGATAGGCATCATGACTCACAATGTAGATCCTGCAGATTATACGCAAAATTATAGCTGGCATGATATAACATGGTGTGATACACTATACAAGTTAGGAAAGTATTGGCTCCACAACACCCATGGTAGAAAGGTCTGACTAATCCTGGTGAAAGTCAATGTCCAACGACAGACACTACAAGGCTGCTGCTGATGATGATGATGATTAAATATTTCTTAGTAAACTGGCCAGTATCATAAATAGGTCTTTCACATTAGAACCAAAAGGAGTTGGTGGGTGGGTGTTTGAAGATCAGATTTATTTCAAAACTTTATTTTATATACCATGTTATCCTTGAGCATTTCAACTCCTGTTTTGGAAAATTCACAAAAAGACTTCCTTAATAACTTCAAGTCAATAACATAGATTAACTATTTTAAATAAAAGTTTCCACCCACATTTTTAAAGCAGTATAGCTTTTACTAGTACAACTATAGAATAGATACTGTTAGAATAGGAAAAACATCAATGAATAAATTATCATTCAAAATCTACACAATCAAGAGCAGATTGTATATAACTGAATTTTATCACCAATCTGATGTTTTAGTCAAAGACAAATATCTTACCTTTTTTTTTCATTATATATATTTAATTGAAATAAGATGATATGAACACACTTGACATTATTTTATCTTTTGCAAAGAGCCTTGGCCTTTAGTCAGCGTTGATAAACAGCCCAGATTGGAAACAGCTCTATCATAGACTAATCTTCATTATTAATATACCTGGTATCTAAACAGTAAAAGTTATATAATCTGACCCCCCCCACCACCAAAAAAAAAAAAAAAAATCAAATAGAAAACAGTATAGGAATAAATTATCTAAATAATCAAAAAGTGCCCAATGTACCTTTCTAGCAACAATTATCAATGATAAGACTATTGAATATAAAATTACTAAATTTGCATAGAATACTCCCAAGAGGTATGGTCACAACAAATCAAAATTATAAATGTTTAGTGCCAGTAGTTCTTTCTCCATAGACCTTACTTTGAGAATAATAAAATTTTTGGAAAAGAAAAAAAAAAATTCTCCCATAGTAATTGCAAGTAAATGCAACCAGATACAGTCAAAATTTAACAAATGGTCATTTTTTGGTTTCTTTAAAAAAATTTTTTTTAAAGTAATTTCAATTATTTAAAAGAAAGAGAGTGCCACAGCACAGTATATTGATTTAATGTTAAAAACCAACAAAAATTGTCAAAATAGGTTTCTTCAGTTTTCAAACTGGTCTAGCTGTATACAAGTCTGTATCATACGTACAAGTCACCTCCAATACGTTTTCAGGGAGGGGGGGTTCAATTTTCAATGTAAGTTTATGCAGAACTAATCTCTTTGTGTCCAGCAGCATTTACTTGTTTTTTTTCGAAAATTCAGACTATTTTAGTGATCACTGCCCATCAAAAGGTGAGAAGTAACTTGACTTCATCGATTACTTTTCTCCAGTTTTTCAAGTGATCATCCCCAACACGATATGCTGCTGAAGACATTGGTAATATGACCGTTTCTATTGAATGACTAACCAGACCTGTCTATTGTTTGATTATTGATACTGCCATGAAAAATTTTTTTTAGATTTCTGCAATACCATGTAACAGTAGGTGAAAGAACAGATCCACATCAGCTAAGGCCTACTGAGACTATCAAGGAATTCAACTACAAAACAGTAACTTTCTCACTATTACATAATCATTATACCTCCTTACATACAAGTGACCCTAGGATGATGGGCTACTCATTCATTGACCAACCACATTTCCAACAGCAACTAACCAATTGTGAAACAAATTGAATAGAAACAGATTCAGAAAAACAGAAATACACGATGAAAGCCTTTCCTTTCCCCCCAAAAGATAAGGATTGGAGTAGAGGTTTATAAAAGTCAAATATGGTTCCTTGCCTTCTTGTAAAAGTCTAGAATTAATTCAGTTGAAAAGATTCAGAAAAATGAGGGTATCAAGCCCTAAAACAAAGCTTTCATTCAACAACCATTTTGTTTAGTGGCCTGGTAGTAAGATAAGAACCTGGTCATTAACTAAGGAACACCTCTGTTGATTTCCCCCAATCCATCACCATTAGTCACAAGTATTTATTTAGATTGCTTCCCCCTTGGATATATTCAATTTATATTTCTTTTATATCTAAGGAAAAACTTTAAAGAGAGTTTTGTTTATGCCTTGCCTCAGATCCCTTGTAGTTTGTAAAGCTTTAAAAGGACATATAATATTTTTTTCAATAAGTCCACTCAGACATGGTATACAATTTGAGACTGATGGTGAATTTTGTGGATAAGACAGTATCATTTAAGGACCTTCAATGCTATGCAAAAATAAATTGGTCAAAGGATAGCAGCAGAGGGATAAGAACTGTATTTTCCATCTTTGAATTCACTCCAGCCTCAGAGATACACCCTAATTTGGAAAAATAAAATTTTTAAAAAAATCAGTGATCATAAAATCAAGGCCTCACCACTTTACCAAAAATTTTTTGCGAGTAGCTTAGCGACATATAGATTCTTTTGACCACTGATAGTCTGCATTATTTCTTCTACAATAGTGACGCAGTAAATCTACACCCAAGGTTCACATCTAGCTTACCATAGTACACACATTAGGGAATAAATTTGAGATAATGTATATTTTTATTATTAAAAAGGTAATTGTACATTTAAAGAACATATTCTCAACTCTGACCATGACCAGCCTCTCACAATGCTGGATTTGAAAGGGGATGAGGGGGGGGGGTCTTTCCAGGCTTGAATTTAGTTTTCCATTTCCTAGACTGGTTACTTATCATGGCTAGAGAACTCAGTTTGCCCTGTTATCAATCTACCCCAAGCCAAGAGGCAAAAAAAGGAATCATGACCAACAAACTAGACAAACACGCAGTTCCATGTTTGCACAAGAGACAGGAGACAAACTCAAATCTCAAAGAGCTTACTCGACACTTTTTTTTTTAATCAAGCGGATGTGTGAATAACATGTCAATAGTTAAATTTTTTAAAACAAAATGAAATGAATAATAATGAATAATGCCTTTGCCAAGGACATATCAACGTGAAATGAATGCAAACTGTTTCAGCCAGAATTTGAACTAGTTTTGCGAATTCCATTTTCTGTGCTGCTCACTCACCATTAGGCCAACCGCACCTCCAAATCTCTTCACAAATGATAAACAATGCAGCAAAAAACTGAAATTTCTACAATGCATATTCCCTCAAGCCAGAAGTCGGAAACTTAAACAAATTTGTCTGAACTAGATTTTGAATGCTCTTGCCAACAACAGGTTGTTGCTTGGACAAACTGAAGTCAAAACTATCTGATCATGTAAAGTGGAAAAACTACCAGATCATGGAGAAGTGAAACAAACCTTGTATTATGACCACTTGGAGATTATCATTGGTCATTTAAGCAAGGAAATTTTATTAGAAACTAAATGGAAATCAAATTACAACAATTAAGAAAACAATCATACAGAAATGAAGATTTATTTTAATATAAGCATTTCAAATAATCCAATTTTATCTTATTTCATTTGATTTTTTTTATTACATAATGAATTGTATAGCATTATTACATTGGAAGCAACAGTACATAGGTTTCTTCAGTTTTTAAATGAATCTGCCTAGTTATGTATATATGTGGCCTATGATACATGACACACTGATAGAATTGGAGGGTTGAAAATTTATACATTTACTCCTTATTATGTCTAAAAAAAAAAAAAATTTTTTTAAACTTGTTTCTGAAAATCCTCTCGCAGGATCTGAATACTGCTGTCCCTTTACAATAGAAACTTGTAATTGAAAGAGTTACCAAATAGTTAAACAATGAATTGCATGGGTCTTGCATGTTTATACTTCAATTGAAGAAAGCATAACAGTAATAAACATTCGAAAAACTTGATAAGGGCTGTATCCGAATTGTTGATGATTGAATGATTTTTTACAAATTGAAAGAGTCAAAATAAAGAGTATTTGAGTTGATCAGAGTCTCTGGCCTTTGATATTTACAAAGTTTACTATTGAGGAAAGGAAATAAAAAAAGAGAAAAAAAGCAGTATTCTTTTTTTTACTCCATTAGATCATTGCATCATAATTAACAAAATTTCAGAGTTGGGCAAAAATCAAAAGATGAAACAATAATTTTTTGAAAAATAATCAAATTATTTGGAAAAATCTCCAATATCTTAATATCAAGATTTTTATCTTTTTACCAAAAATAGTTCTGAAACTTAAGTTAGAAAATTGATCATCAGTTACATTAGTTTGTTAATTTTTGATGGAGTGCAATTTCGTAACTACGACAAAGTGTGTGCATTGGTTGGGGGTGGGGGTCAAAAGTTATTCAATTTCACACAGGATCTGCATCCCAACCTCTCACTGATTTTAAGGGATTACTCTGATCTGCAACAATGAAAGGATTTAGAGAGATTATAATTTTGTCAAAAGTGTGGTAAGAATTGTTTTCAGTATTTTTATCCCTTTATAAGTTATAAATATCACAAAGATGATAGAGTACTGTTAATGCAAGGCCTGTAGCACGTTATAACAGGATATACATTATAAAAATATACAATATTAAAACACAATTTTTCATCTACATAGTGAAGTAATTAAATCTTTTTATTTGCTATGCAGGCAGATACAACAAATATGTCCAACATTTCAGTAAAAGTATTACTTAGTTTCCACTTTAATTTTTGTGAAATGGCTTTAACTTCAGTTTCAAATCCTTTGTATTTATACATCGTATGTATATATATCATATAGTAATTGATGGGAGAGAAGTATCTGCATTGAAATAATTACCCTAATTAAGGATGATAATTGGCTAAAACTGCTAACTTTAAAATACCCAGCTGTTCATAGAAGTTGAAGATGGTATTTTACTATACTATAATACTAGGACAACATTAGTAATAAAGTGCAGAATCACTGAATTGAAATGGATAGTTTGAAACAATTTCAAGCTTACATTAGTACTGTCAGTCGCATAATTTTGTCACAGTTAAAAATTCACACAGCAGATTTTTGCACTCACTCAAAAATTAGAAGGAATATTGCTACAAGTATATTTTCTACATCTAAGCTTGAAACTGATCCATTGTTCTCCCTTCACTCAGTCAGTCACATTCATCACAGAATCCATTGCATAGGAGGGACATTTAGTTCTGACAAAGATAAGTAGACAGAATAAAATTAAGTACAGCATGTTGTCACTTAATGAGGTGACCTCTATTGGTCCTAATTTCAGCTATGGGTGTAACTTACCCCGATAATACCAACTTGAACTTGTTTACTCAAGTGTGTAATATCTGTCACATCAGGACTATCAAACTGTTACTTGTATTTTCTACCTACTAAAATATAGAAACTAGATCTTACTGCAATGTCTGCTAGGTTAGTAAGGCATTTAGACAATTATTGCTTTCTATTACATTGTGAAAGATCACTTATTACTAGTAGTCACCAATAGCAACTGATTTTCTGGCTGCTTTTATTCTGAGTCAGTTTAAGAGGTGGAGAGCAAGTTTCAAAGCATAACAGGTCTGGTTAGTCACTCAATAGAAACTGTCATGTGACCAACATCTTTTGACAGCATGTCCCATTGGGATAGGAATTTTAGATAGGAATAACAGGTCATCTATAAATAAATTTCTTCTCTCACTTTTTGTTGTAAAATTAAAAAGTCAGACTTTTTAGAAAAAAACAAACAAAAAAAAAGTGTAAACGTTGCCAGTCATCATTGCAAATTGCCTCCCCTCCAAACTAAAAGCTTATTGGGGGGGGGGGGGAGAAAAAAAAAGTTCTTCTTCTAGACATGAGAAGCTCCATAGGTGCAATGCATACATACAGCCACCCATACAGAATCACTTAAAAACTGAAGAAATCTACATTGATAGTTTTGGTTAACATTCTCTAATGCATATCATGGCAACTTCGGTAGAATAAATCAGGAGTGGTTTTGAGGTCATGATATTTAAATTAAGTTATTGAACAAGTCTACATAATAAATTATTCAAAAAGAGCTTGCTACTAAGGATTTATTCCTATTGGAAAACATGGCCTATCAATTTTAAGACGTTTTTTTATTAGTTTTTCTTTTGTCTGAATTTTACTTGCTTTCTATTGCAACTACTTGGACCATCAGTCAACAGTGTGGATCAGAAATAGAGAGTATGCTCCGGGCAAAACTCAAATTCGCATCCCTTTCAACTAGCGAATCCTGCCTATGAGCAGCATTTGGTCTACTGGTTGAACTACCACAGTCAGCAGAACTCTTTAACTCATTCCCCCCTCTAATTACTCTACTGATAGTTCCATATTTGTTATTGTCTCTACACTCACTAGCAGAATTAGTAAAAGTGATATTATCTTTATCTTTCATTAGATGAAACATTGTCAACCATTCAATTTTTTTATTAGTATTTCTTCCATCTTGATTTCAGTTGCTTTTCATCACGAGTTTTCAGACCATTAAATAAAAGGAAGATGAAAGAAATACTAGTCAAAAGTTAATAATGGTTGACAATGTGATAAAAGATAAAGATTATATTGCTAACTTAATATCTATTCTAATGAATATAAAACAATCTCAATAGCATGGCCGATGGTAAAACATCTTAGGGATTTTATGAGAATCAAAAAAAATGAAATAGAGAAAACATAGAATGATTAAAGTTACTCCCATGGAAAATAGGTGGGGAAGCAATTCAAGTGAACTCTTTTCCTGTTTATAGAATGATGCAATAAATGCTTATAAAAGCCTTTCAGAATTTAAAAGATACCTTAAATAGAGAACTAAATTATTTTTAGTCCAGAATTTTGTAATATTGAAAGAAAACATATTTTGAGTTACCATGTTATTACATTATTATAAATAATGATAGAGGAGCAGGATGATTTAAAAAAAAAAAAAAAAAAATACTGACTACCAATAAATTGTTAGCTTATATTTTAATGGACTAAGTTTTTAAAGTAAACATAGATTTTCAGATTGAGAATATATATATATATATATATATATATATATATGTATATATATATCTTTAGTGGCAATTTAATATTAGACTCAACAATTACAGACACAGGATTAAGTCACAAAACAATTGCAGCCCACTTCCCATAGAACTACACTTTTGCACACCCAGCCACAATTTTGCTACGGATGCTAGTTTTACTATTATAGAAAAAATAGAAAAAAATACCCCAATTGACATAACTGAAGTTCTAGAGAAACATGAGGATATGTGGATCAACAAACTCAAAAATCTGTATCCTAATGGATTAAACATTAAACTTAACAACCCTAATCACACAGATCTTTAATTCACAAAACTCCTACTAACAATATCCTCACACCCACATCTACCCCCCTGCCCAGATACATCCAATACAGGGAGCTTCAAAGTCACTCAGACCCATAGGAAAAATCCACCTTAGCCAGTTATACCACTTGTCCAAATCATAGCCAACACATTTTTGATAACTTGTAAGGTTGATCTGTTTCTTTCCTGTACTGAGAGCTTTGTTTATCACTTTAAATTCTTAACGTTTTTCGAGGTTGGTCTCAATGATGGCTGCTGTATACCTTCTTTTTTCTTCTCTTAGTTTTTTCTTTATTGTTTTATTCAGTTTAATTTCTTCTATTGTCTTCCTTGTGGTCATTGGTGATTTGAGATTTCTGCACTTTTCAATCAGTTTCTTGGTTTCATCTGAGATTTTGCTAATGGTCGCTGTGTTTCTTGGTTTGAACATATTGGCTGCTTCTAATAGAGAGCTTGTTATTTTGTTGTGGAGTTTGTTGACATTGGTGTCATTTTCGTCGGTAAGGATATCTAATCTGTTTTTCAATTCTAGCTTGAAGGCTGGGGTGAGTTCATTTGGTACATTCAGTGGCAGCGGTCTAGTGTGGAATATTTTCCTGCGTTCTTTGCTTGTGTTTATTTGCATCTTACCATTCTATGGTCACTTCCTACATTCACTTAGTTTGGGATTTGGATGTCTTTGATGGTGTGGCTTTTGCCCGTTAAAATGTAGTCTATTTTGTTTTTGGTTTCATGGTTGGGGCTCTTCCAAGTCCATTTTCTATTGGGTTTCTTTATGAAGAATGTATTCATAATTTTGAAGTTGTTTGCCGTTGCAAAATTTACCAGATCTTCACTTCTCTCATTTCGTCTTTTGTATCCAAATTTTCTGACTCAGCTTTTGTTTCCTTGTCCTACTTGCGCATTGAAATCTCCCATGATGACATTGAAATATCTTTTGGCATCTTGTAGTAGGGAGTTCAAGTCATCATAGAAGTTATTTATTTCTTCTTCGGTTGATTGCAAAGTGGGAGCATACACTTGGATGACATTTAGCTTGTACCTCTTCGACAGTTGTATGGCGACACTAGCCATGCAGTCTGAGATAGCTTTGTAGCTTACCACGTTGTCTTTGATGTCTTTATTGATGAGAAAGCCTACTCTACTCCGTTTCACCATCTCTCTTCCATAATTGTAGAGAAGATATTTGCTTTACAAATCTATTAGTTTTTCTCCTGGTTTTCTCATTTCGCTAAAACCTATGATGTCCTATAAACAAAGCTCTCAGTACAGGAAAGAAACAGATAACTAGCATTCTCAAAGCAAACGGAGACATAACAACAGATAGAGACAGAATAGTTGAACGTGCCCAAGAATTTTACCAGGAACTCTACTCTTCAAAACAAGGACAATACAACAACAACTAGAATACACAAGATGCCGACGATCAGTTCAAAGACTTCCCCACAGTTACACCATGGGAAGTAAAGCAAACCATCAAACAAACAAAAAAAGGAAAAGCCCCAGGACCAGATAACATCACCATCGATCTATTCTAAAAAGCTGGTGAGAGAGTCAACAGAAAACTAGCTATTCTATTCAACTTGTGTCTGAAACAGAGTAAAGTCCCGAAAGACTGGAACACTGCTATTAAAATGCTTCTACATAAAAAAGGTAACCCTAAAGACCTAAACAACTACAGGCCTATAAGCCTGCTCAACTGCATTTACTAACTTTTCACAAAAATCATCACTAACCAGATTACTAAAACACTGGACGAGAATCAACGACGACAACAGGCTGGATTTAGAAGAAATTACTCGACCATGGACCATCTTCATTCAATAAATCAGCTGAAAGAAAAGGCAGCAGATATAAAATGCCACTCACAGTAGCATTCATAGACTTCAAGATGGCATTAGACTCTGTAGAAACTTCCATTAGGCTACATAAGGCTCCAAAAAAGGAGTAAGACAAGGTGATACCAGCTCACCCAAACTCTTCACAGCCTGCCTTGAGATGATCTTCCGGAACATGGACTGGGAAAATAGAGGAATCAAAATAGACGGCGAATACTTGAGCAACCTTAGATTTGCAGATGACATTGTCCTTTTCGCAGAGAACCTACACAACCTCCAACTAATGCTACACAATCTAAACAAAGAAAGCAAGAAAGTTGGCCTACATATGAACTTCAGTAAAACGAAAATCATGTGCAATAATCATACTGAGAATAAGAACATAACTGTCAAGATAAAAAAAAATGCAAAACTTGGCAAGGTAGACCACTACATCTACCTAGGACAACGAATCTCTATGAGACCCTCAAAAGAGGAGGAAATCACTTTGGAATAGCAAGCCTTCGGCAGAGTAAGCTCAACTTTCAAGAACCAGATGATCCCAATAATCCTAAAAAGAAAAGTATACAACCAATGCATTCTCCTGATAGTCACTTATTGAGCTAAAACATGGAACCTAACCAAGAGACAGGCCTGCAAACTGAGAAGTATGCAACGTACGCATGAGAGAATCATGCTCAACCTTACATGGAGAGATCACAAGACAGCACAGTATATAAGGAAGAAAACAGGTGTTCGTGACATCATAGAAACTATTAAAAATCTCAAATGGCAATGGGCAGGCCATGTTGCAAGAATGAAAGACAACCGATGGACATCACGTCTCACAACATGGATCCCCCAGAGATCACATAAGAAACCGAGGCCGACAGAACACAAGACGGAGAGATGAACTTGACAGATTCAGGAAATACTGGCTCCGCAATGCCCATGATAGAGAATTGTGGTGAATCCTGGGGAAGGTCTATGTCCAACAACGGACATTAAAAGACTGATGATCATCATCATCATCATGAAGGTTGATACCTATGTAGCGCCTTAATCTCATCACCCCTCCATTTACACTATCCCTGACATACCCCCAAAATCTAACTCCACATCACTTCCCTCCTACCCTGACACACTTTGCCCTCTCTGCTGCTGCTTAACCATAGACTTCATCACTAGCTCAACTTTCTCTCTCACACAGCAGGATGCCTCCGGCAGCCTTTATAAAATCTTTTACTCACAAGGCAAAGCTCCTGATAGTGGACTCTGGTTCCACATGGAAACTTTAAACCCTAAAAACATAACCTCACACACCACTGAAGATGGGAAAAAAATCCTAAAACATGTCCGGACCATTAACATCTACGGATCAATAAGCCTTACCTCTAAACACTTTACTCCTGAGTCCGTCTCACTCTTCACAGTTCATATATATATATATATATATATATATATATACACACACACACAAAGAAATGGACATATTTGGTCCAATAGAATGAATCACAAATTGCATAGTATTGTATAGAAACTTATTTGAAATAATCTACCGTCTTTACACAGTTAATATATTACTCAATTTAGACAACACAAACAGAACAAACAATTGAAGAAAATGGGATTGCTGCAGGAATCAAACTTTCCATTGATAAAGAAGCCACTTCAATGCAGCAATGCTCTTACCATTGAGCTAAATAGTCACCGGTGACAGGTTCAATTCCTGCAGCAGCCCTATTTACTTTGTTTATTCAGTTTGCATCGTCTAAATTGTGTGAGATATCAAACATATAAAGCCAGGAGAACATTTCAAATAAGTTTCTATATAATACAACACAATTCGTGATTCAATACATATATACATACAAACATATACATATATATATACACACACACCATATATGTATATATACTTAAAAACCATTGTGTGTTATTTTGTAATGCACAAAACATGTTGCATCATGTTGTTCATAGTTGGCATAAATAACCCTAATATATGTCTGCATAGAATGGTATAATTCATATGCTGCTCATTTCAGCTAATTATGTATCAGTATTATTACAAATTAACAATGATCAGACTTCTTTGAATTTTTTTTAAAAGATTTTGAAAAGTGTTGCAGTTAATCAAATATCTTCAATTCTGGTTTTGATTTAAAGAAAATTACATAAAGTTTGTCATTATTAACAAAAATATCTGTGAGAATTGAGTGAAAGCCACTTAAATCGACAAAGTCAAATGAGATATAATGGGTGGCCAAAAATGACAAAAACTGATATCATCGGCAATGACAAAAATATATTCCCATCATTAAAATACCGTCATATGATGGGCAATATAACATGCAGCTCAAATTTCTATCAGTGATGTTTCCTAAGAAATCTATCCAATATGAATTAAATGAATTTAATAGATTGTGTTAGAAAGCCCAAACAAACTATACAAAACAAAAATTACAAAAATCATCTTATACATATTCCTTTTTATAGTCATTTTCATAGAGATCTGGCCAGGATATATGAGGAATACAAGATAAGAATAGACAAACTGTCTCTAGCTAGCTACAAAATCAAAAGAAAAAAAATCAGCCATTTAATCAAAAGTAAATGAATACTGAAATATTTTACAATGCCTTCCTACATTACAATTTGCTCAGCATATTCTCTACAATATGGTGAAATCTTAAACTCACAGAATTTCGAAAGTTCTAGTGAACCCTTCAAAGTGGAAAAAAAAAATTAAGATTTGCTCCAAAATGAAATGGAACCCCAGTATGATTACACAGAGTAATTTTTTAATGATGATTTTCTATTGTTCTCTATAATGGGAATCAAACATCTCTATTTCTGTTTAGAAAGTCTGGTATCACAACTGAATACTTATTTGATAAGTGCATAGACTGAACAATACTCGATCAAGGGTTCCTCAAACTTTTAGGGGATGTATCTCTGAAACACAATTTTTTGTAGACCAGGCTACCTTCACGGTGGAAACTTTATCCAATAAATTTTACTTTAATCTAATAAGTATGGGATGCAGACAGACTGGAATACTTCAGGAGTTTTTGTAACTAATCTTCCATTCCAGAGTTCCATGATGCTTCATATCCTAGAGTTGTAATGTAAAAATGTCATATCACCATAGCCTCACAAATGGCCCGATCAAAAAGAGGAATGGGCTACAGATTCACTCTTTGAGAGTCTGTGTCTATCAACAAGTGTCTGAGTTTCTACAGGTTCACCTGGTCACATCTTTGGGGTTACAATCTAGAAAAATTGCATTAGTACATCATTCATGATCATCCTTTTAACGTCCGTTGTTGGACATGGACCTTCCCCAGGATTCATCACATCTCACTATTACGGGCATCGCGAAGCCAATACTTTTAGAATTTGTCTAGTTCATCTCTCCATCTTGTATTCTGCCGGGCTTGGTTGCACAAGTGATCACTGGGGATCCATGTTGTGAGTTATGATGTACAGTGGTTGTCTGCTATTCTTGCAACATGACCAGCCCGTTACCATTTGAGTTTTCTAATGGATTCTATAATGCCTCAGACTCCTGTTTCCTCCCAGATACACAGTGATCTCTCCATGTGAAGTCAAGCACGATTCTTTCATGGGCATGTTGCATGCTTCTGAGTTTGCGGGTCAGTCTCTTCATTAGGTTCCATGTTTCAGCTCCATAGGTGACTATCAGGAGGATGCATTGATGCATAACCCTTCTCTGAGATCTTGTTTTTGATGGTGGAGCTTGCTCTGCCAAAGGCTTGCTATCCTAGAGTGATCCTTTGCTTGATTTCTTCTTTTGAGGATTTCATTGAGAATCATTAGGCACCATCTGAAAACATTTTTTTTGTGCTTTTTCAAAAAAAAAAAAAAAAAGTGCTTTATGGGGTCTCTATGGTCATTTAGCTGATAATTTTAGATAATTTTTGTGATAATTAGTTCTGGTACACACGGGCTATGGTGATTCATTTATGCGACGTATGAATATTTGCAGTATTTTTTTTTTTTACTTTTGACATTTTTCTAACAGTTTTTCATTCCTTCCTTCCCCATCCCATGGCCATCTCCACAGGAAAGCCAGTAACTTGTCATACATACAAAGTTAGCTGGACAGCTCAAATAAATATATTTACAATAGAAGTCAACACTTCAACATTGAGTTTTATCTATTTGGTTCTGGCTGACAAGAAACTATCACATTATCAATTAAAAACAAGTGTGAATATTGCCAGACACAAAGTACAGGATCAATTTAGCATAAACTTACATTGTAAATTGAACTCTACTTAAAAACTCATTTTGACTGGGAAAACTTTTCTAGACATAAGGAGTAAATGTTTGAATTTTCGGCTCTAGTCTAGCTTCATTTGTGCATTTTGTACATAATTATACATAGATAGCTATCCAGGCATAACAACTTGAAAATTGAAGAAACCTGCATTGACTAATGGACAGTTTTGGTTGGCTTTTGAAAGTTTCTAAGTTGGAAATATACCATTTCCAAAAAAGAAGACTAAACCGATGACCTCTCAATTTAAGATTAAACCAAATGTTTACAAACCAAACAGCTGTTACCAAAGTTGCGTGAGAGAAATATTAGACAAAGCAAAGAAGTGTTTTCAACAAAGAATCCGAAATGATTTTGCCATTGATCAATGCTTTAGTTGGAGAAGCAAAAAGAAAATGTAAACATCTGGTGGATGGTAGCTTATCTTAATTCTTTTCTTTTTCCAACTTTTTACATCGATGAAATTCACATAAAATGCAAAGTCTATATCCATATAGACATATTTAGTCACTGAACTTATGTCATATAAAGTTAAAAAATCATTTTGTGTATCAATAACTGGTAACAACAGTTCAAAAATACGAACAACAATATTTTTGGTAAAACTTTTCAATGAGTGCACAGATACTACACCTCAAGAAAGTGGGCAAGGTGTAGTATGGGATGCTCATTAGAATGAGACTTCAGGAAGGGAAAAGCAGGAAGGAAGGAGAATGAAGTGGGGAGAGATAACTTGATATCAGGGCTGTTAGATTTAAAAAGAAACACATTTATATAAAAAAATTTTTGGAAGGAGAGTTCTGTTTTTTGTTGGTTAAATTAGGAAAAGAAGAATTTAGCCTAAGAATGGCTTATTTGGCAACCCTGTGTCATCCTTCTCTCTGCTTTACTTTGCCTCCCTTGCCACTAGAAGATAAAGAAAAAAACATTCAAACCATATGCACTGTAAAGGGTGCATGGTCTCAAAGGTCTTCTTTCTCCCAAATCTCTGAAATTGGTTGACCGATATTCAAAATGAGCCCTCATTTTTCTCTTTTCTAGTTTTAAAGATTTAAATTGTAACAATTTTTCCCTTGTTTTTCAACAATATTTGAACTAGTGCGGGGATTCCAACCTTTCATCCGGTCTATTCCAGGCAACTTCTCAAAAGTAAACTCACACATCCAACATAATAACACAACTGACAATGTGAACATTTTAAAATACTCTTTCAACATTATTATCTAAAGTTCAAATAATAATAAAGCACATAACAATGTTATTTCATTTATTCATTTATTTTCACTTATTTTTTTAATTATAATTTTACGTTTTTTTATGGGTACAGAATCAGCTTATTTAACACCTGGGTGTAATTTTACCCCAGGTTGAGAATCCCAGCTCTAGTACATTTGAGTCGTTTGATTAAACAAGTAAAATTTTACATCTTTTTAAACTATGGCAGTTTCGTAAACCACGTATTTCTCTACCAATGAAGTCTAGAGAACTTTGGTAATTCGTTGAGAATTTTTCTTCCCATAATGTCATATATTAATTATTTTTCACTTCAGTATTAAGGCTAAAAAAAGATTTAAAAACCAAGTGCAACTGAACAGTTGTGTACCCAAGCACAAAACTGAAAAAAATCGGAAACAAAAAAGAAAAAGGAAAAACTGGAAAATCTTATAGGAACTAAAAAGTGTTTTTGGCTGAATTAAATTACATTACTATTAATCAAATTTGGCCATGCTTTGCAATTGATGCAAAATGATATATTATTTCCCCTCAGTTTTTGTTAAACAAAAAAAAGATGGCTGCAAGTCAATGCAGAGTTTTACATTATAGTTACATTGTGAATAGAAACCCCCTTGCGTGCAAGCAAGTCAATGCATATCAGAACAAATCAAAGACTTTTATCAAACATATGAATGGTTAGATTCAATCTTCTACTGCCAGTTAGAGGCAACCTCTTTCATTCCTTACTACTTTTTTTGAATAAGGGAAGGCATGAATTCATTCTCAATTTTTTCCACCCTGATCCAACAGCTTTGGGTATATACAATTAACTGCAAAGTGCACAGGGAGATTTGTCCTAATGAAGAGTTTTCAACTCTCTTTACTTATAGAGGGAATCGAACCCAGATCTTTGTTTGTGTGAGGCAAACATGCTAACCATTATACCATCTGAGAACCTCCTTATTAAAAACTTGAGAAATTTTTTCATAAAATCCTAAAAAAGTACTTCGGGATGAATTGTAAATATGCAAACTGTCTGGATTTGGTGCTACCACTCGCCGTAGCATTTATCGGCTTCAAAAAGGAGGCCATCACTCGATTAGGTGTAGATCCAGTATTTGTTAAAGTGCTGAAACATATATACAATCACAGCAGCTCCTTTATCAGGTTACATAAAGACTCGGACCCCTTTCAGCTCCAGAAAGGAGTAAGACAAGGTAATACCAGCTCACCTAAACTCTTCACAGCCTGCCTCGAGATGATCTTCAGAAGACTAGACTGGGAAAGTAAAGGAATTAAAATACACGGCAAGTATCTGAGCAACCTCAGGTTTGCAGACGACATCACCCTTTTCACAGAGAAACTACACAACCTCCAACCAATGATAGATGAACTAAATGAAGAGAGCAAAAAAGTCGGTCTACACAACTTCAGCAAAACGAAGATCATGTGCAACAACCACATTGGAGATACAAACACTAAGATCAAAATCGATGACACAGAACTGGAGAAAGTAGATCACTACATCTACCTAGGACAACGAATCTCCATGAGACCCTCAAAAGAAGAAATCAAGCGAAGAATCACACTAGGATGGTAAGCCTTTGGCAGAGTAAGCTCAACCTTCAAAAATAAGAAGATCCCATTAATCCTAAAGAAAAGGGTGTATAACCAATGCATCCTCCTAATAGTCACTTATGGAGCTGAAACATAGAACCTAACCAAGAGACAGATCCGCAAATTTAAAATTATGCAACATGCACATGAAAGAATAATGCTGGGCCTCATAATAATAATGCTGGTAAAAAATGAACCAATCAGGGCATAACGGTTAAAAACATGACAAAATTAGCAACTAAAGAAAAGATGCAACGTGAAAGAGAAAAATTATAAAAATATAGAATTAAAAAGGTTAATTTTGTATTGTTTTAATTACAAAAGAGAAAGCGCTTTCATTAATACCTTGTGATATAAAAAATGCTACCTATTTTATTGTGTCAAAGGAATAATAACCTACCAGATAGAATAGATTCATACTGATTAGTACCAAACATATGAAGAATTAGATAGAATCTTCTGCTCACAAACAGATATGTAGACAAAAAAAATAAAATAGTTTTTTTTTAAAAATCTACCATACATCTGCAAGATTTCAGTTTCAATTTCTGAAACGAGTAAAGAGTTCGTAAAAACCACTTCATTACAATAAATCTCCCAGTGCACCCAGCAGCTAATAGAGCACACTCTAAGTTCTTTGATCTAGGTGGAGGTATACCATCTATGGACTTGCACCCTTCTAGGAATACAGTCCTGGTCTCAACCAAATTAAAGACTTGTGAAGATCATGAAGCTGACACACTTTACCTTTTTACCATATGTAAGTTGACTTTTTAAGATCAAGTACTTTCCTAATGAACCATATTGGTCAGTTTAGACCCTATGAACTCCACATTCTGATGGACACAATGCTATCTCATGTTGGAGAGTCAACTTATGCAACAAATATTAGACTAAACTTGAATTGACACGTTAGTCTCAATATGCTAGCTCATACAGTACTAAGGTATGTATATGTCAACCGTATATCTATATTTTTTGTCTGTAACATTTGTCAACAATTAAATGATGATTAAAGAGTAGTATCCCTTTTTCTTTTTTTTTTTCAAATGCATAAAAAAAATCTGATTGAACATAAATGAGAATATGATGTTTTTGATATTTTTTAAATATAACACAATTACAAATTTATTCAAATACAGCAGTCATTTTTTGACAGTAAGGGTAAATTGTTCCATAAATGAAAAACCAATCTCTATCCCATTTTATTAACAGAGCTAATAACACCTGTGAAAATTCCAACTTGACACCATTATTGCTGGTCAACAACATTCCAAAAAATTAATTGCAAGTAATTGAGAAACAACAATTTCCTGCTGTCATTAGACAATCAAATAGCTTTATAACATCTAACCTTAAAATGTCAGCTTGGCAAAAAGACTAAAAGGAAGAATCTCTTACAAAACAGAAAGCAGTTACAGAGCACAAACCTCTGCAAATACTGAATGAACACCAATTCATAAATTGTTATGATGCAGAGAAGTTAACAGTTGAAAAAAAATTTGGGATGGATCAGAGAATTATCATTTCTTCCATAGCACATTGTCCATCCTTCCAGAAAATTTTGATGGACAGAAACAAACAAATACATATACCTCTTCCAACTTCCTAGGCAAAGGTAGAAATAGTGTTGCCATGAAAAAGAAAAAGATTTTATAGATTTCATACTTTTATAATTATAACAGGTTAGCTAAACCCTGGGGGACATTCCAAAACCATTCCATGGCAAGTTAAAAACAGGGCAAACTGTTTAGGAGACAGGTTGTATTAAAAATGCTTTTATATCTGCTGGGCCTAGTTAAATAATCAATGAAACAAAAAGAAGTTATGGAAATTACCAACATAATGAACAAATGTCATACATGGGACAGCATCATATAGAAAGAATCACATAAAAGGAAGAAGTCAGACACATTTTTACTGAGTTTAATAAAAATAGCACTTGTATGACAGAATAAACATCTAGTGCCCCATTTAGCAGGGAATTTTAATAAAACTGCAGGAATGAGAAGTGTTAAATCATTTTCAGCCATAAAACATCAATTCATTTGGGGCCAAAGCAAAAATGAGACTTTCGCTCAATTCTCCAATACTGAATGTTATTGTACGCTCACCGAAGCAATTATGATTATTACAGAGGAAACAAAAATACAACTTTTTCAGGAATTCCAATTACTCATGTTTTTACTAACTAGTCTAATTACATGAATGTAAATGCATTTCTTCAGTATTCTTTTACATAGGTTGCAGTGAGAAAATCCTCATACACTAAGGGTACCATGATTAATAAAATAATGAAAAACATGTTTTTAAGTAAGAGAAGAAATTTGTTTTTATCCTTTACCAGTATCAAAATTCATCACCAACCAAATCACAAAAACACTCGATGAAAACCAGCCACGTGAACAAGCTGGCTTTAGAAGAAGCTACTCGACCATGGACCACCTGCATTTGAAAAAGCAGCTCAGTATAAACTACCACTCGCCGTAGTATTTATCAACTTCAAAAAGGCGTTTGACTCAGTAGAAATCCCTACGGTCATGGAGGCCATCAGTCGACAAGGTGTAGATCCAGTATATATTGAAGTGTTGAAACATATATACAATCACAGCAGCTCCTTTATCAGGTTACATAAAGACTCGGACCCCTTTCAGCTCCAGAAAGGAGTAAGACAAGGTAATACCAGCACACCTAAACTCTTCACAGCCTGCCTTGAGATGATGTTCAGAAGACAAGACTGGGAGAGTAAAGGAATTAAAATACACGGCGAGTATCATGAACTTCAGCAAGACGAAGATCATGTGCAACAACCACATCGGAGATAAAAACACTGAGATCAAAATCGAGGACAAAGAACTGGAGGAAGTAGACCACTACATCTACCTAGGGCAACGAATCTCCATGAGACCCTCAAAAGAAGAAGAAATCAAGCGTAGAATCACACTTGGATGGCAAGCCTTTGGCAGAGTAAGCTCAACCTTCAAAAATAAGAAGGGTGTATAACCAATGCATCCTCCCAATAGTCACTTATAAAGCTGAAACATGGAACCTAACCAAGACACAGACCCGTAAATTGAGAACCATGCAACATGCACATGAAAGAATAATGCTGGGCCTCACATGGAGAGACCACAAGACAGCACAGTACATCCGAGAAAAGACAAGAGTCAGAGACATCAAAGAATCCATTAAAAATTTCAAATGGCGGTGGGCTGCCCAAGTTGCAAGAATGGTAGACAATCGATGGACATCACGACTCATGACATGGATCCCCCGAGACTACATGCGCAACCAAGGCTGGCAGAATATTAGATGGAGAGATGAGCTAGACAAGTTCAGGAAGTACTGGCTCCGTGACACCCATGATAGGGAATTGTGGCGAATCTTGGGGAAGGTCTATGTCCAATGACGGATCTTAAAAGACTGATGATGATGATGATGATGATGACATTGAACACTTATTTTATTTACAAGCATGACTAACACAAAATCAGCTAATGCACAAAATGGTTCCTTATATGAAAACTTGTAGCAAGTTGTTCAAAGCTTTATTGATCACTGAAAATAGAACATTAAGTGAGCATTTTTTCTCTGCTTTTTCAGCTGAAGTTCTGTCTGTATATTGTGAATATAAAAAGAGTCTATCTCTGTCAATGTACAGGTAAAAGATTGTTATGTACAGGTAAAGGAAAGGCTTTGACAGTAATTACAATAATAACAGGTGAGAAGAGAGATAATACAAAGGCTAAGAAGGTGCTGAGGTGTGGGATTTTAATCAGAAAATAAAAGCAGACCAAAACCCATTTAGGGAGGTGCAAAGTTTGGGACAAGGCTCTTAATATTCACTTCACACTAATGCCCTTGAGAAAGGTATGAATTGATTTCTCCCTCTAGTAATAGATATAAGCAGCCAAACTTCTGGATAAAAGAGAAGGGAATGGGGCTAGGACTACCAAGTAGAGATCAGACCTTGCAAGCAGATTTAAAAAAAAAACACATAGTATCTTTAAATGTTTGCCTCTTTGTCAGACATTGTTTCTATTTCCATGGCAACATGCACTTGGGTAGAATGGAGGTAGGTATAGGATAAGAAAGCATTTGTTTTCTTTCATTTTTTGTTATCACTTCAAGATCTTATTTCACTCTTCCTTACAGCCCTGAATGATGATATCTTGATGAATGTTATCAACTTGGCCTCTTGAATGTTACACATACAAATCTATATCAATTCTGTGCAGTCATTATATAGCCAAATAAACTAAAAGTTGAATATGGAAAAAGAACAAAAAAATAAACACACACACACTGAGGATAAAAGAATAGAACAAGTTACAAATGATTCACTGAAAAACAATTTATGATTTCAAAAGTGGCCACAAATTAAGTGGCCACAGGGTTGAGAATAGGAAATCCTATTGCATGGACCTCAATTCAATCGTGACTTTCAAGTAAACTAGTTGACAAAGTCGGATAGGTATAGGTTTACATCTTTTCCCTAGAAAATTAAAAAGTAAGGCAAGCTTTTTTTTCTAGTTAATTAACTCAACTCCATTATTTCAAATGGTAGGTAAGAGATATTTCTATCAGCAGAATTGTTACCTTCAAGTGGAAGCCTCCATTGCAGAAAAATTACACATGATTCATTATATAAGTAGATGACATTTAATAACTGTGATAAATTATTTGAATTTAACCCTAAATAACAAAGGTCTTTTAAAGTTCTTTTGTTTTAAGCAATAGCTCAGGTTACGGTCAAATTTGTGACAGACGAGTTTGAAAAAAAGGAAAACGTCTTCCATCTATGACACCATGACTGAAATTGAAAATAGTACACTCTTCTAAGTTTGAGATCAGCAGCAGCTGTCATAGTCAATGATTTAAATTATTGATAGATAATAAATAAAGATTTTCTTTAAAATAAAATCCAGTTTCATTTCACTTTGCTCTGACCAGTAAATAATATAATGTATGTATGTATATACATGCATGCATTCAAATTTTGAAAAATGAGTGACAAATGAATTTATAATTCAGCTTCATCAGCCCAGATATGTTGGGGTTTTTTTCATATTATCTGTTCATCCTTTCAGGAGCATGACATTTAGTTTTTCAAAAAGATACATTATCAGCCAAACTAACTAAAAAACTGAAGAAACCTACGATGGTAGTTTCAGTTGTTGGTTTCTGATTAGGACAATCATAAATTTGAAGGCAAACATTTATGGCAATAGATGCACATGATTTAGGGAACAAAATGCCATATTTGACGCCACAGATCTAAAATTTCCATAGTACGTATTGGAAGTGTCTAAATCAGCGATTCTGAATGTGGGGGTGCACAATTTAGATGTACACGTGATCCTTTAAACATTGGTTAATTAAACCTGTAAAATAAGACTGACATGCATGAAATCATACATGAAATCTGCGACAACAATAAATATTGCGAAATGTTTTTCAGTTTAAAAACTGATTTTTCAGTTGACAACACTAAATCCATTTTTTCCAACAAAAAAAAAAAAAAAAAATGATTTCAAAATTTTCCTTCACATTGAAGTAAGAATTTTTCTCATTTTTGTCAACGTTTTTTCTTACATAATAGCCATTCACCATTTGTAATAGTTAATTTACATAAAGCAAAAAAATATGATATTTTGAAATATATTTCCCTAGTCTTTTGTTAATCCGATTAATTTTTTTTCTCAACTTAAGATATATCAAAAATGTCAGAATACATTTTCTTTATATTGGCTGTAGAGAAACTGACCAGCTTCCTTTGGTTCGGATACAAAGAAAGGGTTTGTAGACAAAAATTGTTTGTATAAGGATTTGTTCGAATTAATTCCTTATTACACAATACTATCTAAGTGAGAATCTAATCAAACATGTAAAAGCACATGAAATGTGGTTCTTTCTAACACATCAAATTTTTTTTTTATAGAAAGACGGACATTTTTCTCTCCTGTTAGGCGAGGCATAGAGCAAAAAAGGTTGAGAACCACTTGAAAAAAAGGGGTGATTATTTGGGCAGTGATCACTATAAAAGTCTGAATTTTCAAACAAGCAGTCACATACTAAAGGATCAATTTAGCACAAACTCACATTGCAAACTGAACACCTCTCAAAATAGTATTATGGGGTGATCTGGAAAAACTTTAAAAAGCAAAACTTTTTCTAGACATATGGAATAAATGTTTGAATTTTCAGCCCTCTAGTGAGATTGTGGGTGTGTTGCATACATAGCCAGTTAGACCAACTTGGAAACTGAAGAGACCTATGAAACAGTTTGAGTTATTTACCTTTGACTTCTATGCCAGAATACTATTAAACAGAAATCAAAGTACTTTCAACTGTGCCATTTGACTCAGTAGGGAGGAAAAGAGTTAAGACATCAGCCTTCAATTCTGTATTTAATCCCATCTCTCTTCTGTCAAGATAACATCCTTTTCATGAACAAGGGAAAGAAGAAAAAAAAAAATCCTGTACATCATATACAATTGTTAAAAGTTTAAAATTACCAACAAAATTAAAAAAATGGTTGACTATTAACCAACTGCTGCCCAGAGGAATGACTTTTTGTCAGTAGGTCAATAAGCTGGGCCATCGGTAATGCACCAGGAGTTCCTCCTTCAAGTAAAACAAGTAACAACAAAAAGGATAACAAGTAATATCCTGTTTTATAGTGACAGCTGGAAAAGTGGAAAAAAAACATGGAGCCAAAAAGGAAGTATCAACCAGATTAGAAGCTAACACAAACATTCTACAGAGTGACGACTTGAACACACACACATACAATCTGTCTGAAGAATATCCATCCATTTATGTTACCAAAATAAAATAAAAAATTTTCTAATTGCCCACCTAAGAAACCAGTGCCTTAATCCCCATCAAAGTACTCCCCCTTGGATCTCCTACACCTACTCCAACATCCCTTCCACTTTTCAAAACAGTGATGTAAAAGAGGGTGCAGACTATCAGCTGCTTAGTCGGACCTACTTGATATCATCCATGCTCTTTTCTGTGGATGCCTTGGAGGTCCACAGACCCAAAGTTGGGAATCCTGGCTTAGTGTGACCACCTTTTTGGAAGTTTAGACCTGACCACCCTTAGAGATGAGAGTCCACTGTTGACAATATTTAGATTTTTTTTCAATTTTCTCACATTTCAAAGTCTACCGTTGCTAAAATGTTTTTTTTCATTAGCTTTTTCAAATTTGAGAGTGACTTCCAGAATCAAAAAATTGAGAAATCACACCTAAATTGGCAACCCTGCAGGTGAACCTAGGAAAGAAAAGAGAAAAAAAAAAAAAAAAAGAGTTAGATCTAGCTCCAAAATAGCTATATTTGGCATCATTGTGGCCATATCAGTGTAAACAGTATTGCTCAATCTTATACAGTGTTTGAAAACACGTGCCGGTAACAGACAGTGAAGATTCACTGAAAGGTATAATTAGGCATTTAAATAATCAGATAATAATCTAACATGAAATAACTTTTGTGATAGACTGCAATCACAAATCATTTTTTCACCACATGCAAAAGAAAAGAAAATTAATTCCTTTAAAAAGTAGCAACGAACTTGATTCAAAAAAAAAAGAAAAAAAAATATATACCATTCTCCATACCAATTCAATAAGTATTAATTTTCCATAATTCAATAAATGACCCATAGGTAAATACAAGCATAGCTTTTAGTGATATCTTTCTTACAGAAACTCTTAGACATGAAAATAAACACTGACATTAAGTATGTCCAAGCCAGAACAGAGGGACATGGGACAGGTGGACTAGTTGGCATGGGCCCAAGATTTCGAGAGGACAAATAGTTGAAGGGGGATCCTTATATAAAGAATATTGAGATTGTAAAAAGAGTAAAGAGAAAAATTCCAAGTACAGAATAAACATGGATATACAGTAAACCCTTGTTTTAACAGACTAACAGGGGACTAATCCCCCCCCCCACTTTCTTTTGACTCAACTCAAATCCAGAAATTTGAGTGCAAAAATGACTTTAATACAACAGAGATTATAAATTTATTGAGGTCATATGAAGAATAAACAGAAATTGTCAGCATTCTAAATGAAAAATAAACAAAATCCATGTGAAATTACCCAAATCTTTTTTTAGAATTGAAAATGAATAAATAAGTAGTTTTGAATAAATCAAGATTTAATTTGATTTAATTAAAATAAAGTTATTCACATGAAAACTTTATGACTTATTTTTTTTACCAAACAACTGTTAAGAAAGTGAAATATCAAATATTAAATAGCAAAATTAGAAAAATCTTATTTTTTGTGCTTTCAACCACCAGAAATTAGTCAGTTTTGAGAAAAACTAATTAGCTTTATTTCAAATTATAATTACTTTGACACTTTATCAAATGAATAAAACTAAAACTGCCCACATGTTTAAATAAATTGTTAAGAGGGAGGGGAATTAGTAGAACACTAACTTTAAAAGATTTGCTGGTACTCAATAGTAAGTACACATGGTTCTTCATCTCTTCTAACTCATTGCTAAGAGATACCTTTTCAACCACCAGTTGCTATCACATGATGTAAATAATTTGTTTACTCTACACACCACATGATTCAAGTTCACATGTTTTCTTTCAACTTTTGTTGGTGCCATTCAGAGTTGTATAGAATGCAAAGTTATTTAATGTTTAGAATAATAACATTCACATAGAAAACATGAACACACTATCACCAAGGTGTGATGATGACTAAGACAAAAAGTGAGAGCAAGTCTATTGCACCACTGTTGCCAACTAAAAGTTGATTTTTCCTGCTAAAATTGCTTCAAAAATTTGGCTTGATCTTTTCCACTTTCAGTAAACATAATGTGCTAAAGATGTTTAATACTCATTCTAAGTCCAATTATCAAATAAAATGACTATATACTAAGACTCCAGAATATATATTAACAAATTGTATATTTACCTTTATTAAACTTACCAGATTTCTTATGGATTAACTGATAAAAAAAAAAAATGTTAGTATCTGACTCAAAAAATATTGTTAAAGCAAACATTTGGATTAAAAATTGGTTTAATCGATTTCAAGTAAAAAAAATGAAACAATGCATAGTTGGCTGTCATTCAAAAAAAAAAAAAAAAAAAAAAAAAAAAGGCTACAATCAGCTAAATTATTCCCATTTTCAGCTGATTATATGGCTAAAATATATATATATATCAGTTCACTACAAAATAAAACTAAAACAGCAAATTATCTTAAATGGTCAGAATTTCAGTTCTGTCATCACAGATTTTTATCAGCTCAGTAAGGAAGAAATTGGCTAGATCAAGCCAAATATGTCCGATTTGGCTTTGTGGGCAAAATCCAAATACCATAATATCATCATCATCAGTTTTCCAACGTCCGCTGTTGGACATAGACCATCCCCAGGATTCGCCACACTTCTCTATCATGGGCATCGCGGAGCCAGTACCTTAAAACCAAGGGTTTGATGTACTATTGTATTTACTGCTTTGTATTATAGTAATGTATTTTATGAAAATGCTTGCCAATATTTTTTTTTATTTTTTTAACAATGCTAGTTCTTTCATTCTGTTTTTACTTGTGGGTACATCATATACACTATGTATATAGCCATACATAAACCAAATGTATTAAGCACTGATTACAAAAGTACATAATAAGATGTTTGAAATGTGGCCTATATTTCCCATCTGACCTGAGCCTATTACCAGTTATGCACTATTCTGATTGTTTCAGGGATATCCATTTTTTTTAATCATATTTTTTCAATATAAAATCGTAGACCAGAGAATTAGCAGACATTAATTGTGTCAGCCATATCAATTTTCTTATATGAAAGCATAATCACCACATCAAGTGAAAAGTCTTTGTAATAACAATTGCGTTAATTCTTTGCCAACTAAGTCTGCAGCCTGCTTAACAATGCTAACTAACACGGACAGTGTTCAGCTGATTGTAATCCAGCTTGTGACAACTTGGCTAGACTGTTTAAATATCACTCAGTTGGATAACTGACACCCAGTGGTTTCTTTCTAAAGCTACTCAGTCAAGTTCTTCTTGACGCTATTTTCAGCCTTTCCTCCAAGATAATTATAACAAAACGAGAGCAGTCTAGATCTAAAATGAAAATCAATGCTGCCTTGATTTAATGCTGCAGATTTCTTAAAAATTCAGCAAAGGGGATTCATTTTCAATGTTGTTAAGATGAAAGCAATATGGAGAACAAAATGGAGTCAAGAAAAAAAGAAAAAGAAAAAAAAAGGATGGTACTGAGAAAATAGATACACTGATCAACTTGGCAGTTCTACTTTGCATTATTCACAAAATGGCTTTGGTTGAGAAGGCAACAATCACTCTATAAACTAATAGTTTTCTAAAATTTAATAATACAAATTCATTCATTTCTTGTTGCTCACAGCTAGGCAAGCCAGAATGTGGAGGGAGGGTGGCTTTACATTATAGAGCTTGTGTGGAGATCGGTCTCGCCCAAAAGAAAATTAACATGATCACCACAGGATGCTCCCTACATGATCCCTAGCTGCTTATCCTACTTGGTATACCCAGACGGCCACCCATCTAGATACTGACCACGCTTGACATTACTTGAATTTGGTGATCATACAAGAAACCATGTGTCCAACACAATATGGACATTACCAATAATACAAATATTCGGTAAAAAACACTGACACAACTAAATTATTATTTCATTTTACGATAACAAAGAATAAGACAAATATTTTATCACCTTTTCAAGTTAGAAGCAAAATAAAGAGTATGCAAACAAATACAAGGTCTGTTCACAAAGTATCAAGCCATTTGATGTTAATGAAAAAAATATCCTACCTAGGGCAATGGTGCCCTACAAAGTGCTTGTGCTCTTATCCCCATATCCCTTCCACTTATCAAAACTGACCACAAAGTCTTCTTTCTGGATCACCATCAGTTGCCCCATGGTACCTCCCTTCAACTTGTCCACAATCTGAAAACCAGGGGTGGGGGCTGACAGACCTGGATGATGCAATTTTTTATCCAGCATGAGACGTGAAGAATGACTTGCTCGGTTATTGAGAATGCTCAATGACATCTCACCACCAAGTTAAGTCATGGCCAAGCAATCAGTTCTGCAGGCATTCAAAATGGATGGACACTTCATAGACAAACATAGTAGATGGGGGAAAATGTAAAAGGGTTCAATCAAATATCTGCTCTCCAAGATTTTTAATCTTTTCATTTCAATCTTTGATAAATAAAAAGGAGAAAAATTACATCATGATGGTTCATGAATGAAGAAAATTAAGGGGTCAAGATTTGTTTTTGTTCACAATTCTGATAGAAGGGAGATTATATTATTCAATCTAGGTACTAGAAATGTTAAAACCGTCACTGGTGTAACTCTAAATAATGATGACTGCATAATATGTTTTTCTGACTGAGCAGAAAATCTTGGGGCCCTATCTGGATAAATCTCAAAACTCAAAAATGAGTGTTGATACTGTTGTCTCATACTGTTTTAAATTGATTAGATGTCCAAAAAATAAGAAATTTACTTCTCAATAATGCCACTAAGCAGCTGGTTCATTATTATTACCATTATTATGACTATTATAATTCACTTTTCTTTGTTAATTTATGATTTATTTGAACCAAACTATAAGAAGTTAGACATGTGGTCACTCAGTTTTGAAATGTAGAAACTACAAATCAATTTGGGTTGGCATCATCAGCATACATTGGCTTAGGATAGAAGAAAGAATAATGTTGAAAGTTTTCATTAAAATATTCTAATGTTTGCATGATATGTGCCTCCATGAACTCTGAGCTCTTATTAACATCAGAGATTTAGTCAGATTTACAACTCAGGAGTTTCAGCTATATACCAACACCCAGACTTTAGAATCAATAATCCCGACAGCTGAAACATTCAAACATTAGCAAGTTTTAAATGAACAATAAAAAAAACTTTGTTTCAAGACTTTCGTACTTCTATGAAGTGAGTAAATAGAATCATTTCATAATTACGCCTCCTGCCATGTAAATAACTTCACTGTTGAGTTGCAGTTTCTTTTAATATTGATTTTTACATTGATACTCTTCTTTAAAAGGCCTTATATTTTTATTGCAATGATTACACAGGTTTTCAAGCATTTTTCTTCCAGTGAAGACTTGAGTATTAAGGATCCCAAGAAAAGGTGCTTTGAATAAATGTATATACTTCATTATCTTTGAAGAAAATCTTTTTTCTCCTAATTTTAGATGCTTTTAATCTATTAGAACCAACTATCCAGAAATTTATCAGTTTTTAAGGGGGGAAAAAAAAGGATGTTCTATTTACAACATCTATAATGCTACAATTAATTTTCTAAAAACTTACAAATGGTTCAAATGTCTAATTGTGGGGCAGATGATTGCAAAATCATTCAGATTGTTGTACATTTTGCATATGGTTCACCTTTAGGCTGCTTATTAGTAAAATAACGTCAACCACTTGAAAATCTGACATGACCACCATTATTCATGGTGGATACCAAATTATGGTACTGGATGCAATTATCTTCATATAATCAAAACAAGCAGTCCAAAATTTGTATTTGAGGGGTCAATTCCTATATTTTGAAATATGGTTATTCTGCTTTCACAACATCAGAGTTTCATTGGTTTTAGAAGGTTTGAGATAGCTCATGTCTCAGTTGTCTAATATTTTACTTGGAAATTAGGCATCTGGATGCACTATTGCATATTTATTGAACATCAAAACTGGCATACACACAGATACAAAGTACAGTGCAGCTGAGGCCACATTGATATCATTTGCATCTTCCATGGCATTCCTTCTTACTTCAACATTTTGTCAGCGGTAGGTAACAATTCACAATAAGTGAAAGAGTCATCCAGCAAACCTGCCATCACTTTTGTCTACCCCCAGTTACGAGGATTCAGGTACTGTGGGCTATTTACAGTTGCCTAACTCCATACCCATCTTACCTGGAAAGCAATACATTTTGAAAGAGGGCATCTTCTGTTGGTGGAATAGAGTTTTTTGGTTCCTAATCAATCCCCGCAGTAATATGAACCTGTCAAACATATTGACAACATACTTCACTAAAGTCTGCATATCAGTGTCATCAATGACTGGTGGATGTTGACTAATGATCATATTTGTTGTTTGAATACCAACAATTTTGTCAGCTAGAAAATTAATGGAGTTGTCTCACAGAAAGTTGTGCCAATGAATGAGTGTTTTTGTGCAGTCTATAACCCAACGTCTAATTCCCTGTGCATGCTTTGTTCTTGCCTCAGCATTGAAACTAAATGGAATGTAAAGATCAAAAACTATATCTGAGCACTTATACTTTGCAGCATAGGCTAGCTATGACAAATGGCATCTTGACTTTGGATTCAAGGATCTCATCCAGTTGAGATTTCTTAATCATATGAAGCTGTCAATTGTCACTCAGAGAGGCAGGGAATGGATTGTTTTCATGCTGAACGAATCTTGAGTCATACTCCTTCTTTCACAAGAGATGAAAAGTTGGAAGAAAAGATGGAAGTCTTCCTTCAGTGTCTTCTGAGTAGAGTTGCTTGTATGTGCTTCTCTCTTGAAGTTAACTTTGATCTTTTTAATTGGCCAGTAAAATGTGCATTTGACCTCTGAATAAAGTGCTTTCATGATTGTATAACACTGACTTGCACCTTTCTCAGCAGTGTGTGGCTATTGATGCAGCACTGTCAGGATTAGCAATGTCCTTTGTGTCAAAGATATATTTATCTGACTTCCTGAAAAGGATTACCAAACACCTGTATAAAAGTGGGGAGTTGTTTTATTATTTCAATAACTTAAGCCTTCCGTTTTGATCTTGATGTTCAGAGAAAAGCTATATTCTTGGATATTCAGTAAGGCTGACGGCTCATTAAGCACCCTTTAAAACATTATTTGCCTGTTCATTGGCTTGGTCTACTGCCATAACTAAAAAAAGTGATTTGTAGACTACAAAATTTCCTGCAGAAAACTCTTTGTCACACAAGGGTGTTGATTTTCAAGTGATAACATGTCCCTGGGAAGCCAACACATAATTCACATTGATGTAGGTAAAATAAGTTATCAGCTCTGCTAAGGCTTCATGGTAGAGACAAAAATTTGTTTCTCTGAAAGACCTAATTAGCATGAAAAGGGACAATTCCATTGTCAATACCAAGTACCAAATACTCAGATGATTATTTTGTGGAAAACCTGAAAGCCAGCTTTCTCTTCTAAATTTCAAGAGTCAACAGCTAGATTCAAACTTTTGAGCTTTCTGGATATCAGTTCAGTGTCTGTCTGAATAAATTGACTCCGGCCAAGTAAATGTTAATATTGTGAATCCGTCATGCTTTCAAATTTACAGTGAAAACATCCTTAACTCTATATAACATCATTTTTTGTAGTATATACTATTCAAGGTGTATACACACACACACACACTCATTTAGTGAACTAACAGGTTATAATACTTCTAGGTTTTATATTGGGAATGTTTGGTTGATATTGCCTAATCGTGTTAAGAGATTTGCTCATCATATTTCTGTTATCGAGAGGCATCTTCACATACCCCTGTACAGCTTCAAAGCTGGTCAGCAGGTAGTTTTATGGAGCTAGGTATATAGACAATATTTTTGGGACAATCATAAAAATAAAAAAAATTTTTTTAAAATTGTCTTATGCAAAGTTCAGTCTGAAAAGGCCCTTTATCTACCATACAGTTTAGTGAAAATGTATTCAGGAAATCTTTATCCAATCCCAAGATTGGACTAAAAATGAGATAATCCTTGCTTATTTTATTTGTATACTGCATTTTGCTATCTTATTTTACATCCGCACAAGCATAGATTACCAAACTTGCTATAGGAAAAAAAAACTACTTCACTTGCCGCATATAATCAAACTTAAAATAATAGGCTATTGTTTATTGATAACCACATGATTCCATCTCCATTGGTTTCCGAGTTAGTAAGCTTTGAAAGAATTTGAAGAACGGGCTGGCTGGCTGGTTCAGGCTAGATTAGGTCCTTTCTTTTGGAAAATCTATATAAATGCTATAAAATGGTGGAAACTGCGTGCTTATATTTCCGATAGTTACTGAGATATGGGACAGTTCTGTGACCAATGTATTTGATAAGAACAATCTTGGCTATTGCTGTATGGGTTGATTTTCAAGTGTTATTATTATATTTTCTAACTCTTGATTAATTCCTGTGCAAAGTTTGATGCTTGTAATCCAGAGTGAACGATCTGGCCAAAATTTGCAACTGAAAAAAGAAAAAAAAAAAAAAAAAACTTTCATCTCAGAGAACAGCTTGCAAAATAAAAAAAAGGTCCATCCTTTTCTTACCTAACAAATTAACAGGCGAGATGAAGAGGAAAAAAAAAGAAAAAATAATGTACTCTGAACAGCATCTGTTTTAATAAGTCCATAAATATATAAAATATCTAAGGCTTTCGACCTAAATAAAACAACAAAAATTCATTCAGACACTATTTCAAACAAAAATCAGAAAAACAATTCTTTCCAATCTGAAATATTTCAATGTTTTCAGCTTCATCTTTCTTTAAGTATATATGTCATTCAGTAGATATGTTTTTAATCTGCCGTCTTTCCAAGCAAAGGTTGGTTGGAATGAGTGTGCACGCACACACATACATACAATAAGAAAAGAAAACAGAAAATAATCACAATATCAGCCAAAGAGTTATACCTGTGACATTATCATCATCAGCTACTATGCGATCAATGATTTTACAGGTGTTGTCAGTAAAAGCCACACTTGGAATCTATTCATAAGTCGGTCAGGCATGAGTCCACGTATGTCCAATCTCAAATACATCTCCATAAGAGTTTAAAATCCATTAACTGAATATGATAAGAATTTCCATCATTGCAGTTCTACAGCTCAAGTAAGAATCACAAAAATTTCTGTCCTGTTATTGTTAGCTTAGTAAGGAGAGGGCAGTATATATGTCATGTTTGTTTCAAGTTCTTCAGACCGAGAGCAGACACTTTGCCAGATTCAATTAGCGATTTAGTAAAAGAAACGTAATGAATGACATTTGTTTCTTTCTCTTTGGAAAGAAGAGGAAGATTTTTGTACAATTGAGAGATTCAGACAAATATGTACATCTCATAGGATCCTATGTTGTGCAATGCATATATTTCATTTCAGCTTACAATGATTGACTTATGCCCAGTTGAAAGTTGCCTCCATACTACCAGAGGGGTACCCAGATGTAAGTCTACACATTGCTGTGAAAGCTTTTCAGCCAGTTTCCTCTCCTCAGAAGAATATTGTTAGATGCAAAAAATGAAAAAATTCACTTGATTACTAATAATATACAGGCATTTCCCAGTTACAACATGGGTTTGGGATCTAAGAAAGCCAACTGCATTATGACAGCTGCAATCTCGCTATATTGAGCTAAGTTAATATTCTGAGGTCTGTTACATGCAAACTATGTTTTAACATGATTTATTATACCATTGTTCGCATTATAATTGGTGGGCCTGAATTTCATAAAAAATAATTCCAAGATAAAAAAAAAAAACAACAAATACTGTAGATGCCAATATATTAAACAGGCATTTAAATGCAATGCAAATATTATACAGGGCTCAGATGAATCACAGTAAGCAGTAGCCCTTGAAATACCCTTGCAGAGCCTTTGCCTTATTGTCCAGCCTCAACAGAGTAGGATAAACAGTGAAAACTGATTTTACATTTGATATTCAAAGTTCAGACTTCAAGGAATTATTTTTAGAAGTCATTAATGAAGAATATGGTAAGAAAATGATAAAAGATCAGTGATGATTTGCACCAAACTTTTCCTAAGAAATAAGCACAATATTGGACTGGAAGATACAGATCCACATTCACTCTGTTTTTGAAAGTAAAACAATAAATAACTGAAAACATCTCTATTGTCCTATGTTTGTGAAGCCTGGCGATCATCATCAGACAGTAGAACTAAATAAGTAGTGCCCGCAAGCAAACTGTCCATACTTGGGGCTCCACATATCACATCACCTACTCGGCCCGTTTGAATATATAGTATGTAAATTAGACTAAGCACCCGAAGTGGTGTATCTCTACCCTAACTAAGAGAGAAATTCTCCGAACTTCTGTGACAATTGTTGTAAAATTTAATTCTACAAAAAAGTTAAACACTTGTATTGTGTTCTTTTAAAAAATCTTGACTTATCATCAGCAATGATTTCAACACTTTGTGCTTCAACGAAGATATTCATAGGTAGCATCCCTGGGTCACAGAAGCTGAATATGAAGATTTAGCTTTTTCAAGCAGTATTTTACACTATGCTTCCTTCATGTGACTATATGAAGCTATATCTGTACCTTGCATAAATGAATCACCATAGCCTATGCATGTACCAGGATTAATTATCTGGGAAAAAATATCAGCACAAGATTAGGGTATTGTTGGTCCAAAATAAGCATAGAGACCAAAAATTAAAAAAAAAAACAAAAAAAAAAAAAAACGGGGTCTTGTGGTGCACTCATGCAAATTTTTAAGGTTGTAGCCATAATAATGTGACTAGATGCACTGAGATACAGAGACAAGCGTAAACAGAAGAATCTATAACCCACTTGGATGGTAGATCAGGTGGGCCATTTGTGGGGCTAGGGTGATTTAATATGACAGTTTCCCCATCTCATTTGTAGTCTCAAGGAAACTGGTAGCACAAAAAGGGGGTGTAACTGAAAAATGAGAAGCACTGAAAGTGTTGAAGTGTACTGACCATTCTTAGACGTGGCAACAGAAAGGTTAATTGAATGAAAATCAACATACTTGAGAGTTTAGTCAGCCTTTAACATCAACTGATTCTTTTTGTTATTAAGTGACCAGTGGCTGAGAATCTTACCTTGTGAGAACACATACGCACAAAGAACTAAGTTCATTGGCAGAAATAATAGTATCTACAAAAAAAAAAATTTGAAAAAGAAAGAGAAAGAAAGGTAGACATCAGAGACAGAAAAATCAGGTTAAAAGAACTTGACCAACATATGACACTTGCAAAATCACTGTCTCGGGAGTCAGTTCCTAATTGGGAAGAGTGTTTATGTAATGGATGGTCTATACATGAAAGAAACAACAAAATCTTCAGCTTTGATTAATAGCACAACCTTTCACTGCAATTACATTATCTCCATTACAACAGCCTATCTGTGGCTAAAGAAATCAGGTAGACACTTTTTCTAATACTTAGAAAGGTTTAAATCTTGGTTACATAATCTTGATATAACAGGGATTTCAAAAGTGGGTGCTACCATCCTCTTGGTAGTACTGAGTCCCAGAGTTAAAGGGAGTGCTGGAAGGTAAGGGGCATTAGTAGACAAATGGGGTAGCAGGGGGTGGGTTAAGAATACAAATTGATACCTCCTACACAAAGTTGTAAGGCACATACATCTGAAGAAGCCTATCAGGACGGCAGTGATTCATGATTTCGCTTGAAAATGCTAGTTATTCTTTTTTTTATATTCAATAAAGATAAAATAACATTTAATCTTTAAACAAGTTCCAACTTGTTTACACATAACAGAACAATAAGAAACAAATAGCATAACTCTGCTGGTAAGGATTTTAAAATGTTATCTGAAAATCAAAAAAGATTTTTAAAATATACCAGCACAAGATTTGGAAAAAAAAAAACCCCAAAAACATACATTCTTAGGTGGTACCTAGATTTAGACATGCAAATTTTCAAGGTTGTAGCCCCAAACCAGATAGATAGACACTGGTTGGTTGGTCGGTCGGGCCATTTGTGGGGCTACGGTGTTTCAATCCATGTAATAAAATTGAAACAAAAGTTGGTTTCAATCATCAGCATCAATCTATCTTTATTTGATCAGTATTAATCTTTTATTAATCTTTGATATTTTGTGATTTGACTCTCAATATACTTTACCATAGGGTGACTAACCAGGGGGAGTAGACCCCTCAAAATCATAGACCCATACCAGCAGGTTGAAGAGAATACTGGCTGCCACGTAGAGACTAAAATAACCAAGATGTGGGCACTAGTCCAAATAATTCATAGAATGAAAATTTTAAGAGCTAGGATAACTTAACATACAGAGTGTCCATAAAGTTCTGCATTAGTTTTAAAATTTGACAACTCAAATTATACAAAAAGATAAATGAGAGCATTTGATGAAAAAAGTCAAGCATGTTCTTTCGCAAACAGAATTCAAATCAATGACAGCTCGGAGACAACACTTTGCTACCCATCAGAAAAAAGATGCAAATGAGAAATTTTTTTTCTTTTTTCCTAATCAATAAGTAAATGGATCAAAAATCTCTAAGAAATTGGATCTATGATGAAGAGACCCAGAATCAGTGAGTCAAAAGTGGCTGAAATTGCAGAAGCTTTTGAGGAGACCAAGAGAGGGAGAAAAAAAAAAAAAAAAAAAAAAAAGAAAAGAAAATTCTCTGTAGCAAACATCCAATGAGCTAGATATTCTAAAATTGACTTTGGAAAAGAATAACTGGGGGATACCTGTGCAACAACTCACCCACATTAAAAATATTCACACGCAGCCACAGATATCATTGGATCGATCGGCGAAATCCAGATTACCAATTTTGCTATTGAAATGCAATCTCAGACCTTGTAACCTTGAGTTCTCACTTCTATACAATCAAGCCATATCCACAAATGCAAGATAATATTTTAATAAAAGTTTTAACCATGCATAAAATGAAAATGGAACTTGAGCATACAGAGTGGTATGAAATGAACTGACCATTTGGATTCTTTCAGATCACGGGTGGGGTTCTTGTGTTTTCTCCCATGTGACAGAATTTTTAATAGCAAAAGTCATGAAAACTGCTTAATAAAGTACCTGACCAGTTATTGTTAGGTGAAGTAATGTTAATTAAGTCAGTAGCAACTATTTTTGCTCCTCTAACACGTCTGTAAAAATAATTTAAAAAAGAAAAAAACACACAAACAAGAGCAATGGTGTGATAGAAGCAGCTTATTTTGAATATAAGTATATCCTTACTTGTAAAACAGAAGACTTTCAGGCTTTCTTTCTTTTGTAACAGGTAAATTTCCTGGTAAAATGGTTGGTTTTGAGTTGAGTCTAAGAGCAGCCATCCAAGCTTTTTCTAAATCTTTCATAGAAAATACAACCATATTCTTGTAAAATCTAATCCTACCCAAGAGACAGAAAGAAAGTTACTACCTCTGTCCAATAATAGTTGTTACATTTGCATATAGTATTCATACACTAAATGTAACAACCATTATGGGACAGTGGTATTATTACTATAAATAGTCAACTGCCTGATTCCCAGACTGAAAATTAACATGCACAATGCAGTCATTGACCCAAGTAGTTAAAAATAACGCAATTTAAAAGATTATTTTCAACTTCTTTCAGAATTAAAGAATCTTTTCACAAGGAATACAGTTAATCATTATCATGTATTGCAGTGTTGGAGGGATGTTTTTTTTTGTTTTTTTTTATTTCTGTCAAATATGAAATATTGACCTCTCATTCATTAGAAACTGTCAACCAACATTATCAATAGGTTTCTTCAATTTTCAAGTGGGTTTAGCTAGCTGACTGGCAATGTATCAACGTTTTCTGCTATGTTTTTTTTAGAAATCTCCCCTAAAATAGGTTTTTAGAGGGGGTTAAATTTACATTGTAAGTTTATGCTAAATTGGTCTCTTAGCTTGTGCCTGGCAGCATTTACACTTGTCTTTTGACAAAGTAAACTTTTTAGCGATCTAACAGAAAATGGGAGAAGTAACTTATCAATTGATCAACCCTTTTTCCAATTTTTTAACTGATCATCCCAATTAATGCAGCCAAAAGATATTGTTCATGTAACAGAAACAACTTGGGTGCCTAAACAGACCTGTTCTATTTCAAGTTTAATTATTCCAACGTAAATTATTAGTTACTTCAAGAAAATGGAAGCCAGAGTCAGGCTATGTAATAAATAATACTGTGCAACATGATTTGGGGGTCATAACTGGTGGATGATATTTTCTAATTGTTTATGTGTAAAAAGTCTAAAAAATGGCTATTATTCCTATCAAACTTTGTTTTGGTGGCTCGGATAGAGATATTCATATGTAGTTGTTTTTTTACTTCATGTAATTAAAAATGTGCAAATTTGCCTATTGTCCAATTGAAAATGAGTAGATTTCAAATTATCATTGTCCTGGTTGCAAAAGCTAGATCTGCAGGGAATAATTCACATCTTTTATACTTTTTACAACTAAGTAATGAGAAAATAACACATATTACACAGGAGCAAAGAAAAGTAAAAAATACATTGAACAATGCAATACATTTTGAATAAGAGAAGTAATCAAGTACAAACAAAAGCTGAACAAATATGTTATTTGCTAATACACTTTCATCATACAACTTCCCAAGTAACATAGTTTAGATCCTGTGGGTAAATTGAATAGTAATCACCAATACAAGGATTATCCAAACACACCGGATCCAACATGAAACAAATCTTCTGTTTGCTATAACTCTTTCAAGACCCCTGGGATATACATAACTATTTGACAAAGCACTTGCCATTACATCAAATATCAATACTATCCTTAAAATTGAAAGTTTTTATCTATTCATCTTTGTGATGAAATACCATCTATTGAGTCAACATTCTTCTCGATGCATCAACTGCATTTTGAAGAATGTTAGAAGAAGACTGCAGTCCTAAGGTTTCTAATACTGCTGGACTATGTCCAATAGATCTCTTAGAAATCTATTAGGGCATATGTGTCAGAAAATTTTTTTTAAAATAAATAAATAATTTCTCAGGATTCCTTGAGTCAGAAAAAAAATTTTAAAAATAGATGTTCATTTGTCTTTATATGCTATTTTCTATTTTCCAGATCCAGACACGGTTAAAATGAATTGAGGATTTTTTTCCAGCTGTAACACCTTAATATTCTATACTGCTAACCTGTTATAACATAGTTGGGGTTCATAATTTTCGTCTGTGTTGTAACAAATTTTTCATTTTTACAAACCTTGATCCAAGTCAAGACCTGTCCACCCCTCCAAGACTGACCCCCGTAATTCACGTTGAGGAAAAAAAGCGGGGGGGGGGCTGAAGGTAAGGTGAGGCTAGTCCGACAAGAAGATAGAAATGAAAATCAAAAATTTTTTAAATCATGAAATCTTATCAGGAAGTTACATTTTGACAAAAATTAGATACATATGTAGTGTTGAGAGTACGAGTTTGAAAATACATCAGTAATCTTTTTTTGTGACAGCTGACAGGAAAAGGAGGTTTCATTTATTGACAACTGAAATGTTTTTGTCTGATTCATTTCCTTGTTATCGTAATACGATTCAGTAGTGGTCTTTCTATCTTTTATTTAACATTTTGAAAATAGAGGTCCATGCTCAAGCACGTTATAAGCTTGAAAAAAAACATCAACAGCATGAGAGACATGGAAACAAGATGGTGTGATACAAGATGTCCTCTTGCATAGACAATGTGATGAGAACAGCCTAACCTGCAAATAGAATTGGAGGCTCAACTTGAGATTCAGAAAATGTTATTGAATACAACAATCACCAGGAGTAGGCAGGAGGGTACAACAGCCTAAACAGAGTGGACACCTAAAAAATCCAGATAAGGACAACAGTCGAAATAAATTATCATGTATAACGATATGACCTACGAATAAATTCTGTTGAAATCAAAGCCATCTTTTTATTTCACTTTAGAGTTTGAAGTATTTTTCTCAAAACCTGAAAAATTGTAAGGATTTTTAGTCATAAATAAAAGGCTTATAGCCACAACTCCAGTAACACTGATTCTCAACAAGTAGCTCACTAAAGTTAAGCAACATCAAGTAGAAATATGCGCTAAAAAATAGTATAAGACAGTGATTTTTCAAGTGTGCCCCTTGACTTCACAGTCAGCTCAGAGGGGTGCTGCAAGACGTATCAGAGTTTTGACAATTCCAAGCAATTGTAAATCAGTGCGCTGATGCTGAGGCACAATGATAGGAAGTGACATCTAACTGGCACATCGTGAATCACTGTTCATTTAGTGTTGAGATTCACTATTTTGATACTAGATAGTACTTGGTTAATAGAAAACATTTACAATTTCAATTGTTCTATAACTGTGCCGAACACTATCAGTTCATAACTGTTGCATATTAATAGCCAAATTTTCCATGGCTTTATTGAAATTACTGAATGGTGATGTGATCAAACTATCAATTTAAATTGTGCTTGAATAAACCAAACATGAGGTGCCATGAAAAAATTTTAAGGGTGCCACAATTCAAAAATGTTTGGGAACCATTGGTAAAGGTGGTAGTTTTTTGCAATATGACTGGGTATAAGCCTAAATAATGAATAAACAAGTAACTGAAATGATGATGAAAGAATGTACTATGAAAGGTGGCTATGATACCAAGCACTTGATGGCTAGATAATGTCATATCAAGGAGTTCAAGTAAGAAAAAAAAAAAACATGAGTACCCAAATCTACCCACCCAGCAATGACCCAATAATCGAGAAACAATCAATCTTGAAAGTAATAAAAGATAAGTAATTCAAACCTGGTAAAACAAAATAGAAGCAGGTCTGATTTGTCACTCAATAGAAACCATCATGTGATCGAGGTCTTTTAGCAGCATGCCATGTTAGGGATGATCAATCAAAAAATTTGGAAAATGGGTTACTTCTCTTGCTTTTTGTTGGGCAGTGATCACTAAAAGAAATTTGAATTTTCATCCTATTGAAAACCGGGGGGGGGGTAAATTAACAACTTACTTTTTCTACCTGCTGCCACTACAAGTCTCAGACTTCAAAGCTTAGAAAAATAGATAGGCAAATAATCATAAAATGCCCATTGCCCCTCCACTTCCAATAGTACTCTTAGAAAATGGCTAGATACCATTCATCAAGTTCAAGATAGTTTCAATATTCCTAATTGCTGCTGTACTTTAACAGACAGCACAGAAATTCCTACAATATTGAATATTTATGCAGAACTATGAAATAAAGGATCAAGTAGCAAAACGGTCAACCTTGGGTGGGGGCAGGGGTAAGGCGAAGTCACTAGGATGTGTGTGTGTGTGCACGCTCTTGTGAGTGTGTTGAAATAAAAAAATTCACCTACTTTTTAGAAAATCTCACAGATGAAGGCATTTACAAAGGAAATTATTTCCACATTTGATTTGATAAAATTCAAGGGGTAACATGGAGATATGTGTAACAATATACAGTCAAAATATAGCCGATATTCCCGTTCTATCACATTAGGGGGAGGGTTAGATCATTGAGATGTAAAAATAAAGCAATACTACTAGCTCTGTAGGAGGGACCACACTGCTTAAACTGTTATCGGAAGTAGTTCGTGCATTACATAATTTTGAGAAGAATCATTAACATTCCGACTGGGGGGGGCAATCCAATCTTTTCGGGTTTTTCATAATTGCAATCTTCTGGTCACTGATTCATGGGTTTCTGCAGACATATTTCCGGGCTGGCTGGGTGGTAGAAAGGTATATCCAAATGCTGGTGGTCAGGTAAGAGATTTGGGAGTACTTGAGCAGCGACTTGTCCTGAGCTAGGGTTGATCTAAAAAAAATTTCCCCATACGCATCAACAGGAATTCCTGAACAGACGGTCACTTGTTACTAACGAACGTTTTTCTTTCCTTTTTTTCCCCTCCCTTCTGAAGCAATGCATCCATTCAGGCGTTGATAAATTAAAGGTTACAGATTGGTTTTCTTCTATAAAATCACCAACAAAATGATATATCTCCTGCGAGCCAATAAGATGTAGTCTCATGCCAATGGTTCGCCACCCCTGTCCCAAGTTGTCACCGTTCATAGTGATCCCTTGCCTTTATGAGGTTTCAACTTTCAAACTCCCACGCCCTATTCGCCCTCCTGAGAACGCCCGTGTGTTGGTATCTATTTTTGAATTTTGCGGTTATGTTGAAGTTTTACACAATAAGCATTACATCTATCCACATTGAAACTGTTTGCAGGTAGCTAATCGATACCATCCTTTGGTCAAGATTTAATAGAAGTACAGTTAGACCAATAATCAATCTTGGCGTTGTTAAATAGGCATTTTATTGATACATCGATTCAACAGACACGCTCGTCAAATCAGCTGATGATTTGTGGTTTAGAATTAGTCGACCCCAATGTATTTTTTTTTTAATTCTTGCAATAGACTGATAGGTCGTAAGAATTGCTCTCACAGTATATACTTTCATGAAGAATTGTGATAGTTATCAAAAAAACACAAATAAATGCTCAAGTTTTTGATATAGTGCAAACTGTATTTGTCATGCGTGCTTATACATACGTAGTGTATATAAATATTGCTGAAATCATGAAACAAAACGACTCAGGTTTTTTAACGAATAAAAAATAATAATAAAAAGCGAAACGTCGCATCTTTATGCGGAAAAACTTTTTAAAGAAAAGCAAGAGAAAAAATATTTCAAATCAAAAATATGATAATCGTTTTTGATGGAGATAAAAAGGGTAAGAGTCTATATTCAAAATGCTGTCAAAAGCTTTTAAAATTTATTTGAAAAATGCTGTAACGGCAAAATACCGTTAAGAGGTAAAATGAAAATCGGTTGTAATGTTTACTAAAATTCATCTACAGTTGTTCATCAGCTGAAGTTAGGTTTTAAATTCTTTTACTGACGCTGAAGAAAATTGTTAAAAAAATCCAAGTTTGAAATATTTACTCCCTTTGAGAAATCGAAATGGAGTTTACGAACCCGAAGCAAATATTTACCAGTTTTGTTTACTAAAATTAAGTCTGAAAAATGTTTAATAAAGTTTAAATCTGAAAAATATAAATTCAAAAGTTGAATTAAGAGCTTGAATTTAGAATTTCATTGAATTTAACTTTTGAATTTGAAACTAATTACAAATCAATTGATTATTTTGTTGTCATTCACTTTTGTTTTTAAATCACACATTTATTTAAGGACGTTTCGGGTTTTTCCAAAAAAAAACAAATTAGAATTTTTGGTTTTAAAAATGTTAAATTTATACAAAAAAAAAAAAAAAAAAGGATTATTTTTCAAACTTCATACACCTACCTATCATGATTATTTGTAACCACATCCGATTATGGTAGGTTAACTCTTAGAAATAAATACAATAATCAGATGATGGCAGAATATAGTTAGAACGCCTAATTTACGGATTTTGACAGCATCAGACTTTTCATTTTTGAAGATCTCGAGTAATACAAAATGGAATTATTTTAATTTGTGACTCTAAATTTTTTTCATCTACAATTTTTTTAAATACTTCTGAAAATCGTACATTTTATTTAATATTTTGTGTTTTATCTTTTATGTCAATTACGATAAAGATCTCAATTCGAAATAGCAAATAAGCAGGCAAAAAGGGCGAGGCATCATCATCATCATCATCATCATCCTGCTACTACATCTTCGGTCAAGTTTTGTTGCAGCAGAATAAAAAAAATTCCACAGGAAATTTCAACAATCCTTCCACGTTAGCAACATCAACTATACAATGCAGAATACATTTATTTAGTGTGAAAAGGGTAGTTGCACACATCATTGCAATAATCTTACTGGAAACCCAACATTTTGAGGTGTTATATTATTCTTTTAAAAATTATTTACAGCTGGTGAGAGCACAATACACTTTCTGGGAATGTATTTCATAATCCTACACAAGTCAATTATTGCCAAGAAAGAATTTCCTGGTAGTTAATCTACTTTTACTCGTAGTATTTATGGCTTCTTCGTACTTGATAAGTTTTTTTAAAAAGACAGCATAAAAAACATAACAATTTGTAATGACGTTACTTTTATTTGTTTGTTTTTCATACCATAACGGCAAAAATATTATCATTACCACTATCATGATTGTGTAGTTACTTGATATAAACAAAAACATACATTGATTTATTCGTAGAGTAGAATACATTTTGGTTGTTTTTATGTTCACAAACATGAGAACAGGAATTTGAATAAAGCACTTATGTAGAAATAAACTATGATCTTGATTTTTCATTTCAAACAAGAAGTATGCATCATTATTGCAAAACAGTTTCGGTTCAGTTTAAAAGGAATAAATCATTTTTGTTCATGGATTTTAAAATCATTTATATATAGTTTGAGTTTCGATACATGAAAACTTATCGATTTAATGTTTGTTTTGTTCAGAAAATTAAATTTTTCTTTTTTTTCACATGACAAATAAACCGTTTTACAAGAAATAAAATCATTTTGTATCAGATTTTTCGGCAATTCTTCTTTTTAATGATATAAATTTCATGAAAATTGATTAAACCTTCAAATGGGATAGTTGTGTCAGGGTGTCAAATTTGTGACAATACCGTGGTCGCTACATGGATTAATTTAATTTCAATCAATGTGAAATGAATTTATTTATAAATCATAAATTTCTGTAACTCATAAAATTAGCTTATGAATTCATTAAGATCTTTTTTAAAGTAGGCAAAAAAAATTTTTTTGAAAAATAAACAATTTTTCTTTTGGTAGTTTTTTTTTTAATACAGTGTTCGTTTCATTATTATCATTCAAATATTAATTTATTTAAATAAAGATACGGGAAAATATTTTATAAAAAGTCAAATCTTTCATTAAAATGTGATTGAGGAAGAAAAGAAACGTTTTTATCGGAAGACCGAGCTTGATTTCTCTAAAATTCTCAATCGATTTTTCTCAAAATTAAAACAAAATATAGTTGGTAGGTATTTTTGTGCTGATTCAAATATTTTATTATTCACGGGCTTTTTTCCTTTCAATTACTGTAGACAATTATTTGCACAAAACAAGTAAAACAGTAAAAAAAAAAACATCATTTTTTCTAATTGGTACGAAGAGGTGGTACCGGTCTCGATTGGAATTCAGTTGACGTGACGCAGACATGCGATCTGTCGAAAATTTATTGAGCTAGGCTAAAGAATTCTATTTAATTAAAGCAATGACGATATAATTTAGGTAAATACTTTTGTCTTGATTTCATTAAATCTCTTATTTCCTTCTGTTTATGCGCCATCTTCATCATAGAGAATGCGAGTGTGTGGACTTTTTACTCGGAATTCCGATTACGACCACCTTCCCTAATCGTGCCGAAGTATAAACAAACAAAAATAAGGTACTTTTACTTACCTTTCAATCAGATCCAAACCAATATAGATGTGCCCAGTGGGATTCGAATTACTATTTTTGAAAGAATTGGGGGCGAAGATATTGACGGTCCCATTGAATCTCTCTCTTCCTCCAAGGAACGATTTTTAAAAAAAACGTAAGAAAAAGAGACAAAATGATTCTTATTACTTTGAAAAATATCTGCTTTTCTCAATTCAAAAGTTCCAATGTAACAGATTTAACAGTAAACACAAATTGAGATATATACACATTTATAAATTGGTATTGGTAATCTACCAATGGCTGGACTAGAGCTATAATATAAATAAAATCACTACAAATTGGAATTAAAAAGAAGAAATAACTGTGTCTTTCCCCTTCTTGTTTGAAGTTGTTGATCAGTATAAAAAGGTACAGAAAGCCTCTGTTTGTTTTTTGGGGGGGTTTGATCGTTCGTCAGGCTTGTTATATATGTATGTGTTTTTCACTTGAATTTACTTAGATAGACAATTTTTGAGCTTGTAAGCGGACGATGACGACAACATAAGAGATAAAGCTGCAGTAACTTCTTCTCCCCTTAAAAACATCCTAAAATGAATGCAAAGATGTCATATCAGCCGCCAACAGGCGACCAACCTGGTGGAGCTGACGATAATCGCCACATTTTTATCTCTTCTCTCGTCTTTCGTCGTCTTCTTGTTTGTCTATTATGGCTACATTTACTTATATTATTACATGTGATGTCACAGCTGTCATTTTCACTGCGGGACGAGACTACAAAAGCAAACTTCCGGTAAGTCCCTTCCCCTCTCCCGCAAGTATATTTATTTGTGTATAATGCGATAAATTCATATTCAAAAAATAAGGGTTAAAATGAGGGTTAAGTAGCATTATACTATGGTGTAAAAAAAATATAACATATGTACATATATCACTATTTTTCCAGCAACAGAAGGTGGGGATCGCATTATTCGAGATTCCATTGTACTCGAGTAAAAGTGCTGAGTGATAGTTTAATTCACATCTCTTTATATTTTTAAGAAAACAGGATCAGAGGAGATTTGAAGAGAGGTAAAGGGTTGAATCAAAAAGAGAAATGGATTGAGCAGAAGAAGAAGAAGGAAACTATCAGACACACACACACCCCCCTCTTCGTCAAAAAAAGGGCGAGGAGAAAAATCGGAAGAGGAGAAGGAAGGGAAATAAAAGTAGAGAAAGGTTTATAGCGAAGAACGAAGGCGGAGGTAAGAAAGAAGAAGGAAATAAAGGAAAAGGAAACGAACACTTTCAATGGAAGAAAGAAGAGGAAGAGAAAGAAGGAAAGAAAGTCTTAGAAACAACCACATAAGTAAAAGAAAACGAGAGAATCTTTTTTTATATACATATTATTTGAAATTTTATCGCCGAAGTAATATAATTTTCTCCATGAAAGTGAAGTTCTTTCAAATAATTTCATAAAAACATTAAATCTTCCATTCATTTAACCCTTTCAACCCTAACCCATCAAGGTGCGTGAATAAAAATGTCCCAGCATACTTTTGAAAGAAGTCTCCAGAACATATGTATCCCAACAGGCATTGAAATATTGGGATATAGATAACCCAGGAGTTTTGAATAGGTTAAAATACATGAAATAGAGTAACAACATTTTGTATAATAATATAAGTATCATTGTTCTTTGCTTATACCCTCCGTGAGGGTTTTGCCAGATTTGGTACACACACTGGCAATTTTTAAAAAGATGCATTTCAGGCTTTCCTGCCTTATTGGTTTTCCACTGCTTACGGCACCTGATATACTCCAATGGTCACCTATCACCTTTTAATCAAGCTCAATGTAACTTAAATCTGGTGATCTTACTAGAACCAGTATATCCAACATGATTTGACCATTACCTCTTACCCTTGTGGAGAGGTTCTCCACACCCACACCTGAGTGCTTAAAGTCTTTTGGATTATTTGGCAGTGGATTGAACCACGGCCCACCAAACCAAGGACTAATACTCTATTGGTATAATGTGTATGATAATGATATTTATCATTTAGATTTTACACCAGTAGTATCAAGTGACAGCAAGTCTTCTCAATATTCCAGCACTCTCCATAGTACAGGTCTCCTCAGCTATCTTAAAGTAGAGCATACTAAATAAATGTTTTTGGATCCAAAATGGCAAAAAGCAATTATTAGGAGAAGTAAATATAGGCTACTTCAGTTTTTAGATATGGCTAGCTGGCTATGTATGTATGTATCGCATGTACAGGCTGCACTAATGGAGCTTGCAGATTGAAAATTCAAACATTTACTCTTTATTATGTCTAGAAAGAATTTCTCTTCTTTTTTGAAATTCTTACCTAAATAGGTTCTCTGTGTGTGCATTGGGGGTAGGGGTTCAGTTTGCAAGTTTATGCTAAATCGGTCTCTTAGTTTGTGTCTAGCAGCATTACTACTTATTTTTTTTAATTCAAATTTTTTGGTGATCACTGCCCAACAGAAGTTGAGAGAAGTAACTGATTCATTGAGCACTCTTTTCTAATTTTTCAATCGATCATTCTCAACAGGGCATGCAGTAAAAAGTTGTTGGTCACATGACAGTTTTTATTGAGTAACTAACCAAACCTGCCACTTCCTTTTAATTACACTCTGTGGTCTGCTGGAACCATGGCATTCACTATTTGACACATCTCTTTTTTCATGATGACTAGATCCAGTCTCCTGGCCTAGATTGGTTATTTCCCTTTGAACCTGTAAGCCTTGTATTTTGAGCTGAGCAATAAATTTACACCATGATAAGCCCATTTGATGAATGGAGTGATACAACTCCCACCCCACTTCACTATTTTACTTACACTGGCAAACCAAAGTAAAATTGAATCAAACAAAAACATTTCAGTAGTCAATGAATAAAATTGTTTTTTTTTTCTCCTTTTCTTAAACTAATTTGAACATTTCTATGCTGAGGCTAAGGGTTCAAAGGGTCAAGTCATTAACATAAATACGTAAATATTTTTCTTTAAAATACTTAGATTCGGTATACTTTGTAATACATTGTGGTTATTTTGATGGTATGAATCAATAAAAAACAAACACTGAAGAATGCCTTTGTTTATTTATATGAATCTCACTCAGTTCTATTGTACAATAAGCAATGTTTGCTGTTTTTCATCTATAGCCCACCCTTGAATATCACTTATATCCTTGCCATAGTGGCTTGGTTATAATCCAGTTGGCTTACTTGGACCCCAACTCTCATGCTATTAAGTGGGACTACTTTACCAGTCATTTGCACTATTCCCGGTGGATCACCATTCCCACTGAGAGAAGTTCATTCTTGTGCTCTTTCTGAACTAATTTACTGCCTTTGCTTATCATATGATTAAAAGTTTCATATTAACATTGTTGTGAATATCATTATTGTTTTATTCCTTGCTGTCCATATTAGCATTTTTGTTATGATAGTTTTTGTTCTTATTGTATCTTCACATTAGCGATTTCAGGTACTCAAGACCAAGTGGCAACAAGTTTCTATAAATCTCCAGCTATTGTCTCAGTATTCTTACAGACTTGAAAAGTTTGAACATCTCAATTTAATCTTGGATTTTTAAATCATCCAATCTCTTCAGATTTTTTGGACTACTGTTGGTGCCCAGAAGACACTACCTTCACTTTCAAGTTCTAGTATTTTTGCTATCCTCAAACATGTTTTTTCAGTTGATTTATTATTGTAATTATTGTTGTTATCGATATTCTCATCACAATCAGCTTAGAAGCTTAAACAATGTAAGGACTTCTTGAAGTTTCATGTTTACTTAGAATAATACACAGTGTGAGTTGATTGCTTGGTCAGTTCATCTGTCATGATTGAATTTTGTGTTTTGATCACCCACCGCATCTCTAAAATGCTAGACAAAAACCACAGGAACAAGCTGGCTTTAACAGAAGCTACTCAACCATGGACCATCTCAATTTGATAAATCAACTAAAAGAGAAAGCAGCAAAATATAAAATGCCACTCGCTGTGGCATTTATCGACTCTGAGGAAGCCTTCAACTAAGTGGAAATTCCTCAAGTCATTGATGCTATCACTCTACAAGATGAAGACCCTGTATGTATCAGAGTATTGCAACATATGTATCATCACAGCTGCTCCTTTATTAGGTTATATAAAGACTCAGAGCCCTTCCATCTCCAAAAAGGGGTGAGACAAGATGAAACCAATTCACCCAAACTCTTCACAGCCTACATTAAGATGATCTTCTGAATCCTAGACTTGGAGAACAAAGGAATCAGAATAGACGACGAATATCAAAGTAACCTCAGATTTGCAGAAAATATCATCCTTTTTGTGGAGAATGTTCACAACCTCCTATCAATGCTAGATGAACTGAACAAAGAAAGTAAGAAAGTTGCCCTTCACATGAACTTCAGCAAAACAGAAGTCATATACAACAAATATGTAGGAAATGAATGCACAAAGATCAAAATCGAAAATGAAAAGCTAGAGAAAGTTGGCCACAATATCTACCTAGGGTAACAAATCTCAAGAAATCCTCAAAAGAAGAAGAAATCAAGCGAAGAATAACTCTGGATGGCAAATTTTCGGTAGAACAAGCTCAACCTTCCAGAACTAAAAAATCCCATTTGTGCTGAAAAGAAGGGTATACAACCAATGCCTCCTCCCAATAGTCACCTATGGAACTGAAACATGGAACTTAACCAAGAGACTGACCCACAAACTGTGAACCATGCAACGTGAACAAGAGAGAATCATGCTCAGCATCACATGGAGAGGCCACAAGACAGCACAGTACATTAGGGAAAAAACAGTCCAAGACATCATACAATCCATTAGGAAACTCAAATGGCAATGGGCTGGACTCGTTGCAAGAATGGCAGATAACCGATGGACATCATGACTCACAATATAGATCTCCAGGGATCAAATGTGGAACTGAGGCAGGCAGAATATGAGATGGAGAGATGAACTGAACAAGTTCAGAAAATATTGGCTCTGCAATGCCCTTGATAGAGAGGTGTAGTGAATCTTGGGGATGGTTTACATCCAATGATGGACTATAAAAAAAAAATGACGATGATGATGATGATGATGATGATTGAATGTGGTGATGCCCTTTTGATGACAGTGGAAAGTAGAAGCAGCAGAAAGATATTGTTGAAATATTCTTGCCACTCCTCCGTGTGCTTGTAAGTGTTCAGATGGAATGGATTCTTTATTTGACTGAATAAGAAATTGCATCCCTAATTCATTCTCTCTCCATCAACTGTTGTTGTAGTAGTAGTAGTAATATCATTCTGATTTATTTTTATGAGATTTTATCAATTTTTGACTTGTATTTTCTCTCATCCTAAATTGTATAAGTAAAAACAATTGCTAATATCATACCAAATAATTAGGGAAGACTAAAGGATGAATTTAAAGGTTATGTTTAATCTTCTATCGGCTTTGAGAGTTCTGGTAGCTCAGTTGGTTGAGCAGTGCTTTATATAGACAGCTTCCTGAAGTATAAGGGACTCAAAATCAAGTCTCACCTAGAGCTTATTCTCTATTTTGTGCTGTTTATTAACTGTTATAGACTGACAATCTGAGTAAGTTGCAATAAAAAGTAAGTAAAAAGTTTTAAATGAAAGATAATGCTGATCAAAAATTACAAATGGCTGATGATGGTTCAACTGAAAAATAATAAATCAGGATAATATCTCTACAACTACAACTAATGAACAGAAAAACAATAACAAATATGGTGCTAAACAATTAGGGAAGAACAAAAGATTTGCCAGCCGTAAATGCCCTAGTAGCTCAGTCAGTATAGTACCATATATTAGTCACTTACCAGAATAAAAAAAGGCACAAATTCGAATCTCACCAAAAATTTATTCTCCATTTTCTGACCAGTGCTGTTTACTAAGTGCCACAGACCAATGCTCTGAGTAAATTACAATCAGAACTAAAAGATTCAATATGAAAGAAAATACTAGTCAAAAATTTATAATAGCCAACAATGCTTCAAGGAAAGAATAACAGGTTTGGGTAGTCACTCAATAAAAACCATCATGAGACCAAAGTCTTTTGGCAGCATGCTATGTTGGGGATGATGATCAATCAAAAAATTGAAAAAAAGAATGATTGATGAATAAATTACTTCTCCCAAACCTTTTGTTCCGTGGTGATCACTAAAATGTCCAAATTTGAAAAAAAGAAAAACTTGATCAAACTAAGAGACCTAATTGCATAAACCTACATTGCAAATTTTGAGGGGTAATTTTCAAAAAACAAAAACATTTTTCTAGAAATGATAAAGAGTAAATGTTCAAATTTTCAGCCCTCCATTGGTGTGGCCTGTACATGTGACTCACAGATAGATAGATAGATAGATAGATAGATAGATAGCAAGGCAGAAACACTTAAAAACTGAAGAAACCTATGATGACAGTTTTGGTTGACCATATTCCATACATTGCAAAATATCAAGTAGAGCATGTTAAGTTCAGAAAATTATATTACATGGGAGATAACTCTGATATTTCTACAAAACTAGAATTCTTGCGAGTTAGCATTTGGGGAAATAAACTGTACTCTTCCACATTGACAACTCTACGACATTCTGTCAGATCTACTTTCTATTGTGTTTGCTGGTGATCACTAGAAAAATCTCGATTTAAAAAAAAAATGTGTGAATACTGCCAGATACAAACTAAGGGATCAATTTAGCATAAATCTACATAGTAAATTGGACCCCCACTAAAAAAAACCCTGTTTAGGGTAGGGGTTATCAGAGAAAAAAATTTTATTAGACATAATAAATAGCAAATGTTTATATATTCATCCCTCTAGTCTACTGACAGTTTTAGTTGACTGTTTCTAATTCCTTCCATCTAAATATGCATTTACAACTATCATAAAGGATCCATTTTTAAATCTTAACAAGCTTAGCAACACTCAAAATTAATACAGTTTCTGATTTTCTGTCGATTCATCTTGAATCCATCTGTCCAGTTCTTCCACCTTTTCTATCTTAAATGACCAGAAGCAGGTATTGAGGAGAGACTGCATCATTGCCAAATAGATTTGAATTATTGTTCAAGGCTTATCTTATATATCACAATATTCACAAATGATTGTCAGTGATGATCTTCATAGATCTTCCTCTAAGCTCATTTTGAAAACTGAATAAAACAGGTCTGGTTATTCACTCAATAGAAACCGTTCTGGGACTAATGTCTTTCAGCAGGATGCTGTAATGGGGGTGAAGAAAAAAAATCGTTGAATCACTAAAAAATCCAAAATTAAAAGAACAAACGTGGGGGAACAATCCTAGACACAAGCTAGCATACATTCAACATAAAGTTACATTGTAAATTTGATTTCCACTAAAAACTTATCGAGTGGATTTTCAAAAAACAAAAGACTTGTTTTTCCTGGACATAATAAGAAGTATATGTTGAAATTTACAGTCCTCAAGCTTTGTTGGTGCAACCTGTACGCATGACACATACATACATACATATATATTTACATAGTGAGCCAGCCAGGCAAAATTCTTTAAAAACTGAAGAGATCCATGTTGGCCAAGGTGACGGTTTCAGTTGATGGTTATTAATTTCTGAAGCTCCAAATGTATCGTAAGGAGTTTCCTCTCCCGATAAATTGATGTTTCTTCCTGCTTCAAATGTATTATGTCTTGATTTAACCTCTTGCAAAAGTAGTTGTCATACTTGCTCCCCTGATAGCTAGCTATTCAAGGGTGGAAAAACAATGTTTATTGTAAATGCTCAGCTCAGTTGCTGCCATGTCACATGTCACACAAGGCAATGATGTTGTCTCCATTTCTTGAACGATCCATAGAGACCCTATTATTGTTTTTATTACTATAGTGGTTTATTATTTAGTGGGGTGCAAGCTCAGTCCCTTAGATGAACTGCTTTACAGGGTTAAAGGGCTCCAACTGCTCTGCTATCTACTCATAGCTCTGGAGTAGAAGTGGATTCATACCTCCCCAAGAGGGAATTAGTACTAAGAGAATGCAAAATCTGTCCCTGTTGGTGTTTGAATTCAGTTTGCTGATTCTATTATCCATGGTATTAACCATCACATCTCCTTCTTTTATGAATGGACTTTGTGAAAAGTTATAGACAATCTGAAGAACACCTGAATATACAAGCATTAGTGATTTAATTGATCACCAAGCAAATGGTAAAAATCCCCAAGTTTTTTTTTCTAGTTAATGGATTGTTTATGCAACCCCCCATGGTATAACTTCTCACCAATTCCCTCTAAATTAAGACAGGACATGTATTTTTGACATATCTCAAAATACTTTTTGGGGATATTACAAAAAAAATTTTCAGGTTTCACGAGGGAGGTTCTAGTAACAGTATAAATATAATGTAAAACTCAATCCTGGTTTCTGCCATACTTTTGGAATTGAAATGATAATCTGCATGTGAAAAATACAAATACTTGACTCTCCGAAAGTTTATCGTCCCAAATTCTGATTTATTGATTTTACTCATGTAAACAATATTATTTTGAATATGAGTTGAAATACTTTTTCAGATTCTACAATGAAAACCTTTTCAACGGGTTTTAGAGGAGGGAATTCTATTTACAATGCAAATATGATACTAAACACTTACTTTCCATTCAATGAAAAATTCACAAAAAGAAAATTATAAACATTGTGCTACTTTTTAATCTTAATTCTTTTTTTTTTGTAGTATGTCCACTTGATGTACAAATTTGTTTTTCTTTCAGTTTCTTAATGGTCAAGATCTGGATGACACCTCCCCCCACCCGCCAAATTCGACCTTGGGTTTTGTGCAATGATGAGAATAAGGTACCGCCTCTACACTAAAAAATGACAACGTACCGCATTCTACCATTGTAGGGTATCGAATGATCCTCTCAATGAAAGACTTTCCATAAATTTGTATTATTCAGATTTTTTTTACAATAACAGATCAACTGGTTGCAAGAAATTTCATGGAGAAATAAGAATGGGGACATTAGAATTAGTAAAAATAAAATGAATGACCAAATCAGAATAACTTCGTCTGCTAAAAGTTGCTCTTTGCGCATGCGTCAAATTGAATATTTTAAAAAAATTGTTTCTTGTTTCCACACAATAATTTCTTAACAAAAAATAAATTTTCACAATGTAAATATTTGTCATTTTATGACACCGATAATTAAGTTCAATATGCTGCAGTGAAAACCCGAAGAATAATTTTTCGTCATCTTTTGCTGCATAACATTATTTCTTTAGAATATTTCCGGTTCTTGTATTTTCTACTTTAAATTTTATCCAATCAGAGTTGATTGTTTCATTGACTGCTCAAAACATCCTTCGTTACCCACGTGCACTACCAACTAATCATAACCAATATTTTTGCCGGGTGGCTAAAGAAATTGCCTTTAAAATTCGTATTTTGTGTGTTTATTGTATTATCGTCATGGATTTTGGATCCCCATCTTCATCATCATCAATTGATCCTGCACAACGGGAACAACTTATGGAATCAGTTAAACAACAAGTCGCTTTAGCAAATGCACAAGAAATCCTACAGGTAAAAAGGATCTACCGTATTTACTCGTGTATGATGATAGAAATTTATTATGAAAAATCAGGATCAAAATTGGGGAGTAGCATTTTATTGGAATGTGAAAAAAATGATGATATATTAACATCTACTGATTTTTAGCTCCCAAAATCTAGGGTCGCATTATTATTCGTGATCGCATTTGTACTACGGTCGGGGTCGGGGAAAACTAAGGAAAAAAATGAATTGGAATAATTTCCATATTTTTATTCCTTATTATCCATTCAGAACTTTTCTCATATATTTTTAGTTCTCCGTAATTTTGTCAATCATTGTTTTGTTTTTTTTCTATCCAAAATGTCAATATGCTGCTGGAAGGTTCTGCAGCTGTAAAACCATTTTAAGGTCTTTGACCTTCTAAGTCCTTGATAGATCGCGACTTTAACCTGACTTTCGTTGAAAGACTCAATACATAGATTTATTCAGTGCTAAAAGTATACAAAAGTTGAATATAGAACCTCACGTGACAAATCTAGTTTACGTAACATTAAATCCCTCATCTATGCTGTTATAATAACCATTATGATTCTTGAAAAAATCTAAATCTGGCGAGAGAACTTGCTTATTTATTCCATAGACCTACGAAGACTTCACGTTTTCTTTCATCGTTTTATCTATTTGTTTGAACATTGATTTTCTTACCAGTGCAAAGTTAGGTATTGTCACAAGTTCTGCTATGTTGATCAGTTATTATTAAAACCAACATTTATTATTTCTTTCGTTTTGGATAGACTATTACCCGGTTAGACTAATTGCTGAACGAAAAGATTTGCCGCCGGGAGTCTTATTTTTTAGGGTGTTGATGGGGTAGGAAAATACTTGCCGCATGATCAAACCCTGTTTTTCATTGAATTTAATTTACTGTGGTTTCTGATTGTGTGCCACATTCTTGTGGCTTTATGCTAAACTAAGCGAAACTTTGTGGAAATGTATACCGAGTAAGTAAATTTAGTTATTTTAACCATGTTTTTGCTATATCGCAACGGCTGAAATGACGACGACACCGATCAGAGTAAATCAATGTATGCTGTTGTTATCTATTCTCTATCAACTTGGAACTGAGGAGAATCTTATTCCATACACCTCCTTTTTCTGATTGTAGTCAGTCCAGAATTTACTGAATCTGCATTTCCCATAAACTATTAACACCCACTCAGTTTGGAAACCCAGTTTGCTCATGTTTACAGATTGTAAATTTACTTTCCTGACACAAAAATAAGTCTTGTATGTTAGGAAAAAAAACCTTAGTGTACATTTGCTGGCTTAGAAGTCAGACCCTGAAGGGTTTCGTTTTGGTGTAATAATGATTAGCAAGCTATTCTCTTGAATCATTTCTACGGAGAGTGAGTTCGGTCTGCATTAAGTGATTCATACCTGCGAAAACACTTAATAAATGACTATATGGCAACACCTAAATACTTGTGGTGTTAATTCAGATTTAGGCTCAAAGTTAGCATCTAAATCTGACCTTTTAATAAGGCGGTACCACTCCCATTAGATTGCAATTCAGAGGAGGGTTTAAAAGGGCTGTTTTGATCCATTGATTGAGAATACCATGCCAATGCCATCTTCGAGACTGATCCAAATGTAACCTTACTGTTACAACTTTTGTTGGGATAATTGAATATCATCTTGAACTTGCCATCTGCCAACACAAGGTTTTGGGTCATCTCTTCTCAATTTCAAGAGACCAACGTTTCTCCACCCTTTGCCCTATTACTCACTTTTCTTTTTAGACCCCTCCCCATTTTTACATACATTGTTCATTCAATGTGACCCTTTTGTGCTTGATTCTAAGATGCAATTAGTTTCTTAATATTTGGATTGATATTTGTAAGTTTTAGTCTAATCTCTCCTACCATCCATATATCAGTTCTACGTTTTCCCTTCTTCAAAATTTTACTGCACTGAAGCAGTCATTCCAGTTCTTTAATATTTGCATTCATCACTACATTTTAGTCCAATGAGTTCCCCTTGTATGTCAGAAATTGTAGAGGACAATCCCCTCGACTCGTTTAAAACGACTGTTTGACAATAACGTGACAAGTTTCATTTGTTTACCAATCGTCGATTTACCAAAGAACAGAAACTAGCAATTGTCGAAGGAATTTCTTTTGCAACTACCAATGTCTAATTCTGTAATGATTGTTCGAGGTTTACTATTTCCACGAGTTTCTTTTTTTCTTTACATATTTGTTACGGTGAATATAAAATCTTCCGTTAATAAATAGCATGTCAAATTCACTTTGATGGAAACCGTTGTTACCCATTAGTATGAAAGGCCACTTCTTACAATGTCTGGAAAAAATGTATCTTGGCTACAAAAATAATCGTAATATTTACTTTGTGTTTCAAACATGGCGTCATTCTCATTTTACCAAATAACTTGCATGTCATCAATTTTACCATGATAAAATTATGACTGTTAAGAGGCTATTTAGTATTGAGAATTTAAAAAATTCTCTTTGAGACTTCAAGTTCAACTTTTTTTTTCCTCAATTTTTTTTATTTGTTCTTATTTGCAGAGGATGTCTGAAAAATGTTTTAAAAAGTGTATAACCAGACCAGGATCTTCACTAGACAATTCAGAGCAGGTAAATATACTCATATTTCCAGATTTTAGACTATTTTAGACTGGTGTTATTAGCACAACATTTCAGCTGGTCCCTTCTCCAGTTTTCTTCATGTTTATAATCTATAAGGAAAGAGCATATGTTACCTTCTCTTGGCTGAGGACCAGATAATTGTCCCTGGAAAGTGAGAAAATTGATAGAGGGTTCATATACCTGCTTGTTGCATGATATGCCCTTGTAGATTTCAGCTTTGTGGTTTTCTTTGATCATCAGGGAAGTAATTTGGAAACATTTCCCAGTATAAATTGGAATCTTTGTGTATTTGTTTAATGTGTACTACAAGAAAGAGACCAAGATGATTTGGAGTCGATATGTTAGATTAACATTAAAAAGCCTCTAATTCTTTAGAAGAAAAAAATGTTGCTACATCAGTTAAAATAAAAAAAATAACCTTTGTTTTCTGAGAACTTCAAAATTGACTACAGTTTTCTTTGTTTGTGTGAATTGGGAATTTTTTTTCCCATCCACAGGTATCTTCCTGGTGTTTTGCATTGTGAGAATAAATCAAGCCAATTGTATATTAGCTGCCATTTTCTGTTTGTTCTCTTGCCCTCTTAGGAGATGCCTCTCTTTCCTTTGGGTATAACTGGGTTCCTGGGGATGTATCTCCCTGGCTCATTGCTCTAACAGCTACTGACTCTAGTCATAGGCTGATGGAATTTTCGCTTCTAATTTGATGAAACTCTCATGTCGTGTAATATGGTAGCAACAGATTTAACAATCCCGACACCTTTTTTACCAGTTAAACACCCCCACCCCCCTAGCCGTCTAGGAAGGGGAAATATTTCATTTTATTGACAGAATTAATGATAGTGTTCATTCATATAGATGTATTTTGTATATACAGTCCAATTAATTCAGTATTCTGTCATGCTTAGCTCCATACTTCAAAAAGTTGTTTTGTTGTAACTTGCAAATAGCTGGCAATTGGTCCTCCACAAGCAGAGGAAGGATGACAGCTTGGAAAGAGATGTTGGTCATTTTTGCACCCCCCCCCCCTTTCCTTCCCTCCCCCAGCAGTCTATGAGGGAGGATATTGAAGTGATCCTAAATTTTCTTTTATTTATTTACATTGTACCGACTGGAAATGACTGAATTTTTACGTCGGGATATTATTACATTTTAAGATAATATATTTATTAGAAACAAAAAAATGCTTAGCCTGAAGAAAATTTATGTTTAAATAATTTTGAAACAATTGGGCAACAGAATTGGGTGAAAGAAAAACATTTCTAAAAGATTTGTCAAAAACATGAGTTCTATTTGTGAAAAATTGGAGATGCCTATGTTTAGTATAATTATTTTCTGTGCTACTCCTAAAACACAGTGATGTACAAACGGACACAGTTCCTTTACCCCCTTCCTCTCTTCATCTGAAGAATTGACAATGGCTTTTATATTATGAAAAAAAACTTTTTTGATTTGCTGAATTTGGTTTTGCTTACCTGCACGAATTTGATCAAATCTGTAATATCCTCTTGAATAGGGGTAAAAAAAATCCATTTTGCACCTTGATAGTTGAAAATTGAGGCAAACTATAAAAGATTGTTTGTTTTTTTCCGAGACTTTGCAAATTTTGTAATGAATGTACTTGAAAATTTCATCAAATCTATTGTTACAAAATAAAATTGAACCCAATTTATTCTTTGTCATAACTTTTTCTGGGATTAATAATTGTATTTGTGTGCATATCTAGTGTTTTAGATTGTAGAAATTCAATGATATGTTCTGAAAGCGGAGTGTTTATTTTTCAAATTTTGAATTAAAACCCCAATATCCACTGAAATTTATTTAATCGCTAAACTCAGCCACAACCAGACATGGATTCTATATAACAGACAAGTTCTTGTATTCCCATCACCTTTTTCTAAAGAAGCCAGGATAAACTCTTGAAACATCAAATAAAGAAAGAAATTTCAATCATGTGCAACAAGGTATTCTGAATTGTCATTTCAACTTTCCATTCTAACATTCGCAGATAAATTATCTTCCTCAATACACTGATCACAATAAATCATTATATATTACTATCTCTGTCCCCTAATAGTTGTTACATTTATCATTATACTTTACTTGCTGTTGTAATAATTATTATTGGACAGGAGTAGTATTATTTATGATATTCATTCAAATAATGAAAATTAATAAAGATCACTCAAAAAACAGCTAATTTGAGTAGGAATTTAAGAAAAAGACCTCATTGGTTGAGAAAAAGAATTTCCTGACTGATTTTATTGATTAAAAAAATAAAGGAGGAAAACTAATTGCTTCAATGATACTACTTGTAATAAGACAGACAATAAATATGGCACTACTATTTGCAGTAAAGGTCAACCTGCTGGCTATATGTGAGCTTTTATAGATGAGTGGTTATAACGGCTTGGCATAAAAAGGCTTTCCTCTGGCTAGAGGGACATGAATTAGAACCTCATGATAAATTTACTCTTTATTCCTGATTTGCACTGTTTTCGAGCTGCTGTAGAGTGACATCTTGAAGATAAGAGGTAATCAAAATGACTCTTAATTCAAAATTCATGAATTGCTTCAAACTGTTCCTTGATACAGTCGAATTCTTTTGTGAATCAAATTCATAAAGATAATTTTGAAAAAAAAAAAAAACCTTCAAAGTGTAAGGGAAATAACTGATCATAGGTTATTTCCCTTGATTCAAGATTTGAATTTTTCAATATAACTTAAAATTGTTAACTCGATGATTCTAATCTTTCTTTTCTTTTTTTCTTTAATTCCAGAAATGTATAGCAATGTGTATGGACAGATACATGGATTCTTGGAATTTGGTCTCCAGAGTTTACAGCTCACGACTAAGTAAGGAACGGTCCAAGCTAAATTAGTAAATGTGAGAGCGGCAGCAGTGCCAGCAGTATGAAGCACTGCTTGTCTGCCTTTTAGACTGCCCCTCCCCTCAAATCATCCAGCAGGAAGTCTCAGACTCTCCCTGTTGTAGGGAGGTGGGTGATAGGATGGATGCTGCTATATCCAAAAACAAATGTTTTGTGCATCTGGATTAGCCTTGGTTGCTTTAGTGAGCAAAGAGGTTGATGGCACCAGGACAGTCTGGTTCCTAAACTCTGTGGTGGTTCTGAAGAACTCTCTGGTTTCTGGGTTGCCAGATTGGTATACAAGGGGAGATAATCCAAGCTTTATCTCTGAGACTTAACCAAGACAGGCATTGGAATAATCTTGAATTTTGAAATCAAGCCAGTCTAGATATAGAAGTTCAAGACCAGTCTAAGAGGCTGGTATTAAACTTATGCCTCCAGTCTTGATTTCCAAAAAGTCTTGATTTCTTAATTCAATGTTTTTCCAATGCTTGCGTTTGGTAAGTCTCCAAGATAAAGCCTAGATTATCTCCCCTCGTACTCAATTTTGTAACCCTGCTTAGCTCCAACCACCTGTGTAAGCAGTAAATAACTAATTCTTTCTTTCTTTTTTTTTTCCCCACAAAGTCCAAAAGAAATTTTGAATAAACTTAAAACAATGACCAACCAAGAGACAGATTTTTGTCTGAATTTCTTAGAGAGGTAATCATCATTATTCTAGACTGATTTACTTGGACTAGTATCCTCATCCTGGTTGTTAGTCATAACATTTTAATCATTGTACCCTCTAGCCTACAGGTCACAACTGGTGGTCAAATGTATCTTGCAACACCTGTATGGCAGTAGTGAGTTCAATTCTTGGGTCAGGTAGTGCCCCAAAAAGTCAATACTCTGGTTAGAAAGGCAGACAAGCAACATCACGGACTAATTCACCAGAAAGTATTGATACAAGATGTTTTCTAGAATGGACAGTGGAATGAGAATAATATTCCTTTTGAATTGGATGAAGGGTTTGGTTCTGAATTCCCAGAAGATTACCGACTATGAAAGACACCAGAAGAAGCCTGGAGAATAGAACAGCTGTTATGACTACAACAACCAAGATGAGGACACTAGTTTGAGTAAATCGGTGTATGATAAAGAGTTTGATTTGTTTTGTTTTTAATTATAAAGGTGACTGATTTTTTTTATTTTTTATATTTTTTTTTTTTGTAATATTTTTCATTTCCCAAATAATGCATTATACACAAGCATTGAATATTGTTAGTTTTCTGTTGATATTTTGAAGACAAGTAGTCTTATCTTTTTATCTCTTCTCACAACTGTTTGCATTCATTTGAGCCTAAACTTGACTCTTCAACAACAGCAGGTGGCAAAGTATAATGGTTATAACTATTTCTGCAGTGACAGTCATTTGCTGTTATTGGGTTGATATTGCAGCTTTTCATTCTCCCTTTTGAAATATTTTTGTTTATGTCAGGTAGTTCACATCCTCAGGATTTTTCTTAACTTACTAGAATTGATTCATGATCAGCTAATTTCACTTGAAAAATAAACACATGCAGCAACTGTATATATGTGATTACTCATTTGATTCAGTTTGCTTGTCTTTTTAATTTACTTGTAAAAAATTACATAGTTTTTTTTTGTTTCTTGTCTATAAAGCTTGTCTCCAATTGAATAGGGTTGTCCTTTTAATTTTATTGATTTGATTATTCATGTTTTTTTTCCATCAATAAAGGGCAATTACTCACACAGATTTTGAAAAAAAATTTTTTAATATTTTTGCTAGAAAGGAACAATCCAAAGATTTGTGTTATAAATAAAAACAAAACAAAAACTAACATTTTCATCAGGCAGTTTTGCTTCAATATTTCTGTTTTCAAGAATTCACTGGCAAAACATCAATGAGTATTGATAGCTTTTTCATAGTTGGGTCTCTCAGGTTTGAATTTTTCTTTTTTTTCTTTTAATTGTATTGTTGAAGAAAGTATAATTAGAATGCACGTTTGCAAATAATTTACAATATGCATGCATGCCACCTGGTAGTGGATATTTTATGGCATTTTAACCAGCTTGCATATAAAGTTACCTAACGAGCAACTAAAAAAATTCTGTCAGTGGATTTGATATTTTTCCTTACCTCCACTTATCAATTAGAGATTTGGATATTTTTTCTGCGCTCTTGGATTTATTTGCTTAGAAAAAGTATTCTAATCTATGAATGACATGTGAAGGGAATAAATGTGAAAAACACCTTCAAGGAGGAAATTTCATCTTAATTTTTCGGTTGCTTTTTTATCATAACTTCCATTCAGACGAGTAAAGGAGAGAAAAAAAATAGGAAGTGAAAATGAGGGTAGAAAGTATTCACCAAAATGTTTGATTGATCAATAACATTAAAATAATTTGGGGAATTTCAATTTCACAACAGGTCTGTGTCCCCCACCTTGAAATTCGAGGGACTATGTATTTGTATTTGTTAATTATTCAATAAATAATCTTATTGTTTTTGAGAATCCTGTGGTGCTATTTTGAAAAAATTGTTTCTGAATAATTGAGTTTTTGAAAAGAATTTCCAACTGATTGCAGGATGAAGAAATTATCAGTGTTTTGCTCCATCGAAGTGGCATTTATAAATTTTGATTTTTTTTTTTTGATTTTTTTTTTATTTTGGCTCAATTGGGATGTCTAGAGGATGCAAATGCACTAAACCTGTGAATAATATTTATTGTGCCCACCCACTCCGCTTTCAGCTCCCTAAAATCATAGATCTTGTACCATAAACGTTTTGATTAACAAACAGGTTACTATTTCCAAATTGTAAATATATAAATAAATGAATACAGTAAGAAATATATATGTATATATATATATGTATATATATATATATATATATATATATAGAGGGAGAGAATTGATCAGCAAAAACATAAATATGATTTTGATAAAACTAAAAATCAGTGAATTGGAACAATGTCTTGAATATCAATCAAGTGCAAACTAGTTTTCAACCACGATTATCTGTGCTGGCTGATAGGATGGATGCTGCTGTCTACATGAATAATTTTTAGTTGATTTTCTCCCATCTTCTTAACAGCACAAGTATAATTAGGATAAAATTTATAGATTACCTGTTCCAGACGTCTGTATCAACACCTTTCAATTTTCGTCAAAAGTCAGTAGTTATTACTTTATAAATATATATACATTTTTGATTTCCTAAACTTATGTTTTGTTTATACTGTACTGTGTATTTTTTTTAATGAGGTGGTACGTTGCAAAACTCTGGGGAAAATATTCCCATCCAATTATTCAATACTGAATCATGAATGACAAGGTATAACTGTACTTGAATTTCTTTTGCCTATGTCAACGAAGTTGGAAGAGGTATTCCATGGGCTATGGAAGAAGTCATTGAATTTTCTTTCGATGGATAGTGATTCTTATTCTGCAGAGAAAGGATAAATAATGAACAAAGAAAAAAGATTCTACTTTCATGGGAAGTAATTCAATTCTTGTACACTCAAATTAATCTTCTGTTTTTTTTACAATGTTTTCATTCAGTTTTTTTCCCCCCCCAGTGTATGGTGTTGGCTGAGTTGAGCACTCTCTGAGAGCTTACTGTTTTCTTCCCACTTGAATTTTATTGAATGTTTTGAAAGCTGGAATATTCAAGTTGAATTTTTTCTGAATTTTACAAAAAAAATGACACCTATCTAATTGCGTGGTTTTAGTGGTATTTAACTGGGTCTGAGGCTTTTTTCTCGTTTCCCTGTATGAACCATTTTAAGATTGATAGTTTAGTTAAATTAATAATTTTTTTCTGTGTTGTTTCAAATAAGCACATCAAATTGCTCCCCAGAATATAATGGCTATCAGTGGAATTAGTGACCAGAGCTTTGCTACTTGAACTGGCTAAAGCAATCTGATTACACATGTAACACTTCTAACATAATGCAGAATCAATATCAAAATGATTTACCTCTGCCAACAAAGTTGGAAGAAGCATATGTATTCACTTGTATCCGACTGTCCAAATAATATCTCCTGAAGATCTCAATGAATTTCATGGAGAAGTGGGCTAAGGAAGTGAATAAATTTGTGGTGGATCCAGGAATTTGTTATTGATTAAGATTTACCTTTTTTCTGTAGGAAAAGGTTAAAAAGAAACTAGATAAAAGCTAAATTCCGTCAGCAAGTAACTCAATATTTGTTAATCCCTGTTTCTTCTGCTTGTTATTTAATCTCTAATTTTCACTGAATTATTAGTTGGTGTACTGCATTGACAAAGGTATATGCCCCTCTCCGAGTGCTTTCTTGTACAACTTTTATTAGTAAATAACTGGAGTGTAAGTAAATCTCTAACTACATTCAATTACATGCAAGTCTCATACAATAATGTTAATTCAGAGTGATCTTCCATCCTCCTGCTCTACTCTGGTAAGTTGAATAAAATTATTTCTATGGTGTTACTTTTAATAATTGAAAAAAGGTTTTCATCCTTATATGAATGCATTCACACACGCACAAATGTGGATAAGATTTTATATGACCAGTCCACTTTCTTTCAAATCATTTACTTGTAAGAATGCCGATTGAATGATGACTCGAATGTACCAAATTCAAGGGAGGTAACTATTGTATGACGAATGAAAGCTCCTCAGACGAATCCCAATGGAACAGTGGAAATAATGACACTTCGATTTTATTCAGTTCGATCAAGGGCGAATTATTCTAAGGATAAATTCTCAGCTTACAATAATTGAACATGAAGTAATTCTATTCATTGCTTTGAATAAAGACATATCAGTGATATGGTTAGGGCCCTAGATACGTTCCTGATGTGCGATTGCTATAATAGAGCTTAAATAGAGATAGTGTAATGGTAAGTTCATCTGTCACATGCAGAGGGTCCCAGGTTCGATTCCTGGTATGGGTAAATTTCCCTGTGCTTGGCTGCTAATTGAGTACACTCTAAGCTATGTGATTAGGAAGAAGGTATCTCGCCAGTGGACTTGCATCCTACCAAGAAGGTGATTTTAAAAAGTCTTGGTCTCAACCAGATGTTAAACTGAGGATCAGTAAGCTGATATATGCAAAGGAAACCTGAGCTTTGTCACCGACTTCATACTTATATAGGAGTTATTTCCAAGGAGACAGAGCCTTTACCTTTTTATAGATGGAGATACAAGCTTCCTGTTGCAGACCATTTTCCACCAATGATGGGTTGACTTATAGATAGATATTGATGTATGTAAATCCCTGTTTTATTACTCATTAGCTTACAATTATCACAATGCACATAGTGCTATCCTACTGGAAATATTGTGGTAGCAATCATTTTGAAATATATGTCATTGTTGAGCCTCAACAAGATGGAAGTGACTTCTTTCCAGAGATGGTGAAAAATCAGTAAGTGTTTTTATTCATATATTTATTCATTTCCTACATATAAAGATGAGGCAGTATAACAGTTGAGTTATCCTTACTTGAACAGAACTCAATATCAAGGATACAGCAGATGTAAGTAGGTGTACTGCAAACAATACAACAATCATTTTTAGTTGCAACAAATTTTTTCCAGAATGTTTCACGTATCCCCTCAGCCCCTGCCCCCATGTGACCTTATACATATATGTCTCAAATTATCGTATATGTATTTGCTATAATGCTATCTTTCATTGATATTTATTTTTGAAATGCAATGTTGCTAAAATGAACCTGGCTGTATTCTTGAGCTACCCTTGACTATATAACTTTTTTATTCATTGCATTTATATTTAAAGTTTTTATCTCCCCCACCCGCTCTCTCCCAATAGGTTTTTAGTGAAGAGATTCAATTTGTTGTATCATTTTACTAAATTTGTCTCTTAGTGCCTGGCAGCATTCTTGCTTGTTTTTTGAAATTTCAGACTTTTCTAGTGATCACTACCCAAGAGAAGTAACGTATTCATTGATCATCCCTTTTTTCAATTTTTTTAATTGATCACCCTCAACACAGCTTACTGCCAAGACATTCAGTGACTAATCAGATATCTTTCTATTCCTTACTGAATGTTCGACTCAATCAAATCTTGATCATTTTTTTCATATCGTATGCTTTTTATAAATTTATCAAACTTTATTTTGAAAATGGAATCCCCATTCTACGATGAATGACTTGAAGATAAATTTTGTTTTTACGGTATAGTGAAGGGAAAAGGCATTAGTAATTACATATTATTATTAAATGAAGTCTTGTAACCTTAGATTTCATTAATTTTGATGACTTTTTACATTTTTAGTTAGCTTTTATCACAACTCACTGACATAAAGTAACGTCTGAGTTGTAATAAGACAACTAGAAATTGAAATGAAAGTAACAATCAAAATGATTAGTTATCATTTATTTCATGATTACTATTTACCTTCATCTTTCCGTTTATTCTTATCTCAACTCAGGTCACTAAATCTGCATCAGTGAGTAAACGGTGATGATCAGAGATAAAGGATACTTGAAGAATACTCTGACTTGCATCCCTCACAATAGGCCAGGTTTATGCCGTGTAGTTTTGCCAACTATCAAGTAAAAATCCAAATCAAATCTTTGAACTTTCTCTCTATACTGATCTCTTGTTGCTGTATGATTTAGTCTGATTGTAAAGAAAACAGGACCAATAAGAAAAATGTGTACCTGCAGAATGTGTTAATATGATTGTAAAAACTTGAAAACCACTGAAAGAATATGTCAACATCAAATAGACAAAAAATGAATAATGCACTGACAAAATTCAACAAAGTTTTGTTATATGTAGGTATATGCCACTAAAATAACTTTTGTGTCATTGCATTAACATTTTTTGTCCATTTTCGGAAAATTGTATCTAAAATAAACGAAAATATATTAATGTAGTGGCAAAATTAAACTTGGTTAGTTAAGAGATTATCTTGAATGAGCATAAATATAATACTATTATTATACTCAATTGTAATTATTAGTATATTTATTATTACGTTATTTTAGGTAATAAACCGTCTGTGCACACTTCAAGTTGTGTGCTTTTTGGAAACCTGTACACATGCACAGCTTAGAGTAGGGGTCTTGGGGAAGAGGCACAGCAAGCCAAAACTGAGGGAAGGGATGGAGTAAATATTTTCCACCTGTTATAATGCTAAACTGCAAGACAGATAATGGTCTTCTAGGCAGACCCTTTAGTTATCTAGATGAATGTTCATGTGACAGTTAATGTCTGGGAGTATGACATCTACTGCAAAAATTCCGCAGAAACGATATAAACATCCGTGATTGAATAAACCCATGTGAGTGGCAACAGACGGGTTACCCGCAATGTATTCTGAAAAGATAGGTTTAGTTGGTTTCTCAAAGAAAAACTGAGTCACCTTTCTGTGTCTGTCTCTGCTCAGCTTTGTATTCTGCACCAAGAAGCAGAAAGTTGCTGATGAAAAACATCATGGATGTAGTTGTGAAAACTGTCAATTTATATAAATGAGAAATCTCAACCATAGACAGTTTACTTCTTTTCTATCCACCATAAATAGTGAATATGGTGAGTTATTGTACCATACTGAAGTAAGGTGGCTCAGTTGGGCGAATGTTCATTGCTTTGAGAGAAGAAATCTGATTGTCCATGGCATTGGAAAAAAAAAAAGACGTTCATGGACTTAGTGATCCGACTTCAATGCACGTTTCCTGTTCTCTAAAGATGCCTTGTATCCCATCACCCTTCTCTTGAAAGTTAGTAAATCTGAAATTCTTCGATGATATTGAAGTTTTTGTCAACTCCATGAATAAAGACAGTGCAGTCAGCTGTATCTATAAAGCCTGTACTTCCATCGAATGCAATGGAAAATGTTTTAAAATCTTGAGCAGTGCTAGTCAGTTGCTGGTATAAATCAGTGATACAACCAGCAACAGTATTTGCTGACAATTTGACACACACAAAAATCTTATTCAAGACAGAAGATTTCAGTTTTGATTTGATAGTTTGTCAAAGGGATATGAAATTTACATATTTCAACTTTTCCCGGTGTGTGTTTAGTCAAATTCATTCATTATGAAAAAACCCTTTCCTAATTTTGCTTTTTGATCTTCAACTGAAAACTACCAAGTGAGCGAGGGTTGTTAAATCATGGATTACAAAATGTTCTTAGCATGAGCCTGTTACAAAAGTTATGTATTCTATTAGTTCAAGAACCCCCACTCAAGATAAGATTCATGACCCCATGGGAGGGTCAAAGAGATAGGCAGTTATGTGTCATGGAAACCTTTTAAGAGAATAAGAATAATTGGTTAATTAGTTTTCTTTTTAAACTTATTTCGTTTTTGTTATTTATTTTTAAAAAGTAATTTTCTGGTAATAAACTCGTAAAACTTATAGATTATAAATACGTTGCATTTTTGTCAGATTGGATCATTACTTAGCCCCAGTAATAATTCAATATTGACTACTTTAGAAATAATAAGCCATGATTTGAATTAAGCAAAGAGTATCAATCTTACTAAAAAGGTAATCTTATTGATTTTTTAAAAGTAATTTTTAGTAAAATACTTTTGGTGGTTTTCATTTGTTCCTATGTTTAGACTTATGATTAAAAACTCATTATATATAATCTCAGTACTTTGTTTTATAACACTTTTACCTCATCAAAAGGGGTTGCAATTATGATAAGTTTGAAGTTCTAGTCAAGCGTACTACTAAAATCTCTCACAGAGCGTTGGAATGCTAATTCAGAGATATTTCTGATAGTTTAATTAAATATACTTTGATATGCGATATCTTAGATTCCTGCCTTGGGGAGGGTTTCCTTCTGGTACCTGAATTAACGCTAGACAAAGCCATTCAGGCGAGGCTATCTATTTTGAATTTTAGCTTCCTCGACAGAAGTTCAAAATACGGAAATAAATTACAATGAATTGTTTTAATTACTTTCAAAAAACCTCCAATCCCAAGCTGATGGAAATACCCACAAAAACTAAAAATTTTCTCACTTCCATAAATTTTGTGATGGTAGTCACCCAAGAAAGAGATTATTCCAAATTCTGTAATTCAAATTTCTTCAGAGAGTGAATCAAGTACAGCAGACTTCCACATAGACACAATCAACTTTTAAGATCCTCACGTGAAGATAAAATCCCCATCATGCATGCTCCACACAATCACTAACAACCAACATTCTAAAAAAAGTGAAGTGTTACCCACCCTCAAATACAATCATAATTAGTCTCCTCAAGCCAAACTAAAAATACCTTTGTTGAAACTGTCAGCATAAAATAACACTAACATTCCTATATCAGGAAAATGAATGTCTACTTCAACTCGTAGGAATTGTAAAGCTCTCATACTTTTCATTGCTGCAGATAGAAAATCTCAACCAGTACTTGACTCAAATACATGCAAAAAATTCAATTTAATCCAAAGCATTTTCAAGTGCTCATGCTTATCTCCAGGATAATAACCATGGAATATCTGATACAGATATGAAAACTTACATTCACCCAATTGTAAAAAAAAATTTCTATGAGTAATATCAAACACAACGTTTACTGGAAACCCAACTCGGTAAATACTCATAGAGCACACATGCGAGAATCAGCCTTACAAAGGAAAGATCTCTTCTCATCTTAAATTGTATGTTTCTATCTGACAATTTCAGTTGTACTCAAATGTGCACAAATAATCTTACCCAACTCTCTACGTTTTTCTGGTCCAGTTCTCAAATAGAAGTCAGCAGTTATTCTATATGTATTAATCACAACAACCAGCTGGACCATTGATTCCCCATGAAATCCTTTTCTTACCATCAAAAATACATGGAACAGATATCTATATTTATATTGCAAACCATACCTTTTTAAAGTGGATTTTATCACAAGATATTTTGATTTACATCAAATTTAAGATTGCGAACCTGCCGCAGCAATGAAATATTTGAAGAACACATTTACAAAATTCATCATACCTCAAATCGCTGTTAACGATGGCAGGCCAGAGTTTAGGTCTCATGGTTTTAAATCATTCGGTGATCAATGTGACCCAAGACTTGAAATCAAGTCCTAATTACCCCAGTCAAATAGAAAGCTAGGAATCATCCGAACAATCAAGAAAAGCTTTAAAAAACGACAATGATCTGCATTTGACACTCTTAGTTTTATGCACATCACTAAAAAATCGAATCCATCTCCCACAAAGCAACCCATAAAGAGAATCTTACGTACTGATCTCCCAAATATAAACCACCATAAAAATTACTCGCATCACTTACAGAAAAAAGTCCTTCGGCAGGTAATTAACCAATACTCAAGCCAAAAGATAATGTGCGCTTAGAATTTGAAAATAATCGAAATAGAAAGGGTGAAATGATTAAGAAACTACAACAAAGATTCTTAGTAATCACTGAACAAGGAAACTACATAAAGAAAGGATTCATAATCAAATCCAAGAATAATAAAAAATTTTCAACTCTTACGAAAAACACATTAAAGCAAACATCCCCAGTAACTCCCAGCTCTAAGACAAAAAACAAAAACACTTATTCCCCCCAAAAAGGGTGTTGTGTAACTATATTAATACTCCTGCTAGACAATGAAGCAGCTACTGACACTAACTACATCTAACAATACTAATACGAATCGTCAATTACGTCACTTTACTGCAACATCGCTTACCTTCCCCACAATGCAGTATTGAACCCCTTTTTGAAGTGAATACCCATTAGTCTATCATCTTGTCTTTTTCTTTTTTTTTCAATCCAATAACGATTCATCAATATTCTGTCCATCAGCATGTAAAATTAGTGAAGCAAGAACAAACTGTTCAAAAGATGAGAGCCAGATTCACTTATTTTCAGACCAAATTCAAAAAGATTGAAAATTACTTGCTGCTTAGAATGAATTGGGTACTTTGACAAGGGAGACAAGAAGATCAAACTCGTTTTGGGGAAGGAGGGAGAGGAGACACGAAACACAAATAATATTGGGAGATGGGGACAAAACACCAAAAGAATTTGAGGGCCCAAAAGAATAGGGGTCTCTCCCCCCTTCTCTCTCCAAGAAAGGCATAAGTGAAAAAATGGTCTCTCATTGGTTTTCTCGACCGCTTTGCTACATTTCGGTTGTATCCAAGAGTGCATCTATTAGTAATATAGATATGTGTCCCTCAATAACTCCACATTGCTTTGAGGTTTACCATCTTTTGTCTTTTCCATTTGGTTCTCACAGTTTGACAAGCATTGACACCCTAATCTTTTTTTTCTCTATCTTCCTTTTTATCGTAAAAGATAAACATTTATTTTCTCTACTTCCTCTCTCTTTCTATTTCCCCCTTCTCTCAATTCTATCCTCTTACCACACTGAAACAAGTAGAGACACAGACTGCATCATTAGCACATTACTTCATGCAGACACAAAATATTTGACAAATTTGCCTTGCATTCCCACACCTCCACCTCCTCAAAAAAAAAAAACAAAATAAGGAAACCCTGAAATTTCTGATGATTTTCAAAACTGACTTGCTAAAAACCTGCCAGGGGTTACATTAGTACACTAGGAATCTCTCTCTCTCTCTCTCTCTCTTGAATGCTTTCAAACTTTCTCCATTTTGGTCCGAAAGAAATTTAATTGGTCCCCCGTAGACCTTGTAATGTTAGGTAAGGTAATAAGTATGAACGAGCGCGTTAACGTTAGTTGCATTGCGTTTATTTTATCCTTTCAATCCATGGATCTTTCATCGTTGATTTTCTCAAACAATTTTCGCAAAGCCTTCGTCTTCAATATTAGTGCGATGCTCTGAAAAGATATAAAAGACGTTTGATTCTAGTTATTTCTGAAATAATCATAATTCAATACTTTTTTTAATTACTTGCACAGATATTTATCATTACATAAATCCTACAACTCACAAGGAAATAAAATCATTGAATTACTCAAGTTATGTGTTGTGGAAAGTCTAGATACAGAAACACAAAATATTAGTAGTGAATAGAATGATAGCATGTTCTTTTATTCTGGTAAAAGAGCAACTTGTTGGGATCTGTATTTCTCTGCTGGTCACCGAGTCTGTAGTACAAAACCTTCAATCACTTCGACGAGGAACATTATAGTTTTCCTTCTAAGGCGTGTAACTTTTCATCTCAAGGAGCCATACTCCTACTGAATCTTGGTTCTATCGACCTGTCTTAGCTAGTTTCCTAAAAATGTTCAATTCTGATGACTTATCAGCAACCTTAGGATCGTTCTAACATCAAATACTTGTGTACACCCTAATATAAATTCCAGTTTCGAAATATCAACTGTGTAACACTATCAATACCTTATCCCATCAGCATAACACAACTCCACCCCCCAAAGAAGCTTATACCAGTCAACATTCACCAGAGAAAACGGCGAACAATTCAGATGGTGAACATACCCTTGGAAATTAAGTATTCTGTTATCTTTTCGGACAAATCCTTATTGATTCCGTTTTCGAGTAGTGGACTATTAACAGTCTGGGGACCATCCTGTTAAGAATTTTCTCCAAACCTCTTGCAGTTACTTTCAAATATGGCGAGGTTTTGGTTATGGCATGGAGTGCCGTTTGGAACGTAGATCGTTCAGTTTTCAAAACATCAATTCTAAAAAATACACACCCATTCGTCAGAGGAAACCTTTTTCACTGATGATTATTTGGACAAAACAAGAAAAAACAACCTAAAAATGATAAATCGGAAAAGTTATTAAGCGTCTCATGGTCAAGTAAATTTCCTGACGCGTGACCATGACTGGACCATTTTGGATTGTGAAATTACGAAAATGTTCTCAGAACCTCCTACGGAAAATTTGTTTTGAATTTTGAATGCAAACTTGTCAGACATCCTACAAGAGAGGATAGCAGATCAGATGAATTGTTTACCTAAGAGAGTAAACACGTCAATGGCAATTATTGACTGAACTCTGTTAGACGGGGTGTATCACTCATAGTGTATGGTTTGGCTATTTTCCTCGTATATCATTATCATCATCATCATTATGTCCACTGATGGACAAAGGCATTTGCCATCTTCCATGACAAGCTTGATTATGCTCATCTCTGCCATTTCTCACCGGCAAGACTTTTTTTTTTATCTTGTCTCTGATCTTTTGCAACTGCATTTACCCTCCCACGGGTACCAATCGATTAGCTTTTTGTTCCATCTGTTGTCTTTTTTTTGCTATGTGCCCTGCCCATTTCCATTTTCGTTGCCTAATTACTTGTACGGTATTCTTTACTTTGGTCCTCTCTCTCTCAGTTCCATGCTGATCTTTTTCTATCGTTGAGAGCTATTCCTAACATTGTTCTTTCCATTGCCCTTTGTGTAATTCTGAGTTTGTTTTGGATTTTGTTTTCTAAGTTACCATGAATTACAGCCGTACGTCATTGATAGTATTGAATGCATGATTTTCGTTTGAAACAGATTGGCAATATATCACTCTTGTTTGGTTCATTCACTGTCCGTATCTTCTTTTAAAAAAAGAACAAAAAACAGATGTGACGTATCTGGTCGGATATGAGCTTCTTTTTTAGAAAGTAATTCTATATTCTAGAGTAAAGAACACACAACGAAGGCTGAAACGTTGTGAATAAATGAACGTATAGACGAGGTAAAATAGTTCGACCATACACAATGACATTGATGGCAAATTTTACCACATTTTGAGTTGTTTAATGGATTTTTTAGATCATTGAATAAAGTCACATTTTTGACAATCGAGGTGACTGTTTATTTTTTGTTAAGTGACTGTGCACAAGCGTATACGCACACAACACACATACACACACACACACAAACACATGTGTGGGAAATCGTTGCAAATTATTGGGATATAGCAGACAAAACTTACATGCCCTTGAAAGATTTAAGAAGGTTAGGTCATTTTTGACAAGTTTTGTTGCTAAATGTTGATGATGTGATCCAGATGTGTTCTTGACAGGCGAATCAATCATCAAAATTGTACTGAGCAAGAATTACATAAGTAGCTCGGTCTAGAAAGATGGTATTGTCGGTTTTCTCGATTATAAGTCAAAGGCATGAGAGCTTAAAGATTGCATAGGAATCGAGCTAGTTTCACTCGATCTGGTTATACCTTGAAAACACGTGAAAATGAATCAGATATTTGTTGCACTTATTATTGCTGATTCCATAACTTCTCGATGTTCTAACTTGTTTCCTTGATTTCAGAAAATCTTTTTGTATTTGTTATATTGATATTGATCTTTGGTCCAAATTTCATTTAAGTATGTCAAAATGAACCTTTTACAATACTTTTTGCCCCCCTCATTGTATATTTTGGTTTCATTGTTAAAATTTGATAATCACTTCAAATATATGAGATAACACACAAAAAAAGGTTGAAACAATGATGTGTTTAATCAAATAAATATATGAAAAACTAATTGGGATTAGACAACCAATCTCCTAAACAAATGCGACCGAACATCAAAACTGAAATTACCTCGTTCAGAGGTTAACCAAAGAATGATTCTGTTCAATGCCTGAATGACATCAGAGACGCACTTGTTGAAACTAATCAAGTGGCTAAGAAAATGGCATATCACAGACTGTGGAAGATGAAGAATCATCTCTTTGGATGGAAGAAGCGGCTGACATTCAGCAGAACAGGTATCGGTGTCCACTGGTGCTCCAAGGAAATCGCACGAAAGTGAAGAGATATAATGAGAGAAGCGATTTGCTACATTGAGGAGAAAAGTTGATCCACTAGAGTTGTTGGGGTATCAAAAACATGAAAATGAACCAAAGGAAATACAACTGATCTAGTCTGATCTCAGAGAGATGGAATTAGAGAAGTTAAGTTTGCTAATGGAGACAATATCATAGTCACATTGACATTGTGGAAGTCAATATCATCAGACTCATCCAATGCTTATTGACATTCTGAGTATTCCCGTAGAAGTTACAGAGGAAGACACTGATGCTGGATTTTCTTGATGAAGCCACTCAAAATCATGCGACACACACAGGCACGTGTGCATATATATGTTAAGTGTTTACAGCGTTGTCAAAAGGTGGCCTAATTAGTTAAACATATATATCTAATTGACTATAAGATAGAAAACCCTGTCTAAAGAGAAGGTTCCTCTAAAGTCAGAATACTGCTCATCTAGAGTGGGAAAAGTCTTCATAAAATAAAATGAAAAAGTAATCTGGGTAAAAACTCACGGGCATGTAACTGTCCAGCATACGAAAGGCTTACCAAGGACACATTCACATGTGATGCAATAATGCTCCTTTACGTTGCCTTGTCCATAGGTTTTTCCATCGTAAGTACATTCTGGATAAACTATCACAAAAAAAAAAAAAAAAGAGATATCGAAGTTTGTTGGAATAAAGTAAAGAATAAAAGAATATTAACAAAATGATTAAAAAAAAAGGAAGAAATTAAGAAGAAAGGAAAGAAAGATTAAATGAAAATGCATGGGATAATATTTTAGTTTAGATGAAATTAGAGCAAAATTAGACACAAAACTAACAAAATACATATCTTTAACTACGGAAGCACTGAAGCGTATTTACTGATGTCACTCCCTTTAACCACTGGCTATAAAATCCCTCACTTCTGTTTACCTTTGCTCACTCGCAGGCTTTTGTGTGCGTGTGCGCGTGTGTAGCCCCAGTAGCAAGACCAGTAATTTTCCTTCATCGTATATTTCTTCTTTTTCTCCTGAAAGTATGCATAGTTTCAACCGGTTATGCTCGCTGCCTTTTTTACAGTGACTATCATCATGCAACTAGCTATCTTTCTTCCTAGAATGAGATCACTTAATCCTATATTTTCATGCCACGCGCTTTTGTTAGGATATTTGGAGTATCTTATCATACCTTGAGTGCTAACTGTGGTTTCTAATGTGCTAGCTTTCAGCAAATATTTGGAGTTTTGCTTGAGAGCTTCACCCATCCTCCTTATCTCATTGTTTACAACAACATTTTAATATTCAGGGAGCAAAACTTTTTGGAACACATCCAGCCCCTTTGCTTTTCGCTGCTGCATCATAGTTCCCATGTAAAGCCCTGGCATATCTCTTTTCCTTTCAACCTAATTACGATTTGCATGACAACTTTAACAATACATTTACTGGTGTTGAAATCCACGTAAGCACTCTTGCATCTCTTTTCCCTATGCACTTCATAACCTCTTACATATTAACCTGATCACCATCTTCAATGATAGTGCAGACTTTATTGAAGATATCAATTTCAAATTCCACCTTTAAGTAAAATATATAATGACGAGATTCGCTAGATAACTTCTCATTCATTTTCCTTTCCGATACCCTTTTCTACGCATAACTTTTCTACTTAAACCCTTGTTAGCTTCATGTTTGCTCTACTGTATGCCCAAAACGCTTCATTTGTCTTTATTTCTATTATTATGAACTCTTGCCTTTTTTTTTTATTAGACTATTTTTGTTAAATATTATGATGCCCACGTGCTAGCTCGTCAAACAACACGTGGGTTTATTTGAAATTGCGAGTTCCGCTTTCTTCTCCAAAGTTATCTCCGTGAAATTACACATGAGCAGGAACCAAAAATATGGACCTACCTGGCAAATAAATCCATGTGGTGACTCCATATTTTCAAACAACTACTTTCAATAACTTCTTCATTCTACACTTGACTACTATTATTATTTTACGGCATTTCACTTTTGTAGGACATGAATTCTGACAATAGTAAATACTAAATTTTGAGAAGTGATCTCAAAATTTTTGACAAAAGAGATAATTAAGATGGGTAGGTCATGTTGTTTTAGGAATGTAATCTTAAACGAAAAAGCATCACTAAAATAAACGGAAAAATATTTTCAAACTGTCAAGTCAAACTCGAATCATTATGATTAAACCAGAATGTAAAAGGGTGGAAAATGAAGAAAACATGACTGTTAGCTTGATCGCAAATTCGCAGTCACTTTCTGTAAACAAATTGATTTAAATGAAATTGGATGTCTAAAGAAATGCAGAATTGTTGTTCATCTCACAGTTCATTAATCACTAATGAAATATACTTCGATCATACTATGATAATTATCGTATTTCTTTCTATTTATCTGGCAGTTAAAGGGACGTAACCTGCTTTATTATGATATAGAAGAATTGCGTCCCTTGCATATCCAGTCAATTATCTTATACAGGTAAATAAAACGTAATGTTTCCATATATTTCGTGTATGCCATTGTTTTTGACTGCATGGGTTCATTGGTGATATGATAAGCAACAAGTTGGTCTATCACACCATTTAAGGTAGACACCTCGAACAAAAGGAGAACAACTCTATAAAAGGTTTTTTTTCCTTTATAAATCTGGAATCGATTTAAGAAAACTTTCGATAATCACTCCTTTATATATATAATATCGTTAACAATAAAGTCGTACACAAAAATACACCTAGAACAATTAAATTCTGCCCACCTTGCAACATAAGAAACAGTCTATGTTGCAACCACCTCAAGTACACCAACACATTAACAAGCACTACCACAAAAGAGAGTTACCACATATATCACGATACCAACTGCCGCAGTAAGAACATTATATACCTTCTAGAGTGCAATAGATGCAAGTTACAGTACATAGGCAAGTCCGAGTGGCAATTTAATATTAGACTCAACAATTATAGACATAGGATCAAGTCAAAAAACAATCGTAGCCCACTTCCTGTAGAACTACACTTTCGCACACCTGACCACAATTTTGCCACTGACGCTAACTTCACCATCATAGAAAAAATAGAAAAAACTACTCCAATTGACATAACATAAGTTCTAGAAAAACACGAAGACATGTGGATCAACAAACTTAAAACCCTATATCCTAATGGATTAAACACTAAACTGAACAACCCTCATCACACAGAACCCTAATACACAAAACTCTTACCATTAATATCCTCACACCCACATCTAAGACACATTCACTAATGGAAGCTTCAAAGTCACCCAGACCCATAGGAAAAACTTCACCTTAGCCTGTTATAACCCCTGTCCAAATCATAGCCAACACATATTCAATAACTTTTAAGGTTGATACCTATGTAGCTCCTTGACCTCACCATCCCTCCATTTATATTACCCCTAACATACCAAATAACCTAACTCAACATCACTCCCGCCTACCTTGACACACTCTGCCCTCCCCAAGACCAACTGCTGCTGCTTAACCAAAGACCTGATACCTACTGGACATTCTCCCACTCAGCAGGAGGCCCCCAGCGGCCCTGACAACACAATTTACCCACAATGCATAGCTCCTGGCAGTTGACTCTGGATCCACATGGGACATTTTAATACACACTCACACAGTACACACCACTGATGATGGGAAGAATCCCGAAACATGTATGGACAATTTACTTATAAGAATTAATCAACCTTACCTCCAAACACCTCACTCCTGAGTCTGTCTCACTCTCTATAGTACACATTATATATATATATAATGGAAAAAAATGAATGTTATATCAGATTTTTCTCCATTCGAGATTATAACCCAAATTCACTTTATGCAAGCTAATCTCATTATAATTTGCCAAAAGTCCATCTGTTTGTCTACACTCATCCACCACAAAAACTACTTGATATAAATCCATAAAAAAATCCCTGTGTATGGATTTGATTCCCATGAAATGTTTCTAGCAAATTAGTATTTTATCCCTCGCCTCTGTTTTAGGGGTTCCGAATCAGGTGGGGGTCTGTTTATATAATTATTCATCAATGGTAAAAATACTTTTAGATGACAGGATGAAAAGATATTTTTTATTCTCTTTTCGCAACTCAATCCTCGAGGATAAAAATGCGGTCTTTATCAAGAAAAAAGCAAATACAATTTTTTTAACATATCTCATATCACGATATTCATTGGTTGTACATGGATACCTTGAATAGTAAGGTTTTCATTGGTGCATGTTTTGATGTTGTATGGTTAAATTACATTTTTCCAAGACACAAATTTTTGGGATCAGAAGTTATGTCAATCAGATGAATGGGCTTTTATTCTTCACATTTTGGGGGCGAAATCTAGGAGAAATTTCTCCTTTCTTTCCTAGGTTCGATTTTTCTTTTCACTGATCAAAATCGAGGAGAAAGAGAAAGGGACCGAAAGAAAGTGGAAATCTGACAGAGACACGCAGACAGATTATATTTCTCACGTTATCAAAAATACATCTGGTGTCGCTAATAATAATGAATTTCAATCAATTCATTTTTTCAATGGTGAGTTCAGGTGACCAGTCACAAGTGCTAATTATTTTATTCGTAAAACGTAACTCTAAATATTTTTTTTTACTATCACTATTTTCCACATATATCAGTCAAAATCAGGGGGGAATTATTTTTCTTCCTCTTTCACTGTCCGAAATCGGAAGGGAAAACCTTCTTCTCACTTTTAGGAGTGAAAATGGAAGAGGGTTCCTTTTTCCCCCACTTTTAGGGGTCCAAATTGGGAGGTAATTTTTCTTCCACTTCAAGGGGTCAAAATGCAAGGCGATCCCCTTTTCACTTTTAGGAATTAAAATTGAGAAGATTTTCTCCTCACTTTTAGTGGTCAAAATCAAAAGGAATTTTTTCACTTTAAAAGGTCAAAATTGAGAGGAAGAAATTTTTCATATTTTAGGGCCAAAAATGGTGTCTCTTTTTTCTTTTAGGGGTCAAAGGGTCGTGGTCATTAAAAGGGATCAAAACCGAGAGGGAGACTTTTTCCCTTCTAGGTATCGGGAATTCTTTTTTTCTTTTGGGTTTCAAAATTGGAGGGGGATATTTTTTCTCTCCACTTTCAGTGATTATAATTGAAGGGGGGATTCTTTTCACTTCTGGAGGTCAAAATCGAGAGTGATTTTTTTTTCACTGTTAGGGGTCGAAATTTAGAGGGAATATTTTGTGGGTCAAAAAAGGAGAGACGTTTTTTTACTCTCTTTGAGAGGTCGAAACCAGAGTGGGAGGGATTTCTCACTCTAAGGGGTCAAAATCCAAAGGAATTTTAACACCTTTGGGAGTCTTAATCCAGGGGAATTCTTTTTTACTTTTAGGGGTCAAAATTGAGCCGGTAGATTTTTTCTTCACTTTTAAGGGTCAAAATCGAGGCGAAGATTTTTTACACTTAGGGATTAAAATCACGGAGAAAGATCTTTTTTAATTTTAAATGTCAAAATGGAGGGTAATTTTTTTCTCCTTTTGGTATCAAAATGAGTTGGTGTCACTTTTAACGGTCGAAATTCAAGAGATCTTTTTTTACTTTTTAGGGAATTCTTTCTTACTTTTAGGGGTCAAAATTTAGATGTAAGATTTTTTTTCACTTTTAAGAGTCAAAATCGTGGGTATTATTTTTTTTCTCTCACATTTTGGGATCGAAATCAAAGGGACTTTCATATCTTACTTTCAGGGGTCGAGAGCGGTAGTTTTTTTTTCAAATTTAGGGTTAAGAATCCACAGGGATTTTTCTTTTGTACTTTTAGAGGTCAAAATTGAGGGTATCTTTTATACAAAGGATTTCTTTTTTTTTACATTTAGAGGTTAAAAAAATCAATTTTTTGCCACTTTTTAGAGTTGAAACCGGAGGGATTCATTTTTTACTTTGAGGGGTCTTGAGTTATAGGAGATCTTCCTAATTGGGGGGGGGGTAAAGGGGCACCATCATTTTTTACTTTTAGGGGTCAGAATTGAGGGATAATCTTTTTTTACTTTTTGAGGGGTAGAAATCGAAAGGGAAGAATGAGATGTACCAACAGGAAAAAGGCTTAGCTATGGGATCACCAGTGATGGCAAATATATACATGGAGTACTTTGAGGAATTGGCCTTAGGAACATCACCACTAAGGCCAAGCATGTGGCTTCGATATGTAGATGACACCTTCGTACTATGACCACATCTGGAAGACCCACAGTTACTACTTGACCATGTGAACTCAATCAGAGCTTCTATACAGTTCACAATGGAAAAGGAGAGTAACAATAAATTAGCCTTCCTGGATGTACTGGTAACAAGATCGGAAAAAGGTTTCAATACATCTGTGTATCGTGAGCCAACGTTCACTGGTCAATATCTCAACTTCGCCTCTGACCATCCATAAGGCATTAAGAAAGGGATCGTCCGATGCTTACAGCACCGAGCAAAGCTAATAAGTAGTGACACTGACACATACCTCTGTGAGATGCATACCATAAGCAAGAATCTCCAGAAAAATGGTTACCCCAAAGGTTTAACTGTCATCACTAGAGAAAGGGGAGTGACGGAGGAGGATGACAATCATAAACCAACTACAGTCTGTCTCCCCTACCTTAAGAATGTGTCTGAGAAGATCCAGAAGATCTGCACCCCATATAATATCCGGGATGTATTCAGATGTAGATCAACACTACGCAGCTACCTCTCCCGCACCAAACCACCCACTGAGTTATCGAACAACTGGAACTGTGTATACTCAATACCGTGCAGCTGTGGTCACAAATACACAGGAAAAACATGTCGCCCCTCGAAGGTTCGGGTGGAAGAACACCGAAAAGTGGTGAGCAAAGGTGAAACTAACAAATCAGGTATAGCTAATCACGTATGGAGGGAAAACGGAGACCACCTTACCCTATGGAACAAAGTTGAGATAATTGATTAGGAAGAACACTGGAAGATTCGAAAATTGAAAGAGTCGGCCCATATGCTATGCAAGAAAAACTGCCTCAGAAATCTTAGCATTGAAATGGATACTATATGGGAACCTCTAATAATGTAAGACAGAGAACAATAACATCAAATACCAAAAACTGTCACCTTAAAGCTCCTAAAAATTAGCACCGGTTGTCCACATGGACACATAGCGTAGTGGTTACAAAATCAGACAAAATTACTGCAAGTAATCTGATCCCAGTGTGAGACAATATAATACTACTAATGCTGAGAGGGGAAGGCAGTCAATATATCCGTGTCGGTTAAAAAATGGGTTTGGTACGTTACACACCTACAAGATGATACCTGAAACGTTGATAGTCCGAATGATAATAGAAATAATAATAAATTAAGAAATATAATATATCAATATATATATCAATATGCATATATGACTATATATCAATACATATATCTACGTATGTTTCACTGTTAAATACATACAAAATGAAGTTGTTATAGAATAAACCTAGGAATAAATAGTAGATTGTGGATGCAAAAACCTGTGAAGCAAATCCAAAATCTACGGTATAAACATATATATATGTATATACATATATATATGTATATATGTAAGTATATGTATATGTGTATATACATGTACATATATGTATACATATATGTATTGATGTATATGTATGTACCTATATTTATGAATATATATTTATGCACATGTATTTATGCATATATATGTATATATATGTATACACGTATGCATATGGATTTATGTATATATATGTATATATATGTGTACACATATGCATATATATATTTATGCATATATATGTATATATATATGCATATATATATGTGGATATATATTTAAATATATAAATATATGTATATAAATGTATATATATGAACATATATATGTATATTTACATATATATATGTATATATATACATATATATATATGTATATACATATGTACATATATACATGTATATATATATGTATATATACATATGTGTATGTATGCATATGTATGATTATATGAATATATATATATACGTATATATATGTATATATATATGTATATATATATAGAAGCATGCATATATATGTATATACATATGTATACATATATATGAATATATATATGTACGGATATATGTGTACACATATATGTATATATATATATATATACGTATACATATGTATATATATATATACATATATGTATATACATGTGTATATGTATGTGTATGTATATATATGTATATGTATATATACATATATATGTATTTACATGTATATATAGATACATACATGTATATATATGTATATGCATATATGTATGGATATATATGTATATATATGTATATATATAGATGTATATATGTATGTATATATATGTGTATATATATGTATGTATATATATGTGTACATATATATATGTATATATATGTGTATATGTATGCATATATATGTGTATATATATGTTTATATATATGTATATATATATGTACATATATATATGTATATATATGCATATATATATATGTATATATATATGTATATATACATGTATGTATATATGTATATATATGTGTATATATATGTATATATATATGTATATGTGTATATATCTGTGTATATATATGTATATATATATATGTATATATATATGTATGTATATATATATATATATGTATATGTATATGTATGTGTGTATATATGTGTATATATATATGTGTATATATATGTATATATATGTGTATACATATGTATATATATATGTATATATCTATGTATATATACGTATATATATATGTATCTATATATGTATATATATATATGTATATATATATGTGTATATTTATATGCATATATATTTGTATATCTGTATGTATATATATGTGTATAAATATGTATATATATATATATATACGTATATATATATATGAATATATATATACCTATATATATTTGTATATATATTTATGTATATATATATACGTATATATATATTTGTATATATATATGTGTATATATATATGTATATGTATATATATATGTATATGTACGTATATATGTATGTATATATATGTGTATATATATGTGTATATATATGTATATATATGTGTATATATATGTATATGTATATGTGTGTATATATGTATATATATACGTGTATATATATGTATATATATTAGTATTTATTTGCATAGATATATGTTTATATATGTGTGTGTATATATATGAGTATATATATGTGTATATATATATGAGTGTATACATATGTATATACATATATGTGTATATATATATGTATGAATATATATGTGTAAATATACATATATGTGTAATTATATATGTGTATGTATATATATGTATATGTATATATAAATATATATGTATTCATATGTATATATACATATATATATATGTATATGCATATATAGACGTATATAGATGTATATATATGTATGTATATGTATAGATGTATATATGTATATTTATATGTGTATATATATGTATATATAAATATGTGTATATATATGTACATATATATATATATATGTATATATATTTATATATATATGTATACATATATGTATATATGTGTGTATATATATATGCATATATATATGTATATATATATGTATATATATATGTATATATGCGTGTATATATACATGTATATATGTATATATATATGTATATATCCATGCATATATATGTATATGTATATATGTGTGTATATATGTATATATATGTGTGTATATAAGTATATATATATGTACATATATATGTATATATATATGTATATATATATGTATATATATGCATGTATATATGTATATATACATGTATATATATATATGTATGTATATATATGTGTATATATATGTATATATATATGTGTATATGTATGTTTATGTGTATATATACGTATATATATGTGTATATATATATGTCTGTGTATATATATGTATATATATGTGTATATATATATGTGTATATATATATGCATATATATATGTATATACATGTATATATGTATATATGTATATATATATATAATCATGTATGTATATATATGTATATTCATATATGTATGTATATATATGTATATATATATGTGCATATATATGTTTATATATATATGTTTGTATATATGTGTATATATATATGTATATACATATATGTAAGTATGTATATTTATATGTGTATATACATGTATGTTTATGTACATGTATATATATATGTATATATATATATATGTATGTATATGCATATGTATATATAAATATGTATCTATATATCTGCATATATATATGTGTGTATATGTATGTATATATATATGTATATATATATTTATGTGTATATATATATATGTATATATTTATATGTATATATATATGTATCTATATATATTTATATACATATATGTATAAATATATGCATCTTTCTCTCTCTCTATATATGCATCTATATATATATATATATGTATAGGTATATATATACGTATATATATATAGGTGTATATGTTTATATATTTATGTATATGTATAAGTAGGTATATATATTTGTTTATATGTATATATATGTATATATATATGCGTATATATGTGAATATATATATGTATATATACATATTTATGTATATATATGTACGTATATATATGTGTATATATATGTATGTATTTATATGTGTATATATATGTATGTATATATATATACGTATATATACTTATATGTATATATATGTATATATGTATATATTTATAAGTGCATACATATATATGTATATATGTGAATATAATTGTGTATATTTATGTACATATATATATATATATTCATATGTGTATGTACATATATATATATATATATATATGTACATGCCAAATACATATATATGTATGTATATACATAGGTGAATATATGTGTAGATGTATATATATATATATATATATATATACGTATGCATATATATATATAGATGTATATATATATATGTATCACTTGCTTTGGGTGGGGATGATGTGCTCCTAATATGACTACCGAAGTACTACACCAGGAGAACGCCTGTTTGTACAGGGCTAACTGTTCTGAAAGGCCCAGCTGTATCTCTTGCTGTGGGTGGGATTGATGCGTCCCAACAGCTGCCACCCTAACAATACCAAAAAAAAACTCAAATAGAATTCTTAAATCCAAACAAAACCAAAAAACCTTCAATAAGAGGACAATGCTACACATCAGCATCTACAACGTCAGCACACTTTCAACAGACTCTCATCTGACCCATCTAGAAAACGAAATCAAAGACATCAATTAGGACATCATAAGTTTTAGCGAAAGACCAGGAGAAGAACTAATAGAATTGAAAAGCAAACATCTTCTGTACAATTACGAAAGAGAGAAAGTGAAACAGAGTGGAGTATGCTTTCTCATCAATAAAGTCCTCAAAGACAACGTGGTAAGCTACAAAGCTATCTCAGACTGCATGGCTAGTGTCGCCATACAACTGTCGAAGAGGTACAAGCTAAATGTCATCCTAGTGTATGCTCCCACTTCGGAATCAACCGAAGAAGAAATAAACAATTAAGATAGACGGCGAGTATCTGAGCAACCTTAGATTTGTAGACGACATAGCCCTTTTCACAGAGAACCTACACGACCTCCAACTAATGATAGATGAACTAAATGAAGAGAGCAAGAAAGTTGGCCTACAATTGAACTTCAGCAAGACGAAGATCATGTGCAACAACCACATCGGAGATAAAAACACTAAGATCAAAATCAAAGACACAGAACTGGAGGAAGTAGACCACTACATCTACCTAGGACAACGAATCTCCATGAAACCCCCAAAAGAAGGAGATATCACATGGAGAAACCACATGACAGCACAATACATTTGAGAAAAGACAAGAGTTAGGGACATCATAGAATCCATTAAAAATCTCAAATGGCAGTGAGCTGGACATGTTGCAAGAATGGCTGACAATCGATGGACATCGCGACTCACAACATGGATCCCCCCGAGCCCCCATGCGCAACCGATTCGGCAAAATGTTAGATGGAGAGACGAGCTAGACAAGTTCAGGAAGTACTGGCTCCGTGACACCCATGATAGAGAAGTGTGGCAAATCCTGGGGAAGGTCAATGTCCAACGTCGGACGCTAAAAGACTGATGATAATGATGATGATGATGATGATGATGATGATAACTTGAACTCCTTACTACAAGATACCAAAAGATACTTCAACGTCATCATGGGAGATTTCAACGCACAAGTAAGACAAGGAAACAAAAGCTGAGTCAGAAAATTCGGATACATTAGACGAAACGAGAGAGGTGAAGATCTGGTAAATTTTGCAACGACAAACAACTTCAAAATCATGAACACATTTTTCAAATAGAAAATAGACTTGGAAGAGCCCCAACCATGAAACCAAAAACAAAATAGACTACAATCTAACGGACAAAAGCCACATCATCAAAGTCATCCAAATCGTAAACCAAGTGAATGTAGGGAGCCACCATAGAATGGTAAGATGTAAGATGGAAAAAAAAAACACAAATTACGTACGATAATGTTCCACACTAGACCACAGCAACTGAACGTACCAAATAAACTCACCCCAGCCTTCAAGCTAGAATTGAAAAACAGATTTGATATCCTTACCGACGAAAATGACACCAACGTTAACGAACTCCACAATAAAATAACGGCCTCTCTATTAGAAGCAGCCAATGTGTTCAAACCAAGAAACACAGCGACCATTAGTAAAATCTCAGATGAAACCAGGAAACTGATTGAAAAGCGCAGAAACCTCAAACCACCAACGATCACAAGGGAGAAAATAGAAGAAATCGAACTGAACAAAACAATAAAGAAGAAACTGAGGAGACAAAAGAAGGTATACAGCAGCTATCATCAAGACCAACCTTGAAAAACGTCGAGGATTTAAAGAAATAAACAAAGCCAGGAAAAAAAAATAGATAAATAGCATTCTCGAAGCGAACGGAGACATAACAACTGATAGAGAGAATAGTTGAACGCCCCCAAGAATTTTACCAGGAACTCTATTCTTCAAAACACGGACAATACAGCATCGACCAGGATATACAAGATGCCGACAATCAGTTGGAAGACTTCCCGGAGTTACAACACGGGAAGTAAAACAAGCCATCAAATAAACAAAAAAAAAAAGTCCAACGACGGTCGTTAAAAGACTGATGATGATGATGATGATATATATGTGTGTGTATACATATATATGTAAATATGTATATTTGTATATATATGTGTATATACGTGTTCATATGTATATATATCTGTTTATGTATATATATGTGTATATATGTATATATATATATATGTATATATTTGCATGTATATATCTGTATGTAAATATATACATACATATATGTATATATATGTTTATATGCATATGTGTAAGTATATGTTCATGTGTGTATATATATATATACATGTATATATATATATATATATATATATATATATATATATGAATATTTATATACATATGTATATGTACACATATATATGGATTTATATATATGTATATATATATATGTGTATATATGAATATTTATATACATATGTATATGTATGTATATATATATGTTTGCATATATATTTCTCTTTCTATGTATGTGTGTATATGTGTGTGTGTATATATGTGTGTATGCATATATACGTATATGTATATATAGGCATTTAGCGGCCCCTCTTATGCTCTTTATTGATAAATTTGAAGGAACCCACATATATCCGGATATATAAAATGATTGCATTTTCCATATGGGATACATAGATGTTTTTTTTTCTCCATATAGACAGGAGATGAAGCCAAACTAAAGAATTTCTTTGTATTTGTAAGCTCTGCACACGATTCAATTAAGTTTTATTTCGTGACTTCTACTGATTCCATAGCCTTCCTAGACATCTGCCTGTACATCGATAGTAATAGAAACCTCCCAACCACTCTCTCCACTAATCTCACAGACACTCCCAATCACTTCCACTACAAGTCAGTCCACCCCAACACCTAAAAGAAGCCTACATTTTCCAAAAGCTCTTAGAATTAGAAGAATTTGCTTTACAGATAGTGAACTCAATAGACACAACCATAACCTATTGCAACATTTCATTAAACGAAGATGTTCCCTAGATGATACAAATAAAAAAAGGAACTGCAATACTCAGAGATGAAACCTTACGCTAACAATAATAAACCTGGCCACAAACCGCTTATAACCACCTTCAACAGCACATTCCCACATTTAGCGCACATTATCAATAAGAGATGGAATAACCTGACATTTAAAACAGATCTCAAAGAATTATTCGTAGATCCGTGTGTCATCGCCTACCGCAGACCCCAAAACATCAAAAACGTGATTAGCTGCAACAATATGATGAACAATAAAGTCTCGCATAATAAGATCCCTAAAACCGCTAAATTCTATCAACCATGCGATAAAAGAAAT
>OY735211.1:54754441-55056941 GCA_963457665.1 Thysanoteuthis rhombus
ATAAAAACAACATCATCTTTTTACTAACAATGACAAAATTGAAGCAACGCGAAGATATTAGAAGACACGTATAACAAACCTTTGCAGATCAGAAGAGAAACAAACAGCCAGCAAAATAAAAGGAAATAGCAGCCCATGTTTGTGAGAGTCGAATGGCAATTTGTGTAAAGAGAAACAGCAAGTGTATTTTAACACCTGTTTCATGAGGAAAACAGCTGCAAAAATATTATACAAAATGTTTTTTCAAGCAAAGTCCCGTTAATATGATTTAACAAATAATTGCTTTGAAACCTCGTGTGCAGTTGTTCCGAAAAGATTTATGACAACGAATCAAGAAATAGACAATGACCAGTATCAATGAACGACATGTTCTTGCAACAACCAGAGATGCCAAATCGGGCATTTTTCGGCTAGATGTAGCCGTAAAATATCCCCCTTTTCAACCGATAGAAATTTGCGATAGCAGATAGCCGCAGATCTGGCCATTAAAAATAATTAGTCGATTTAATTTAATTTCATAGCCAACTCAATATATATATATATTTAGTATTTCGATTCATAAAGTTAGCTGAAAATGGCAAAACATCAGAAAAATCTTTTTTCATTATTTTCATTATTTTTTTATACCCAGATCGATGAACCTTGAAACTTTTACTCTGAGAATATTTTTGGAGTCAGGTACTAAATTGTTTTCAATCAATCCACTACAAATCTACCAAGTAAATACACATTTTTTAAATTATTTGTTCTGACGTCTTATTATATAGTTATTCTATTTGACGATTGGGCTTTTGATTATAAAACTGTTTTAGCCATGAAGTTAGCCAAAGGTGTGAAAGATTTAGCAGATTTTAGCCAATTTTTGAAGCATGTCTAGCGGAAAAGGTCAAATTTGTGTTGACAACGCTGACAACAATCTGTTGGTTGCTTTAATTCCAGTAAATTCTAAGCATATCCAAATTATGATGTCATTCTTGTAAAATAGTATGAGAAGTAATATTTTAACATCTATGTTGAAGAATCAACCTTAGGTTCGTTAAGCTTTTGTTTTAATTCAGGATATTGGTGAAATGAGCTTTGTTACTAATGCATGAGAGAAAAATTCTTTAGGCCAGTTGAAAGATCACGGAGAAAGTTAGAATATTACATTGGTCATGAAATTATAAATATTCTTCTCTATTCAATCATTTGTCCTAGAGCTAATTGCAATTTTTTTTGCAAATACTCTTCGTCATCGTGTCCTTCCCTTGATTCCCTTTTGCAAAAAAAAAAAAAAAAAAAATTGGCGAACTTTCTTATTTACAACTTTATTCATCCTAATTCACTCAAACTCCTCCCAGTTGTTTGACTACAGTCGGCCATTAATAAAAGTTTCAAACCAAGAAGGAAATGTTGGTGCAATGTTCAAACTACGTTTTTCTAGCACGCATTATCCCTTCTAAAACAATTTTTTGCTTTTGCCGACATATTTAATATTTTCATTTACGTATTCTCCAAGATTGCTTATCACGTATATCACAGTAACAAATGCACAATCAATATTTCAGGACATTACATGACAGGCAAATCTAAAATTACTTGCCATTATTGTGTGTGCCCGTCATCAAAAACGTAACATATTGCCCGTATCTGTCAACAGACTTTCTTCTTTAGCGCCTGACTTTTCACCTTCATTCATTACATCACCCAACTGTTTGTTTTCAGCTCTTGAACAAAGTGAATAAGGTTGAAGAATCTTACTTAATTCAGTGAAAAACCATTCGGACAAAACTAACTTAATGTACTTTTTATTCGAAACGGTCAAATTAATTGCTCCCATTTTTACCACATTGTCAAATCTTTTAAGATATTACTGATAATAGGAAGAAAAATGAACGGACATTTCAGGAGACAAACCAAAGGGATTGGAGATGAGAGGACATGGACATACTTACGAAGTAGTGACTGAATCCTTATTAATTATATCAGAAACTATATTGAGGCCAAGATAGACAAGACACAGCAAAAGGGAAAAAGTCGTCTATACAGAAATAAAGTTGAAACCGGCAACCCTTGAAAAGTGAATGCTGCAAAAAGCCCCGAAAGAGTAGAAAAAAAGGCCGAACAGAGCAGGATAGATGATCCATTAGAAATTGTTCAAAGGACGAAGCTTTATCAGTAAAACTGAAAGAAAGTGGAACAATATCTGACCTTTATTAAGAAATGAAATTTGTTGAATATGACGCGCATGGAGCAGCTTATGTTCTCCTTGGGTCTTTTTTCGACATTTTATTCTCTTTCAATTTCATTCTGTTGTTTACTGGAACAGCAACATCTACCTGACAATTTCCTATTTGTTCACGATGACTAAGTCTGGTTTCCTGGCCTCTATTGAGCGACCTGTTTGCATTTCAAAATCCTATTGAATTTTATTATTTTTTAAATTCCCTACGATAGTGTGTGCATATGCCAGTGGTTTGAATATTCTATTTATAGGCACTCGCACAATTCCTTGTAGATCTCTGGTTTCCACTGGAAATGACTGATGATTTCGTCTCTCTCCGCACACGTGATATCTACTATTCTACTGGTCGTGTCTTCCATTGTCTTGATACACTTCTGGACTACTACCAATTGGGAACCCGATTCTCATTCCTTGTATCCTCTGCGTGACCATGCTTATCTCATTTAGTATGTGATTCCTCTCTTTTGTCTCTTGAAATATCAATCGCTTTGTTATTTTCACCATTTTTGGTTGTCTGAATTTTCCTTTCCGACATTCATTTTCTTGTCAGTTCTTTTGCTGCTTGAATCACAATCATCCTTTCAATAATCTGTTTTGTTCTGTCTCTAAGTCCTCTCACAGCTGATTTGACATAGTCCTTAATGCTGACGTCATTTTTCCTGATGACACTTTTCCAGGGCAGGGATTTATATCTTAGCGGCAACCCTGCCACCAGCGAAGAATTATAGCATCTTTTTATATGGGTTTATGAAGTTGGCATTAAATAAAACAATTTTGCGGAACCATTATCTTTTTTTGACGGTAAGGTTTGAACTTTCAAAACCCCCTAGCCTTAGGTGAGAAGACTGGATCCAAGGAAGGAGGAGGAGGTGGAGCAAATACCCTGTTTGAACGCCACCCACCCATGCAGCTTTTCAATTCCTTTCTTTTCACATATAATCTATCAACTTTGAGATGTTCAAGCATTATATATGGTCATCATTTTCCTTATTCTTTGATCCAACATTTTCAACCTCTCTCTATTTTGGCTAAGAAAAACGCTTCATATCATACGTCAAATATTGTTTATGTATTTATACCTTTTGATCAGGTTTCTAACGTTGAATTTCAGTTATTGAATGTTTCTTGTTCTCCTGAGAGTATTTTCTTTTTCATTGTTTGATCGAATCCATGTACAGTATTCCGAAATGTTAATAACATTCTTCTCTGCTCAGTATTTTGAACTCCGTTGCTGGGTATTTAGATCTCTTGCGTTTTTTCCTATTTTCTTTGTGCATCACCAACATTGCAAATTTCCTGATTGTGGTTAAGATTTTCAACTGATTGGAGTAACTCTTCTGACGTTCAGAGGTATTTTTCGCTGGCCTGGCATCGCTCTAGTAACTAATTCGAGGAAAGCGGTACTTAGTACCAAGACGATATTTTCTCCTGTGGATGTCAAATTGAGTTGATCAGGTTTGGTAGAGGTCGAATCGAGGTCATCTGGGTTGAGTTGTCCAGTGAGATACTGTCATGGCTGGCTGCTTGGCTCTGTGGAAGTTTACCTCCGGTTTTGTGCTGTAAGGTTTAGTAAGGAATTGGTTGCCGGACTAGAGTAAAGGAACTTGAATGGATTTAGTGACACTGAACGTGATGAAATCTGATAACTTTAGGGACGGCTAACATGGAACCTAACCAAGGGACAAACCTGAAATCTTAGAAGCATGCAACGCGTACATGAAAAAATCATGCTCAATCTCACATGGAGAGATCACAAGATAGTGCAGTATATAAGGAAGAAAACGGAAGTCAGAGACATCATAGAATCTATTAGAAAACTTAAATGGTAATGGGCAGGCCATGTTGCAAGAATGAAAGACAACCAATGGACATCACGACTCACAACATGGATCCTCAGGGATCACATGCGAAACCGAAGCCGACAAAATACAAGATGGAGACATGAACTGGACAAATTTAGAAAATACTGACTCTGCGACGCCCATGATAAAGAATTGTGGCGAATCCTGGGGAAGGTCTATGTCCAACGACTGACATTAAAAGACTGATGGTGATAATGATAATGACCGCTATAATTCAAAATACGACTTTTGCATTTGAAATACTTGAAATGTAATATTCAAAAGGAAGCTGAAAAACACTCACGTCAAAATGCATACTCATAAAAGTCTACATTCACTTTCTTATATATGTGTATATACCCCTTTTCCATGTTGTAAACAAAGTATCTGTTTGAAAGGAATAAATTAGCCTGGCACTAGGCCCTCAGCCGTAAGTTCTTCTACTCAACTTTAATGTGGTGGGAGCCTCAACGTCATCTCAATTAATATCGAACACTTACAATATACACTAGTATGCTGTTGTCGTTTACAGATGTGTATCCAGGTGTCTGCAGGTTATCTGGGATCTACTCAATGAATTTTCTCATAGATTTCTTGAGACTCACCAGTTCTGTTATTAAGGTAGTTTCGGCGTTCCAAAGCTGAGGTCCAATCACTGAGATCGACTCATCATTGGTTTGGTTTGTAGCGCCCCACACTAGAGTTGGAATAGTGGCGCGAATACCTCTTCGTTCACTATATCTCTGAATTTTTGAAATGAGGTATTATTATTTCTATTATTATTCGGACTATCCTCATCTTGGTTGTTTTTCATACAACGTTTCGGCCATTATACTCTACAGCCTTCATCAGGTATCATCTGGTAGGTGTGGGGAAGTAACGAACCGAACCCTTTATTTAACCGACGGGGGTATATTGACCGCACTCCCTTCTTAGCATTAGTAGTATAATTATTGTCTAACCCTGGGATTGAATCTAGAACCATCAGATTACTTGCAGTAATTTGTCTGATTCTATAACCACTACGCTATGTGTCCATGTGGACAAATGGTGCTAATTTTTAGAAGCCTTAAACCTCAGGTGGCAGTTTTTGGTATTTGATGTTACTGTTTTCTGTCTTTCATTATTAGAGCTTCCCATATGGTATCCATTTCATTGCTAGGATTACTGAGGCTGTTTTTCTTGTATAGCATATGGGCCGACTCTTTCAATTTACGAATTTTCCAGTGTTCTTCCTGATCACTTATTTCAACCTCGTTCCACAGGGGTAGGTGGTCTCTTTTTTCCCTCCGTACGTTATCAGCTATACCCGATTTGTTAGTTTCACCTTTGCTCACCGCTTTTCGGTGTTCTTCCACCCGAACCTTCAAGGGGCGACATGTTTCACCTGTGTATTCGTGACCACAGCTGCACTGAGTATACACAGTGCTTGATGTTCGATAACTCAGTGGGTGGTTTGGTGCGGGAGAGGTAGCTGCGTAGCGTTGATTCACTTCTGAATACAGCCCAGATATTATATGGGGTGCAGATCTTCTGGATCTTCTCAGACACATTCTTAAGGTAGGGGAGACAGACTGTAGTTGGTTTATGATTGTCATCCTCCTCCGTCACTCCCCTTTCTCTAGTGATGACAGTTAAACCTTTGGGGTAACCAATTTTCACTGTTGAAAAATGAGATTTTTGCAGTATCAATTATGTAGTGTTCTCTCTCTCTCACACTCTGTGAGGAAATAAGGTTCAATTTACGAAGTCTTTCCCAGTGGGACAATTCCGTGCTGCCACTAATTCTGCTGGTAAAGTGCGTCTGCACACCTTCATTGATTTGGATATCGCTTATTTTTTTTATGGTAGCCAAAGCGGGTGGGGCAATATTCCATCCTATTTCCTATCTTTATTTATTGTGTCAGCATTGTTTTTCGCACTATGATCACTGAACACAACCAAGCACCCATCTAATATTCATCTAGCTTTATTACATATCATGTTTATATGAGGAGTCCATGAGACTCATGGGTTTATGTGTATTCCAAGGCCTATAACAGTGTATTTTGATTTTATAAGTTGTCTGCTCTCTATTTAATAAACTAAGTACTGTTCTGTGGATGGAAGTTCTTTTATCAGTTTAGATATTCCAGTTAAGTGAGACTGCAGTTCAAATCTTTGTTCCTGTAGAGACGTCTTATTTCCTCTTGGACATTTTGTTGTGCTTGTAATTGTAGCCAGAAGAGTGGTTACATCTTTTGCTTTGGCTATTTCTTTTCAAGTCAAAAGATATGTTGGACTTGAAAGTAATGGCATTATCGGATTACTCATAACGCCCCGATAGTTTTTATGCTTTTATTTTGTTTTTGAAAACATTATTTTCAAAATGACAAATATTTTTTTACTACTTTTCCATCACCTATTTTTCTACTTTTTGTTTGTGTTATTTTACTATTGTTAACGAGGCCGGTCCAAGGAACTTCCAATACAGATAGTCACCCAGGGCGCCAAGTGTGAGATGCGCCTGTTATGTGTCTTAGACTGTGGGTCTCTTCAAATACAAATGGGAAAATGAATGATTCAGAATAAAGACAATCAAAATAGGGATAATCCCTGATGTGAGGTCAGATTTTTCAGGAATTTGTGACAGTTCAATACTTTCTATTGCTGTGGAACAAAGAAAAACAATTGACAATTCTCACAACTGAGAACAAGCTCATTCAATTGATGCCTTGTAATTTAAATTATTGATACTTAGTTTCAATCAGAATAGTATATATGTATTTTTTTCTTGCTACGAATAAATGACATTTATTTATTTATCTTATTTGCTATAAATAAGTGACAGATTCAGCTTGCATGAGGCACCAGGAACCCTAGAGCTGGTCTGGATAGTGCTATTACTACTACTATTGTAAATATTTGCAATGCTTAGCCTCTTCTGACACAAGGCCACGAGAGTACAACGCTCGGTGATTGGTAGCCCATCTTGCTAATGATCACTGTCGGTGCCTTCGATCTTTGTTCTAATAGGTCAACATTCTCAGATAGTCAAATTGAAGCATAAGTGAGAAATGAACTCTTAAGCAATGACTTGCATCATTAGCAGGGTTAACTCTGTCGTTGCTTTTGCTGCTCTTCCCCTCCCCTTGGTTTCCTTTTTGTGGATTATTGTTGGAAACCAATGATAACAAATCTCTAAGATCCAGCACTTTTCTTCATATTGTTCTATGTACTTGTTGAACATCTTAGACACAACAGACTTGGATTCATTGCACAATTAGATTTAGCTGTACAATGGTTCCAATTGTTTATGTCTTCTTCTTCTTTGTTGTAGTCTTCTGGAAGGAATTTGGAGCTGCACCAGTTATCTAATTGAACAGTATTTTCTATTTTTCTCTCCTTCCTCTCAAATTCACGCCGTGATCTAATGGTGCAACTATATCTGATCTGATATTCTGAATATACCATGATTTAAAAAAGAGAGGATAACAAGCACTATTTGATTAGCTTCGATACTATTATGTCAAGACACCTAGTTGCAGATTAAAAACCATGAGACTAGATAAATCACGTAATTGATTGGTTTGTAGTTTCCCATTTTTCTTTTTCGTTGTCAGGAAGTAAGAAGCCTGCAGAGATGATTTAGCCTAAGAAGTAACATATGCGTTCTCTCAAATATTATCATCAGTTGACAATTCTATTAACTTGGACAGTGATTATAGATCTTTTGATACAAATCCTGAAAAATTACTGAGTGCTTTCCACGAAAAGTTAATCGAGAATAACGGTTTGATGATTTTGAGCTTTGCAAAAAGGATTAGAGTTGTCAACATATAGATTTGGTAACATTTGGCTATCAAACGACCGTTGCTCAGCAACAAAGTTTAAAGCCTGATCTTTTTTTCAAATAACATTCACTGCCTCGAACTATGATTACACCAGGCTATTGTTTTTTCCAGAAAAGTAGCCTGGTGTAAATTTGCGTTTTCAATTTTTTTTCAGCTCTTCTAGTTAAGAGTGCAAGATAACAAATGGAATCCCAAAATGAAGTTATACTTTCTTTTTTGTGTATAGTCTTTTCCGATTGCGTCCCACGGACACCAATTGGTTAGCTTTTTGCTCCATCTATCTTCTTCTCGCTATGTACCGTGTCCATCTCGATTCTTGTTGCTTAATTAATCGTAGGATATCATTCACCCTTGGTCCTCTCTCAAATCCATGTAGAAAGTATTATTTACTTCTGAAGCATATTGGCAATTTGCTTTTCATTATACTCCATACCGAATACTTCCCAGCCAATCGTTATGTACCTTCTCATTTCATTTCCGTGGTCTTTCTCTAGCTTTATCGTATGACCCATGTAAATGCATTCCTTAACTTTTTCTAAAGCTCCACCCTATTTTCTTATGATCTTTTGGGGACTTTATTATTAAACATTACTTTTGTCTTTGTTCTGTGCGTATCTCTAACCATATTTTTTATTTTTTCTTCTACTCATCTGACGCAACATATTCTGTATATCCTTTGCATTATTGCACAGATACTTTCTTCAGACGGACCGATCACCTGAGTTTCAGTTCGGTATTTTCTATTAAGCTTCTTAATAGAAAATACCAAACTGAAACTTCAAGGTCAAAGGTCAAAAGATTTGGCATTTTATCTTAGGTCGATAACACTCTTCTCCTGCATCTTATTTTTCTTTCTTTCATCATCGAAGGCACAAAAGGATATTTCAATCAGATGACTGGCGATGGAACGCTGCACGGAATGGGTTTAGCAAACCAGAATTTCTTCAGATTCACTTTCCGAGTCACCGACAACTGCACCAATTTAGCCCCCCCCTTTGCAATTATACCGAATACCAGTCGACTTAGTCGATTTATGCTGAATTTTTAGATAAACTGTATTCTTGCTTGTTGATGATTAGGTTCATTATTAGCATTACCTTTTATTATTATTTTATTATTATTACCTTTATTTATTATTACCTTGTTCTTTGGAAGATTCATATCTGCACTTCTATCTTTTCAAAGTTGTACATTGGCATTTGAAACTGATACAACTGCCGAACAATTATTTCCAAAGTTGTTTTTTTAGAACAATCTTCTTAAAAAACAGGACAATCATGTGCTTTCTGTTGGTTTATCTCGTACATAATTAACAGTTCCCTTAGAAAGATCAAAGATAATTTGTGGCTGTTATCTGCTTTTAGTCGATCTGGCGACAGAAAGAAATGTTTTGGTTGCAATATGTTGCCTTTATATCTTGAATTGTCATCTAGGCTAACTGCATAGTCAAGTTTTGAAGATTGAATGCTTCGGTATCATTCTTTAAAAAAATATCAAATTAGAATTTCCCACTCATAAATTCTACACTAATGAAAAGAGCTGGGTTGTGAAACTGAACTTTCCCAGAATTATACAATAATCTAAAAGTGAAACTATAGTCCCAACCGGTAAATTACCGATTTTCTTCCAAAAAGTTTTTTTCATGATGAAAAAGCTGAATCATTGGTCAGGATCCTATCCCTTGCTTTGGTTGAGTGCATCCCCCAATATCGTTCTTATAAAAAAATTGAATGTATCTAATCCCCAAAATAATCTGAGTGGTTCTTATCATTTTGCCCATGCACCCTTTCCACCATATTTCAGAATTCCATTCTTCTCTTCCAAGATTTTCTGACTCAAAAGAGGCATTCCATGTTTATAGTTTGTAGAAAGACCAATATATTAACAGTTTGTTTCTGCGAATCTGTGGCCCCAGTCCCCAAACCCTGAAACCCTAAAGATTTTCCCAGGTAGGGAATTCCTCCCCAGTTGAAAAATCTAAACTATTAGCATTACAGGATTTGACTTTGGCCTCAACTATTAGAAATCAAACGTTGTACATTTCTGAAGGGCTATCAAGTTATCTCCCTTCAAAACACACTCAACTGCAAAGGTCCTCAACTCAATCAGAATTTTCTCTAGGATACAACACAATTGCTCCGTCTGGCTCACAAAACAATCACACCTCGTAATCACTAAGGTTAGACGACGTCGTACAGCGACTTCAGGCAAACTAGATAGCGTTGATGCCGTAGTGGGGTTTAATGTCATGTCATGCGATTGAGTAGGTGCTGTCATAGGTTCAGCAGAATGAGACAAGTGCATGATGGAAGCACACAGCGGAAGTGTACGTTCAAGGTAATGCTGTATGATGTGACTGTGACGTATAAGTATATTCACGATTTGATGAAATTTCATGATCGACAGAAGTTGTCAGATGCTCAAAACCATGCTTAACTGATGCCTGTAACAAGATGTCTCTGGATAATCCCATTATATACAGATATCGAATTCTAAACTAGATCAGTGACGTCGAGTATTGTTCCAGGGACCCATCCCCGCCCCGGTCGTGGTTCGTAGCCCACACAAACTCACCAGAGATGAAGTTCATCAGCTTTTGAGCAAACATGGGTCTTGAGCATGTTGGTAACGTCAAGTAGAGTGAGCTTCAATTCAAAGTCAAAGGAGCGGCGTAATTCATGATTCCTCAACAGTTCCGCAGGAGACTCGAGAGTAACAGAGTAGGGAATAATCCTGTAAGTAAATAGGAACCGATTCAGTTGAGTTTGTGTCACGACTTTGGACTGACTGATATTTGAGTGCCGCTTCGTAAATTTTGAAAGCTTTTTCAGCGCAGCCATTGAATGACGGTTGACAGGGCGCTTTGGTTACAAATCTGATATCATTTAAAGATATGAACCTATGAATTCATCATGCACTAAAACATAATCTTTATCTGATATGTTTAGAAGGCCGTGTGTTACGAAGGAAGATCCAAGTTTTTCAACGGTTCAATAGTTGGAGTGCTCGTAGAAAACCCCCAACCCATTTGGAGTAAGTGTTGTTGCTTTTGGCTCTGCTCCGGTAATATATTGCAATAGGACGGCAGAAATTGATCCCAACATTATATCCTAGCAGCAGTCATGGAGGAAAATGGGTTTGTTTTCGGCGAGGAGCCCCAAAAGAGGCTAATGGTCAGTGATAATAGTAAACGTGACTATACAGATACGGATGAAATAGAGCAACCCCCACATTCTAAAATGCCTCTCTTAATTTGCCTTAAAAAAAAAACAAAACTGTTAACGATGCCATTTTACTCACATCGACAATATAATGATTTTTGAGATTCATTGATTTTTGAGGGTCCCCTAATGCCCATATATGGTAACGCTTATGTGCTGCCCGGATGTAGCACTTCAACCTTCCGTTTATTTTGTATGTCTGGGTTTTATAACGATTTTATTCTCAGTTATACATTTTGCAGTCAACCAAAATATGATTAATCACATTGTGAACGTTTTGGGATGATTGCAGGTCGCCAGGGGCATATTTCTGATAATTTTTTTTACTTAAAAAGCTATACTTCAGCAGTGACTGTACGCAATTCCTGAACAAGTTTTATGTTATTTTTATTCCAATTGTCCATGTAATCAATAAAAAGTAAAATAATTATTTATTACTGCTTAATCCCAAACAGAATTAGAATTCAAGAATTCTGTCTGTGTCCACTTCGTCACACGTTCTTATGAAGTTGCTATTGACATTTGGATGTTCCTTATAGTATCTACTTTTTGATACGTTGCCTTTTATTCATGCTGTGCCGTTGCAAGCCCAAACACCCTTTCAGCTGCATCGTTGATCAATCACAGTATGTCTTTCATCAGATGACTGCCACGTAGACACAGGTTTCTACTGTAACTCATTGTCTGTATTGAGGAAATCAAACAAACTGTGTCAGAATAACAAAGTGTGTCAGTCGTGAAAGAGGATGAAGCAGATCCAAGTTGCTCGTTTCTTAAAGCCGTGGCGTTTTTTGTTCTATCTTCAACTCACGTACTGAAGAGTTCAACTTCTACCAACCTTTCAGCTAAGCACTAAGTATGGCTTAGCATTTTTCTCCAAAACAGCTTTGGGACTTAGTTAAAATTCAACGCCATAAATGTTGGCCATGAAACAATAGTACAGGCTTAAACATTGAATTTTAATCAATGTCCATCAAATTCAACACATAAAACACTTCTGACATCCATTGAGCATGCATACAGGAAAAGAGGGTCTCGCAGCTTCAGCTCAGAATATTTCTGTCGAAGAACATTGCAAAGAAAGACGGAGCTTCCCTAATTGTTTTCTCATTTTTGACTCAGTTGTTGAGAAAACTCTTGACCCCATCAATGTATCACAGTAGAGTGCAATTATCTCTTATTTTCAGAATATGAAGACTTTTAGTCGAGATCTGATCATGATTTACATAACTTCTCATAAATTATACAGTGATCTTGGAAGAGTCTATTTATAAAAAGGTGGGTTAGCCTTTTATTTTAGAAATTGATACTGTAACATTCCTTTTCATAACATTTTCAAAATGATTTGTCATAACCTGTTTCCATTTCAGAAATTTTCAGTTTGTGGTGATTCTATAAACAGTTTAAAGCCTTAAGTTCTAACCATTTCGCAATGTATTTGGGCAAATTTACCATATTTCAAGCCTACATAGCAGATAAATGCATTAAGATGCATAGTGTGGCATATTTTTGGCTCTTTGTATATTCAAATTTAGCCCAAACTGTTAAAAATGTCTTTATTCATGCCTAATGTACAAGAAATTCCGGAGAACACAGTTCTTGCTCTGCCTAATCAAACGTGGTCTGTCTGACCTCTATCGCTATGGTACACAGCAATCTATGTAAATGTTATAACAGAGTTGTTAAATTAGGCAGAAGTGGCTGTGATAATAGTTTAGAATAATCGCAAAGAATGACTTCATCTAGCTCAAGTGCACCAATGACTGCTGAAAATTCTTTTGGCACTGGAAAGACAACGAAATGGTGTCAAACTCAATGTTGACTTTATTAAAGTAATAAGTCAGACTTGGAATTTAAGATGACTGAATGTAAGACATGAAGAAGAAAGAAAGTGAAAAAAGAAAACTGATTCCGTGACGTCATGTCGTGTCGAATCGCGTTTCTGAGTTCTCGGTATTTTCTTTCGTAAACATTGAATTTCTGTTGGGAAAATATTATTTTTATATAGTAGCAAGCGTATATATTTTATCTATTTTTCGGTGAAAATTGCCTTACTAGCAAGGATGTCATTAAAATATTAAATATGATTATAGAACCATAAAACAATATAAAACATATGAACTTAAAAAAGGCAGTGAATATTCGTCCATGATTTTATCTATAATTACAAATAAATTTCAATTTTCAGTAGTTTTCATAGCCGAAGGCCGTTCTGCTAGACACCGGCAGATCTTGATTCCAACAGGTAACAAAACATTTTTTCATTTTTCCTCTTTTCGAGGTCAGTGATGCATTAACCATTAGGCTGCGCAGGCCTTTCCCTTCTTTCTTTTGTCAAACTTTTACTATTAAGTTTTTACTTTATTTTCGTATATAACAATGCTAGATCACAATGGCCCCCCAAAAAAGGAGTGACGTCATGCATGAATAACAATGACATAGTAACATATGCGAAAACTGATGACGAATTCACTCCCATTTCTGAAACCCAACTCAAGTTGACCTGTTCTGCTAAACTTGGCAAATCCTATTTACAGGAACTATGGATAAAAGAGTTTGAATGAGACATGTACTTTCGGAATGATATTGTATGGATGGATTCTGTTTTGATTATTTTTAAGCTTTTAATGAAGCAAAGGAATTTGACCTTAGCGCAGCCAAGCTTGTATATTTTAAACTCCAAGTAAACTACCTCGTATGAAGCTGAATTTCAAATTCTTGCCCGTCACTAAAATGCGTACAAATGGTACATGGCTCAAACGTTTTCCCATTTAGCGCTGGAAAATACCCTTGGATTAATGAATTCCAAAGTGGTGGTGTGTAAGTCGGAAAGTACCCGAGAGTCGTCATTCAAAAGCAACTGTTGATAAGCATCACTAAAGTCAAGCGTCGTAAATTTTTCATCCTCATTCAAGGTTGCATGCAGATCTTCAGTTCTGGGAAATGGATAGTTGTCACAAGGGGTTAATTTGTTGACAGTTTGCTAATTATCCTCATAGAGTCTTATTATTCCATCATCCTTTACAACAGGTACCATTGAAGGAGCACATTCTGAATGCTTTACATACCGATAAATATCTTCACAACCAAATCAATCAGCATACTTCTCTTTTAGAGGAGTCAATTTTTGTTGCAAGACTATATCTGCATTGCTTATGTGCAAAATGCTCAATAGTTTCTCCTTATTTAGCTAGAGGTGTTGCAGCCTATTTTGACCTATCAGAGTTGGTCCTTCCCCAGGGGAGCGCATAAGCAATTTCTTTCTGACTGTCATGAGTGGCAGATATCCCAATGGCCCTAAGTAGAATGATAGTTTCACCAGTGTAGAAGCGAAGTTTGTCATAACTTGGCCGGATTTGAAGAGGGACCGGTGACTCGTTGCAGTTGGGACAGGGTATTTTCACTTAAGACTGACTGAAAACTGCCTTATCAACTTCCACTGGCAAAGTGAATCCATTGACACATACATTCGCAATAATGGGCTGAATAGCGTGTTTTCTCCAATTTATACATCTTCATCACTGTTACGGGGTCTGTTACAGGTATCAAGAGATTATCTGATCTTGTATTCTTGTAACTCATTTTATGGAGAAAGTTAATCACTTCTTAAAATCTTTCATTCTTTCATGACGATCAACAGTGGTTACTTTGCAGCAACATGGAACGCAAGAAAGAAGGCGTTTATATGTATTTGGTAGTAAGTAACAATGGATGAAAAGCGTCCGGAATAAGTTAAGAGAAAGAACTAAATAAACCATCAGGATAACACTGCACAACATATATCTTCAGGCAAAAAATGTTACATTATTACTGAGAGGTTTTGATTCATCTGCTGTCTTCGCCAGGTATTGCACAGTCAGACAACTATTCATTCTGATTTTAAAGGTAGTCTCTAAAAAAGCTTTCTCTAAAAAAATAAATTCCCTGGGGGCAACAAAACGCACATACAGCAATTCTGGGTGGAGCTCTGAAGTTGGCTGAAGGATGGTAGAAGATAATGGTACAAAACAGTAATTATGTTTTTGAATTAATTCGATGTCAAAGATAAAAACAATGTCTTTTATTTTTATTTAATAAACTGAACAAACTCATTCGACATTCAACATTTTTTTCGACAAAATCAATTTCATGCATAATACTCCGGGGAGGATTAACATTTTCAAGGCCTTGGACTCAAGCCTATGAAGTCTTTAGAACTATTTGCCATTAATTATACTAAGTCTTCGACTGGTAAGAACAAGCAATTTTGTAGAAATATATTCCCCCAAAAGAGAAGATTTTGAAGACACCAAGAGTAGATTGGAGATGCAAATCGAGATGTGTGATAGAGTGTTATTTACATTTCGATTGAAGTAGAAATACTAATTACAAAATTACTATTATATTGAGGCCAATGAGGAAATTTGACTGATTCATAAATTGCTGGGTTTAGTGATGCGGATAATTCTCACCATAAAACAATGAATGACTTTTGAATTCACTTTTGCCAAAAAAATGTATACTTTCCAAGGTCCCAATGCAAATACTATTTTAAGGAGATTTAGGTATATATGTGTAGACAGACTCCCTTCCAGTCAAGACAGATATTGGTTTTTCAATGAAATGAATACTTGGGATTGCACAAACCATTGCAATCAGACATACCAAGTGGGATTTAAAAGAAAAATATTTCGGAGATCAATAACGAATTCTTTATATAAAAGATAACTTCACATACACACACACACACACACACACACACACACATATATATATATATATATATATTAAATGATTAAACGTTTATGTACTCTCATCTTGATTTATCAGGAATTTAATCATTTACTTGATATAGCAAAATTAACCCTGAAAATGCGTTGTCTTCTGTTGAAGTAAATGTTTATTTGGTACTTTGATATTTTAATGAAAATGATTCTAGTGTCTCTCTTGATTGAACTGAGTAAAAACAAAAGAAAAAAAATCGGTAGCCAAGGAACCACTGATTCTTTTACTCTGACCAAAAATACTTTTCCAAGCAAAGGTAATTATTGTTAACCCTTGATTACTTCTTTTATCAAAAACGTTTGGTTTATTCCATATTTCTCTCACCCAAGTTTATTCACTTAGGTAAAGAACATTTATTTTTCTAACTCAAAAAATAATTTCAGTGATCAAAAACAATCTTTACTATGAGCATTTCGCAAGCAAAGTATCCTGTTTCTCAGGATGAAATCAATTCTTTTCCTTTTACTGCTAAAGATGATTAGGAGTAGTTTGGTGTACTGGTTCCACGTAGTCATGTTGTACTAAGCATCTTGTCCCCATTTTGTTGACCATGAAGCTGAGATATAATATTTTCTGCACACCTCGTTATGAAGCTCAACGGTACAGACTTCGTGATGGGATAGTCCTCTTAGTTCTTTTCCACAGACTGTCTATAATATAAAAAATAAAGCTTTTAAAGTCTGTCTGATCTTAGTATACATTATTTTACAAAGATTTTTTTCAACGAATTATGTTATAATGTATCCATCACCTAGCAACAATTTTAATTAGTTGGTGTAAATGCGATAATGCCATAATTCTAATCTCGTGTATATGAATGTGTTGAAAAAAGATGAACTCAGTGGCGAGTCATGATGAATATATTGCAACCAATAGAATGTCCAGCACGGTGATTTGGTGCGGGTGACAGATGGTAAACACTAAGATAAATCTTCCTAAAGAATTATACAAAGTAATTTATCATAGTTAAAAGAAGGAGCCATTGGAATTTGTCCACTCCAATGAGATTTCAGCTGTTGGATTTATGCATTCATCTTATTATCAAAATTTTAGGCGGGTCACTCTTTGTTATATTACCCAAACCCAGTGTTGCAATCAGGTACCAGGAATCTCACCAATGTTTAACGTATTTAGCTCTTGAGGAGCCAATGAAAGAGCTGTCAGGTGTCGCCTGCATAACGCCAGTTGCCGTTTTTTGTCTAATGTTCAGATAAGGGTTATTATACAACAACCCTACCTTTCCCCCGCCCTTAAAAAGTCTTGGCAAAACAAACTCTCATAGGTATTAACAGCTTTAGATATTGGAACAGCTTGTTTCAACCATTTCTTCTGCCCACATTTTATCTTCTGTCCCACTAACCCTTTCCCATACAGCCCCCTCAATATCTCATCAAGGTATAAATACATCCAGACAGTCGGGATTTGATAGTTCGACCGAGGTGGTCAGCTCTGTTGTTATCAAAGAAGAAACATATCAAGAAATCATCACCAGACAATAAGAAGGCAATCAGTAAAGAGAGGATTATTCTTAACAAGTGGCGGTTCTACCCGTTGCTAACACAAGCCACCATGGAGAGGGTTCGAATATCTGCTGCTACGTTTTTGGGCGTACTGGTAATCTTCTCAATGACAGTATCACTTGGAAAGGCCCAGACAGAAGGGTAGCTATATAATCCTTTCTATATATTCATAGAAATGAATATTTCCTTTATTTTATTCCACGTAAAATTTCATAATCCCAAACTGTCAATCGGTTTTTATAGTATTTTAACTTTATGTTATGTGTGAACTGTGTATTATATTTTGCAAGTGATCTCATTTCTCTTTTTTTCTTTGAAATCCAAAATGTCTCTATCTCTCTCCATGTGTACAAGCACAAATGTGTATTGAAGGTCCTTTTTAGAAAATATCTAAATTCTTTCTTCAGTTTCATAGACTTTTAATACTAATACGCTAGCAGACCAGCAGAACATTACCATTCATTACAATTAGAGGAAATGAAGTAGAGGCATTTACCTCTTTAATGTATTTCACACAAACCAAGTTCTTTTCATTTTACAAGCCTGCGAATCTGATAAAAGGATATAGTCATACATGCAGCACCTTATTGAATCACCCAATTTGCTAAAACCAAACACAAACTATCCCACAACTGAGTTACGATTGATAAGTTTTACGAATTTTTTGTCTGAGAATTTATTAATTCAGCGGTTGCAAGGTATGTAAATGTTAAGAGTATTCCTTAGCTTTTTTACTCCTAGCAGGTATATAGGATTTAATAAATTAACATGGAATACTGAAACATTTTTCAATGATCACTACACCTGCACATAACGCAAAAGCTAAAAAAGAGGCTTTGGGAAGCAAATATACAAATGATTTGATAACTCTTCTCTTATAGCTATTTTAGCAATATAGAGTTATAGATTTTGATGCACTTTTTTTAGATAACAGCTTGAACAATTAAAGAATTCACTGATGCTAAAACTTTAAAGTCAACCATTATCTCTAAAATATGTTGCATTATATTCTGTAACAATAGGAATAACGTGGATTACGGAGAAGTACCCGTTTCATTATGCTTAAATAAACACACATAACTTAGTAAATAAATATCCTATCAATTGTTCATTTCTGATGAAGAATTATCATTTAGGTTTTCAGATATTGATTATCGTTAATTCCATGGGGTTCATATGACGATCTTTTAAAATATGAAAGATTTGCAAAAACGTTGATTGTTTTTCCTAAGAAACATATATTTACTTTTAGTCATTAACACCAAGTAGCTGAAAATCGGTCCTATGGACGGGATTTCGTGGTAGTCCCTCAATAAGACTTCAAAACTATGAGGGGTACTTTGATTCAATACCTCTAGCTACAATACAGAGTTTTGGTCATATGCAGATAAACGGAATCAGACTTTTAGTATCAGATAGAAATCTAATGATTATCATCGGGGTGAATTCAAATGCAGACCCCATACCATTGTTTGGGAAGAATGTTTCTTATTTCATTTCGCTAAAAATATCCCCGGTGGTCCCAATAGTACACACGATGAGTTTCACGGGGATTTGTGGTGTGATTTTCTGAGTTACGCTGTCACATACAGACAGACGTGCAGTCATCTGGTGAATAGCGGGATCAATCTTTATTAACGAAGACTCTTAACTGTCATTTTCCTAAATCTAGAATAGTAAAAACATGCAGCAGGGTTCCATTATTAATAACAAAAAAAATTGTGGCCATAGATCTGGTAGTCCTTGAGTTATGTGACGACAGATATTTGGTGAATTATAGTTAGAAGATTAGATTGTGAGATTTTTAAAAAATAATCAAAAATAAAGTAAATCTAAAATCGTTGTTTTAAGCATATTTTGCTTATTTGATTTATTTGTGCGAAGAATACAAAACATATGCGTAGACACATGTGTACTGATTAAATGATAAGCCAATCGACCAGTTAATTTCATCTTATTCTTCTGTACAAACAAGTGTAGCAAATACTACATTTTCAAAACTAATAGAATTACTAGGAAAACATTATGTTGACTTCAAGAATTCCGTCAGCTCAGTGTAAATCTCCAAAGTCACCGATGCAATCACACACCAAGGAGTAGACCCGGTATATGTCAGAGTACTTCAGCATATCTACCAACTTAGCAGCTCCTTTATCATGTCACATAAAGACTCAGAGACAAAACAACACCTGCTCACCCAAACTCAGCTTGCCTAGAAATGATCTTCCGAAATTCAGAAATTCCAAATAAAAGAATCAAAATAGACAGTGAATACCTAAATAACCTAAGGTTTCTGATTTTCTCATTACTGAGAACCTTCATGAACTCCGAAGAATGTTAGACGAATTGAATGAAGAAAGCAAGAAAGTTGGTTTCCAAATAAACTTCGGTAACAAAATGTCATGTAAACAAATATGCTAAATTTTGGAAAGAAGGGTCTATAACTAATGTATCCTCCCGATAGTCACTTATGGAGCTGAAACATCGAACCGAATTAAACGATTGACTCTAAAACTGAGATCCATGCAACGTGCACAGAAAAGGGCCACATGAAGAGATCACGGGGCAGCAGCACCGTATGTTAGAGAGAAAACAGAAGTTCGAGATTTCAGAGAAACCATTTGAAAATCTAAAGACAATGAGTATGCCATATTGCAAAAATGTCGACCGCTGGACATCACGACTATATGCAGAACTGTGTCTTGTAGAAAATAAGATGATGCAACGCCATGGAAAGGTTCAAGAGTTATTTGCGAATCTTTGGGAGGGTTTATGTCCAAGGACAGATGCTAAAAGACTGATGATGACGATGGTGATGATGATGATGATGATGATGATGCAAAGTATTATTCGACGATCCTTTCAACTGATTAAACCGATTCTTGAAATCTAAACGTATTAAATATGTCCACTCAGTATAGGACGAGCTAAATTTACAGTCTATTGCATTAAGTTCTAATACGAATAAAAAGTTGTAGATATCACAAAATACCTTTTTATGTTATCATAATTTGTTTAGCAAAGAAAGGATTTGAGAACAACCCAGCGTATGAATAATGAAATTTTGTTGCTCGTGTCGCTGAAAATGGAATAATCTATCTGAAAAGTATTGCTATGAATGTTTTACTTTTCTATCAGCTACTTAGTTTGCTCTCCTGGAATATATACCACGATATTAGAAGAAAATATATTTAGGGAAATTTGAGCAACACCCTGTTTACAGCTGCTGAATACATCAAGTATGTAAATTGTCTGGTGGTATTAGCTGTGAGGATTTTGGTCGCAGCGGCCAACGTTTTTTTTTTTCATGCTATTGTATTGGTTCCAATCAGAACAGAAGAATATGAAAAGAAGATGGATTAACATTCAACAAAATCTTATTTATTCCTGCTATAATACGCTAAATGGAACCTCAATAGTTCTATCAGCATAACATTATATGGTCAATTACAGTATCTCGTTAGTATAATGAGTCAATTTTCATTTAGAATCGCTTCGATTCTATTTTCTTAGCAGACGAAGAACCACATGTGATTTTTCTCTTTCAAGTGTGCCATGTAGAATAACATTGAAACATATCTATCTCAACTGGTGATTGTGTACACGCAACCACCTCAGCTGTCGGAAGAAATGCCCGATTTTCGGGTTAAATTCAGGTTTACATCAGCTATCCCTCAATAATGTAACATTACTTACTTTTTACCCAGTCTTTTTAGAAAACACAAGACTTGTCCGTCTCGCAAGTCTCATGATCAAGAACTGAATCACAGACAAGATGCCTGGGAATATTGGGGTTACTTAACATACAGGGAATGGAATCGACGAACCGAGTTCGAATTTCGTCTGAGGCTGCTTATGTTCACTTTGCACTAATACTTTTTCGAAAGGCATTAATCCATTTCTCCTTGTACTCTGTCCTATTGACAGATATCGTGACAAAATATCCTGTCTCAAGTTCCAATGTTCGACGGAGAAAAGAGTGGGTGAGTGAACACCTGGACAAGCCACGCTCCCAGTTACCTTATATACCAAGGCGCTTGCAGGAGAAGCTGTTATTTCCATAGTTATCCTTGATAGAAGTCAGTAAGAAAGATAAGGTAATCAAAAGTGAGAAAGATAGAGCATGTTAAAAAGAGGAGACTGGACATTAAATTGAGCTGCATCAATGACAGTTGCTCGGGCGAGTGAGCATGAGATAGATAGATAGATAGATAGATAGATAGATAGAGAGAGAGAGAGAGAGAGAGAGAGAGAGAGAGAGAGAACACAATATAAAGACATTAAAAGTAATTTTTACGAGTAGGCAAGGAACATAACATTAACGACGCACTGATTCGATTAGGAAAGTCATCATCATCATCATCATCATCATCATCAGTCTTTTAACGTCCGTCTTTGGATATAACCCTTCCCTAGGATTCGCCACAATTCTCTATCATGGGTGTCGTTGAGCCAGTATTTTCTAAATTTGTCCCGTTCATCTCGCCATCTTGTATTTTGTCGATATCAGTTTCGCATGTGATCTCTGGGGATGTCCATCGGTTGTCTGCCATTCTTGCAACATGGCCTGCCCATTGCCATTTAAATTTTCTAATAGATTGATGTCTCTGACACCCTTTTTCTTTCTGATATACTGTGTTGTCTTGCGATCTCTCCATGTGAGGTTGAGACAAATAGAACATAAAGACCCAGTCCGTACTTGAAGTGTGAGCTGGTAATTCCTTGCACGCTTACTGCAGCAATACAAAAGCGTTCAAGTAAAATCTTCTCAATTTTGAGTTGCTGCAGGAAAAGGTTACAGGTGACTAGAAGTTGAGACATAATTACCATGAAAGACCAACTGGAATGGTAAGAATTCATGCGACATCAGACTCAAGATGACAACTTGCAAACGTCTTTATTTTTCTTCACAGAAACGGTGACATTTGTAGTTTATGGATTCAAAACAAAGACTGGCTAAAATTCGTTTCTCTGATTGGCAGGTATTTTTCACGTAAATATGTTATATTCATATAAAAAGAAACATGTTCTTTTAAATTACATCAACTCAATCACAACAAGTGTTATTTGTCGTGGCAAATCAGAATATCTGCATCCTTCTACAGAATTATTATCAACATTGATTCTATAATCACCATCAACCAAGCCATTATTACTGGAAGTATTTGTTTTAGTGCCACCGTTTCTAATTGATGTGAGAGAAGCGAGGGTGAAATAATAATGAATCGGTATTTTGTCCTTTTAAAGATTGTGATGAGAAGCTTGATGAGAAGTCTTGTTATGTTCTGCTGAGCACTGATTAACTAGAGAAGCATCAATACTTCACTAGATCCCTTATTTTTATTTTATGTTTTCGAGAAAAGGGGCTTTTGACCATTCATGGTCTAATTTTGAGGGGTATGGTTTATTAATGCCATTTATATGTTTCTAGACGTTTTTTTTTTTACTCCATTCTAGATGTTATCCTCTGGAAAACCCCAGCGATGCCATATCTATTCATCGATTGAATTTTTTGACATGACTTCAAATTTTGACGCTACGGTTGTTCAAATATTGACTGTTATGACGAGACTTCATCTATATTATAATATATGTTTTTTTCTGTATGCATGTGTTTTACAGTAAGACAGCAAAAATGGCATATCATAGACAGAGTTTTCTCAAGTGCAACACAAAATGCTCTAACTTAAAGAATAAAACAAATCCGGGTGATTTGCAACTGTTATGTTGTTTTAGGCGGTGGTTCTATTCACCATGTAACTATAATGCCGAATAAGACCCTAATTTTGTGTACAACTGGTGTAACGTCATAAGAAAACATTTCTACGCATTAAAAGAATGTTTGTTATGATATCACTTTTTTCCTCTTTCAGATGTCAAAAATTAGTGGAAACTTTTTTTCTCTTTAGGGGTCAAAAGTGAGGGAAACTTTCCCCTCTGTAAGATGTCAAAAATTAGCGGAAACCTTTTTCCTTTAAGGGGTCAAAAGGGAGGAAAATTTTTTTCCCTCCCAGGAAAATGTTAATTATGGAGTAGTTTTATTTATTTGCTTATTTGCAAGTGATTATCTAACTACCATTGGAGAAATCTCCGTGGGCGTGTATGCACTGCAATTACTCGACAACTGGCCACTCGAGAGGTATATTCGTCTGCACACAAGTCAGTGCAGTGTCGAGTTTGAGTTGTTTGGATCAGTGGTTCTCAAGATATCAAATAGAATTTAAAGTTTCTATAAATTATCTCCCTAGACATCCTCGATTTAGAATTATCCAAATTTAGATATGATGTATCTGAACTAGCAACACCGAAAAATTTTTAGGTGAAATACTTCGAAGCCCTAGTTTCGGACAACAGATAGCAAATCATTTTACATAACAGTTGTTGCAGGCTGCTCCATAAACAATAAAATCCAATCCCTTCCAAACATGTATATTTGAGATGGGCACTGCCCTGCTGATGTAAACTCGATACAAAGGAAGTGACTTCACTTCAAGCTTAATGCCTGCTAATTATTAAAAAATAAACATTACAAAATTCAATTTTCTTTTGAATACCACCATTCTCATGAATTAGAATAATTTCACATCGTGTTGAAGTAAAGTGTTTTTGTGCCAATAATGAATAAGACATCTTGTAGCCTTTGTTATGATTGTCGCTTAATTTTATCATGCAAAGCTGTGATCTTCAAAGTGTGTGAAATGTAAATTTATTGAGATAAGAGTGTTTGCCACAACACTGGAGAATTTGGTCTCTTTATCCACCGAGTACCATAATCGAGGAAAATATGAGTGTTGTATGTTGTTTCTACTTGTATTTATATGAAAGTTTCAGGTAGCATCAGTAATAACAGTGAGAACAGCAAAACAAATCAATATTTTTCAAGAGTTATGCGCACAATATTTTAGTATGTCATACTTCTATCCAATATATTTCTTCATATCTTACTTCCAGCTAAAATATGGTGTTTTATTCGAATCGAGTGGCTGGCGGAAAAATCCCCAAACATATTAGATAGATAGTCCCAAAGAATATGAAGAAACAAAAAGAATTCATGTGGCAAATCTGAAGCTGTAGATGTTAAAAATGCTCATCTGTGAGATGTGATGAAATATTGTTCATGAGAAAGCCATTAATGGCTATGAAGCTGCTTTCTAGATGCAAAGACAGAGGAAATATTCCATCTTTCGACCGCCTTTAAAATCAATTTCATCAAGATTCTCTCCTATTCAGAGCTGACTATTAGTTATTCTAATTGATACGAAGCCCCGACGTATATCTACGGGTTCGATATTCTATAAATTTATACTCAGTTGGAGAAAAATACCGAGTTGGAGTCAGTGGTGTAGTCAGGTTTTAACGTTAGAGGGAATGAGCGCATAAAAAGGCGCCTTGACAAGTAATGATTTTAATTTCAAACTCTTAGACATAATAAAGAACACGAGTTATTTCCTTATTTAACATTCGTAAAATGAAAACAAAACGAAGTATTATGAAAAATGTATGAAGCAACTGTAACAGTCTCTTTCACCTGGGCTTCATTCTTGTAAAGTTATCTATTACTTTTACAGATTACATTCTTTTATCGCAAAATCAATTAGTCACTGAAATCTGTCCCAATAACTGGGTGATTGGTGTAATAAGCTAAAAAGCCTAGAGAGTTCAAAGGTCATGGGACAAATTGAAAAAAACAAAAAACGAATAAAAGATAACAAGATTCGAATTTCATTGCACAAACGAATTAGAGAGTTGAAAGAATTCTTTAAAGATGCCAACTTTGGGAGAATATGTCGCCCCTGGCCCCCATTTGCAACTCTACTGGTTGGAGTAACATAATCAACTCTCTCAAAAACTATGATGTATATTTCCTAAGTGTGCTGAATCGGTCCGACAACCCTATGTAGTTTTCTTTTGATAAGCTTTGTAAAGGTTCTTTCAGTCTTTTTACAATTATTCTTCGAGAAATTTCGAAATGAACGCTCTGTTGCTATTGATCTGACAAGTCGCTAATTCTATCTTCCGAGATCATTCAAGTTTTTAACTTTGAAGATCATAATAAATTCTGGACAGTGCAGTCTTTTGTGCTTTTTATATATGGTATTAGAGTGATTATAGAAAAAAACGTCGACGTAGAGAACACGCAAGCGCACACACATACGCATACATATACAGATACATACTCACACTTGTGCGTGCGTATATTTTCTTTAAACACATACACGAAAACAAACTAATACGTATATATATCTAGTGTAGCAAGAACTTGTTTTATCTCTAAATAAAAGTCTACCCCCATTTCCATAGTGACACACAAAGATTTAACTCCAAATGATAGAGAATATTTTTCAAGTTGACAAAAGCTGTGAAGAAAGAATTCAAATATTGACGAAACCTTCGATTCTTATCTCATTCTCAAACAGTCTCACATTCGAGATATCTCGTTGTGAATCCCGCCAGTGTCCCAGAAATCTCAAGCGCGACTGTAGTTCTCTGACATTTCAGTGGCCGTTATCGTCAGTCAATCTGTTTGTCGTCTAGAGTTATTCATCTTGAAGACGAAGGCTCAATCGATAGATGCAGCCTGATAGGCAGTGACACATTCATTATATCTGAAGTAAACTACTGTAATGTTTTCGACTGAAATAAGCACTATATAAGCACACACACACACACACACACACACACACACACACATATATATATATATATATATATATATATATATATATATATATATATATATATATAATGTGCATTTGCTTGCATAAATGCACTTAGGGATTCTAACTCATTTTTCTGATTTAATCTAAGTATCTTTGTTGACCGTCTTTATCGTGTTAATGCCTGTTTCAGTCAATTTATGGAAGACCATTCAAGATATTGGTGTTTATTGATGCAATCGATTGACAAAATCGACAGTTCGCAGTATCTCAGTGTTGAGTCTTTGAACACGCCACAGCAAAGAGCATGGCTTAAACTCCGGTTGGTGGGGTTTGTTATCTATCACTATAGATGAATATGCAAATTTTCCGTTTACACTCTGAATACTTATAAATCTAAATAGGCAAATATCTATGTAAAAGGAAATCTACCAAATCTCTCTATCTCTCTTTCTATCTCACTCTCTCTCATATATATATACTCTCTCTCGTGTATATATATATATATATATATATATATATATATATATATATATATGTATGAACAATAGGGAATGAGACAGACTCAAGAGCAAAAGTATATAGAGACTTCATTTGTCAATTTATTAATTCATAAATAAATCATTTATGTATAAATCACGTTGTATTATTTTGAAACTCTATTTGAAATGATCTCCCATTATTACATGGTTAATGTACTATTTGGACAAGAAAATGTAAATAGAATAAACAATTTAAAAAAATTTGGCTAAAGGGTCATCAATTGTTTATTCTATTTATGTTGTTTAGGCCAAATGATACATTTACGGGTAATAACAGGAGATCATTTCAAAAATAGTTTCAAAATGATGTGACGCAATTTAGAATTATTTCTTGATAATATAATTGTCTGCGCTGAAAGAAACAAATAGAGCAGATATAGACAACGAATCAAGAAAATGAGACTTGGGAGTTGAGGCAGTTATCTAGGCCTTGGCATTACCGGTGGCTGTATGGCTCAATGCTAAGAGCAACACTACATTGACGCGGCTATCCTATCAGTTGCAGGTTCGATTCCTGCAACAGTATCATTTTCTTTAATTTTTTATTCTATTTACGTTGTCTAGGCCAAATGATACATTCACTTTAGCAACACTAAATCATTCAAATAGAGTTTCAAAATAATATAATGCAATGTATGGTCATTTTAGTCGGATTATATATCCATTTCTTAATAATGAGAATATATCTGTATCTCTCGCTCTCAGCGAATAGTTATTCATTTTTCCTTATAGGAACATCAAGTTGGGCTTACAAAAAACAATTGTACTGCACCATTATCCTATGTTGACAATAAGGTTCCAACTTTCAAACTCTTTTGCCCTCGGTAAGAAGGCCTGATCCAGGGGAGGATGTCAATGCGCGGTAGCCTGATGCCTTTCACTTATACACCAAGCTACTTTTATCCACCTTTCGCCGAAATCAACGAGATTTAATCTTTTTCCATTCCATCTACTTTTGACTGAGTTGATGTTCAAAATAGACAATCAGATCTTCACGAGGAAAAGATTCTTGAAGATCCTCATCAGGCGCGTGTTCTAATACTACCATCCTAGACACAGCTGAAAGCGTGAGAAACATCAATCCTATCACTTCAGTCCTCGGGAGAAACATATTTCCTCACTCGTACACGTATTCTACGTTCAGAAACTGATTGGGCTCGATGCTAACCGTCCACTTGCCAACAGGATCTCGATATAAATGGACCGTACGACAATGGTAGAAAGTGTGCTTTCCCCCAAGCTATCACCGTAGCAAGTCATCCAGGTCTGCTTCGAAACCCAATTCTAGACCAGTCCCCTGGTGGGCTGAGATGATTTGCACCAGCTGTCTAAATCTGCTGTGAGCAAAACACCTTCACTGACAAGCAATGCCTCTGGGTGGATCTGCAGCGATCCCCTACAATATTTTCCAATATAACAGGCTACAAAAGATCGCTGGACTTGGAAAATTTGGACAGATCTTGTCTATATTCGCGGAAGGAAGGTTTTACCCTGTCTGGGCCTACGGTAGCACTCAATCTCATTGGATTTCAAGCCCAGGAAAAGGTGGCCTTGCGCATGACGGTCAAGAAAAGTCGATCTTAAAGCGTGCAAATTACTCGCTGTACGACATTCTCATGCGTCCATTGCACAGTTGTTGGATGCAGACCGAGGTGCGAATTATTGGCTTAGCCGTCGACCAAAATTATCGGGGAGAGCGTACACGATATGCACACCATTGACCTGCCTCTTAAGGAGAACTGTCTACGATGCTAACAGACAACATTCTGTCTTTTGTCTGCCCCCCTACCATTTTTCTCCAGCTGAAGCTCGGGATTAAACCACATTACAAAAAAACAAAAACAAAAAAAACCAGGCTTGAAGGGTTCGGGGAAGGATTTCCACTTCCACGCGCTCAATGTAACCTTAGATCACGTTATCTCCCCTGATTCATCGCCGTCTGCATCTCTCCGATATCAGAAATGCAAGCTACTAAAGTAGATACATCATCAGCATATGCAGACACTAGCTCTATTTCCGCAAGGAAGGCTGGTTTCAGTGTTACCAGATAGGGTATGGGTGATAGAGGACAACTCTGTCGAATCTATCACGTGATCTCGTAATTCTGTCAACGGCAATCTGTTATAGGCCCGTAACTATCAAAGCCCCACATGGTTGTTGTTCTTTAACTATATAACAATCCCCTAGTTATCTTCTGCAGGATGCCTTTCTTGTTGAATACATTTGTCAAGAGAGGAACATGTGTGAAAGAATCAAATACAATTTATAGGGTTGTCCATCTAATTCCGGCGACTTGCCACTGATGATCTTCCGCAGAGCTCCCTGAATTTCGTCCATCGTGATTTTCCCTTCGCAGTTAGCCGTTTCGTACGACTCTAGTTTTTAAAACTGGTAGGTTGTACCAACAAACAAACAATTCTGCGTTCTGTTGTATTTTCCCGATCCTGCTTATCTTATATTTGCAATCTCAGTCTAAGATTTACGCTGTTACTGACACTGGTACCAATTTGGTGAGATGGCCTGCATTCTTTCCTAACCAGATGATATTATCCCCCCTACTTTCTGGACATTGTGACGGCATATTCCATTCGCCTGCGAAGTGATAACAATTGTGTGATGTAGCATCCGTTTTAGTAAATATATGTATACGGTGTCCCAAAAGTTAAGCCTGAATTATCCCAAAAGTAACGCCTTATTTTAAATCAATTTTATTGAAGCAATAAACAAACTACAGATTAATAAACATAGGCAAAAGCAATGCATTACATGTCAGATTCGATGAAACTGCTATCCATTCCGATGTATTTATTCTGTCAGTAACTACGGATCTGCCCTTATTCTGGAAAGGTTAAACGACTTCTATTCTTATTTTCAGTTTTTATGTAGTTTCTGTTTTTGTATCGTAGGCAATGGTATTTAGGATCCCCCATGGAAACAAAACTGAAAGTGTCAAGTCAGATCATCTCGCTGGCCATTCAATAACAATATTTCGTCATGGCCAGTGACCTCGTGTATTATCAATTCAGTCTTGTACACTGCTTTATAGACTTCAAGAAGGTTTCCGACTCTGTGGAAATTCCAATGGCCATAAAGGCCATCACTCTACAGCAACTCCTTCATCAGGCTACATAGACTATGAGCCCTTCCAACTCCAAAAAGGAGTAAAAGGTGATACCAGCTCACCTAAACTCTCCAGAGCCTGCCTCGAGATGATCTTCTGCAACCTGGATTGGGAGAATAGTGGAATCAAAATAGACGGCAAACATCTACGCAACCTAAGATTTGCAGACGACATCGTCCTTTTCGCAGAAAATCTACGCGACCTTCACCTTATGTTAGATGAACAAAACGAAGAAAGCAAAAGAGTTGGCCTACACACGAACTTCGATAATACAAAGACCACGCCGGAAAAAAAAACACATAACGATCAAAATCGAAGACGCAAAACTAAAGAAAGTAGATCAGTGCATCTACCTTGGACAACGAATCTCCATGAAAGGTGAAAACAAGTGAAGAATCACTCTATGATGGCAAGCCTTTGGCAGAGCAAACTCATCCTTAAAAAAGAAGAAGATACCATCAATCCTAAAAAGAAGAGTATACAACTAATACATCCTCCCGATAGTCACTTATGGAGCTGAAATATGGAACCAAGAAACAGACCTGCAGACTGAACACCATGCAACGTGAACATGGGAGAATCATGCTCAACCTCACATGGAGAGATCACAAGATAGCACAGTATATGAGGGAGAAAACAGAAGCCTGAGACAGCATACAATCCAATAGAAGTCAACAGGAGTCTGGGATATCATAGAATCCAATAGAAAACAATGTCGCAAGAATTGCAGACGACTGATGGATATCACGATTCATGACATGGATCCCCTGAGATCACATGTGCAACTAAGCCCAGCAGGATACTCGATGAAAAAACAAACTAGACTAATTCAGAAAATATTACCTCTGCGACGCCTACGATAGAGAAATGTGGCGGATCCTGGGGAAAGTCTATGCCCAACGACAGACTAATGATGATGGCGAGTCTGCCTTCGTTCTCTCTTTCTTTTAAGTACTTTTGAGATCAAGGATTGATTAAAAAAAGCAATTATATGACATAATGTGACTAAAAAAAAGAAAGAGAATATTCCTCTTTCTACACCTACTGTCTCTATTCTCCCTTTCTTATGGACGCTATGAACCGATTCAAATTTTGTTTGAACGGAAGACCTTTGGGTATTCAGAAAACTGTCGACCTTTGTCTTTCATATTTAACTTTAACTTAAAAAAAAAAAAGAGATTGAGGACGGAAATAATGACGTCACTTCAATTCAAAGGGAAATTAACATTGATAAGCCTTTTTTCCTAGTTCACACAATATTCTCTCAATTTTCTCCACTTTATGGTATTCAACACACTGAGTACCGACTGACGGACTGACCAAAAAGTGATGCATAGATGCATTTAAAAAATAAAATGAAATACTGTATCAATTCAGAATTTCGTCAATTTAAAGTGTCAAATTTGATGCAATCTAGTTGAAAAACTTTTATTTATCCTTTCAGGAATTCTTGCTACAGGAATGTGTCTGTGCCGGTATTTAAACACATCGTTCGTTTGTGCTCCGAGTTCATTGACTTAGTTCTCCAAGGTTACAACCTGAACGTTTCGGCGTCCCATCTGGATAATGTTGACCACAATGAATTACAACGAAAGTTGCTTCGATGGCACAAAGATAGCAAATCCAGTCCACAATGCATCTTTTCACAGTAAGTAGTAAAAACTAATCTTATTATTTTCATGCCTCTGGGAAAATGAAAAAAATGAAAACAAGATGTTTAGCCTTGAACTTTTCAGCCTAACCGGTAAGACAGCTGTTCCTTTAAGACACGTTTCCAAGGGAAAAGCGATGCTAGATCGTGTCTCACAAGAAGACTTATTCTACATTTCTGATCCCCGCTGCTTGCTAACGACCGTCCGAAAAGCTGTGATGAAGAGCAACTAAAATTAACATGAGAAAAATATTAGTCGAAAAACTGATAATAATAGACAATGCTTCATCTAATATTAAATTCAAGTTCATAGAAAAAATATGTTAGTCTTTGAAAATTTCAATTGAAGGAAAATATGATTCTTCTTATTAACAAATCAATGTATTCCGTACATTATGAAAATAAGTAATCGATACCTATGAATAGTCCGCTGATTGAACGATTTGAGCACAGTAAGTGAATCGTTTCTTTCAACCGTCTTGAATGTTGACTTCCATCGAGGTTCGTATGCCCCTTTCTCCCCTCGCACATGATCAGCCATTCCTAACTTTGAAGTCTCTGCAGATTACAGATTTCCGATGTTCTCCAATATTTTCAATGGTTGGTTGGTCCTACCCTCGTCGCTACCATAACTACATGGAATGTTTATCTACTTAGGGAAGTTTTACTGTGATAAGGTGTCAGTGGGGCCACTTCTGAATATTGTCCTGCTGTAGTACAAATTGCATATTCTTTGTATCTCCTTCGCCACATATCCGATGTATAGTTGTGTGTCTGTTAACGATCCCTTTGTTCAGTATGAATGGTTGGAATAGTAGTTCAGACGACGTCCAATGGATATCAGCCTGTGATAGATGGATGTTTTGAACTCAATCTCCATCAGCGTTATTTGTACATTCATGAACGCTAATGGGGTCGTTAGTCTTTGATTTCCAGTATTCCCCTTAGCAGACCCAAACAATGTTGTGGTCCGCATGGTCTTGATTCTTATCCTTAACTCATCCAGTCTTGATTTCAATGTCTGTCGTACTGTTTCTCGTGCATCTACTATTATGGGTATCACCCTTATCTCCATTTTCCATACCTTCTCACGCACTTTTCAAACTTTTTACTTTTGCTGGCACCGTCACGTTTTTGAAGTCCACAACTATCAAATCCAATCTACCTGTCTTGGATTGAGTGGTCAGTTTCGATGTCAAACTCCCATAGAAATTCATGGCTATTTTCTGGGGCACTATCTGGCCTTTGCTAGTACCATTTGTCCACATGGCTGAAACTCAGTCGTTTGCATAGTTCCCAGTGTATGACTGTCGCTATTGTGCTGTGTCTCTTCTTGTACTCCTTCTGGGCTAGTTTGATGCATTCACAGGGTGTCCGACTTCAGTCGGTCTTCGCCTCGCCATTATTATTATTATTATTATTATTATTTGGAATCTCACACCAGTTGCCTGGTGGTAACCGCTGGAGTTTGAGTGACAGCAAGTCTCCTCAAGTCTCCAGCCCTCCTCTCCTAGTACTCATAGGTCGCAGTAATTCTGCGATTTACAGTTTCACACCGGTTGCCCAGTGGTTATCGCTGAAGGCTGAGTGACAATAAGTCTCCTCAGGTTTTCAGCTAACGTCTCCTCTCTCTTTCGCATATCATGACAGAGCTACGATTCGTTGCAGTCCTTATATCTCTAGCACCTTCCTCAGTATCCGTGCAGTTCCCAGTAGTGCTGTGGTCTGTACGGTCTCTATCCTCCCCCTAATCCCGATCTCCTCCAGTCTCTCCCTCAGCGTTTTGGGGACAGTTCCTAGTGCTCCCACTATGACCGGTACTACCCTGGTTTTCATGTTCCACATTTTCTTTAACTCCCTTGCTAGGTCCTGGTATTTTTCCCTTTTTTCACCCTCCTTCTTTTTTACTCTATGGTCTGCAGGTACAGCAACGTCTAGTATTTGACAGGCCTTCCTTTTTTTTGTCTACTATTACTAAGTCCGGCCTTCTTATTATCATTATTAATATTTGTAATCTCACCTGGTGGTAATTATTATTATTATTATTATTATTATTATTGTTATTATTATTTGGAATCTCACACCAGTTGCCTGGTGGTAACCGCTGGAGTTTGAGTGACAGCAAGTCTCCTCAAGTCTCCAGCCCTCCTCTCCTAGTACTCATAGGTCGCAGTAATTCTACGATTCGTTGCAGTACTTATATCTCTAGCACCTTCCTCAGTATCCGTGCAGTTCCCAGTAGTGCTGTGGTCTGTATGGTCTCTATCCTTCCACTAATCCCGATCTCCTCCAGTCTCTCCCTCAGGGTTTTGGGGACAGTCCCTAGTGCGCCCACTATGACCGGTACTACCCTGGTTTTCATGTTCCACATTTTCCTTAACTCCCTTGCTAGGTCCTGGTATTTTTCCCTTTTTTCACCCTCTTTCTTTTTTACTCTATGGTCTGCAGGTACAGCAACGTCTACTATTTGGCAGGCCTTCCTTTTCTTATCTACTATTACTAAGTCCGGTTTTCTTGCCTGGATGAGGTGGTCAGTTTGGATGTCAAAGTCCCACAGTAGTTTGTGGTTGTCATTCTCCAAAACTGCCTCTGGCTTGTGCTGATACCACTTTTCCACATGGTTGAATCCCATTTGTTTGCTTAGTTCCCAGTGTATCATCGTTGCTACTCTATCGTGTCTATGCTTATACTCCTTCTGGGCGAGTTGACTACATTCACTAGTTATGTGGTTTACTGTCTCATCTCTTTCACCGCACATGCGGCATTTGCTGTTTGTCTGTGTTCTGTCGATTTTTGTTTTTATGTAGTTTGTCCTTATGCTTTTGTTTTGGGCTGCCATGATGAGCGATTCTGTTTCTCTCGTAAGGTTCCCCTTTCGTAACCACGTCCATGATTTCTCGTCTGCTGTATCTTGTATCTGTCTTTTAAACTCGCCGAACAATTTTTTCCCTTCCCATCTTTCTTTTCTTGTTTGCTGTACTGTTCCATTGTTTTCTACTTTATTGCTTGTTGCACTATCTCTCGCGCTCTTTATGATTTCTTCACTATTTGTTTGCACATATCTTTCTAGGACTGTTTTAGCTCTCTGGACACAATCTTCTATGCTGATGAGCCCCCTACCACCTTCTTTTCTCTTAACGTATAGTCTATCTGTATCATCCCTAGGGTGTAATGCTTTATGCATCGTCATAAGTTTCCTTGTTCGCCTATCCATTGATTGGAGCTCTTCCTTTGTCCATCCTAGGAATGGTCCTGTATACCTAACAACTGACACAGCCCAGGTGTTCATTCCTTTTATTAGATTTCTGCTGTTTAATTTGGTTTCTAATATTTTCCTTATCCTTCTGAGGTATTCTCTCTTTATTTTCTCCTTCATCTCTTCCCGTTCTATCGTGTCACATTCAAGGACACCTAGGTACTTGTATCGGTCTTGTGCGGTCAATGCCCTAATCTGGCTGTTGTCCGGGAGTTCAATTCCCTCAGTCATTGAAAGCCTTCCTTTGTGCATCACCATGATTGCGCATTTTTCTATTCCAAACTCCATTCCTATGTCCTCACTATATTCCCTTACTTCGTTGAACAGAGTCTCAAGCTCTCCCCTGTTTTTTGCGAACAATTTTATATCGTCCATGTACATTAGGTGGTTGACCTTTCCTTTTGTTTTAGAGAAGTGGTATCCTTTGCTGTTTTTCAGGATTCTGTTAAGCGGTATCATTGTTAGAACAAATAATAGTGGGGACAACGAGTCTCCTTGGAAGATTCCCCTTTTTATCCCTACCTCGGCTAGTTTGTCCCCTGCGGCTGTCAAATCTACTTTCCAGTCTTCCATCGAATTACCAATGAATTTAACCACCGGTTCGCTAATTTTGAACATTCTAAGGCATTCGAGTATCCAGCTATGTGGAATTATATCGTATGCTTTTTTGTAATCTATCCATCCCATTGCGATATTCTTTCTCCTTTTCCTCACTTCTCTTAAGATCATCTGGTCTATGTAGAGTAAATCGTTTGCCCCTGTGGTTCCTATCCTACACCCTTTCTGTTCTTCTGGTAGTAGTCCCCTTCTATCCATTGACATGTATATTCTCTCTGCTATTTGCCCGGTCAGGATTTTCCACATTAGTGGTAAGCACGTGATTGGTCTATAGTTGCTTGCTATGTTCCCCTTTTCTGGGTCTTTTTGGATGAGGGTGGTTCTGCCTTTAGTCATCCATTCTGGTGCTTTGCCTTCGTTTAGACAATTTTGGAGTAGGTGAGTGAGTCTGCCGTGTAACGTGGTAAATTTTTTGAACCAATACCCATGGATCCCGTCGAGACCCGGTGCTTTCCAGTTGGCTACTTTCCTAAGAGTATGTTTCAATGTGGTTTCATTCAGTACTATTGGTTCTCACTTGTCTATATCTTCTAGTTCTTTTCTCATGTTTCCTAACCATTGCGGTGTTACGTTGTGTCTTTTTGGGTGCCCCCATATGCTATTCCAATAGCTCTTGGCCTCTGTGGCATCTGGTTTCATGTCCTGCCTTCTTTCCCCATTTAAATCTTGGTAAAACTTCTTCTCATTGTTTTGGAATGTCCAGTTTATTATTATTATTATCATTATTATTATTATTATTATTATTATTATTATTATTATCATTATTATTCAGGAAGGATATCTATAAGACAAAGAACATGCTCGTATGCTGTGATGGCTACAAAGGAGAAAAATGTGATACAGGTAAGTTAATTCATAATTTAAGCAAAGCTCAAACATAAAATCGTGTAAATATAATAAGTAGTTATATTCACTCCCAGGGCTGAGTGGCTTGATTATTAATGTATGAAATGTGAAATCTTATGTTCAATCCTTAACTACAATTCAGAGACACTTGTTTCCGTATGTTGAACTCGACGAATTCTTGAACGTGATAAGGCCTCTGTATCTTCGATTGTACTGTTTTGAGCACCATTTCCACGTCAAAACAGGTCATGATCAAAATGATCATGAAATTCATTCATTTAATGAAAATAGAACTTGACCAAAACTAATTACAATTTGCTGTTCGAAACTTTCAAATGGTGTACGAAGAACATTCAGACTCTTAGAAAATAGCACTTTCTAAGACTAGGTACTGAATAAAAAGCGGTTTGGTCAATTACTCAAAAGAAACCGTCATGTGATTAGCATCTTTTGGAAGCATGCTGTGTTTAGGATGATCAAGTGAAAAATGGAAAAGCGGATGGTCAATGAATAAATCATTTCTACCTCTTGTTGGATTACTAAAAAGTCCGATTTTTAAGAAATCAAGCACGCCTTCTACTTTGGGCGGTTATTCTCAGAATACGAGATTTTTTTTTCTATACATAGTAAGGGGTGAATATTTAAACTTCCATCTCTGCATGCGTGACACATAGATAGATAGATAGATAGATAGATAGAGAAGTAAAATCATTTAAAAATTGAAAAAATGTATGTTGACAGATTTGGTTTCTAATAGTGTTCCGGAACCTGTCATTCAATTGAGCAAGTCTACCCTTTCTATCTGTATCGAACTATGTTAACAGGTATAAACAAAAATTTCCTCTTGTAATATTACCAGGCTTAAAAATATTTTAAAAAACCTAAAATAAAATATACACGAACTATTCTTTTCTTTCATACTCTTTAAAAAACACATACCGATATGTCTTTTTGGAATGATATTCTTTCAGACTCAAAGATATATGTTAGATATCTTCAAAGAAATGTTTTTTTTTCAGTCTTATGCATACCTCCATGTAGCAATGGCGGCACATGTACAGGGCCGAATTTTTGCTCTTGTCCAGCAAAATACACTGGACCTCGGTGCGATGATAACACCAGCAGTGAGTATCGTTATATCTATTTCAAGAACAGTCTTTAAAGTTGATGATGGAAATCTCTTCTTTACATCACGTTTGCTTTGGATCAGTTGTTTTGCGAGCAGAATGAAAGTCGAAGGAGCTATAGCTCCGTAGAAAAAGCTTGTTGGTGAGATTGCTAACACTAAAACAGGGAAAAGTAGAATTATGTTTTTGAGTCTAAATAAAGACTTGATCTAAGCGGTCAGATCATTACTTAGAAAATCTACAATACTTACGTGGTGTAGATATTAAGAAACATATTGTCGTATAAAAATCTTCGTCCGTTGAGAATCTTGTTTCAATGGAAATCAACATGGTAAAACGAATGCCTCAAGACGAATAGCATGCATTCAACAAGCGTATGCAAACATAAAGTTAATTCAACATTTAGGCGTTGGCGTAATTCTCAAAAAGTGAAACTCTTTATCGATTTATTCAGTGTTATCTAATAAGATATGATACTTCATCTGTCAGTTAAGCAAAAGGATAAGAGTTGATAGTTTGGCAATAAGAAATACAATTGTTAGGTTGTCAGGTTGGAACAAAATAGCCGGTTGAAACGACAAACATTGGAACATCACAACTTGGATTGAAATCTTTACTGGTTAAAGTAAGCAGCATTCGAATTGACATAATTTTGGCAATGATCACGAGAATCAGAAAAAGGGGGACTTACGATAGTCGTGAAATTACCGAAAGACATTTTCGACCTAGTCCGTATTGTTGTACACTTGCTGGCGCGTATTACCCTCTTTTCCAATCCTTATGGATTGGAAAAGAGGGTAATTGATCGGAGACAGGTTCGGTGAATAGGGTGGGGCAGAACTTCGATACTTACTATCAGTTTTTGCCCGTTCCTTTGTGAAATATGAAACCTTGAGTTGTCCCGTAGCGTTACACATAACGCTATAATTTCTGATTTACTTTTCGTTCAGGAGCCGAACATTATTTTTTTCATGCGTGTGTGTTCCATTTACAGGTCGAGATATAGTCAAATCGAACAACCAACTTCCATTTGCCACATGTCGTAATTTTGGCCCTTATAGTTTCCGTACTTTCGATGGTCTTCTGTACGACTTCGCCGGTAACTGCAAATACACATTGGCTATGAATGGCAGACAATGGAACATTGATATTACCATGCACAACTGTGACAAACTGACCACCTGCAAAAAGGTAATCTTATGTATTCTACTTAAAATTGAAATATTTATTTTCATTTCTAGGAGAATGGTTAAACCAGTTATCAAGCTTGTAACTGAAATTGAGCTAGCACCCCCGAGGTTTATAACTCGTCAATTCTATGGGAGTCTATGATATGTAATTCACGTGCCATTGTTTTAACACTCTTTTCCTGCGAAAAAAAAACCACTTCCACAATTTATTGAATCCAGAATATCGTTCTGATGATATTGATTGATTTTTGGGAGCTGATATGTATTGAATTTAGCTGTGCTAGATAGCAGAAACAAATGTGAAGTATTATTTTCTTAGAATATGTTGTCAGCTTTATAAAACTATTCGGAGAGACAACTTCAAGTTAATAAAGGCGATGTGGACGTTTTCTGCGCTAATATCGGCAATAATTTAAAGTCTACTTAGGTTTTGTAATAAATAGTTTCTATGAATTTTTTGAACCCTGCGACTGATAAATACAAATTACACTGCTACTTGGTTATTTTGCAAAAGATTGTACCCGAAAGTTATCAAGATTTAAAAACATCAAGAAACGGTTTGTTAGCTTGTAGGTGTCTTAACTGATATAGAAGCTGTCTTTTCATCTCCCCCCCCCATTTGTTTCAGTACTGAAGGCCTACATTTTGCTATCTTTTTTATTTTCTGCTTCTTTCGAATTGCTGGACAAACACTACTTGATCTTGATACAACATGATTTTTACATAGCTGCTATTGCACTAAAATATTTCCCTTTTAATGGGTCGGTAGCAGCCATATCTATGAATAGTCTCAGCTCTTTTTTCACACCAAGTGACTTTTAAAAAATAAATTGGGTATGGCATAAGAATGTTTATTTGGAGTTTTTAGATTCATGTAAAATTAAAACTTGTAGCTAAAAACCTTTCCTAGAAAATGGAACATATGATTTCAATATAGTACAAAGATAAGCAGTCATTCTAATAAACATTGAATCTCTAATGACGGCCTTGTATTTATCACTAGAATTATTTTGTTTTGTTTAGCATTGTTTTCTCAATGCTATCCCTTTCAATTTACTAACTTTACATCAATCGCTTTTTTCTGGAATAATCACAATGCCATGAACGATTATTTATCAAATACAATTATCAGTATTATTCAATAGTTCATGTATTTTTTCACGAACTTGTATTCTTTTAAAAGTCAGCAATTTCCACTTAAAAACCACTAATAATTAAGACATTAATCCAAGCGTCAGTCTTAATTAAGAGCAATGCCCATAATTTTAGACATTTATTCATACTGTTTTCTCCTATATCAGCATCTTAGGTGTCTTATAGATTTCTAAAAGCTGTCTCAAAAAGGCATCTCTCTTTCTCTTCGTTTCAGAGCTTGGATATTAAAATGATGGAGACTCAGATTCATGCTCATGGCTACAACATTTCTATGGGCAATACAAAAAATGTTAATCTTTCTATCGGACAATATTACAATGGTAAGTCTTCGGTTAAAACTATTATCCCATGAACATGGAAGCATGCATGAACATTTTTACCAAGTTTTGTCCAGTCTGGTCCAATGCTACAATAACAAAGATTAAACTCATCAAAGATAGTTTGAAAGACGAGCAGAATATCACTCTACGATGGGAATTCTTATTATGTATGTATAAGTATCAGCCAGAAATATCCAAACAGTTATTCTGCTTGTCAAATTCAAATTCTGCGATAAGGTCTTTACAAAATGTATGGACATTGTCCTATTGCCCTGAAAGTAGTCTTGTCTCTGTTACAACAGGACACAAGAAGAGAGAACAAAGGCGATTCTTTGTAAGTTATTGAAATGTATGCGAGAACTCAATTGTGTGCAAGATATCAATCCTCAAACAATATTCAGTAAATACTTGTAAGCGGATGATAACAAAACTAATGGCAAATAAATGTTACGCTTAGGTTTCCCCTATATTTTAGATGATAATCTTGGTAATGGAAATATGTCCTTACGATTGATCATCTCAATATCATTAAAGGAATAGTATTATTCTGTGATGTCTATTTGATATTTAGCTAACAAATCCAGCTTTTAAACAACTTCAGGTCAACTTCTGAGCGTGTTGAAGATCCAATCAAATACCGACAAGCCAATTTCATGCGCTTGTGCATGTATGATCTGCGAAGGGGTATTCAGAAAAAACAATCGAAAGGTGACACTTATGTTTTATCATTCGAAGTGTTTCTCAGCTGCCCTTCAACAATATTGAATGATCAGCCAAATGTGTAGCTGCCTGTTAAATGATTGCATTTACTAAGTACAAAACAATTGTAGGTATTATACAAAATACAACAAGGAAATTGATCGATTCACAATTGGTATTGCTTCTGAATTTCAAAATTCAATTGAAAATAAGTATTTAAAAAGACCCCTGAAAGTAAAGCATCGTTTGCATATGTGTTCATTCGCGATTATCTCCCTATGAATCGAACGGTTTTTGTCTGTATTTTTTGCAGTGATAACTTAGAACATGAGCAACTTATCAGTTTATATTAAAAAAAGCTATATCGTGTTTTGCACACTCTAAGAATTGTACGAAAAGTAACAACACAATGTTTGGACTTCAAAATTACAATGTACTTTATCTTTTCTTGATAATAACCAATGATGATCGAAAGTACGCAAACCAATACTAGAGAAGCAACAATACAATGATTTTTAAACATTTTTTTGTATAATCTAGATCAAAGTTTAAACAACTTACTCACTCAGAAGAAAAATGATTTAAAGACTGAACAGGAATACGTTGTAAGTCAAATTCAATAAAAGGTGTTTCTGTAAGAAAACAAAATACAAAAACACTTACTGAATGATATACAATAAATTCTATGTATTTTTTCGTAATTTCTTTATTCCAAGAGTACTGAATACTTTGTAGAGTTAATATATAAATATATAAACGCAAAAAGTAGCCAAAAATGCATGCGCTATTCGAAATTCTTGTACATGGAAACGACAGTTAACCATAGTAGTTGACATGATTTCCATGAAACATTGTTATAATTACAATATATATATATATATATATATATATATATATATATGTATATATATATATATATATATATATATATATATATATACATGCATGCACACACACACATATATAGTCCAGAAAGCTTGACAGCTTTAAACACTAAACATTAAAAACATTTCAAAATAGTTTTTGAATCACTTCAGTCACGTATTTCCAAATATCTATCCATATAATTTACGTAATTTTCTTCAATCTTTATCCTGTTTCAGATGTACTTTATGATTATGGTACATAGTATGAATTATCCCATTTCCCTTATTATATAGTTTATGCCAAACATCTAGTTTGTCATTTTATGTAAGGTTTCATGTGTATTGTATATATATATATATATATATATATATATATATATATATATATACGTGTTAGGAAAATACACTAAAGGATATCTGTTTTACCAAAAGTAGCTTAAAAATCGATGAGAAGGTGAAATCCAATAGCAACAACAAAAAAAGTAGAGGTAGAAAAATCATCTGGTATGTACCACCGTTCAATTTACTGGTAAAAAACCAACACAGGGAAAATATTCCTCAAACTGATAGAAAAACACTTCCTGCCGAGCAACCCACTGTGAAGAATATTTAATAAGGACAAACTCAAAATAAGTTCTAAGTGTATGGACAGCTTTCAAAAAATAATCAACGAAACATAACAGTAGAGTAATAAGGAAAATATAGGTAGAGAAAATATGAATAAACCAGACTGCAATTGCACAAACAGCAACAGGTGTGTTTTGCAAAACAAATGTCTCAAATCAAATTTTGTACATCAAGCTTAAATATCAACCCTATAGAAACACTTAGAAGCGAAATATCATACTGGAAAATCAAAAACACCTTTTGAATTAAGGATAACCAACCATACATTATCCTTTACAAGCGACAAATACAAAAACAATACATCACTATCCACACATTACAGGGACTTGACAGATAGCAACCTCTCACTCACAATAAAATGGAAAATATGAAAACAAACTCACATATCTCAGAACATTGGAACCCCATACTATCTATGTTTAAATGAGAAATTAGAGATCTCCACCTTTACTAAAAATAACAACTCGCCAGGAATCCGCTTCCTCTATGAAAGATGAAATACAGAGATAAAAAAACTAAACAAAGAAAAGAAAAAAAAAAGAAAAGAAATATAGATAGAATAAGACAAAGGTTTTCCAACCAGAAAAATATACACCCCTAACAACATCCTGAACAGGAATCCAAATAAATCGAATCATTCACCTGAAAAAGCCTAATCAGGTCAGAAACATAAACGTATTTGTTTAGCGATTCCATCATCTCATCATATTCAAAACTCTATTTTAACTTGATGCTGAATGTATAGAGCACTTTGTTAAATAAACCCATCACACATCGGATATTGATTTGCTGATTTGTACTTTGCTATATATATATATATATGTATATATATATATATATATATATATATATATATATATATATATATATATATATATATATAACCTGCTCTATTCTCTCTATTTCATCGTGTCATTGTCTGTACTTGGATATTCATCGAAGCTGCACATTACCTTCATAATCTAAAATACATCTTTGTTTTGATGCAGGTATAAGTGTAAATAAGCGAGGTAAATTCGTTTATATCGAAAACAGTGCATTGGGGGTGAAAATGAAGTTTGATGAAGAATCGACGGTTTACGTGACGTTAATGAAATCACAGAAAGGAAAGCACATCAGGGGCTTGTGTGGTTCTTATAATGGCGACCCAAACGGTGAGATGAGTTTCAAAATATTTCTATTTTATATTTACGAATATGCTTAGTTTTATTGCTTTTGGTTTTATGACGAACTAAAACGTGAGCGAATATAAAAACAGAATAAAAACATTCCGGAGATTCTTCTCGTCTGAATAAATTTTACGCGGTTTGAACACGACTAAAATTCTATTCCAGCAATTATGGTATAATCAGCTTTCAATATTTCTAAGTGTTTTTTTTTATTTCATGATCCAATGACTGCATACCCTCGTTGTGGCAAAAACAATTTGAACTCAAGCTAAAATGTTGTTATTCGTTGTTAATTTTACAATAAATAATCGAGCTAGATTAATCACAATGTCTTTTTAAAAAAATAGTTAATTTCAAACTTTATCTTTTGTATCTGATTAAAATTCATTCCAATAGAATAACTTGTTTGTATCTTGAAAAGCTAGAGTAGCCAGTTCCCCCCTTATCCAGTTAAGATTCCGTTTTTATTTATTTGTACTGTTTTTGTGAGTTTGTACATATTTGAATCGTTTATGTAGATTGCAATGAATTAATTTCCATTCTCGGTTATGTTTCCGGTTGTTCTCTTTTGGTAATGGCTCATTATATTCATCTTTAATCTTTTATATTGTATTGCCTTTTGTTAGATTCAACGTACAGTTCAACTAAATGCTTTAACGCTTTTCATTTTTGTCTGTATTCATGTTATATTCTTGTGAGAAATTTAGAATTTGGTCATCATTCTCCCAATTGTAAATTTCTTTCTTCAATAAATTACCACTGTCGTTTGCTAATACGATTTTTGAAAAAATTAACAATGAATAATCATAATAATTACTATGATTGCAGATGATTTCATGACACGTCAAAATGAAAATGCCACAAGTGCGGAGGAGTTTGGCAGTTCCTATCTTATTCCTGATAGTCTTAATCCGGTACCTTAATTTTCAACTGTTATTTCATGGAGCTTTTTCATTTTTTCTTAATTCATAATTAAATCTACCAATCACTTGAGAGTAAATCACTTACAAATGCCCAATACTTTATCTTAAAGGCTCGATTCTCACTAAATGCCATACTAATGAGGCTTACCAGTCTAAGCATAGTAAATATCCATTTGCATATGATCAATGATCGATTAGGAAAAAAGAAGCGTATGAGGCGTGATACTAAGTTTTCGTATAATTAGCATACCATTTAGTATAAGATGATGTGAATAGATATTTAAACATTCGCTTTATTTACTATACCTTCTTAGTTATTACTTTAATATCTATAACCAAGTATATCTTATGTGATATCTGTGTGTGTGTGCCTGTGCATATATATTCAAGTATGATTAACCATTAAATGGTACAGACACACACACACACACACACACACACACACACACACACACACACACACACACACACACACACACACACACACACAGAGAGCAGACGCTACTGAAGATGGGAATACCTCCCGAAACATGTTTAGCTCATCAATGAAAACATTTACGGATTAATAAACCTAACTTCCATATACCTTTACTCCTGAGTCTCTCTCACTTCCTATTGTTCACATATTACATAAATATATATATATATTTATATATGTGTGTGTGCGCGTGTGTGTGTGCGTGTGTGTATAAAATTGAAAATTAAAAGATATGTGGAAAAGGCTGTTTTAAGAAATCCATAATATAAAAGAAAATGGCCATGAGATGGAATACTTTTGTTTCTACATTAATTGATAACTCAAATATTAGAACGTCCAGAGGAAGACTGCTTATTTTTAGAAAGTTAAAGTAAATATCTTGATTGAATATTATCAAGTGTTATCAAAATGTCTGCTCGTATGGTAATTAACAAACTGAATTTTTGTCTTCTATTATATCAAAAATTTGCTCAATGATAAGATACTCAATTCTTTCTCAACAGTGTGTTCCAGCTTTAGGCCTTTCTATTAGGTGTAACCACAAAGAAAAAGAAGCTTCTTCCATCAAACAGTGCAATCATTTGAGAAGTTCGAAGTTCAGCGCCTGTCATTCAAAGGTAATCGATTTGTAAATCAATTATGAATTTCCCCTTGCCTAATATTACAATAATGCATATTATCTTGACGTTAGATTATACAAATCGCCTTCCATTTAGCCGATTAAAATCTATGCTGATCATAATGATCCTCATCTTATTTGGAATTTTAAAGCAAACTTTCACCTATTCAATAGTTTTAGGCGCCATTTTAAATTCAGTCCAATTCAATTAAATCATATCTTTCCTTATCGTTGCTGAGTGTAAAAACTGACATATCTTTTTGGGCGCTAAATTTCAAATATGATTGATTTTCATCCAGTATTTCATTATTGTTCGTTATGAATCAACGGTAATTCGGTTGTAATATATCCCAATTTAAACATAAGATTTGATCCCAAATACTTTCATTGTATTGCTGTTTAGGTTGATGCCAATCGTTGGTTCAATTTGTGCGTAAACCAGCTTTGCGACACTGATAATGGTACAGAAATCGAGACAAGTTGTAAGATCTTCACCGCTTACGCTCAGGAATGCTCTGATGAAGGGGCTATCATCGAATGGAGGACGAACACACTTTGCCGTAAGTAATATCAAGACTATAAGGGTTCAGTTAATACTTAACACTCTGGGGGGCCTTGTGATAAATGATGTATTGAACTTTGTGCATGAGATAACGTAGCGCTGACAATTTAGTATACGAAATTCAGCGCAAGGACAATTCAACGCAGAGAAAATTTACGGCACAAAAAACTTGAAGGCACAAAGCCGTTCATAAAGAAGTTGCTCATCATTGTGAGTCTAAAAGAACAAATTAAGCTCTTAGGAAAATAATGGAAATAGTTGCTTTAATGCCAGTACCCCATTTGCCTAGAAAATCTGCATCCGAAATCCTAGCTTTTACTTGATTTCGAACGGTGACTGCTGGTGCCGATATATATATATATATATATATATATATATATATATATATATATATATACATATATATATATATATATATATATATATATATATATATATATGATTGTCGGTGCTAAATCGTTTTGCACTGAATTGTCGGCCTACCCTTTTTTTTTGTCTGCCTACCATCTATTGTTGCACATTTTGATACTACAATTTCACATATCATGCATGATTAATGAATAATGAAGCTAATTGCGAGTGTTATGATGCCACGATGTACACATTGTTTAGAAAACTCTTATTGCAAAGGCCTGGACACGCTGCAAGAATGTCAGGCAGGCTTTGCGATGCCCATGATAGAGAAGTCTGCCGAATCTTGGGGAAAGTCTATGTCCAACGACGGATGCAACCAGACTGATGATGATGATGATGATGATGATACACGTACGTAATTGCTTATATAAAATGATTTGATACGGCTAGTATTCGGGTGAGATGGCACAATCGTACCATGAATTTAATAAAAAAATGTAGTCAAGAAGATTCAATTTAGTTTTTAGCTGACTTTATTCTTTCACTCATGAGTGAAGATTTCTCTAACAGGTATGTACAGAAGTGATAAACGAACTTCTTTGGTAACATTATGTGTTATTTCGACTGGATCTCCGACATAATGAATTTGCCGTTTTTCTTGCACCTCCTGAAGTGACGTTACCTTTGGATTATTACTAGCTAACAGGCTTAGTGGTCAATTCGACGTTTGCTGTCTTCCTTCAAGTTGATTCCACTTCTAAACTGTTCTGAAGTAATGATTCAAATACATACAATTGTCCAGTTATGGCTTAATCTTATCATTTAATACTTAGTTACATATAGAGCATTGTAGCTACAGTTTGATAGATATCAAAAGATTATCATCTCCGGCTTGAGGGCATTACTTGCACTGATTTCAAAGACAATGATTCTTCCATCTTGGATTTGATCTCATTTGCTGAACGTTCTTCGCATCGGAAATTTAATATCACTCACAGAATCTAATTTAATACAGTAACCTCTGAAGTGCTTCTGTTCATTGGCCCAGCTCAACCAAATATTGTATGCTAACTTAGGGTACCTAGGAGAAGAACTTGGACTATTTGATATATATATATATATATATATATATATATATATATATATATATATATATATATATATATATATATATTCACACATTTACATACTAGCTGGAAACCGTCCGATAGGGTTAGTTCTCAGCTACGCTCTCGGTTGGGAGAGCTATTGGATGTAGAGTCTTTTTGTGTTGGATCCTCGTGGTTTGACTGTGTAGCACGCCAGCCTTGTAGATGGGGAAGGGAAGGATGCTGCACGAAGAGAATGGAATGCGCGCCAAGTATGAAGTTGGACGCGCATTGATGAAACTAAGTAGAATGAACGCATACAAAAATAATGGTCAGACAAGAGACGTACGTTTAATACAACAATGAAAATGAGGCACATGTAAAGATAACATTAATATGATCGACCGTGAGATGTAATGTTAGGAGAAGAGGTAGAAGAAGAGATGCCGAAAGGTGAGAGTTTTCTGTCTTGATAGTGCTGGCGTTGGAGTTGTAGCAGAATTGTCTGAACGCGTGGATTCTGTATGGTTGGATAGTTCCCAGATACGTGGAAACCAGGTTCAGTGTGTGAGCCTTACTGCCAAGTAAGTGAATTAATTTGGGGGCTATTCTCAGACGCTCTAAGACTCTCGACGAACAAACTATGAAAGACATAGAATATGGAGTTTTATCCATGCATGTTTCCCGAAGTGAGGATGGTGGGAAGAGAGTGGAAGAGTAGCCGGCCGCGAGGGCCGGGGCCAGAGGCATGGCCAGCTAGGAATACTGGCGCCAATGAGCATTGGACCAGGGAGAAGGAAAGTAGAGAAAATGGCCGGCCGCAGAGGCCGGGGCTAGAAGTGTAATCAGCTAGGGATGGTGAGCATTGGACCATGTGCATCCAGGGTTTTTATAGGGGTCGTCGTCACAAGTGACGTTTTGGATATCTACCTAAAAGAGGAGTTTCGTACTTAATTCCTAAAAGTATAGGGGGCACTACAGAGCTATAGACCCTTTTGGATATGGGCGGAGTCCCATTCGCAGGAACGAGCTGAACACCACTTGGCAACTAGTTCATTCATGTAATGTAAGTTTTATCGTCATTCTTTTCATTGGAAAAAAATGAATTGAATCAGCAATTCATTTTGATTATTTTTTTCAGCAATAACCTGTCCAAATGGCTTTGAATACTCTGAATGTGCGTCCGTCTGCAGTAAAACCTGCCAGAACCTGTACAGCATTCAACCAGAATCTTGCCACACCCAATGCACACCGGGTTGCCAATGTGCTGAAGGTACTATCCTTGATGGCGGTGTGTGTGTGCGACCGGAGGACTGTACTTGTGTGTATCAAGGTGTGCGGTACAATGCACAGGATGTTGTCCAAGTCAACTGCAATAATTGGTGAGTAACAAATGTCACAACTGAATGTCTTTGGACTGAAAAGTCTCATCGACTTCGTATTTTCTAAATTTATATTTATTGTTTTTGATTTGTGAATAAAACATCAAATGTAAGATTGAATATTTAACCGATAACAGTATGTGTGTGAGTGTTCGGGCGTACGTATGAGGGGGCATTTGATTTTATACCAAAGTTATTCCTTGACCAGCCAGCACACAATTCAATATTGTAATTGATAGGAGAGTTAAGAGGTAGGTGCTTAAATGAAATAAGAAACAATAATTATTTTTCGCTATGATAGATAATTGGACAACGAACTCGACGAGAATCAGTGATATCGACTGAATTTGTTTTCAAACGCTGAAGATTGAAATCCGAGATTTCAGTTCGGAATGAAGGACATGTTCAACACTAACCGAATCGAAATATTAGATTTCAATCTTTTGAGTTTGTATCTTAATAAAATCTTCGGTGTTAGTCTCTTAATCAAATATTAAGGATGTGAGGGAAAAAAGGTTAGTTTTATTTTTTTTTTCAAATTATGAGTTCGTGAGTCCTTGGAGTTAGGTCATGCCATGAGTCATGTTCGAATTTAGGGTTAGACAAATATCAAAATTTCATTCTAAATTAAAATCCATTTATTAACATAAATTCTATCAATATCGTTAACATCCTTTCAACCATTCGCAAGCTTCATAATACTGTATTTGTAAAAGTCATTTGGTTTTGAGGAAAACGATGTGCAGAGGGAAATTTCCACTTTTTCATGCATTTTAAACCCATCAAGATGGTTCTGAAAAATGATGAGTGTAGAATTTTTCCTGGTATTTATCAGATTGGCTGATGCTTCAACAACACTTTACCAATAACAATTAAACGAGATGTACCGTTTTGTATGTATCAATATACATACAAATTAGCGAACAGGTCAAAATGATATAAAATTTTAAATCAAATGAATTTCGCAAACAAACACAAGTTGAGACATAAAATTCAAGGGATTTCTTGTTGGTTTCCGTCAGCTGATTTTTCACGTCGTTGTTCAACGTCATTTTAATTTACATTTTTTTTAATTTTACATTTTTTTATATCTAATTTTAGATATTCATGTTTATTTTTTTTCATTCACTTACAATCTTATTTAAACTGGAAAATTTAAGAGACTTGAAATTTTAGTTACAGGTGTAAGTACTGTTAATAATAAAGGTTTAGTTTATAAAATTCTTCATTAACTTTTTCCCGAATAGAATAATAATTTCTAACAGTAAATGTAATTCTTATACAAGTTTTTTTCTTTTTTTTGTCAGATGTTGGGAAAGTATATCTGGCGAAAATTGCTAAATCTTTCCATATATTTTCGTTCCTCTAACTTCTTTTTGATTCTTAACCTTTTTCTAACCCTAAAGATCTCGGTAGAAGATAAATCTCGGTAAATTCAAACAATCTTCAGCATGTATTGTTATCATTTAGATATTCTTAGAATAATAAAAACATCATTCAATTTACTGCTATCAGATTTCAGATATTACTTTTAGGGATCACCTGATAGTCCTCCGGAAGGAAAACACTATTTGCCTTCTTCTGGTTATCATTTTGAAACATATGCTTCAGAGCGCCTCAAAGGCCAAAAGACACAAATGGTAAAAGAAATTTCTATCATGTTTTATAGTACATGTGAAAATGGTCGATGGAAATGCACAGAAAACAAATGCGCGGCTACGTGCCGAATTCTTGAACGGTCTTTTATCAACACTTTTGATGGTGAAGATTACAACTTCGAACCAGCAGCATGCCAGTACACCCTGGTCCAGGTATGTACGTTTTAGTCTAAAGTACATTCCTTTAGATTAGATTTCATAGGAAAAAACTATTCTTTGGGATCTATTTTTTCTGGTTAAATAACGAGATGAAATTCTTAAATTCTTACATCAAAATATAACACAAAATAAATTTTACTTCATAGCTGAAACTCTGGTGACACAATAGAGTTCTCAAACAGTGGCCATGATGGATAGCTAAACTAAAAAAATGCCCCGATTGTGTAACTTGGTAAGAGTAAAATTTGATGGAATTTGCTAACTATTCAGTTGATTTGAAAGATATACGAAGCGGACTTTTAAAGCAGTTCTGATATTAGAAGTAACTGGTAAAAAGAACGTAAAGAAAAAAAAAATAACATACCTTACTGAAATGCTATATATCGCTTGAGACAAAGTGAACTAAATTGACCAAGATTTGTAAGCATGAATAATTACAACAACATCAACATTTTTGCAAAAGCATTGATCGATAGCGTCTTGGTTGATAATATGAAAGATAAAAAAAACAAGACCAATAGTTCAATGAAGAGCCTACTATAAACTTAAACGCCCACGTAACTCCGAGTAGAAGAATTTCCCTCCTCTATAAAGAGTGGCTGTCGCTATATATATATATATATATATATATATATATATATATATATATATATATATATATATATATATATATATAATCAACAGACAGAATGGAAGTTTGGGAGTTTAATAAAGCCTACCTGTGATATCACGGGTTACATTAACAGCTAAAACACATTTCATGCATTTCATGCCTTTCTCATCTCTTATCTTTTGCTTGTATCATCGGATTCACTTCCTCTTCTCTTTTAATCTTTGTTGCCCATATTTTCATTTAAATGTTGTACAAGCATGGATTAGTTTCATGTTTGGAAATCTGATCCCCTTGAGTAAACTACCTAACGTTTGTTTTTCTCTATCTCCCTTCTTACCCTTTTATTAAACTACCAAACTTTCTATTCTCTCCTTCCCTTCATGCCTTCTCATTAAATTACCTCGCTGTCTTTTCTCTCTCTTCCTACCCTCTTATCAAACAAACCAACTTTCTTTTCTTTCCTTTCCTAACCTCTTATTTGTTTATATCACATGGCCGGATAGCTTCCGGACTGTACGGAAATGTAAAGCCAAATAAAACTAATATATCTTATTATCACTATTCATTATTTTTGCGATCTGTCTATATTATTGCGGTTTATTACAACAATAACTTAATTTTTCAGACTTATTTGGAGGATTTAATATAAAGAATGATAGTTGTAGTAAAAATTGAAAGGAGGCTAGAAAAGAATGAATAAAGGAAGCGCAGTTCGGTACGAGACTGTGGCCTTCGCTCGTTCACGTTTTGTGGTGTCAGGGGCGGATAAAGGAGAGTCGTGTTAGGGCAGGATAAAGGCGGCACTTTTATTGTGAAGCGTTATACACCAATCACGCCTCCTATTAAGCATGTACTGAAAACTAATAATTAAATTTCAAGCTTGATTCTAATATTTCTTGATTATTTTTTCATCCTGTCTACACGCAGTACAACTCCCTACACGCTCAGAAGAAACGTACAAACGACATACATTTATACATATATGCTTGTATGTATAAGGGAGAGAGAGAGAGAGAGAGAGAGAGAGAGAGAGAGAGAGAGAGAGAGAGATGTATATGACATTTTCTCAGATATGAAATGTGTTTCCAAAAAATTTACAAATGAAATTCAATTCATCATTAAATAATTATAGCGTTTTATTTATCAAGTTTACCTCGACGTACAAATAATATTTTTACTACGTCATCAGAATATGAAAAGTCTATTTTTACTTCCTTATAAGGAGGGATGCAGGAAAAGACAAAAAATATATACAAATATATTCATACATGATTAAGCAATTGAATTGCCAAGATCTCAGCAAGGAAGCATCTAGGTTATAGTTCAAAGACTATATATTGTCCATCAAATCGTCAGCGTTTTGAGGTGATCTCCCAATATGTACATACACATTTTTGTTTGTAACACACTTCGGTGTATATAGAAAAATAGAAATAATACAAACAAAAAGCATTTCACCCAGCTCTATGTAAGGACTCTTTAATAAACAAATAAACCAACGGTACAATAAAGTATCCCTTTGGACAGGTTCCAAACACAAAGGATAAAAAAAGGCGTGCTTGGAGGTAATACATGTTTCAGTAAAAAAAACAAAACATGTCGACCATATTCTTCAAATTTTGACAAATATTCACACTATCTCTATAGCCCCAAATTCACACTTCTTATTTGTTAATAATCAAATATCAATTACCTATTAGTATGTTTTCGCAGAATTATTATCCTCGTCTCTATTTTTCAGCCAATTGGACAACAATCCGATGACCGAGCGCACCTGTATATCAAGTTGAACTATGGTGCTTGTACAAATGGATGGGAATCTCATTTCAATTGCATTTTGGGACTGACCATCATTGCGCACGGAGTGACAGTCCAAATTAATGGTAAGCAAGTGAGCGTTAATGGAGAAATCAATCCAGACTTGCCTTATCGGTCCCGTTACATCTATATTAAAAGAGCCACATTACAATTCACCATGATTGAAGGATTTGGCTTCCGAGTACTTTTCAACCCTAACCATCAACTTTATCTAAAAGTGTATCCCTTCTTTGAAAACAAGGTAGGTGAATTGTTGACCTATTTTTTAAAATGATTCATTCGTAATTTTTATCGTTAGTTGTTCTCATTTGTACCGGTCGTTTTTATTTCTTTAAATAGCTTACAATAAGAATTCTTAGAATTATTTTCTCTTCAGCAACAAATGATGACTCTGAAGACCACTGTGCTGTTAACAATTTTATCACCAGTTCAATCTGAAATAAACTGAAAAACATCGTTTGTGCGCTCAAAAAACTAAGGTTCTTTTCCAATTACCATCATAAACAGCCTTTCAAAGTCCATCGTTGGACGAAAACCTCGGTTGTCAGTTTCGCAGTGCCAATCTTTTGAACTCGTCTAGTTCGTTGCACCATCTTATTTTTGCCAGTCACAATTTTGCATACGATCCTTGGGGGTCCACGCTGTCGTGATGTCCAGCAGTTGTCTGAAATTCTTGCAACATGACCTGCCAATTGCCATTTGAATTTTCATGATCCCTCATCCCTGTTTATTCTCTGACATAATGGGATGTCGTGCGATCTCTCCATGATAATCTCCTGTGCACGTTGTGTGGTTCTTTGTGCGAGAGCCAATCCTTCTTTTAGGTTCCATGTTCTAGTCCCTTAAGTGTCTATCGGGAGGATCCATTGATTGTTGACCCTTCTTTTTCAAACTAATGAGATTTTCTTGTTCTTGAAGGTTGAGACCGCTGTTCCTGGGGCTTGCCAACCCAAAGTGATTCTTCGGTTTATCTCTTCTTATTTTGAGGAATTCGAGATTTGTTGTCCCAGGTTGACGTTGTGATCTACTTTCTTTATCTCTACGTTTTTTCATGCTTGTCGTTGAATCTTTGTCCTCGACGTATTTGTGACACATCACTTTGGTTTTACTGAAGTTCACGTGAAGACCAATTTTCTTGCTTTCTTCATTCACTTCGTCTAGCATTATTTGGCGTTCGTAGAGGTTCTCGGCAAAGAAGACAACGAATCTTTGGTATTTATCAGCTATTTTGAATCCTTTATTCGTCCAGTCTAAGTTTCGGAAGACCATTTCGAGGTAAACTGTTGAGAGTTCGGGTGAACTGGTGCCGCTTTGTCTTACTCTATTTTCGAGCTGGGAGGGACCCGGGTCTTTACGTAGCCTGATAAAAAAATTATTGTGTTGGTAGATATGTTGCAGACCTCTGACATGTACGAGGTTTTGCCTTGTTGATGTGAATTGCATGTTCAACATTGTCTCTTTCAATTCCCGTATAAACATTGTAGTTGGATTTAAATCTGTATTCTCCAAATATTAGTTAGGATGAGTCAGTAAAGCTCAGAAAAGTATTACAGCTGGTGCACAACCTTATTTCCTCTTAAATGACGTTTCGTATTGAGGGAAGTATGAGTGGTAAGTTATCGGTCCAGTTCAATTCACCTGTGTAGCGAGTGATACCTTGAGTTGTCCTTGGAATCACTGTACTAATCCGTTTGCCCACGGGTAATGTGCAGTGATTTCGATGTGCTTTACTCCAAGTAATTGATGAAATTCCTGAATAAAGGTAGGTGGAATTGCGTACCCCTGCCTGTGGTTAGAATAAAGGTACATCGAAGGTAGCGATCCATTCCTTTAATATGGTACTAGTTACTGTCTGTACAGAGATATCTTTTACGAGGATTGCATAAGGCCAGCGTGTGGATCCGTCCACTACCATCAAAATGTAAGTATATTTTTGTGAAGGAGTAAGAAACAAGCACCGGATTTTGTGTGCTTATTGATTTAAATGTTTCTGGTATTGTAAACAATGCTGAAACCGTGTTCTAAAGCCAGTTGTGATGTTAAGCCACAAATAATCCCAGTTATTATATTAGATATTGAACTTAGTTGGGATGTTATAATCTATGCAAAGATTGAAAAATTTATCGTAGTAAGTTTGGGAGGTGTGTATGGGCATGGGTGCTTCTGGGATGTATTGGTCAGAAGTGTGGTAGTGCTAGAAGGAATGGTAGTACTGTTTATTGTAAGGACTTATCGCTTTTCATTGTCAGTAAAGTCTGTCCAGTCTCTACTAAATCAACAATGGTGTAGTCATCGAGGCAATGATTGAATGCCATAAAGCGTTGGCTATTACGTTTTCTTTTGGACACATATCTGATATCAGGGATGTTCATTAGGCGAATCCAGGTGATTACCCAAGTTCCAAAGGTCCAAGGAGCACACTCCAAACTGAAAAAAAACTTGTTAGAATACAACCGATGCACAAATTTTGAATGTCGCCTACGGTGCATGAAACTTTTGCATAGGTCCTTCCTAAGGTGGATTGAGAGATATAATCCAAATGACAAATTTCTGTTGGCGTTTATCTGTCGATATGCGTGTGTAGTGAGTAGAGGAGGTTTTTGTGGTCCGTGAAGTTTTTCCCTCCAGATGGGAAAGTGCTTGATCGTTAAGTACATGGCCAAAAGTTCGTGCGGAAATGCGTTTCGTCTGAGTTAGAGATTAGGATATTGTCTGTTGCTTTTTTCTGCTGTAGTACTGCTACTCCAGCATGCTCCAATGCGTTTATATCAACGTGATGTTTGGATCATCACTAATTATTTTCAACTTGTTGAAGTTTGCTAAAGCACATTTGGTTTGTTTAAACGTTTCCTTGGCGTCTTTATCCAGGATAATGTTTTTGGTTTTGGTTTTAAGCAGATTTATTAGTGGTAGAAGGATCAAGGTGCAGTCAGATACATTAAATGGCGATAGTAGTTGATAAGCTATTCTTTTTCGTATGTTTCGATCTCATCCTCATTTACAATAGGTTGTTTGTGTAGACCGGGCAATAGCCTTTTGTCCGTGGTAGTATATCGCTAATTCCCTCATCATCATTCTGCAACCACTCTTCCAGGGCTGGATGGCAAAAGCATTTACTCCGAGGGTGTAAAAGGGTTTATTCGAAATATATCTTTGTGGTAACCTTGTTATACAATAGGCGTTCCATCCGCTACTGGTAGTGTGAGCAAGAACAACTGTATCCAGGAGTCAGATGGTGCACTTGACCGTTGGCAGTGATGAATGATCTGACTCGGAGTAACACAGTGGGGAGAACAATAGTGAATAAAGATACTGTCTTTTTATATGGGATTTTTACATTAAGTTTGTGTTACATAGAATTATTGTACTGTATCATTATCCTTTATCGACAATAAGGCTTCTGCTTTCAGACAACCTCGTTATCTGGTGAGAAGGTCTGATCCGGAGAGGGCAAGTACCCCATTTGACCCTCTCCCAGCCTACCCTGACGTATGGGTGGATGTTGGCGATACTAATCACAAAACTAAGTTAAAAGCTGTAAATAATAATAATTGAAAAGATGAAATATCTTTCTACTTAGATTCAAGGACTTTGTGGAAAATTTAACTACCGACGGGACGATGAATTCCAAGGACTCTACGGCATCCCAGAAGCTGTGAAAGAATTTATTGAAAATTTTAAAGATAAAACCTGCACAGACAAATCGCATGACCTGGGAGATCTTCATTCAGAACATTATTATGTAAGTACAAACCAAGTGAACAGTTTTCACGAAGTATACAATTTATTTACCTTAAATCTGGTATTGCAAATATTTCGTTGTTTTTTGCATCAACTGCTGATGATAATTGCAGTGAATTTTGAATGTAATGAACAACGAAACATAAACATTCGCAGCATCTTCTGTTATCCAAACGTTGATAACCTACAAATGAGCTTTTAGAATTATTCTCTTGCTTGGAAAAAATGTCAAGAGGATATACAGAGAGAGAGAGAGAGAGAGAGAGAGAGAGAGAGAGAGAGAGAGAGAGAGAGAGAGAGAGAGAGAGGGTGGGATTTAGTGGACCAATAATAATAATAATAATAATAATAATAATAATCTTCATTAAATATCTATCCGTCTATATGTGACAGCTAACTCTGGAATGGCACAACATTCCATTAAATTTTTTTGAACTGATGGAACTCCCAGGTATATTTTAGCTAGTTTGGTTTTGAAAATTGAAGTAAATAATATTGTTCATTAATGTATTGGTGTTCAATATTGACTTATTTATTAACTTATTATTCATTATCAAATAATATATTGATATTTTATATTTATCTATTTATCAATATATCGATATTTAATATTCATTTATTGATATACTGATATTTGATATCTTTTTAATTAATATATCATTTAATATGTATTTTTTAAGATATTGATATCTAATATTTATTCTTTGATCAATATATTAATATCTAATATTCATTTGTTTAGCAATACATTAATATTCATCTGTCTATTAATATACTGATATTTAATATGTATTTAAATTATTGATATAATAATATTTATTTATGTATCATTTTTTGATATTTATTTATTTGATTATATATCAATATTCATCTATTTAATAATAATATGATATCTATGTATTAATTGAAATGTTAATATTTGATACGTATTATTTATCAAAATATCAATATTTGATAATAAGTTATTTATCAATTTATAAATATTTGATATTCATTTGTTTTTCAATATAATAGGATTAAATAAATTATTTATTAATATATTGATTTTTATTTATGTATTAATATGTTGATATTTAGTATTTATCCGTCTATTTATTAATGTAAAATATTTAATATTCATTTATTTATCAAAATGATAACATCCAATATTTATTGATTTTTGAATATATTGATATTCAATATTTATATACATCAGTCGTGCTTTGTCCATTCCAAAGGTGCATGTTTGTAACCAGAGGAATAAAGAAATGTACGTTATTCCTACTACTTTTTCTTTTTATCTGATCTTTTTTCCTTGGGAAAAGGAGGACAAAATCATAGATTTTCAAGCAAACTAAAGTGTTTGGTTTAATTGAATTTTAAAAAAGTCATTGGTAGTGATCGATGCAAAACGTATTCTAGAGAATAAAAGTCAAGGGACATAATTAATAAAAACTATGAAGAAAGATTTGGAATCTTTATTTATTTTTATCATCAAATTTCCAGAGAGCGCTGAACCAAGCACCTCCAAACTCGACATTGCACTGCTTTGTGTGCTGACTAATGTATCAGGTGAATGTTAACTTCGCACATGGGCCTGTTGTCGAGTAATCTTCAATTGCAATCAGATGGTTTTAGTGAATAATAGTGTTCCATCCAAATTCTGTTTTTCTTTCATCAATTCTATTATTCCATTTTATTTATGCGGCATTTTTAACATTGAGCGAGTGAGGACGTAAAACTTTATAGTTTAATATCAGTATCACATTTACAATTTACAATGAGAATCATATCGTGGCAAATGCTTTTACTGTCCGTTGCTTTCTACAGGCACTAAAATATTTTTTCCCTTTCGTCCACCCGTGATCGATTTTGACAGTGAACGAAAGCTATGAGTACATAGAATGAAAGGATGCCATTTTTAAAAACATAGAAACCACTTCCCAATATTGGCTTGTGGATAAGGAAATGATAAAATAGAAAATCCAACAAGTTGTCGGTGAATGAAGCGGAAACAAATATCATTTTACTTTTATTTTGTTTAAGGCTATGGAGAATGCCAAAAAGACCTGTGAATATATTCGAGACGGTACACTCTTCGCTGACTGTTATAGCTTTGTGAACTTCGACTACTTTTACGAAATGTGCAAGCATGAGATGTGTCTTTCTTCAAGCAACCCTTTTCCTATGTGCGTTGCCTTAGAGTCTTACTCAAGAGAATGTGCACAGCATGGCAAAATTATCAACTGGAGGAAAAATAATACCTTGGCTAAAGTCTGTGGTTAGTGATAAACCTTTCTGTTTCTTCTGTATTACCTGGGGTTTAGCACATTGGAGCAGGTCTCTTATCTATTGTATTTACCGTCACTTAAGTAAGCTTTGTTTATGTCTCTTTTTATTTACAACTTCATTACACATACATAACTGGGCGTGTTTCTGGAGTGGGGATAAATTAGCATTTCTATACTAGTTAGATTGTTATCATTTCTATTCATTTTTAGCAAAAGTGTTGTATGTGAGAGTGCGCTCGTGTATGTTTAAACGAACGATCAATTTGTACATTTTCATTTCTATCAAGCCGATTATCGGCAGACAAAAGTCACATTTTGTTTAAATAAACAATTTTCGAAAGCAGGGGAAATGCCACAATGATCGGGCACTCTTCTTTGTTTGGAATAGGATGAGAGAATGAGACAGTAAAGAAAACTTCTACAACGACAAATCAAATATTTTTATATTTCTCTATTAACTCTGAATATGTTTATGTAAAAACCTTTCTCGCCATTTCATGTCAGGCTATGGTTGTGCCTTCGACTCTGGTTTAGAGTACCGTGAATGTTCGTCAGCTTGTTCAGGCAGCTGCCGTGATGCAGAGATCTCTCAAGTCACCTGTCAGGAAGAGTGCATTCCAGGATGTCATTGTCCCCAACCAGATGCTAAACTTAATAATAATATGAAATGTGTCAAACCTGACCATTGTCCATGTTATGACAAATATAATACCAAGAAAATACATCCATCTGGTTCTGTCATTAGAAAAAGGTGTGCCGACTGGTAAGTATAGTCTTGCTAAAAACAGACAACCTAACATGAAACCTTGACCAAGTAACTAATACTGGGTTATCAAGGCCCAATTTTGTCAAGTTATCAATACTCTTGGGCATAATTTAAGATTGAAATTAGAAGGAAGAACCATTGCATGTTATATTTATTATTATTGATATTATCATTTGTTCAGAACTTGACAAAAAATAATATTTTCGGAAAGTTTTGCATACATTTCTGATGACAGGAAACTTTGTGCATAACATTTTAGAGGCCGTCACACCAACATTCGGGAAGTTTACTTTATTCTGGAATCTATCACCTGAGGAAATTCACATGATATTTGATGTACATTTATGGTTTCTATTTGCAGCACTTGTGTCCAGGGGAAATGGGATTGTACCAAAGAGTGCAAAGAAGAAGTTATATGTCCGAAAAACCAACAATGGTTGACTGACATCTCAAAATGCCAGTCAACATGTGCTGATTTAGATGCAGAAAGCAAATGTCCTAAACATGTGTTATTTGAAGGATGTGGTTGCAAGGCCAACATGACTCTTGCTCCAGACGTAAGTTTATTAATCACTTTCAAATTTTTCAAATGATCACCTCTGGTAGCCCTCCATAAAAATGGTTGGACACCATTCGGTCAATCATCATCAAGTTTTTCCTCGGTTGTCTCATGCCTTTTCCCCCTTATAGTCTGTTTTCGATCCAATTTCTTTCTAACTGAATGGAATGCTTTGAATTAAAAACCGAATTTCAAATCTATAGTACTTTACTGTAACCCCTTGATCGGAATAGGGATGCCAAATCAGCCATTTTCTGGCTGGATCTAGCCGATTTTCTCCTTATTCAGCCGATAAAAATCTGCTATAGCTGGTTGCCAAAAATCTGTCCATAAATGATTATTAGATGATTTCATTTCATTTTATAGCCAACTCAAAGATATATATTCAGTATCTTTAACTAATCTAAAAGTGAAAGTAAATCAATCTTAACAGGAAAAATATTTTTTCATAATTTTTTCCTTAATTTAAAATTGATAAACTAAATTCCAACTGAAACTTTTGCTTTGAGAATATTTTTGAAGTCAGATGCTAAATTTCATTTTAGTAAATCCACTTTGTGAGTTTGATGAAAATGAATGTACAATTTCCATAAATTATTTGTTTTGGAGTCTTAGAATATGATTATTTTAATTGATTATTGTGTTTTAAAATAAAACATTTTTAGCCATAAAGTTAGCCAAGTTAGAAAATATTTAGCCGATTCTAGCCAATTTTTCCAGCTGGAAAATCAAATTCGAGTTGACAACATTGGCTCGGAAGGAAAAGAAAGCGGCAGAAAGATTACAGATGTTTTTTTGCGAATCAAGATTGAATTTTATTCGTCATTATTTTCTTCTTGATAGTAGGTCAATTATTGAATTGTCTCCCCCATCCGAAAACAATTGTCTTGGAGAGAAAATAAAATTTTCAATCAGCTTGTAGGCCTTTTTGACCTCTCGATTTTGATGAATTTCGTTTGATACAGCTGTATTTCGTTCTGTAAAATATTATATCATCTACAATATTTAAAAGATTTTAAAACTGCTATTTTTTAAAAGGGTACGTGTGTCCAACCGTCAGCTTGCCCGTGTTTGTACAGAGGTCAGTGGTACGAGCCAAATGAATCAATCAGAATTGGATGCACAGAACTGTAAGAACTTTTTCCTGTCTACAACTTGTTTCCAAAGCGCTCAAATGTCATTAAAAAAAAACCCTCATTGATCAATAATTCTTTTTAATAGTGCATAAGAGTTTATTCTGTAAATTGAAGTTTTTCAAATTATCAATTTAAACTATGATAATGATAAAAAAAATGCATAATGCTGAAGCAAAGAGATTGAAGACTATGACATAAACAACAAAAAGAGAGAATCTATTACCGAAGCCTTGAAAGTAGTTATTTTACATGAGTTATTTCACGGGAACGAAAAATAGTGAAAGTCTATGTGCGTACCAAGGAGGGGGGGCAACCTTCTCTGGGTGTCACCATCAGAGGGGTGACACCATCATGGCTGCCTAATTGAACAAAATTGATACATTTGTTAATCTGATAAATCAAAATAGACTTGGCCCTGTTAACTCTGAAGTGATGCACAATAGTTTGCTTTGTCCTCCATGGACCTTGAATTTAAGATTTGATGTATCCTTCAAAACTTTTACTCTGGGCCACATTCAGGGATGTCAGGAACACGGGGTTAGGAAATAAATATCTATTTTTAATCACTTCTGAATAAAAAACTTTTTCACAATAAAATAAAATCTCTGAAATATTTAGGTTCTCTATTCTTTATAGGTAGAAAAAATAACTTTGTCACTTAAATCTATAGAGTAGCAAACCACTGAGTTTTGTCAAATTTATTTCCTCTTACGGTATGAAACAAATTAGCTGTCATCATTGTGTTTTGATCTTTCACAGAAACCACAGGTTCCTACAATATTCTTCGTGCATTAACTAGATCAAATTGTCGCCCAGTGTTGTCAGATAAACCATTTCGTCAAGGCTGAATTTTTTTTCCTTTTTATCCTATAAAATCTATAATAGCTGAAAATCTAGCCAATTTTGAAGATAATTAGTAAATTTGGTAGAAGTAAACGTTTTATCCTCATTAGTAATTTGCTTCGGAGTCTTGGTTATCTTATTTGATAAGTGAGCTTTGAATGAGTATATAAACATTTTTAGCCACAGAATTAGCTGGAAATTTAAAACGTTAGCTGATTTCATCAATTTTCAGAAATTTACGTCTGTCAGAAACTTTCGTGAGCCCCACTGCTCAGTTTCACCTCATTTTATTATTATTATCATTAAAGCAGCAAGTCTCCTCAAGTCTGCAGCCCTTCTATTTCACACCAGTAGCCTGGTGGTTACCGCTAGAGGTTGAGTGACAGCAAGTCTCCTCTGGTCTTCAGCCTACATCTCATCTCTCCCTCGCCTATCACGCCAGTACTGTGGTTCACATCTCTGTATCCATTTCCTTCTTCCTCTGTTTGATCACTGCTAACATTTAGTGTCATAGACCTTATATTTCTAGTACTTTCCTCAGTACCCATGTGTTTCCTAGCAGTGCTGTGGTTTGTACAGTCTCAATCCTTCCTTTTATCCCGAGCTCCCCCAGTCTCACCCTCAGTGTCTTTGGGACAGTTTCTAGTACGCCTATTATTACTGATACTATCCTGAATTTCATGTTCCACGTCTTCTCCAGTTCTTTTGTCAGATCTTGATATTTTTCCAGTTTTTCACTTTCCTTCCTCTTTACTCTATGGTCTACAGGCACAGCCACGTCTATCATTTGGCAGGCTTTCCTCTTCTTGTCCACAATTATCAGGTCTGGTCTTCTTGCCTAGTCTGTTTGGATGTCAAAATCCCAAAGTAATTCGTGGTTTCCATTCTCCAGGGCAGTCTCCGGTTTGTGCTAATACCATCTATCCGTATGGTTAAATCCCATTCGTTAACTCAGTTCCCAGTGTATCATCGTAGCAACTCTATCGTGTCTGGGTTTATACTCCTTCTGGGCGAGTTGACTACATTCACTAGTTTTGTGGTTTACGGTCTCATCTCTTTCACCGCACATGCAGCATTTGCTGTTTGTCTGTGTTCTGTCGATTTTTTGTTTTGATATAATTTCTCCTGATGTATTTGTTTTGAGATGCCATGATGAACGATTCCATCTCTCTCTTCAGGTTTCCTTTAGGTTGGTCATGCACATGATCTTTCGTCTGCCATATCCTGTATCTGTCTTTTAAATTCTCCTTATAGCTTCTTCTGTTCTCATTTTTTTCCTTGTTTGCTGTACTGCTCCATTGTTTTCTACTTTTTTATTGTTCGTTGCGCTACTTCGTGCATTCTTTATGATATCTTCACTAATCGTTTGCAAGTAATTTTCTAGATCTGCTTTGGCTCTCTAGATACAGTTTTCTATGCTGATGAGCCCCCGTGCCACCTTCTTTCCCCTCCACGTAGTCTATCTGTATCATCTCTGGGGGTGTAAAGCTTTGTGCATTATCATAAGCTTCCTTGTTCGCTGGTCCATTAATTAGAGTTCTTCCTTTGTCCATCCAAGGAATGGCCCTGTGTATCTTACTACCGATACAGCCCATGTGTTCAATCCTTTTATGTGATTCCTGCTGTTTAATTTGGTCTTTAATATTTTCCTTATCATCCGAAGGTATTCTCTTTTCATTTTCTCCTTGATTTGTTCCCGTTTTATTGTATCACATTCAAGAACTCCCGGGTATCTGTATCGGTCTTGTGCAGTCAATGCTCTAATCTTTCTGCTGTCCGGTAGTTCGATTCTTTCTGCCGTTGCTAGCCTTCCTTTGTGCATTACCATAATTGCACATTTTTCTATTCCAAATTTTATCCCAATGTCATCGCTGTATTCTTTCACTTTGGACAGCGTCTTGAGCTCTCTCTTGTTTTTTTGCAAAAAATTCATATCGTCCATGTAAATTAGGCGGTTGACTTTTACTCTTGTTTTGGAGAAATGGTACGCTTTGCTGTTCTTCGGGATTCTATTGGACTCTTCTTCTTCCTCTTCTACTTGTTTATATCTCCTCCGTGAAATGACTTATGTAAAATGACTACTTTTGCGATAACTTAACCGAGTTCATGTCAGAAGAATATTGTGGGATTCTGTGGCTTCTGTTGAAGATCAAAACACAATGACGACAGCTTATTTGTTTCATAACGTAATAATAATAATGATAAAGATATTAATGATGGTGATGATGATAATGACAAATCTATGCCGCTATTCGTTGCTCTCTTTTTCGAGAATCTGCCATTTGGCTTGATAAAAAAAAAGTTTTTCCAATACGAAGACAAACTAGGAAAGCTAAGACATTTACTCTTTCTCATTTTATCCACCTGTATATCTTATAATCTACTTGGCACTATTTCGGCTCTCATTTAAGCGATTGCAATCTTCTTTGAAAATTTCATTTTGAGGCACTATCTTAGTTTTGTCATCCAGCTTTTATAGCCTTTAGTGCAATACAGTGGCGGATGATGGCCCACTGAGGCTCGGTATTACTAAGCAGATGAGGCCTAGTATTTGTCTCATGGCCTCAAAAAATAACTCTGCCTAGTCTTGGGGAATCAGTAAGCCCTGGCGCAGCTCTTTCCCATTGCACTTAAAAGCAAGGATCAGGCTTGCCCTGACGTCTTCGTAACACCAGTTGCAGGGACTGGAGCAATTTTTAGAGCTTTCCCGTTTACAGAACCCCACATTAAACCGATGTTGTGTCCCATCTTGCTCTCGTGGGGAAGCGAGTAAATACGAATCAAAGTGTAGGATCTGTTCTTTTCATGTCAACAAAACATGGTATTAACTCCCTGTTTTCAACTTTCAACATTATTATAGTTGTATTCCAAATGTTTCCTTCAATTTAAATTTAATTTGATTTTTTTCAAGTCAGCAAAAAAGAAACAAAATGTTTGTATTTTAATAGTTGAATGTTTCTCTTGGATTATCAAAATAGAAATTCACATATGAAGCAATATTTTAATAACAAATACACGAAAGTTGATAACTAATGAGTTAAAAAGAATAAAGAAAGGCGTAATGAAGAGTTATAACAGGTAGAAATGATTAGTAGGTACTTGATTTTTTTCAGTAAGAGTGAAGTAAAATTCAAGATTTAAGACGGCTATGCAAAGTCACATGGATTTCAGTGGGTAAATATCTCATCCGTGCGACTTTAAACAGAAAATCTGCACTCAATAATTCCTATAATTTCAATGGTAAACAAACGGGTATCAGAAAAAGTGTCGTCTTTGTATCTTTTGAGATACGCAGAAAACTTGTCAATATGAGATTATTACTTTCAATACCTCCTCCTCCTCATCATCATCATCCTTTTAGCATCCGTCATTGGACGTAAACCTACCCCAGGATTCACCAGACTTACCTACCATGAGCATCACGATACCAATACTTTCTGAACTCATTTATTACGTCTCACAATCTTATATCTTACCGGCAACGGTTTTGCATGTAATCTATGGGAACCCATGTTATGAGTCGTGATTTCCATCGGTTGTCTGCCCTTTTAGCAACATGACCAGCCCATTGCCATTTGAGTTTTCAATAGATTCTATGATGTTTTGGACCCTTCTTTTTCTCGTAATATATTGTGCGGTCTTGTGATCTCTCTATGTGATGTTGAGCATGATTCTCAGATTGAAAGTTAGTCTCTTGGTTATTTTCCATGTTTCTTCTCCATAGGTGACTATATATCCACATTTCTCTTGGGGTAACGTATTGAAAAAAAAAAAAAAAAGAAAGAAAAACTTCAACTATTACTGAGAGTATGATTTCTTGTCTTATATCTTTTATATCTCTCTGGGGAGAAATTTTACTCGGTTGAAGCATAGGTGAGAAAAGAAAATACCTGTCAGATATATGCAAAAACAAAATTTACTTTTTGGGTACGTCTACCTGTAGTTCAAGAACATGCTGCCAATTAACTTGATGTGCTTTTCATTTTGGATGCGTGAAGATTTAACATATAATGCTACTGTTAGCACTATTATTCAGCGATTTAGACGAATTTAGCTATTTTCAACTATTAAAAATTATCAAAAGACAGCGCCAAAATTTTTTTCGAGTTGGTAACACTGGGGGTGACACCCTGAGTTACTGCCCTAAGTGACACCAACCCATGAACGCCATTGTCTATATGGATATTGTTTAATTTACAATCCTGGATTCATTGATGATAAATAAATTTAGCCCAGCAGATTTTACCAGTAGGATCACACATTTATTTATATGTTGTATGTGTTATTTGGCTCACTTTCAAAAAGTTCTAATGTCTGATTTACTTTTTTAGATTTAATATTTGAGTCTGAAAATTCACTCAACTATAGGCTCTCATAATTTAATAAGTATGTAAGTGTAGCAACCCCTATACTTTTTATTAGGGATTAATACGAAACCCTTCTTTTTGCTAGATATCAAAAACGTCACCTCCTTTGACGACCCCCTATAAAATCCTTGGATTCACATGGTCAAACCCTCATTGGCGCCGGTACCTCTAGCTAATTACATTCATTGGCCCCGGCACTTGTTGCCAGCTACTCCACTCTCTTTCCTCCTCCCTAAGATCGGTATCATTTCGCCAATTTCTCAGCCGATCCAAAACTGGCTTTTTTTCCACCGTGACCAATCTCTGTACTAACTTTCCGATTTCAGTTCACCGATCTTGAGACATCTCACATACGCACAGTTACACAGTTACTCGGCCGTGTTCTCACCACCTACTCCTAACGCGTATACACCTCTCACTCTCATGAATGAAATGGCAATGCTTTTCACTATCATATAGTCACAACGATCTCTCCTAATTCTCTTTACTTCAGGAAAAAACGCATGGATAAAACAGTTCTCTATGTTTTATGGTCTGTACGTCAATGTCTATCAGCGTCAGAGAATAGCCCCTAAGTTGCGCCTCCAATTTTGCAGTTTAGCTCACGTACTGAACCTGGTCTCCATACTCATTCCTTGGTACGCTCCAAACCTTAAGGACTCAAATGTAGAACAGACACCTCCGCTTCGAATCTGACGCCTGTACTATCAATAACAACAAAGCTCCCATCTTTTGCTATCCCTTCTCATCTCTTTACGCGATCGATCATATTAATGTTATCATTATATCTATTTCAATTTAATTTGTTATTTGTCATTAATGTCCTTGTATCAAACGTACGTCTTATTTGTCCATCATAATACTTGTATGTTCCTTTTCCCTTTCTCCGCGTCTACGTTCATACTTGGCGCTCATTCTCTTTGTACATCTCCTTTCCTCCTTCCTCATCTCCAGTGACGTCAATGCTAACACCAAACCTCGTGGAAACAAAATCCTTTGTCTCCAACATCTTCGTGCTACCCATTGCTCGACAAGAACTACTAGAACTCTCCAGAACCATGATTTCTACAAACTGTCAACATTCCAACGGGGATATATCCCACTAAAGTATTCCTACGATTCTTAAACCATCCATTTTTATCTATTTCAGCACCTGTAATAATCGCAAATGGATTAAAAAGAAAGAGTTTGATTGTCCAGGTGAGTTGATCTGAGTAATCATTGATTCTTCATTCAGTCATTGAAAGTCCATTGTTGAATATAGGCTTTCTCCATGGTTTCAAGTTTGCTTGTTATTTTGCTTTTGGTTTTCATGGTGTGAGAACCTTTTGAATTTGTCCAGATCATCATGCCACCTTACTTCTTGTCAGCCATATTTTTGATGATGGTTTCAGGGAATCCATGTTTCAGGAATCTCAATGTCTAATGCTTTTCTGACATCCTTATGACATGGTGAACCCATTGTCATTCAAGTTTGCTAATCACCTTTAGGATACCTCTTACATCTGTTTTTTCTCTGATATATTATGCTCTTTCAATGTGATGTTTAGCATATGTTTCTCCCGTGTACATAGTATAGTCATTTGGTTCAGTTCCATGTTCTATGTCTGTAGGGGACTGTTCGAAGGATACACTGGTTGAAGACCCTTCTTTTCAAGATAAATAGGATCTTCTTGTTCTTGTTGATTGAATTTGCTCTGCCAAAGCTTGCCAACCTAGAGTGATTCTTTGCTTGATTCCTTCTTATTTTAAGGATTCCTTATGGAATGATTGTCCCAGGTAGATGTAGTGATGTACTTTTAAAGCTCTATCTTTTTAATACTGGTGTGTCTAGATTTTCAATGTATTTGTTGCTCATGACATTGGTTTTATTGAGGTTCATGTGGAGACCAACTTTCAGTTCCTTACTCCTCAGACCAAGGAACACAGATCAAGAAAGAAAACATGAAAATAATTTGGAGACATCCCAAAAGCTACTCCCCCACTGAACAAGCCATCAAACAGAGAATGGAAAGGAATCTCCAGCAGATAACATGACTATTAACGTGCTCAAAGACATTTGTACACTCATCCTCAGAAGAGTAACCCAATTTTTCAATGTGTGCCTCAAACAAGACAAAGTACGAGAAGATTTGAACAGTGCAATTATCATACTACTATATTAAAAGGGAAACCCAAATGACCTTGGCAACTACAGAACGATAAGTCTACATGAGCTTTTTATTCAATCAAATCACCAATATGTTTGTAAAAAAAAATCTCAGGAACTTGCTTGAGGGAAGGATATTTGACTATTGAACCAACTCATAGAGAAAACAGCATAATATGAGATGACACACCATGTCATTTGTCTATTAGGAAAAACCCTTTGTTTTTGTGTTAAGTCATCAAAGTAATTAAACTTATATGCCAAAGTCCTACATCATATTTATAAGAACAGCAGCCCCTTTATCAGACTACGCAATGATTCAAAGGTCTCTTGTTCAGAAAAAGGAGTAAGACAAAATGATACCAGCTCACCCAATTTTCACAACTTACCTTGAGATGTTTTCCTGGAACCTAGATTGGACAAATGAATGAATCAAAATAGAAGTAACTAATGTTACAATTAAAAAAAAATGATGTTATTTTTCTAATAAAGTATTAGTTTCCATGTTAACATTTTTGATTCAGGACAAATTTACAAAGAATATCATTAAAATATGACTATCAGTGATGTAGTCCACCAGGTAAACCCCTTTCTCCATTTTCAGACTTGACTTTTTATCAACATCCAGTAACATTTGCAAAAATACTGTCAACACACATTTATGCATTATAATTTCCCATTAACAGGACGAGATGCATATAAAATCCCTAAGTAGATATTTGAAAAAACTTCATGAAAGAAATCACGATTTTGTTAATTCACTCACAATATAAGATTAAGTGTAAATATAAATGCAACATTGTTTACTATTTTCATTACTACTTCTATTTACTTTAAAAAAACAAATAAAGACGGTAAAAAGCCATTTGCATTGACATTAAATTTGTGCATCTGGATCATTTAAAGAATTCCAATTTCTCAAGGCAAACTGGCAGAATTTGCCATTGGGCAAATGTGTGTAATCTCAGAATCTTATTTTCAAGATTGCCACGGCACAATAATTTTCAACATACCTTCCTACTTTAAGCAAAAAATATGCGCGCCTTCCAAAAGTAGAAGAGACATCGAGATTATCTTATCACTAAATAAAAGTAGCTTTTTGTGGCAGATCAGAAATAAGAGTTGATTTAGAACATAATGCACATTCCCTGAATTGCTTTCATGTATTACTCATTGTAAAAAATTTGGAATCAGCAGACTCATTCAGCTTGTTTACTTTGCAGCTAATAAACAAATCAAATATAACACAAAAAAAATTTTTGTTTCATAGTTTGATATCCTGGTTTGAGAAAATATAACTCAAATAAATAGATTAAAACATTTCTTCCAGATCAAGTAGAGGAAAAAACTACGGAATCATTCAATGCTGAGCGGGAAAATTATGGGATCATAAACAAAAAAATCACAATTGATATTTTCTTGCTCTTTCTCTGGCTTTTCTCATAACCTATATTCTTTGTGGCATGAACTTGTCTGATGAAAACCATTCTCTCAATCAAGCTGGATCCAACTTTCTTGAACAGCACTTGACAGATCAGCAATGCAAGATGGAGCCTTGTCATACACCATTTTTTCAAATTCCCTCCATGAAATTTGAATTGAATTCAGATCCACACTGTTTGCTGGCCATTTTGCTGAGTTTATGTGCCTTTCCTGGAGAAAGCTTCAACACTTTTGCTCTGTCGGAAAATGGAATTTCACCCTGAAAAATAACCACATCATCTATTTTCAACCTATTTTCTATTGACTCAATTTGCCACATTGCATTGACTGTTGAGGTAATTATTGCCATCTCCCCATGGTCCTTTACCTGACATAAGACCCTATAACATAAATGAAGCCAGAAATTTGCTTGTTTTCTTCAGTCATCTTTATATGTTTCATTGGAATGGTACAAGACAAAAGTTGCAGAATTATTGCTTTGTCCAATGCAGATTCATGATTCATCACTGAATATCACTTTCATCCAATCATCCGCACTCACACATGGTTGTTTCTCTTCAGCCCATTGTAATTGTTTTCTCCTTTTTAGTTGTCAGTCCTGGCTTTTCATTTGGTTTTCTATTTGTAAATTCCATTTCATTCAGTTGATTTCTTACACTTCAGTCACAAACACTAACTGCTGTTTCAGCCCATTTGATTTTCATTCATTTCATTGTGCATTTACTATTTCCAAGACATATTGCTTTGAATTTTCTATCCTGATACTTTGACATCTTCCGGGGTATGTTTTCCTTTATAACCTTCCCATTTTGTTTAAACTTTCACAAATTTTAGATTCAAGTGATGAGGAACAACCATCTTTCGTCACTGTTCATGTTGGATTTCACTCTCTCGTTGAAGCTATGTTTCCTTTCAATTAATCCAGTGCAACAGTTTGATGCAGTCTGCAAATACTCTCTTTTAATGGTAGACTAATTTGTATATCTATACTTGTTCTGGTATTTGTTTTAGAAGTGAAAATCAGGAAAAAAGTATGCCAATAATAAAATGATTTAATTTCCTTTGTTTAAGTTAAATTTTATGTAGCCAGAATGTTCAATTATGTAACAAAAATTGTGTCAAGAATTTGATTTGTTAATTTGCTATGGATGAACATCCTCTAAATGTGGGGATTCTATATTTTTGCCATGAGTAGTAAAATAATTTGAGTTATTTTCATATGATATTTTTCAATGTTTTTAAAACATTTCTTTAATTAGCCACCTGTTGGGCATCCGGTGACCCTCACTACATGACATTTGATGGGAAGCACTACACGTTTATGGGTGCTTGTGGATATGTTCTGCTGAAGTCCAAAGACTTCACTGTCACAGCAGAGAACATAAAATGTGGAACATCAGGAGTAACCTGCACAAAATCAGTTAACATCAAAATAAAGAATAATATTATCACCCTAATCCACGGAGGTAATGTTACTGTTAATGGAGCCACCTTGCCAAAGCCTGAATTCAAAAGCGGAGATATTGTTATTTACCAAGCTGGAATTTTCCTCCATATCATAACTCATATGGGATTGACCATTCAATGGGATTTTGGTAAGTTTTCTTGAATACAACTTTAAAATATATGATAAAGCACCTTTGATGATATTGGTCATAAAAAGTTAATTTGTATTTTGTTTTAAAGGGTGTTCAAAATTTAGTCACTAATTAGAATTTGATTACTTGCAGGAATTGTCTATCATCTAATCAAGTCCTAACTGACACTCAATTTTATTTGCTTTATCTTATGGAAGGGTAAGAATTTGTTGTAGTTTACAGATAATGCTTATGAGTGAGCATTACAAGGGAACTGGAATCATAAATCTTGAAAAGTTGCAAATTTTTTAAAGTTTATCTCTCTTTCAAATATTTTGACATTAGTTTAATGAAATCTAAGACATAGATTTTGCTTACTATCACCAGCAGTCTATGCCAGGTATCTTTTAATTCAATTAGATTCAATTGTACTCCTGCTTTGAAATCGAGACAATATGTATTATGTGGCAAATTTCAATGGTCAGCTAAAAGTTGAAGATAGAAGAGAATTTATATAAGATGTCTGTTTTGATGAGATATTTCATTTCAAATATTTTCTTCCAAGATAGATAAGGATTATATATTATATGAATTATCTGGGGATGAGATAGATACAGATGACATATAACATGAATCATCATCAGATAAGATGGATAAAGTTGGTATATAGCATCAATAATATCGCGATAAAAAGAAGAGGGTGGCCTATTTCATGAATCTTCTAGAGATAAGATAGATAAGGATGGCATATTAGATGAATTATCTTGAGATAAGATGGATAAGGGTGTCATATTACATAAATAATCTAGCAATAAGATAGATAAGGATGGAATACTACATTAATCATCTTGAGAGATAATCAAGAGTGGCATGTCAAATTAATCATCATAAGGTAAGGGTGTCATATTACACAACTCGTTTAGAGATAAGTTAGATAAAGATGGCTCATTACATGAATCATCTAGAGATGTGATGGATAAGGGTGTCATAGTACATGAATCATCTTGATATAAAATTCAAAAGGGTGGCATATGACATTAATTATCTTGTGATAAGATAAATAACAGTGGCACAATACATGAATAATCTTATTTGATGGATAAGAGTAGCATATGACATTAACCATCTTGAGATAAGATAGATGGCTTATTACATTATTCATCTTGAGATAAGAGCAATATGGATGGCATATTACACAATCATTTTGAGGTAAGATAAACAAGGGTGGCATATTACATTAATCATCTTGAGATGATAAAGATGGGTAGCATATTATATGAATCATTTTGAGATATGATTGGCAAGGATATCATATTACATAAGATGAGATAGATTAGGGTGGCATATTATATGAATCATCTTGAGATAATTTATACAAGGGTGGTATATTACATGAATCAATTTGATTTAACACAAGTCAAGAATCATTTTGAGATAAGATACACAAGGGTTGCATATTACACAAATCATTCTGAGATAAGATAGCCAAGGGTGGTGTATTACATGAATCATCTTGAAATATAAAATAGACTTCGATAGCATATTGTATGAATCATTTTAAGATAAGATAGATAAATGTGGTATATTAAAATTTCATTGAAATTCTCTCGAAGAATCTCAAACAAATAGATCATGAAAATGAAAAATCAAAATGAATTCATTTTGATTAAGTATTTTATAATTTTACTTTTGAGATTTCCTAAAAATTGTGTTGCTTTTAGCATCACTCCTAATACATGACACAAACTGGTATTTAGACAAGCAGAAAATCAATTCCATTTTAATTTAAATATTTTACTAGATATTATGGCAAGGGGAATATTTGTCGCTGACTGACATGGTTTGTGCAAGTTTTTCCAGTTTTTGCTAATGGAATATTTATTTTTGTAAAAATTACAAAAAACCCTGTTACATGGCTATTAAGCTTGGTGTAGTCAAGAGTCACATTCACTGATCCAAATGTACTTTGTTATTCCTTTCACTATAGCACCATGTTTGTTCTGAATATCACTTCCTCACCATGTCTCCTAAAAAACAAGTTCTCGATCACACTCATACAAATTTGTAGGGGAAAGGGGGTAATCTGATTTTTGTATTGTAATTAAATATGAGAGCCTTGCACCTAACAAGAAATCGAATTTAACCATTTAAACTTATCCTTCATTCTTCTGATCACTCAGCACCATATTTTCTGATGTTATAATTTTTATTTCTATGTGCACTAGCAGTATTGGTAGTAAAAATATTAACTTGCATTATTTTCTATTAGATGAAGCATTGTTTACTCACTGCCTTAGACTGATAGTTATAATGAAAAGCAACTAAAATTCAACATGAAATAAATACTAGTCAAAAATTGATTATAATTGACGATGCTCCATCCAATAACAAAAAATTCAACTTAATATTACAACTAATTTAGAAAAAAAACAAAAAAAATCAGAAAAATGAAGTTTAAAGGTTAGATTTGATCTTCTGCCAATTACAGAGTTCTTGCGGCATAGTCGATAATTGTAATGAAAAGCAACTTGAAAATTAAGACGAAAGACAATGTGAAATTGACGGTGGTAGAGAGAAATATTAGTCAGAACTTAGCAATAGTTGACACTCCTTCATCTAATTAAAGAATTTCAAGTAAATGTTACTACTTCTAATATTGTTGCTGTAATATTGAAAACTTTGCTTTCGATAACAAACTTTCTCTTGATATGATATTAATTGAGAAATCTATCAAATATAGAATACACATTAGTGTATTTTGACTTTTTCAAATGTTTTCATAAGTAAATTTTTATTACAGGCACTCGAGTATATCTGCACTTGAATAAAACCTGGAAACAAAAAGTTGAAGGTTTATGCGGTAATTACAATGATGATACCGAAGATGATTTCAGGACACCTGATAGAATGCTTGTTAGCAAAGAATCAGCTTTTGGTCATAGTTGGAGAGTCAATGATTGTCCTCAAATTGATCAAGATAGACCAAATGATAAATTTGACCCGTGTGAAGTAAGTTTTTTCTTTTACCTCTATCTTTATTACATTAATATAGAAATCAATCTGTTCTTTATTATTGTTTTAATGACTGCACAAACCTCTGTTCTTATTTCAATGAACGGGTAGCTTTTAATAATTATGATTTGAATATAGACTCAGCAGGGTTGATATACTTCAAGCATCAATGGCATATGGGTTCACTTGACAACTTCATTGCTTTGTTTATTTATGGATAAAATAATCAAATTTTTCTGGTTTTTGAAATTACTTAGTAAATTGAAAGATTTGGATTGATTTGAAAGTTTTGGTAAAGAAAAATGATCGTATCAATTTTTGCAGGGGAATAAGCGTCGTTTTTGGGCTGAAGAATCTTGCTCAATTATTTTGGGACCCCTCTTCAAAAAATGCAGAGAGGCAATATCTGAAGAGAAAGCACGTATATATTACAAAGATTGCATGGATGATGCTTGTGGGTAAGTGAAATATCTTTTATGGATCTTGGGGTTATATTTAAACCATTAATCTATTTATTGTATTTCAGTGTTAGATATTTATAAATTTGAGCAAATACTAGTAAACAATTTTCTAATGAAGTATGACATATTTCTTTCTGGAATTGCTGATTAAAAATGCAGTGGGTTTTCTTAAATTTCTGTGCCCCTACAGTTTGACAATAAGAATTATGATAAAAGGAAATTTTGAATCAACATCTTTGATATATGCTGTAAAGGTGATCAATAATAGAGTTGAAAAAAGGGGTGATCAATGAATGAGTTACTTATCTCACGTTTTGTTGGCATGTGATCACTGGAAAATGTCTGAATTTTCAAAAAAAAGTGGGCAAAAACTGGTGACTAACTTAGCGTAAACTTACATTGCATATTGCCCCCCCCCCCTGGAAGGGAATTTTCAAAAAACAAACAAAAAAAGTTTTCCCTGCTCATTAAAAGGAATGTGTGTGAAAACTTCTTCTCTGAATAGTAAGGGTGGGGCAAAGTCCTGATAGGTACAGAGATGCATGCATATAAATGTCAGAACATATGAATAACCTGAACCAAGCAACAGAGTTTGAATCAGTCAGTAGTGATAATTGATAAATATCTGAAAAATAGCTATGTCAATAATGAAAATAATAGTTTTGTTTTGGTAAGTAATCATTCAACACAGATTATACAACAGTGTATATTCCAGAATGAGAAAAGATTCATTGATAAACGGTCCTTGTTGATTCATGGAGAATTGAATTAGAAAAGATATCTTTGAAAAAAAATTTATCTGTGCCAAAAAGTCTCTAGGTGGTGAATAGGTTCTTGAGAAATTGGAAACCCAAAAGATGCCATGGCTCTCATTGAAAGCAAAAGAAATTTCCAGATTAAGATGAAGATCCTGATGTATTTATATTTTTTTAAAATTCAGTTTTATGATATTTTTGTAGCTGTGACAGTGGAGGTGATTGTGAATGCTTGTGTACAAGTATTTCCAATTTTGTCGAAGAATGTAATAAAAATGGATACCACATCAGGTGGAGACACCAACATCTTTGCCGTGAGTTAAAACCAATCTTTTATAGCAAGTTTCTCAGACTATATTCTCAAAAGTCAGGATTTTATACCCTTGATATATGCTTAAATCTCTTCATGCATTTAAAACTTATTGCCTTATTTTACCACTTTAAATCATAAAGTGGGTTTTATTTATTATTTAAGTAATTTATATTCTATAAAATCTGAAAAGTTTACCAGAACTTGTACTGAATTAGATATGAATAAAAAAGGCTTAGAAAAATGAAGCAAGTTTTCATTATTGATTACATTGCATAGATTAATTTTTGGCTGAGCAATGAAGATATTAGCCGTTCTATTTTGTCATATTTGTTAAATATCAGACAGATGGTATTAATATCTATAATTATTTTATTACAGCAATGCAATGTGAAAACAATTTTAAATATATTGAATGTGGTTCTCCATGTCAAGCAACTTGTCGTAATATTGGGGATGAGCCAGAAGCTTACTGTCATTCAACCCATTGTGTTGAAGGCTGTTTTTGTGATACTGGTTATGTACAAGATGGTAAGTAATTTCGTTGGTACATCTCCAAATACCATCATTGAACTCATTTTTGATGTGAATTGCAGTTGGTACTTGGTGACTACCAACTCTGACGCATGTTAACTTTTCTTTTTTTTATACATCCTGCCCATGAGTTTTTTTGTTCTGCTCAATAAACAAAGATTCTGCTGTACAATTCCGTGAGCAGCATTTATTCAAATATTGTGGTTTATTGTTTGGAATAAAGGGTTGTTTTAAGAGAAACATTCCATTACAGCGTCTAAATGTGAAAATATACTAAATTTCTGTATTTTGGTTGAGATAAAGCTAGATGCTATTAAAAAATCATATTATTACACAAAACAGCTTAAAAATGATTTCTACTCAAGGAAAATTGCTGAAATGAAATGAAATTATTAGCATGACAATAGATATAGACAAAAAGAGTCAAGAAATAGATGATGGCATTTGGTGATTATGAGTCTTTTTCTTTTATGTAGAGGGGTTGAAGAAGTATTGAAATACAATGACAGAGGAGGGAGAGAAAATTCTCAGCTTTTCTTTTAAATTTTAATCATGAATAAAGAGAAGCGGATTTTTTTTTCCAATAGTGTTTTTATTCAAAGTCAGTTTTTGCATTGAAGACCAACTTCAAACTTTGTGAGACTTACAGAAAAAAATTATTGAAAAGATTTGCAGAAAAAAATTTGCTGAATCTCAATTATAAAATTGAAAGAAAGTAAAAAACCTCGAAACTTTTGATTTTGTACCTCAAATTTAAAATTATCTCAAAAATATTTCTGTATTATTTATATAACCTTTGGATGCAATTTTATAAAATTCTATGATCAAAATGAACTGCATAAAATGAAATTAATGTTTAAGAATGTAATAGTATTATCAAACTCTAGGAGAGTTGACATAATTATTGCTGTTAGTTGAATGTTCAAATTAAAGACATTCAGATTACAGCATCATATATTGACAGAGAGGGAAAAAAAAAGCAATGGCCATCATATTATGCGGTGTAAATTTGTAACCAGGAAGAGGAAGAAAGAAAGCAGAATTTAAATTTTTATGACATCCACAGAGAATTTGTTCGTTCTAATCACAGGTTCTTTTTTATTCTGACGAACTTTTTTTTAGCAAGATATTTTTTTCATAAGACCTCATATTCATATCATTTGATTGTTGGTTAGTGAATCAAACAATTGTTCTACATATTTTTGCTTATTTCGATTTTCTTATTCTGCTTTCGGTGCTGCTTCTCTTACTATTCAGTGACATTTTGTGGAAGGTTGCACATTAACCTAAGGAAGAAGTTTTTAGATTTTGGGGTTACCTTCCTGCATCGTAGCTATATGTTCACCACGATATATTTCCAGATGTTCTTGAAAAAATTTTAGTGAAATTTTCTGGAAGGATGGGCAATGGGTCAAATATGAAGTGTTCTAATTTGGGGGAGGTTCCAGGTATTTCCACACTTATGTCCCCTACATCGTAGGTATATGTACATAACACAATATCTCCATAAGTTTTCAAGGAATTTCAGTGAAGTTTTCTGGAAGGTTGGGCACTGGGATAAGGAAGTGATGTTTTGGGGTAAATCCAGGAATGTCCTATGCTCACCCTTGCATCGTAGCTGTATGTACGTATCATAATATCTCTAAAAGTGCTCAAAGAATTTTAGTAAGATTTCCTTGAAGGCTAGGCAATAGGTTTTTAAAGGAGTATTCAGATTTTGGGGCAAATCAAGGAATTTTTTGTGGTCCTTTCCCTTCATCGTCATTAAATGTATACAACACATTATCTATTTTAGGGAAGGGTGAGTTATTGGCTGAGTAAGAAGTAGAGTTTAAATTCGTATAAGAATTTTCCACAGTCATCTTCCATGCAAGTAGCTAAATATACACAACACAATATCTGTGTTCTCAATAAATAGCTGTGAGACTTCATGGAAGGCTGGGTAATGGTCTACACAATAATTGCTTACATTTATAGGCATATCCAGAAATTCACCATCCCACCATCGTAGCTATATGTACGCAGCGTAATATCTCCAAAAATTATCGATGAATTTTGATGAAACTTTATGGAGTGGTGGGTGATTGAATAAGGAAGAAGTGTTTGCATTTTTTGGGTCGATCCAGGAATTCTTCACAGTCTCCTTCTAGGTTTTCTGGTTAAAATGAACTACATTGAAGGAATCCTTTTTCTAGAACACATAATTCTTAACATTTAATTTGTGGCGAGAGGTTTTATTTATAATGTAAATAGATATACTACTCAACTGGGCCCTCTTTTTCCATTCATTGTGCCAAACTATGGCTATGAAATACTTTGATTGCTTTTTAAAAAAACTTTTATTTTGTATGCAAGGTCCTATTTACATATTTCTGTATATATGCTGCATGCATATATATATATATAATGCATGTATATACATTTATCATATTGATATGATATAACGTTGCTAACGTTGCATCCCCCAACACAGCCCAGTTATACAAAAACAATTAGGGACAAGACATTATTCTAGCATTCTTCAGCTTTGTAGCATCAAATTGAAAGAGATATAAAAGTGTTTACACCTTATTGTTCACAATTTTATCAATACCAGTTTGCTTTACTGCCTTGTCTACAATTTTTCACTGAAAATGAAAGTTATGTATGCACTTGATACATACATTTAAAATATTTTGATTTCCAAATAATGCAATGTTGCATTTCAGATGATATTCTTTGGTTTATTTACCTCTGTCATGTCGGATGGAATTATTTTAAAAAAAAAGATTTTTTTCCAAAAATTTTCATGATGATGATGATGATGATGATGTCTGCTGCTGGACTAGAATCAAACTTTCTTTCATAAAGAAAAATAAGTAAATTTTTGATTTGTAAGATATTATGTCTGTAGACTTTCATCCTTGAAAGGCCAGAATTGCAAAAGAAATTGAAGAAATTATTGTTTTACTTGATTTGTCATGGGTTGTCAAAGAACCAAGGGTGATGGCAATTGCTTTTTTTGTGCTATCGTTGATCAATTAAAAAGAAAGTAACATTCCTTCCCAAACCAAAAAGTTGAAATATTTTCTTAACTTATCAGTTTAGTCATTTAATCCTCAATCAGTGTTGAGTTTGACCCTGAAGCAGCCAGTCTTGTCAAATTTCAATTGTATATTCAACAGTTAACACTTGACGTTCAATAGTTTAATTGCAAAACTCAGCATTTTTTTCTATGACAAATGATATTCTAGTTTAAAATGAAATTTCTGGTGGTAGTAAATAAATTTTCTATCATAAAATGAATATTATTACGATATAAAGATTCACAAAGCTTGCATTGTTTCATACTATATTTATGTTTGAATTTTATAAACTTTAAGGTGACAGATGCATTCCAGCCTCTGAATGTAAATGTTATGAGAATGGAGTTGAGTATTCTCCTGGTGCTATAGTGAAATATGAATGTAAAACATGGTAAGTAGCATTGATATCATCCTTGTACATAGAATATGTATGAGAAAGCAGATCTCTTTACAAATGAAACGGTTAAAATTCTTAAATATTAATGAGATGAAAAATCAATCATAAGTTGATACAAAAAGAATTTATATTTCATTTTGCTGCGTTTTTTAAAGATAAAATGTTAAATTAGGATTATCAAACTTCTTGTTCCAGTCTCAAAATAAGACTTTCATATGTATTCTCAAATTTATATAATTCATTTTTGTCAAACATGCATGTCTACCTAATTTGCACTCATATTACATATTCTGCCACTTAATAACCATTGCTTTTTGTATAGAGCATAGCTTGATAAGTTTGGTCCTTATTTATTGCTGACCTACTTGAAGTCTATAGAATCTGGAAAAATAACATTGAATGAATACTGACATTCATTGCTCAAAATGATAAAAAAATGCTGAATTCATCTATCTACAGTAAAACTAGAGAACATAGCCATAAACTACAGATTTAGACCTCACTGGTCTTAGAAAAAATTTCTTCTTGGCAAGAGTAGGAAATGCATGGAATAGAATATCAAACTTAACTACCAATTTTCCCATTTGTCTAATTCCACCTCAATTAAACTGAAACTAAAAATGGTGCAATTATCTGCAGTAAAACCCTCCAAAAGACATTAATAAAGTAATAAACTGGTATTGTCTTTTTTCTATCAAACTCAACTATTTTCCTTGCTAGCTCTTGTCTCAATGGAAAGTTTGAGTGTTCTGAGAGCAACTGTACTGGAATTTGCCTACAGAATCAGACTCGTTGTGATAATGGTGATTGCATTGAGTCCAAATATATATGTGATGGTAATTTGGATTGTCAAGACGGCTCAGATGAACGGAATTGCAGTAAGTACATCTCTCTATTTCTTATCTCAATTTACTGTTCATGATATGAATGATTATCATCAATACATATCCATTATCCTCTGATTTCCAAATATTTTGAGGTTTCACTTGTTAATTCATCTTATTCTCTGATAAAATTTAATTGAAATTATTAGCACGTAGTATATTTTGATATTATGATATCTGAATGAAAAAAATCGATGAAGTAATATTTTAATTGTTTTACTTGAAAAAAATCTGTATAGAGCTATAAATATTTCTGTAATTTCTCTTCCATTAAAAATAAAATACTTCACATCAAATTTGATGCATGTCATTATTAAAAAAATCATTTATGCATTTCTTAGGTTACATAAGATTATTCAGAGATGATATAAATGTGTTTTGTCTCTTATTAGTTAAACTGAAGATTTTTTCATTTTTTAACAGATTACTTATTTTTCATGTGTAAAATTTGGGCAAATGATAAAACATTTAATCAAAATTTTATCAAAAGACATCTATTTACAGGAATAAAACATTTCTTTAGATTCACTAAAAATGTCACTGTATTTATAAATCTTCAGGTGTAGATTTTACTTGAAAAATTGAGAATATGAAAGATCTTCTCAAGGTTTTGGTGTTTTAGAGTTTGCCAATACCTTCTTGGTCATAAAATAGTTATAAAAAAGTCTGTATAAAAAAGAAACACTAAAACATAGATGATGAATTATTGAACGACTGTAGTCAATAAATATGGTTCCATCCTTTTTTATATGTTTGCATGTTTATGTGTCTATTTGTGTGTTCCAGCACTCCTGGCCATACCATTTAGTCTACAGAAAATAGAGAAAATTGGCATTAGCACTGCACTAAATTCCTTCTCAAAACATCTTAATTTTATTCTGGGCCTAATACAGTCAAATTTATTAATAAATTCTAGATTCTCAAGAATCTAGATGTATTTTCTGTTACCCTATTTCAGATGTTTTCTGGTAGAAAACACTGGTGATGTCATAAATTGAATTTGTTCTGACCATATTCATTCCTCGATTGAATTGTTTACATGACTTCAAATGTTGACGCTACGCCTACATGAATATAAACCCTAAAGAATATTCCATCTAGTCTTTAGATAAAAAGTCTCTATAATATAAGCTAAAGTTTTCTTTTTAAAAATTTTCATTTTCATTGAATTTTGGATTAAAAAGTAGATTACTGCATTGTTTTCTCAATTGAACTAAAATGAAAACTGAAATGATTTCTTAATTTGATATCAAAAGGATCAATAAGTTGTATTTAGTCATCAATAAGTTATATTTTGTTATTGCTTACATTTCAGCTTACACTTGTAGTCCAAATCAATTTATCTGTGAAAATGGAAAATGTATATCAACAGACTATGTATGTGATGGAATATTTGACTGCCCAAGCCAAATAGATGAAATTCTTTGTCGTAAGTATTTTATCTAGAAATACAAAACATAATTCTCTAAATGATCATTTAACTAAAGTTCAGTTCTCATCCAAAAGTACTTGAAATAATCCTAGATAACTGATCTTTTTTCAATTTTAGTTTAAATCAAAGATATATGATGCGTTAAAACTTATTCATTTTTCAAGAAAAAATTCAATCTTATATCAAAAACTGCAATCCATTCATGAACTCCAACAGACCAGTCTGGAATTCATATATTCATGATGTATCCTTACAACTTTTGTTTGAGAAAAAGCTGGAGCAGTTTCCACCTCCGATATTGGGTGCCCCATCTTTCTGGTGCCAACAATCATTCTGCTGTAAAATGATGTTAAATCCTTTCCACATCCCATGGCTGCCATAGCAACACTACCTTTTTTACCTATCACGTCACACATTAGTTCATTTCTACAAGTTGGGAAGGATAAAACCATCCAGACTTCTACAGTCTGTAATTTTTTAGTACTTCAGTTTAGAATCTAAAATCACCTAAGTATAGTGATAACAAACAATAAAGTTGAAATGAATGAAAAGATAGTTGAAAACTGAAAAGTACATAGCTGGATGTTTTTTCTATAACAAAAATATCAAATTTGAAAATAAACATTTTATCAATTTCATTCATTGAAAAATAGTAAAACAATATGAGGAACTTATTTGCAGAATATCATTGGTTAAAATCTTTTTATGATTTCTTTTTTTAGCAAATACTTGTGGTAAAAATGAATTCCGGTGTGATAATGGACGTTGCATTCCTGGTAGCTTCCACTGTGATGGAAAATTTGACTGTATGATAGCAGACACATCTGATGAGACGAATTGTACTGGTATGTCACATTTATTCATCTATCTGTAAACTTCTATTTTCTTTTTCTCATAACAAGAATATATATATATATATATATATATATATATATATTTAGTCAATTCCACTTAATAGAACTAACAAGGTTTAGGACCAGTCATACAATACAACCAATCTTGTGAGGACTGATACAAACATATGTAATCATCACTAATTCGCTCCATTTATTATGACCTGTGCTATCAAATTGACATTCTTTTGAATGAGATCTGATAGAATTAGTTCTCAAAACAACTATGTTTCAAATTTTTTTAGCTTGTGATTCAAATCTAAAAAAAATATAAAGAAAAAAAGAAAATCTGATCACTATAGCAGCCACCATCTTGATTTCAAAATGGTTTCTAAAAAATGTTTTTATAGGGACATTTTATAGAGTGTTCCTTGACCCAAGAATGGTGATGGAAATTTCTGATGATGAGTTGTCAGAGGTTGAGGAAGTGGAATATTCAGGAGAGAGTGGAGATATCTATAAAGGCGAGATTATGTACTAGAGATTTTGAGGTGTAATTTCTGCAAAGATAGCCCAAACTGTACGAGAGAAAGTGTAAGGACTTCTCTGTGTATAATAGTTACACTCAGGGATATTGCACTCAATTAATTCCTACAAGGCAAACTAATAGAAAGAGAGGTGCATCTGAGGCCTCTTAAAGAATGTAATACCAATAGGATATGGAAATTAAAGAAGACACTCTAGGGTATGGTTACTGAGATTCAAAGAAAAACTCTTTAAATCAGGAGTACAAATGAGTACTTATGATCAAAGCATAGTTCTCAAAATCTGGAGGGAATAAATGTCTGTTTCATTGATGATATGTTATTGAGTACATCACAAAATTTTGAGCACAGCATCATCAAGAAGCTGAGGAGTGATTTTGACATGAGTAAAGGTGATTTGATAGTTTTTATATACATTGGTGTAGACTTGAAACAAAATTTGGACATGTCTGCGAGTATCAACCAAACCAGTTATTTCAAAAAGTTAAATCCTTACCCCATCAGTAGAGATAGACAGCTTCGACTAAGATATGCTATTGAATATGAATTAGGTTTCAGGTATTCCTTGACCAGATATCAGTACATGTAAAACCAGCACTAACCTGAAACATACAATAGTTGAGTCTCTTCTAACAATTCTGAATTGGTGCACATCCTCTTCGTACATCTTCCTATCTCCTTCCACATCTCCATTGATGTCGCCGCCAAAACCACATAGACGCAAAATCCTCTGTCTACAATTACATTTCTCGCCTCATCAAACCATTAGCTATTATCTACTCTCTCCCACGCGATATAAGGAAAATATCCTTATACCAGCAAGGGTCTACAAGATTCCACCATGTATCATGAAGATTTGCTGACAATCCTGACCCAATACTACTGCTTGACCATGCTATTTCTACTTAATTATTCTCTTATAATATACTCTGTCATCAGTATTGTATTTTATATCACTATTGGATTAGATGTTATGACCTAAAGCTCTGCAGATTTTTTCTGAACTTACAGTTTCTATAAAGGCCTGTCTTGCTTTGTGTTGTGTATGAAAAATCCATGAATTCCAATCCATATTTTGAAAATATGTCTAATGATAATTTCAATTTTCTTGGATTTGATAACCGTGTAGCTGGGATGGAGAAAATTCTTGTACTTTTTCAGATCCTTTCCTACACACTCATTTGGAGCCATAGGGAGTCCAACCACTGGTTTTGACAGCAAAACAAATGCTGAATGCTATTTTTGCTTTTCACCCTTTTTTGCAAAAGTGAAAAAATGTAAACTTTCAAAAAGCAGAAGATACCTGTATTTACTTAATGTTAGTTTGGTCAGGGGCAAGACCACAGTCATGAATCACTGTGCATGAACTCAATCCACTTCAATAAGACCTTTCAAATAAAAAAAAAACAAGACACATACAACCTGACAACCATCTTAATTTCAAATTGACTGGTAAAATATTGCAATATCTCAATTGCTAGAAAAAGATTGACATAATTTCCTAAATTATAATGTCATCTAGAAAAGAGGCTGAAACTGATAAATATTGTCTTGACAAAAATTGGGTCCATCCTTAACTGAACCATCTCCCTTGCATTCTAGAATCTTTTGTATCTTGTCATTTTCAATGTCAAAACTCCATTAGATCAGTTGTTCTAGTCAGCGACTGTGTTGATCAATATGTCAAAAAAAGTTCTGGTTGATAGATCTAGGTGAAGGTACTTCCTCAAATCTACAAGGACCACAGAAACCAGCTATAAGAAACTGCCATTTAATCTAATTTGACTCAAGAACAAACAAAAAACAGGTAAGGAAATGTACAGAGGATATGGGAATATGACAATTGTGAAGGACTTGAAGTTTCTTATGAATCAAACCATGCAGTATGGCATAAAAGCAGCATAAACAGGTTCAAAAACTTCTTCAATATGCTCAAAAATAGATGGCTGTTGATAAGTCAAAATTTGAAATAAGCTCAGTTGGGTTGGTTCAATGGCAATTTTCTATGAAGAAGATGGGACAAAAGATAAACTCCATTGTTCACAGACTTTATTGTTATATTTGTGGGTATGCGCATATTCTACAAGACTGAAAACTTATGGGAATACTCTTTGGGGGCAACATATATGCTTTAGATGCAAGGTATCATCTCTTCTATTTGACCTCTCTGAAGAACTGCATCCGGAATCATTATGTTGATCAGTAAAGCTACGTAGAAAGTCATTTGTTGGCTGAGCTTGTTTTCTACATAGAGGATTTCCATCTCAATGGAATGCTATCAGTTTTCAGATTATTTGACCAATTGAATCCAGACTGAAGGACTAAGATCAAAGTTTCTCTGGAAAAGTCAATGCAACACGACTGAAGGAGAGGTTGCTAAGTTTGATTCCAGAATCGATGGCACAAACACAAGGTTGAAGAGTGATGCTGATGTTTAATTCAGGTATAGGGGAGGCTATACAGATCATTCATTCCAGCAATGATGATGATGCACATACTGCACACATATTGAGAAAGGATACATTCACCATAAAGTGCAACTTTGATCAGTCATTTAAACCTGGATGTGAACATGATGTAATTCCAAAATCTTGCTCTTCTCAGCATGATCTTGAAATCACTGAGCATCCAATTTAAAAAGGAAGCATCTGGTATAGCCACAAGAGTGGCCCTGATCTTGTCATTTGTGTAATGCAAAAATAATCCTCCATATAGTATTCTGGACCTCACCTTTGTTGCATTAAAACAAAGGAGACCCCCTTTGCCATTTATTCTGGTTAAATGATTCATGCTAAGACCTGATAGAGAGGGCTGCTCGATAGACTATGTCTCACAGAGGCTACCAGTGGTATCTGAACACATCACACCCATATCTTTCAGACAAAACAGACATTATTAGCAAGATTTGTTGAAATAACATGTGTCCACTCAATGTGCCCTCACAATGTTCATTAAGAGAGCACTGGATAGCACTTGGCAAGTGGCAGCCGAATCAGGCAAGAAAGTGATTTAATGCAGTTGTAAAAAAGCATGCATACCTCCTTACAAATGTTTCAGTGTAGCACTCACTGAACTTTGCAATTGTGAAGGAACATGCTATCCTACAGAGTGATTGTTGATAGTCTATGACAATCTGCAGACAATTTTTGAATCTTTCCTCCAGTTTGCATTGTTTTATACACTGTCTATAACATTTGTCTCTGTGTATTGTGAGCAATGAGTCAGATTATGTGGTGTTCGAATGTTCATTTGCATCTGCATAGTGCAAGTCACCAGAACAATGTTACAGCTCAGGAAGAGGAACTGAATATCAATGAAGAGAAACAACTGCTTTCATATAAAAAACAAAGCCTGTTTACAAAATAATACATTTGTTTTTATTTGCTCATTTGCTCTTTCTCTTTGAGATGCACAAGTAATTTTTCTCTCTTCAGAGGGGACAATGTCCTCTAACACGGCTGAATATACACTAATGCACACACACACACACACACACACACACACACATGCACACACACACACACACACACACTTGAAATTGTGAACAGATGCTTATCTCTTTGTGGTGTATAAGAGGACCCAATTTGAATGACCTTATACCTCCCATACACATATTTCCATAGTATATCATGCATATATATTATCATAATGTGGTTACATGAAACAGATCATTATCATAAATTGCATTTAATTCCCTGTGATTATATATTGTATCCATAGACTAAATGATTATATAAACTAATGTAAGCCTGGAAATTTTTATGGCAGCCATTTTGGAATGAAGATGGTGTCCACAGTTTCAGTCATATCATGTGAAGCCTTTTTTTATATGGAAGAGCACTGAAAATTCTACCAGTTTGCAAATTTTCACAGCTAATCAATCATATTACAATTATCTAATAGCAACCATTTTGAAATGAAGATGGTGGTTGCAGTTTTCAGTCAGATCATTTGATTCTAGTGTTTATTAGAAAGATCATCGAAAAATCTACTATTATGCAAGTTTTCATACTTTTTGCCATTGTGAAGAATTCTGGATGAAATTTCAACTAATTTATATTGAAAATTTGTTTTTTATAGCGGCCATGTTAAAATAAAGATGGCAGTTTGGATCAGATCCTATGTGTCCTGATTTTATATGAAAGAGCATAGAAAGATTGACTGGTGTGCAAGTTATCACAGTTTTTTCATATTTTGAATAATTCTGGAGAAGATTTCAACTGACCTATATAGAAAAATTTTGTTTTTCATAGCAGCTATTTTAAAATAAAGATTACGGCTACAATTTCAATTAGATCCTATGTGTCTCACTTTTATATTAGAGAGCATTAAAAATAATTTGACCAGTATATACATTTTCATCCTTTTTTCCACATTTTGAAGAATTCTGGCAGATATTTCAACTTCTGTGTATGGTGAATTTTTTTTTGTGGCAGCTATTTTGACATGAAGATGGCATCTGCATTTTAGTCAAACTGTGTGTGTCTTGCTTCTAATAGAAAAGCATTGGAAAATATACCTGTGTAAATGTTTATTTACTCTTTTCTAATTTTGAGCAATTTTGGTTGAAATTTCAACTAATCTGCCGTACTACTATGTGAATTTTGTTCTTGGCAACCATTTTAAAATTAAGATAGTGGCCACTCTTTTTGTCAGATCGTGAGTGTGCCATGTTTTGTAAGTTTTCACATTTTGAATAATTCTGCTTGAAATTACGCTTATTACACCTCCACCTCAATATCAATTATTTCTTCAGTCTTTCATCCCATATTCATTGATGAAGCAATTATTTTGTGACCCACTTTTGATGTGGCAAATTTTTTCTCAATCTTTTACTCATTATCATAGTCATAATATAACAGTAACTAAACGTAGAACCAAATAAAGATAAAAAAATTGCAATGTATTTATAATTATAAACCATCAACCAAAACAGAAACCATAAGTTTCTTCAGTTTTCAAGTTGGTCAGGCTGGCTGGCTGATCATCTATGTATCATGCATACAGGACACCACAATGGACAAAAGGGGATGAAAATTTTAAACATTTACTTCTTATGTCTAGCAAAGAGCATTTTTTGTTTTTTTGAAAATTCCTACCCCTGCTAAATTGGCTCTTTAATTTGTCTCTGGCAGCATTCACAATTGCTTTTTGAAAATTCAGAATTTTTGTGATCCAAACTCCACAGCCTGCCTTGAGATAATCTTCTGGAACTTAGATTGGGCAATTAAGAGAAGAATCACTCTAAGTTGGCAAGCTTTTGATCGAGTTTCAAAAACAAGAAAATCCGATTAGTCCAAAAAAAAAGAAGTCTTAAACCAATGTATCCTCCAACTAGTTGCATACAGAACTGAAACATAACCAAAAGTTGGGATTTCCAACCAAGAACCATACAATGTGTACAGAAGAGAATCATGCTCAACATTGTTAAAGAGAGATCACAAAACAGCAGATTATATTCGGCTGATGAAAATACCCCAGTCAAGCGAGGTAACTCCATCATTTGACTTGCTTAGGGCTATGAGTTGTCACTTTTCAAATGAAGAAAAAAGTATCCAAAACTTAATGTAAGAATTATGTTTATTGTGAAGAGTATTTATCTCATTTGTAGACCAGAGAATTTTGTTCTTGAAATGAAAACTTCTAAGATGATATACATCATTTTTCATCATATATCACTTTTTGGGGAATATCCTTATAATTATAACTAACCTGATTTGTTAACAAAAGATTTGATAAATTGAGGAAATCTAGCTCCAAGTAAATAAGAACAAGAATAATTAAAGGAAAAAGCAAGGAAATTCTTTTTATTCAAACTATACATCCACTTATCACTTAGAAGTGAATGAGTTTTCCCTTATTTTTTGATTTTGCCTTACCGTTTCTCCCTTCTAACAAAATTTTTTCATCTGTGAAGAGGGGAGGCTCATGTTCGAAATCACATTTCTTTTATCACATTCCTGGCAATTCAATCAGATGACCCTCATCTTCCCAATTACAAAAAATAGATCTGAAGAAAAAATTAGAGATAGTATTTGAGCAATTTTACAAGAAGCACCAGAAGGAGTGGAGTTTTGTAAGGAGATAATTTAAAAAAAATCTTTTGTTACTTAATTATTCTTTGTAAAAAAATTTTGAAATATTTCAGCAGATACTTACTTGAAAATCTGTGTTGTTGACACACATATAAACAGCGCTGCTCCGTACAAACAGAGCTGAGATACATGTGCATATCATTATGAATACATTTATATACATTTATATAATCCACATATATCAAATGCTATGAATGTCTATATCTTCTTTAGTGTGTAACACTTTTCTACCTCATCACATTTCTATGTCACTTTTCTAGATTTCAATCCTATGTTGACATGCATTATGCAAGGTATGACAGACAAGAAGGATATAGAATCATTCACTTTCATTTTGCATTTTTCTCAACATTTTCATATAGATTTTTGTTTATTTTTGTCATTAAACAACAATATAATTTACTCCCATTATTGTATGATTCTGAGGAGTAAGTGAATAAAAAAAATTTCTTATTATTCAAATAGTTATTTTCCAGCTATTTTCATCCTTTCAAATTGTCTGATGAGTCTGGTGATCACTTAGAGAGCATTCTTATAATAACTTGAAATTTTTAAATTATGCAAAGATTTTGATTTGCATTCAATTTTTTATGAATTTAAAATTTTTGACTATTTTGTGATTTTAATTGCAGTTTTCATTTATTATTTTTTGTTTATCTATGTATCTAACATGGAATGGAATGATAATTTATAAACTGTAAAATTCATAATCTGAATGCATAAAAAAGCTTTTTTGTCAAAATCCCAGTTTTCTGAAAGTAATTATACTGTTTTACAGATAATACATGCCATATACCACGGCACTTTAGGTGTGAAATTGGAAAATGCTTACCTGTAGTATTAAAATGTGATGGTCATGATGACTGTGGAGATGGTTCTGATGAAATTGAATGTGGAGGTGAGTAATCACTATTTTTATGTATGTATATATATACATATATACATATATATATATATATATATATATATATATATATATATATATATATATATATATATATATATATATATATATATATATATGTAATGAGATGATAAGATGATTTTCCCATTTCTGATATTTGTATTATACTAAAAGTTATTTAGTTTCATTTATGCAACAGACTTTTATTAGATATTCATACTTTCAATATTGCTTATAATGGTGAAATGTCTTGAAAAAAAGGCAGTTTAAGCCTTTTTTTAGGTGTTTTCATAAAGAAAAATATGTGCAAATCTTTTCAAAAATATTAGATATAAATTATCTTCTTATTTATAGATTCAGAATAACATTAAAGAGCTTAATATTATTTTTGTTTCTTAAAGGAAAGTTTTCACGGAAGAGAAAACTCGACCTTTTAAGACTTTTTTTTATTACAATCTTGAAATTGATTTAGTCCTAAGATTTTTATTTATAAGAAATGATAAATTCAAAGTTTTAATTTCTTTTTTTTAAGATTGTTAATTCTATTTCTATAGATTGTATTTGTCCTAGTGACCAGTTCACATGTTCATCTTGTGAATGCATTCCTGAAAGAAAGATATGTGATGGTATTCCTGACTGCCTTGATGGAAGTGATGAAAACTGCAGTAAGTATTTATTTAGGGTAGAAATTACTAACAATTAATATTGGAAATGATACATTTTTGAGCCAAATTCTGTTGCTGACTAAATTAGATTGGATAAGTTGATAATTAATTCAATTTAGATATTCCTCTGGACTCAATACACTTATTCCACCTTGGCAGCATGTTATTCATTCCTTTCAAAAAAAAAATTCTTCCAAAAAAGAATTGATGAAGACTTTCCCCATTTTATGACGTTCTTGTTTTTTAGGAAGTGTTTGGATGTTTGATAGAATAATAATCTGTAGAATAGAAATCAGGTGAATAGGCAAGGAGCAATGAAATTTGTATCTTCAACTGTATCAACTTTTGAAAAATTATTTTTATAACATGAGTACAGTCATTATCAGACCGTTTCTATTCATTAAAGTGACTATCTATTTTAGTTTTGAATGTAACTCTTCAAACTAGTATATATATCTATGTGTATTAAAAGTTTGGTTACTTCAGAGGAAGCTAGGATGTATCAAATCACTCTTGTACCACTAAAAACTTACCATAACCTTCCAGGGATTATAGTGTACTTTCAGTTGCTCTTTTGGCTTCTCATCTACATCCAGCCATTGTGCAAATTGTCTAAGTTTACAAAATTCATTTTTCCATCTTATCATGATACAGTAAAGAACCCGGATTAATTCCATACTACTAAACATAATAGTGCAATTTCATTTGTCTGGATTGTGTCCAGCATTCGATTGAAACAGAAACTCATTTACAGAGCTTTTTTTCTTAGCAAAATTGGCAATTTCATGTCAACTATTCAATAAGAGTGTTGTAATCTAGAACAACTTTTCCCAGCTTTAATTTAGTTTTGAATTGAGTACTCTTTCTTGCATAAAAAATATTTGAACTTTTAGTTTTCTTTAATATAATAGGGCTTTTTTGTTTTCTTTACAGCATGCAAGGATTTTCAGTTTACATGTCACAATAGTGAATGTGTCTCTACTGATGTAATATGCGATGGCAGAGCAAATTGCAATGACTCATCTGATGAGCTGAATTGTATCTCTACAGGTGATGTTCTGAAGAAATAACTTGAAAGAAAAAGTCATTTGCTTGATGAATATTTATAAAAATTATTCTTTCATTGCTGATATCATTGATAGGTTTTGTTTATATATATTTGTCATTATGCATCGTAATGTCCATGTTTTTACTTGTCTGTTTGAATGTAAAGGGATTTGACTGCATCTGATCATAGACGTAATAGAGTACCAAAGGCTTGATCCCATGCTTCAATGGTTACTGGTCAATGGATCCAAACAGCTAATCACTTGATTAGAAAGAAACCTTCATTAATAACATTCTTTTCAGATTAGCTCAAAAGTATCTCTAGTGAGGAAAACCATGATAAATTGACCATGTAGAACCATTTTATTATTGTGGCAGGATTACTAGAGGATAATTTCTAGCTAGCAAGAAAAATAAGTTGTATAAAGTCATTCATGACATGAATCAAGATAAACAGTAAACATAAGAGAGGGACAAGCTGTCTGTTGTTTGGCTATTTTTTTCCTAAAGAGAGAAAAAGGAAAATTGCTTAAACAATTATTTCCTTTGAGTTGAAGGGTAATAGAAATGAAATACGTTTCAACTGATTGTGAATACTAGTCAGGTGAACAGGCAATATATGACTAAAATTAACAGAATGACCTCAGAACAACTATGGAAATTTGGGATGTTAAACTTACATAATGGTGGTTGTGTTGTCTACAATTATAAACAAGATGCATTTACAAAATAATGTATGACTGCAGTAATGTAAAACTGTAAAAACAAGACAACATTAAATCCAAAACTAATTGTTGTTTCTTATTCACAATGTTTATCTTGAAGAATAGATTGGAATACATTTTTATTCCATCAAACATATAAAAACATTGATCATAAAATTTCTGATCAGTACAACAATTGGTGTAAAGGGTAAAAATTAGGCTTAATGCACCACAAGCAGTACCCACTTCTATATTTTCATCTATACAGTATTTTTATTATTTGTGAATCTTTTGCAATATGTGAATATAAATATAAATATAAAGTATTTTTTTGAAACTATTTCTTCATAAATTTTTAAAATCTTTTTTTTGAAAAACCTTCATGAAATTATCCCAAGCTAAAATAGTTTAGGACTGGTATTTATTGTAGTCCCATATTGTGGAGGAGTAGTAATAATTGTTGGTTCAGTGTAGCAAGGAGATTCTAATAGTCACAGGGGACAAAGGGATCTGTCCCATGTGTTTGTGTTTACCACCATGTGCTGACATCATGATAAAAGTTGAGAAGAATACAAGTGGCAATCTTGTTCAGATGTGAACATTTGGTCAACATCCTTTGTTAGAAACAAGAATTCTACGTGTCATGTATGAATATAGACACAAAGATTGATCATTGTTCAGAATCGAAATAATGACAAATGCAAATGTTCAGATAGACAAATAAGTGTATAATTAATGGTTTGACAAATGACACATTATAAACAGTCCATATAAAGCTAAAAAGAAAGAAGGTAACCATTGTATAATTGATTCTTGTAGAGTAGGCCTGTTTAGAGAAGATAGCTACGTAGCTTATATAAGTGGGGAGAATAGTAATTTCTTTGAGGTAGGAGAGATAATTTCTTATAGATCGATGCTCAAGCAAAGAGAAAGAGATCTGTGTTAATCTTGCCATTGTGGCTACAGATGCAAAAATAGGTACTTAAAGAGGTTGTTTCCCCTAAGGACTGGTTGCTTCTAAGATCAGAGTAATCATTGGAATGGGATATTCAGTGTTATGTCTTACGACCAAGTTTGTGGTGAGTCTGAAACATCTGAAAAGCAAACTTGAGGACATTCTCAACACAAGAAAAATGTGCAACAAAAATCACAGAAAGTACGCAGCCATTTTGAATGGCATTTTGACCTATGTATGCTTCCTAAGGTAAGAAGAATCAGAAGACAGAAGATAATCGAGTTAGTTTTAAAAAGAGACACAAATTGGTCACAATAAAAGCAGTAAAGTTCGAGCCAGCTGGTGAAATACCAACATTAGAGATAGTGAGTGAGAGAGAGTGAAGGTACACGATTGAAAGCAGGGACTAAATAGGAGATGGTAAATGTAAGTTTAGGGGTTGTATAGGCCGTATATAAAGGGAGTAACATATTGCATATGTGATTAGATTCAAGGTTCCATATCTAAAGCTAATACTTACTCATTTTTGTATTTAATTTTGATTAATAAACAAGTTGCTACAATAGATTTAGGTTTGATGGAATTTCTTCTATGTTTTTCTGTAATAATATGTAACAGAAACAAAGATCCTATTGATAGCTTTCTAAAATTAATAGAAACTTTTTCTATTTGAAAAGTAAAAAACCTGTTAGGGAGTTTTTGATTGATAAAAGCACGTCAAAATTATGCTATTTTTCAATTTGAAATCTGACTCCTACCTTTTACCTGATGTGCAGTGCTGTCTTGTGTTTTCTCCATGTGAGGCCCAGCATAATTCTTTCATGTGCACGTTGTATGGTTCTCAATTTGCGGATCTGTCTCTTGGTTAGGTTCCATGTTTCAGCTCCATAAGTGACTATCGTGAGAATGCATTGGTTATACACCCTTCTTTTTAGGATTAATGGGATCTTCTTATTTTTGAAGGTTAAGCTTGCTCTGCCAAAGGCTTATCATCCTAGTGTGATTCTTCGCTTGATTTCTTCTTCTTTTGAGGGTCTCATTCGTTGTCCTAGGTAGTGATCTACTTTTTCCAGTTGTGTGTCCTCAATTTTTGATCTTGGTTTGCACACTGAAAAACGAATGTTAATGGCTATTTAATGTTGGGATGCAAATTTTATAGCATAAATACATTTTGTGACTCTTGTTGTAAACAAAGTACTTGCATCGACAATTTTCTGGGATCCACTGAAATATAGTCGCATTTTGTTGAGAAATCCTAATTTCTCTTCAATTTGATACTCTGGGAAGATAGCAGATGAAAAGATAAGAATGAAAATTTCTTTGAGAATCAAGTTGAAAATTTGAAAAACAATTTCTCTTGCATTATTATAGACATAATGTTTAATATGTCTGTTTATGTTTTTGTGTGTATTTATGTTTGCATATATATCTCTGTGGTGTGTAAATGTGTGTGTGTGTGTGTGTATATATATATATATATCTATATGAATATATATGTGAGTGAGAGTGAATAAAATAATTTCCCAGAAATTAAAATATACACAAATCAAATCTGTAATAAATAAAAGTGCTCTAGCATCTCAATATCAATTAATTTACTTTTGCTTCTATTCAGAAACTACTTTGCCTGTTTCAAAAACCTCACCTGTACCAACAACAATTGTGACCTCATTTGCTTCTACACCAAGTATGAATCAGCTATTTCTTTTTGTCTTTTCTCTTTTTATTTAAGAATAAAATCAATATATTTTTATAAGTGGAATTAGGATACTAAATACAGTCAGTTGTATTATACTGTATATTATTGTAAACATTCATTTGATATTTACAATTAAAAACTCTCACCAAAAATAAATCTCATTAATAGCTACTTTGAATTTTTTTAATGATTTATGCATAATCATAGTCAATCTATATGTTATTACAACATTTGGTATTTATCATAATTCAATGTATTTATTTTTTAACAGAATTGTGTAATCAGCAGAAATTTTCCAGGTTTTCCCCAAACTTACTTGTTAGTGCTTCTTCTACAAGAAGTGGTCAGACTTCTGAAGATGCGTTAGAGTCTGAAAGAAACACTTCATGGCACTCAGATTCTCAATCTGAAGCATCCCTATCCATAGAATTTCTTGGAAATGAACCCACAAGAATATTTGAAGTATCATTTTTTCTTGAACATGTGTCCTTAGTTTCTATCATATATCTGGACAAAGATGGAACAATTATTGAACAAAAAGTAAGTCAACTATTTTCATTATTAACATTTCTCACATGCAAGGATCAATTAAAATGAATTCTCATATCTAATATTCTTGCTTCAGATTACAATGATTGCATAGTGTTCAAAATACTGACATTTTTTTTTCACTTAGATGTTCATATATATTTGAGATATTTTATCATAACAAATATTTCATGCATCCTAATTCTGTCATATACTTTGGATGTTCTAGTTTTCATATCATACATAAGAAACCTGCACAATCTAGAAAAAAGATAAGATGGGAGTGAATTCAAAAATATTTCTTTTGAATTACATTGGATTTGACAATTTTATTTTGGTATTAAAAGTGACATATTAACTTAATTTTCATAACTAAAGTAAAATATAGCTGAAGAATTCAAATGAACAAATGCATTTAAAGATTGTGAGTCCATTTTGCTTCAGTGATGCCATAACAATGCTGTTTTGGTGACTTTATTCACTATCATATTTATCATTTTAAAATAGGGACTCTATCCTTTAGTAATCCATCTTGCCATTTGTTCAAAGGTTAGTTTATTTACTTTTCGATGTAAATGAAATAATGGACTCTTTCAATATTTTCTATGAATATAAACTTTATTTTTCTGATACCCATGAGTCATCTGATTTGCACCAAGAGGCATGTGCTGTATGATTTGTAGAAGAGAGGTAATTTAATTGATGAGAATCTAGAGTCACAAGTTTGCAGAGAGGAGAATTTCTGAAGGCAGTTCTTCATTGTTTGTTAAATGTGTCTATTTTCTTGGCCAAGTAAAATTTATTTTTCAGAGATCACTTTGAGCATGTTGCGGGTTGAGAAGCACAGGGTGGAAATGTTTTGCCATCAATAGGACAATGGCAGATGTTTATAATGGTCTCCACCGCAACTACAAAAAAAAATTGCAAAATATATTCATTATGCAGCACATGATTTGAATCTTGTAGGAATGATGCTGTAAAAAGAATTGCCTAAGTCACTGATTTTTATCGCACAACTGACTGATTTTTCAATGAACAAGATGTGGTAATCAGTACACACAAAAAAACATTGCATTGCAGTGACTCAAACATTTACGTCTGATCTGATGGTGTTCAAGGGATCAAGCTTCAACAAATCTTAGATTTTAATCCTGAAAGCATTCACAGAAATATTTTTAAAATTGAGGAATGTAGACAAGTAAATTGAAGCAGAAGGACTTTGAAGTAAACTTGCGAACTTCGCTTTCATAATAATGCTTGTTATGATTTCCAAGATTTTTTTCATAAATTCTAAATATATACCTCCAGACTATCTCGATGCAAGATGCAGAGACCCTCCTAAGAAATATAAATGAGCGGATAAAACAACCATGAGAATCTTTTGAAGATATCAAGACTTCTGCTTACAGCTTGCTTAGGCATTGAGAATGTAAGCTAATTTTCAAGAGAAGAGAATTCATGGGGAAAAATACTTTGATGAACTAAGGGAAGATGAAAGAATAAAAAAAGTGAAAAACATTTCAAAGAGGACATTTTCTATAGAGTACTTGATATTTTATATTCTAGATTAAATGAACATTTTCAATCTTTTGAATTAAACGCTCAAAAGTCCTAAACCCCAAAGTTTGGGACAGTGTTGAGAATGATAAACTTTACAAATTATCAGATGAATCCAACAATGATTCAATTGAATCATTCTCACAAGAAATGATCAATTTCCAAATGATAATCAGGGATATTGTATAAAAGAAAGCAGAAAGTATCAGACTGCTGACCCGATTCAATTATTTGTGAAAATTCCACCTTGTCTGCCAGCTTCCCTGGAGTTTGTACTGCTTATATTTTGTTTGCAATTCTGTCCTGCAACATAGAGAGATCATTTTTGAAGACAAAGATGGTTACCCTAGAAGCTCAAAGTGACTCTCAGGACTTTCTCAAAGTATAGAAAACAAGACAGCTTATAAGATTGACTTCAATCAGCTAATTGACTCGTTTGCTATTGCAAAGTCCCAGAAGAGGTTGAATTATAGTAACTTTATATTGAGAAAAGTTATAAGAGACCTCATTGATCTTTACTTCTAAAACTGAAACAATTTTGTTTGAAGTACAATTAAAAGAACAGTATTAAAAAATAGTATTCAAAATCAGAATAAAACTTTCAAGCCAATAAATAACGGTTTACACAATTTACTTTTGTGTGGGGATGCCTATTTAACAATTTACTGGGGGTAGTAGTCCGACCTAGTGCCACCTGTAGTATTGCAGGTGGTACATGGGATTTTAAAAATATCAATCATTGGAAAAATGTAAGTTCAATAAAGCACATTTTATATTCAATGTTTCTATTTTCAATGCATTTGTTAACTGCCATTCAGGGTGAAAGCAAGAAATGCAATCACACTCACTGTGAGTACAAAGCCAGTTCTGATATTGAATGACAAATGGAAATCAAGAAAATCAATTCATGATTTGCCATGAATTTAATGATGAATTTTAACCGTATTAAATGCAGCATGAATGTTTTTTTTTCAGTAACAAAGTTGTTATTTCTATCATTATTTGGACTATCCTCATCTTGGTCGTTTTTCATACAACGTTCCGGCCGTTGTACTCTACGGGCTTCATCAGGTATCATCATGGACGCATAGCGTAGTGGTTAGAGAATCAGACACAATTACTGCAAGTAATGTAATGGTTCTAGGTTCAATCCCTGTGTGAGCCAATAATAATTCGGAATTACATCTACTGCTAAGAGGGGAGTGTAGTCTATATACCCCCGTCGGTTAAATAAAGGGTTCTCTTCGTTACTTCCCCACACCTAACAGATGATACCTGATGAAGGCCTCAGAGGACAACGGCCGAAACGTTGTATGAAAAACAACCAAGATGAGAATAGTCCGAATAATAATAGAAATAATAATAATACCTCATGTCAAAAATCCAGAGAAACACTAACAACGTTGTTGTTTACTAAGGCAGATGTAGATGGTGCAGTCCTGTATTGCACTGCTTTATTTCTTAATCATTTTTTTTTTACCAAAACTATTTTGTGTTCGTCGGAGGTACGTAACGGAAACATATTTTTGAGGGGATACATCATTCAAAAAAGTTTGATAGTTCATACACACTATCATGATGAAAATTATTCTCATTTTATGATGTAGAATTTCATGACCTACATAAAAAATAATTCTTTTATGAGATAATATGGGAGAAATAACTAAAAAATATGATCTTTAGAAAAAACAATATTTGAAAATTAAGATATCTCTGTCAGATGGGAGAAAATCAAAAAATAGGTACTCCCTTTATCAATAAAACTTGCCTACTTCTTAAAATTTTGACATTTTGACGATTTTGCAATCATTTTGCAATGAAGTCGATACCTATGTAAATCTACCTTATAATTCCTTTAAAACAAATAATATTATGTAATTATGCTTTTTAATTTTTTTTCATTCAATAATTATTCTTTGGTGTATAACTTTGTATATTTATCTTTGTTTTTTGCTTCAGGTACGATCAGTTCAGGATCCAGTGAAGAAAAGAATTTCTTTTCTAACTCCCGATGGAATTTTTGTGAAGTCAATAAAAATTGTTATTACTCCTGAACATGAACAAGCCAAAGTTAGCAGATTGTATTTCATTGGCTGTAGCGATTACAGAGGTATGTGTTCATCAATTACTGGCCAACCAAATTCTTCAGGCCTTCAGATTAGATATACAGCAGTTGAATATTTCTGCATATATTTATGCTTTGAGAGTTTTGTTATTTCTCTTTTACAAAAGTTTTTTGTTATTTTTCTTTTTCTTGTCGATCATGTAATAGTTATAATCATTTTTAAAGCCGTTCACTGTTTTAGCTTCTATTATTCCTAGATCTTTTTCTCCAATTGTTGAAAACGCTTTGTGAGAAGAATCCCTGGTTGATTTTTTTGCTATGTACTTTGTATACATATATATATATTTTCCTTTTATCCATTATAAAGAATTTTCCGGATGAAATGTTGTCAATGGTTTCTATAATTTTATATGTTTGTATCATGTCTTCTGTCATTCTTCTTCCTTTTTGTGTCGTTAGTTTTAATTTTCAATTCTTTTCTCGTGGAGGAGGCTTTTTAGTTCTGGAACAAGTTTTGTTGCTCTTCTCTAGATTTTTTCCAATATGTTTATATCTTTTTTGCAATAAGGTCCATGCTTGCTCTTCATATTCTAATTGGGGTCCTATACATGTTGTGTAAAGTATTCTAAATGTTTTCTATATCAAGGAAATTGAATCAGCTTTCTATTGTTCCTGTTACTTTTACAGCTTTGTCATTTTTCATATATGGCTATGGGTTTGGAGTTTTGATGTTTTAAATATGCCAAGATCTTTTTCTTGTTCTGCAGTTTCTATAAGTTTGGTTGAGGAGGGTAAAGGGCTTGATTTGCCGGAAAATTTACTCTTATTTGCATGAATCACTCGTTTGCCTAAAATTTTACACTACTTTACCCAAGGGGGGGGCTTATAATACATGAATGTCTGAAGCTATGTCATTTTATATAAATAGTGTTGTATATCATTGAGGACCAAGTAATTGATAGTTTAATATTACTGTTTTTTTTTTTAAATTTCAATAAATATCTTTTTTTCATAATTACAATTTTATAATAAAATCAATTCTTTACAAAATGGTTAATTTCTACCTGATATTTTGTATCCTCTGCGTAATTGGTGGTGAAACTGTCTTAAACTTACAAGTAACTACAAGACAGCATGCAATCTATTAAACGTTACATAAATGCATCCATACGAATGATAAAAGGATTTAACAAATATTTGACTATTCTAGGATTAACTTTTTGGTTGATGACGTGCTACGTCATATCCTGGATGTTCTTACAGTGATCAGCTCATTGGATAACAAGGCTGGAGAAAAGGATGGGATATGGTCCTATCTCCAATAAGGTCATAATGAGCGATGTCTGTCTATAAGAATGTGGATCTATTAAATGGCATGAGGGAAGTAGGCTGGGTTATGCATAGGAGTAAAACGAAGGAACTGTTTCATTTTTATTTTTGTTTTTCTTACTTATTGTTAGGTGAAGTAATCTTCAGATCGGATGGTGTATGATTTGAATTTAATTTTGATTAAGAAATATCTGTGTGAAGCATTGCTGAAATAAGTAGATGATTAGTGAGCAGTAACAATTGATTTTGTGGCTTGTGGTACAAAGTGTCTTTCTTGATAGAGATGTTTTTTTTGTCTGTTGAGTTGTTTACCTGCTTTGTTGGTCATCTAAACCGTGCAGCTTCACAAGTTGTGTAAAGATCAGGTTTCTACAGGTGAAAAGAATTTTGCAGCTTTGTGTGTGTTCAGTTACCTGGTGAAAGATAGATGTTGCCAAAGTAAGGTTAAATAATTTGACTATTCACACTATAAGAACTACACGTGCATTTCTGTGTGTGTGTGTGTGTGTTCCAACGAAAGTCAATAATGACACTTACTTTGAAAACGTTAATATAATATATATTAATGCTTCAAGGTGTGTCATCTAAGGAAATGAATACTCACTGTACTTCTGGATGACTATTTGATTTATGTTTCATACGTCTATCAAATTTGCTTTTTGGCAAATTCTTAGGGTGATTTTGCAATGTCTATATGTTTGGTACCAAATCAACATAGCCCCACAAATTACCGACCAACCAACCAAGTGAGCCACAGATTCTTCTCTCTTAGCTTGGCTTGTGTCTATGTGTGTGTGTGTAAGTCTGTGAAGACACCTGGTCACATTTTGGTGACAACAATCATGAAAATCGGTAAAAGAACACCACTAGCACATATCTATAAACTTTTTTTTGTTTTTCCCCAGAAGTGCTTTTTTGGGATCTCCACCGTAATTTTTGGACAGACAATGCCCGAATTTTGTGCTGTTTTTATTTTTAGATAATTTTTGATAAAAGAACTATATCTTTAAGATAATCATTTTGATGGAAAGTTCTGGTACACGTGCAAGCTATGGTGATTCGTTTATGCAAGGTACGAATATTTTTCTGATATTGAGTTGAACCTCCTCAGCAGCCACTGGAGAAAAAAAAAATTGGGAAGGGGGTGATGAATGAATAAGTAATTTCTCTGGCCTTTTGTTGGACAGGGATCACTATAAAAGTACAATTTTTTTTGTAACAAGCATGAATGCTGCCAGACACAAATAAGAGATCGATTTAGCATAAACTTGCATCGCAGATTGAACGTTGAGCCCCAACTAGAAACTTATTTAGGCGGGGAATTTAAAAGAAAAAAACAAAACAAACGCTCCTTCTAGACATAATAAGGAGTAAATGATTATATATTCAGTTCTCAAGCTTCACTAGTGCATTGTGTATGCACAATATATACATAGCCAGTTAGTCAGGAAAACAGACTCATTTGAAAACTGAATAAACCTATATCAAGAGTTTTGGTGAAGGTCTACGTTGAAGGTTTCTAACAAATAAGAGGTATATTCCAATCAAACTATTTTAATCTCAGTAAAAGATTTACAGAACGATAGAAATGATTGGTATTTCACACATGACTGCTTTGCTGTATTGGTAAATTTGAAGATCAAGATTTTTTCAATAATGTTAAAAACTTATGTATGTGAATTTAGACGAGATAACAAAAAGAGATGTATCATCATTGTTGTATTGAGAAATTCTACAAAAAATATGAATAAATATAACTGGGAGGGAGAATGAAGGGAGTGAATATAAAATGATTCGGAATACTCAAAACTTCAAGAGATTTGAAAACACTGGAAACAAGAGTACTTCAATGTATCTGAGAAGAGTTTCTGTATTTTGTTATACTTCGTTATGAGTAATCAGTTTGTACAGCATTTGTGTGGAATTCCACTGTTTTATGTCTGTATATCTGGAACATTTATATATATATATATATATATATATATATATATATATATATATATATATATATATATATATATATATATATATATATATATATATATATGTATATATATTCATTTAGTTATAAAAAATATAAATACGTGTGATTTTCATTGCAAAATGATGTTTTCATTTGATGCTACCATTCAAGTGTATGAAAATGTATTCACCATTGTTGGTTAGTATGTGATATTTTGGATGATAAATGATTATTGTGGTTACTGAGGTCGAATGTTGACTCATTTAGAATGGTTGTAGAAAATATATGAATATATTTGCTATTAATTTCTTTTGTGAACATGTCTCAAGTTATTTGTGGGAAAACAATGTCACTGATCAGAATTTAATGCATTTTTGTAATATACTTCGGTTCTAAAGGGGTCAAAACAGCCGAAATCACTCCATCAGTGACTGCAACTATTCCTGGCATTACATCGACAAAACCAAAAACAATCTCAGGTAATCTACCAATATAAAAAATGCTAGCTTTCTTCTTTTGTTTATGCTGAACAACAATATTGAAAACTCTGTAAAAGATATTGCTTAAAGTATGATGGACGTAAAAGAGCAGTTCCTTTTTTACAACTGCAAAAGTAGTATCATGGTAGGATGTGAATTGCAAAAAAATTCCCTCTTGAAATGATTTACATTTCAATGTATTTTATTCATATATATTTTGAAGGTACATTCGAAATGTAAATATACAGATTTGTTATCAGTGGGCCGTATCTGATCGAACAATATGATTCTAGGAGGAAAACTATATTCTTTTTAATCTGTTGGCTTGTGTCTTTCGTGCTGAGCAGGAATTACTGTAGTTACAGCTTGCCATTTTACAACCAGCAAAAAAGTTCGAAAAGGAAAAACTTTAATAAACTTGGGATTTGTGCTATTTTCTATCCCGTCACGTGCAGTTGTAGATTTTCAACGTGAAAGATCAGATTCTCTAGCATTTAATGTGAGATTCTTCTGTTTTTATCTCTCGAAATCTTTTCATAACAGCCGAAATCACTCCATCAGTGACTGCAAGTATTCCTGGCATTACATCTACAAAAGCAAAAACAATCTCAGGTAATCTACCAAAATGTTAGCTTTCTCCTTTGTTTCTACTTGAGAAACAGTTTTGAAATCTTGTGAAAATTCAGCGATTGAATTATGATTAGAATATAAAGTGATCCTTTTGTTAGCAAATAGATAAGCAATCACGTGGTAGAATTTAAATTGGAAAGGATTTTAGTTCCTAGAAATGATGCAATGATTCCAATATTGATTATTCATATGATTTTTAACGAACATTTTTAACATGAAAATGTAGATTTCTCATCGGATGATGTTAATTCGATCCGATCTAATGATTTTCATATAGATAGAAACGGTCTGATTTTATTTGCTGGCACATGCAGCTTAAGCTGAGTAAGAATTATTCTACTTAGTGATCTCTTTTTTGAAAACATTGGAAGACATCGAAAGGAAAATCTTCTAATATGCTCATGATATTTTGGATTTCACTTTGGTCTCGTGTGCTTGTTAGATGTCAATGTGATTAATCAAATTCACTTGCATTCTTCTAAGATCTTTCTATCATTTGTCAGTTTCTTATTTGTTAAAATATTTTCATAACAGCCGAAATCACTCCATCTGTGACTGCAAGTATTCCTGTCATTACATCAACAAAAGCCAAAACAATCTCAGGTAATCTACCACCATCATTCATTTTAGCTTCCTTGCAGATTTTGCTTCTGATGCTGAATAACAATAGAGAAATCTGTTGAAAAAATAGCCAGTAAATTATCATCAGGACCATATATTTTCGTGGTGTTTGTGACTAAAAAAAGCAATCACATGTTCGAATCTAAATTACAAAGAGTTTCCCGTCTTGATAGAGGGTCATATTCCAAATATTTACTATTAAACGTTCATTTTATATACAAATACGCCGATTTGTCATTGTTCGATGTTATTGAATATGTGAACAGCTCGGGCACTATTCAGAATGTTTATATTCGTCACTCAACTCGTACTAGCTGAAAAACGTAAAGCATCCATAGAGCCCATTAATCTGTTGATATTGTGACTGATGTGAAGAGATTTTCTTTGTCTGCAGAGCTTCAAGAATCCACAACAGAAGAAGAACCATGTGTGGATACTAACGGCTTAGAAAGTACAGAGTTGATTAAAGATGAGTGGATAACAACCACTGACAAAAGTGTATCATCAAACACATTACGGCCATTGGATGCATTTGGAAGACACAGCAGAGAAGTGTTTAGCAGCTTCTCCAAATCTCTGATGATCACCGTGAAACTCAGTGAGAATGCTGATGTAATGATCGGCAGTTTCCAAGTGATTTCCAAGAACAGCAATGTCAAGAGCTTTATCATACGGTATAAGAAAGAAGGACAGAAATCTTTCCAGCCGTTTGGAAAGGTAAGGACCTCTTTGTAGGTTCTTTTAATCTCAAGTCAAATGAAACAAATTCTTGTAACAAGAGATGCTTTTCGAAAAACAACTTTTCAACAGAAAAAGAAAATCAGGCATTTCTTTAAGAAATGCTCAATTAATCATCATATAAAGTGATATAGAAACATTGTAATTTGAAGCATTCAGAGAATAATGTGAATTAGTAGGAATAAATAAATATGTATTTGTAATTTGTATTCTTTCCAATTGCCATGTTCCAAAAGGAATGAAAAATCATTGTTGATTTCTTAACTATGTTGTGATGTTTTCTGCTTTGAAAGTAAATATCGTCATTCTGGTTACCAGAAATGATTGAAGAAACATTGATTGGAACTCTTTGATCCTTTCAGTCCTTCCCTGGCTCTTCACTGGTAAAGTTTCCATCAGATTTCCCTGCACAATTCTTGCAAATATTTGTAACTAGTAAGATAGATGAGTCTCAACCTGTAAAAATCATCTTGGATATCCGAGGTTGCTTTGAGCCACGGCAAAGTAAGTGCTTCGAGTCAAATTACTGCTTTTTGTGTATTGGTTCATGCTTTACTTCTTCACGTTCCATGTTTGTCGCTTGTCTTTGCTACTTTTTGTTATTTCGATTTGATGTTATCATTCTAATCTAGAAAACTCTACTCTTCTTTCTCTGTTGGCATGTGCCATTTGATCTGAGCAAGAATAATTCTGATTACTGGTGGCGTCTTTTGTGTTGAAATCATTGAAAGAGGTTGAAAAAAAAACCCTGCTTCAACTTATTTGTGATTTGTCTCATTTCTGATCTTGTCTGGTGTGTTTTGTGGACTTTCAATGGGCTTCATCAGTACGTAATGCATATATGTGAGATTCTTCTGTTGTTGATGAGGTTTTGTCATCTCTTGTAATATTTTCATAACAGCCGAAATCACTCCATCAGTGACTGCAACTATTCCTGGCATTACATCGACAAAGCCGAAAACAATCTCAGGTAATCTACCAACATGAAAAATGTTAGCTTTCTTCTTTTGTTTATGCTGGATAACAATATTGAAAACTCTGTAAAAGATATTGCTTAAAGTATGATGGACGTGAAAGAGCAGTTCCTTTTTTACAACTGCAAAAGTAGTATCATGGTAGGATGGGAATTGCAAAAAAATTCCCTCTCAAAATGATTTACTTTTCATTATATTCTATTCATATATGTTTCAAAGGTACATTTGAAATATAAATATACAGACTAGTCATTGTTGCATGGTATTTCTATCGAATGATATGATTCTAAGAGGAATACTATATTCTTTTAAATCTGTTGGCCTGTGTCTTTCGTGCTGAGTAGGAATTACTGTAGTTACAATTTGCCATTTTACAACCAGTGAAAATGCTTGAAAAGGAAAAACTTTAATATACTTGGGATTTGTGCTATTTTCTATCCCGTCACGTGCAGTTGTTGATTTTCAAAATGAATGATCAGATTCTCTAGCATTTGTGTAAAATTCTTCAGTTTTTATCTCTTGGAATATTCTCATAACAGCCGGAATCACTCCATCAGTGACTGCAAGTATTCCTGGCATTACATCGACAAAACCGAAAACAATCTCAGGTAATCTACCAACATGTTAGCATTGTGTTTTCTTTATGCTGAACAACAATATTGAAAACTCTGTAAAAGATATTGCTTGAAGTATGATGGACGTAAAAGAGCAGTTCCTTTTTTACAACTGCAAAAGTAGTATCATGGTAGGATGGGAATTGCAAAAAAATTCCCTCTTGAAATGATTTACATTTCAATGTATTTTATTCATATATATTTTGAAGGTACATTTGAAATGTAAATATACAGATTTGTTATCAGAGGGCCGTATCTGATCGAACAATATGATTCTAGGAGGAAAACTATATTCTTTTTAATCTGTTGGCTTGTGTCTTTCGTGCTGAGCAGGAATTACTGTAGTTACAGATTGCCATTTTACAACCAGCAAAAAAGTTCGAAAAGGAAAAACTTCAATATACTTGGGATTTGTGCTATTTTCTATCCCGTCACGTGCAGTTGTAGATTTTCAACGTGAAAGATCAGATTCTCTAGCATTTAATGTGAGATTCTTTTGTTTTTATCTCTCGAAATCTTTTCATAACAGCCGAAATCACTCCATCAGTGACTGCAAGTATTCCTGGCATTACATCCACAAAAGCAAAAACAATCTCAGGTAATCTACCAAAATGTTAGCTTTCTCCTTTGTTTCTACTTGAGAAACAGTTTTGAAATCTTGTGAAAAATCATCGATTGAATTATGATCAGAATATAAAGTGATCCTGTTGTTAGCAAATAGAAAAGCAATCACGTGGTAGAATTAAAATTGGAAAGGATTTTAGTTCCTAGAAATGATGCAATGATTCCAATATTGATTATTCATATGATTTCTAACGAACATTTTTAACATGAAAATGTAGATTTCTCATCGGATGATGTTAATTCGATCCGATCTAATGATTTTCATATAGATAGAAACGGTCTGATTTTATTTGCTGGCACATGCAGCTTAAGCTGAGTAAGAATTATTCTACTTAGTGATCTCTTTTTTGAAAACATTGGAAGACATCGAAAGGAAAATCTTTGAATATGCTCATGATATTTTGGATTTCACTTTGGTCTCGTGTGCTTGTTAGATGTCAATGTGATTAATCAAATTCACTTGCATTCTTCTAAGATCTTTCTATCATTTGTCAGTTTCTTATTTGTTAAAATATTTTCATAACAGCCGAAATCACTCCATCTGTGACTGCAAGTATTCCTGTCATTACATCAACAAAAGCCAAAACAATCTCAGGTAATCTACCACCATCATTCATTTTAGCTTCCTTGCAGATTTTGCTTCTGATGCTGAATAACAATAAAGAAATCTGTTGAAAAAATAGCCAGTAAATTATCATCAGGACCATATATTATCGTGGTGTTTGTGACTAAAAAAAGCAATCACATGTTCGAATCTAAATTTCAAAGAGTTTCCCGTCTTGATAGAGGGTCATATTCCAAATATTTACTATTAAACGTTCATTTTATATACAAATACGCCGATTTGTCATTGTTCGATGTTATTGAATATGTGAACAGCTCGGGCACTATTCAGAAAGTTTATATTCGTCACTCAACTCGTACTAGCTGAAAAACTTAAAGCATCCATAGAGCCCATTAATCTGTTGATATTGTGACTGATGTGAAGAGATTTTCTTTGTCTGCAGAGCTTCAAGAATCCACAACAGAAGAAGAACCATGTGTGGATACTAACGGCTTAGAAAGTACAGAGTTGATTAAAGATGAGTGGATAACAACCACTGACAAAAGTGTATCATCAAACACATTACGGCCATTGGATGCATTTGGAAGACACAGCAGAGAAGTGTTTAGCAGCTTCTCCAAATCTCTGATGATCACCGTGAAACTCAGTGAGAATGCTGATGTAATGATCGGCAGTTTCCAAGTGATTTCCAAGAACAGCAATGTCAAGAGCTTTATCATACGGTATAAGAAAGAAGGACAGAAATCTTTCCAGCCGTTTGGAAAGGTAAGGACCTCTTTGTAGGTTCTTTTAATCTCAAGTCAAATGAAACAAATTCTTGTAACAAGAGATGCTTTTCGAAAAACAACTTTTCAACAGAAAAAGAAAATCAGGCATTTCTTTAAGAAATGCTCAATTAATCATCATATAAAGTGATATAGAAACATTGTAATTTGAAGCATTCAGAGAATAATGTGAATTAGTAGGAATAAATAAATATGTATTTGTAATTTGTATTCTTTCCAATTGCCATGTTCCAAAAGGAATGAAAAATCATTGTTGATTTCTTAACTATGTTGTGATGTTTTCTGCTTTGAAAGTAAATATCGTCATTCTGGTTACCAGAAATGATTGAAGAAACATTGATTGGAACTCTTTGATCCTTTCAGTCCTTCCCTGGCTCTTCACTGGTAAAGTTTCCATCAGATTTCCCTGCACAATTCTTGCAAATATTTGTAACTAGTAAGATAGATGAGTCTCAACCTGTAAAAATCATCTTGGATATCCGAGGTTGCTTTGAGCCACGGCAAAGTAAGTGCTTCGAGTCAAATTACTGCTTTTTGTGTATTGGTTCATGCTTTACTTCTTCACGTTCCATGTTTGTCGCTTGTCTTTGCTACTTTTTGTTATTTCGATTTGATGTTATCATTCTAATCTAGAAAACTCTACTCTTCTTTCTCTGTTGGCATGTGCCATTTGATCTGAGCAAGAATAATTCTGATTACTGGTGGCGTCTTTTGTGTTGAAATCATTGAAAGAGGTTGAAAAAAAAACCCTGCTTCAACTTATTTGTGATTTGTCTCATTTCTGATCTTGTCTGGTGTGTTTTGTGGACTTTCAATGGGCTTCATCAGTACGTAATGCATATATGTGAGATTCTTCTGTTGTTGATGAGGTTTTGTCATCTCTTGTAATATTTTCATAACAGCCGAAATCACTCCATCAGTGACTGCAACTATTCCTGGCATTACATCGACAAAGCCGAAAACAATCTCAGGTAATCTACCAACATGAAAAATGTTAGCTTTCTTCTTTTGTTTATGCTGGATAACAATATTGAAAACTCTGTAAAAGATATTGCTTAAAGTATGATGGACGTGAAAGAGCAGTTCCTTTTTTACAACTGCAAAAGTAGTATCATGGTAGGATGGGAATTGCAAAAAAATTCCCTCTCAAAATGATTTACTTTTCATTATATTCTATTCATATATGTTTCAAAGGTACATTTGAAATATAAATATACAGACTAGTCATTGTTGCATGGTATTTCTATCGAATGATATGATTCTAAGAGGAATACTATATTCTTTTAAATCTGTTGGCCTGTGTCTTTCGTGCTGAGTAGGAATTACTGTAGTTACAATTTGCCATTTTACAACCAGTGAAAATGCTTGAAAAGGAAAAACTTTAATATACTTGGGATTTGTGCTATTTTCTATCCCGTCACGTGCAGTTGTTGATTTTCAAAATGAATGATCAGATTCTCTAGCATTTGTGTAAAATTCTTCAGTTTTTATCTCTTGGAATATTCTCATAACAGCCGGAATCACTCCATCAGTGACTGCAAGTATTCCTGGCATTACATCGACAAAACCGAAAACAATCTCAGGTAATCTACCAACATGTTAGCCTTGTGTTTTCTTTATGCTGAACAACAATATTGAAAACTCTGTAAAAGATATTGCTTAAAGTATGATGGACGTAAAAGAGCAGTTCCTTTTTTACAACTGCAAAAGTAGTATCATGGTAGGATGGGAATTGCAAAAAAATTCCCTCTTGAAATGATTTACATTTCAATGTATTTTATTCATATATATTTTGAAGGTACATTTGAAATGTAAATATACAGATTTGTTATCAGTGGGCCGTATCTGATCGAACAATATGATTCTAGGAGGAAAACTATATTCTTTTTAATCTGTTGGCTTGTGTCTTTCGTGCTGAGCAGGAATTACTGTAGTTACAGCTTGCCATTTTACAACCAGCAAAAAAGTTCGAAAAGGAAAAACTTTAATAAACTTGGGATTTGTGCTATTTTCTATCCCGTCACGTGCAGTTGTAGATTTTCAACGTGAAAGATCAGATTCTCTAGCATTTAATGTGAGATTCTTCTGTTTTTATCTCTCGAAATCTTTTCATAACAGCCGAAATCACTCCATCAGTGACTGCAAGTATTCCTGGCATTACATCTACAAAAGCAAAAACAATCTCAGGTAATCTACCAAAATGTTAGCTTTCTCCTTTGTTTCTACTTGAGAAACAGTTTTGAAATCTTGTGAAAAATCATCGATTGAATTATGATCAGAATATAAAGTGATCCTGTTGTTAGCAAATAGAAAAGCAATCACGTGGTAGAATTAAAATTGGAAAGGATTTTAGTTCCTTGAAATGATGCAATGATTCCAATATTGATTATTCATATGATTTCTAACGAACATTTTTAACATGAAAATGTAGATTTCTCATCGGATGATGTTAATTCGATCCGATCTAATGATTTTCATATAGATAGAAACGGTCTGATTTTATTTGCTGGCACATGCAGCTTAAGCTGAGTAAGAATTATTCTACTTAGTGATCTCTTTTTTGAAAACATTGGAAGACATTGAAAGGAAAATCTTCTAATATGCTCATGATATTTTGGATTTCACTTTGGTCTCGTGTGCTTGTTAGATGTCAATGTGATTAATCAAATTCACTTGCATTCTTCTAAGATCTTTCTATCATTTGTCAGTTTCTTATTTGTTAAAATATTTTCATAACAGCCGAAATCACTCCATCTGTGACTGCAAGTATTCCTGTCATTACATCAACAAAAGCCAAAACAATCTCAGGTAATCTACCACCATCATTCATTTTAGCTTCCTTGCAGATTTTGCTTCTGATGCTGAATAACAATAAAGAAATCTGTTGAAAAAATAGCCAGTAAATTATCATCAGGACCATATATTATCGTGGTGTTTGTGACTAAAAAAAGCAATCACATGTTCGAATCTAAATTTCAAAGAGTTTCCCGTCTTGATAGAGGGTCATATTCCAAATATTTACTATTAAACGTTCATTTTATATACAAATACGCCGATTTGTCATTGTTCGATGTTATTGAATATGTGAACAGCTCGGGCACTATTCAGAATGTTTATATTCGTCACTCAACTCGTACTAGCTGAAAAACGTAAAGCATCCATAGAGCCCATTAATCTGTTGATATTGTGACTGATGTGAAGAGATTTTCTTTGTCTGCAGAGCTTCAAGAATCCACAACAGAAGAAGAACCATGTGTGGATACTAACGGCTTAGAAAGTACAGAGTTGATTAAAGATGAGTGGATAACAACCACTGACAAAAGTGTATCATCAAACACATTACGGCCATTGGATGCATTTGGAAGACACAGCAGAGAAGTGTTTAGCAGCTTCTCCAAATCTCTGATGATCACCGTGAAACTCAGTGAGAATGCTGATGTAATGATCGGCAGTTTCCAAGTGATTTCCAAGAACAGCAATGTCAAGAGCTTTATCATACGGTATAAGAAAGAAGGACAGAAATCTTTCCAGCCGTTTGGAAAGGTAAGGACCTCTTTGTAGGTTCTTTTAATCTCAAGTCAAATGAAACAAATTCTTGTAACAAGAGATGCTTTTCGAAAAACAACTTTTCAACAGAAAAAGAAAATCAGGCATTTCTTTAAGAAATGCTCAATTAATCATCATATAAAGTGATATAGAAACATTGTAATTTGAAGCATTCAGAGAATAATGTGAATTAGTAGGAATAAATAAATATGTATTTGTAATTTGTATTCTTTCCAATTGCCATGTTCCAAAAGGAATGAAAAATCATTGTTGATTTCTTAACTATGTTGTGATGTTTTCTGCTTTGAAAGTAAATATCGTCATTCTGGTTACCAGAAATGATTGAAGAAACATTGATTGGAACTCTTTGATCCTTTCAGTCCTTCCCTGGCTCTTCACTGGTAAAGTTTCCATCAGATTTCCCTGCACAATTCTTGCAAATATTTGTAACTAGTAAGATAGATGAGTCTCAACCTGTAAAAATCATCTTGGATATCCGAGGTTGCTTTGAGCCACGGCAAAGTAAGTGCTTCGAGTCAAATTACTGCTTTTTGTGTATTGGTTCATGCTTTACTTCTTCACGTTCCATGTTTGTCGCTTGTCTTTGCTACTTTTTGTTATTTCGATTTGATGTTATCATTCTAATCTAGAAAACTCTACTTTTCTTTATCTGCTGGCATGTGCCATTTGATCTGAGCAAGAATAATTCTGATTACTGGTGGCGTCTTTTGTGTTGAAATCATTGAAAGAAGTTGAAAAAAAAACCCTGCTTCAACTTATTTGTGATTTGTCTCATTTCTGATCTTGTCTGGTGTGTTTTGTGGACTTCAATGGGCTTCATCAGTACGTAATGCATATATGTGAGATTCTTCTGTTGTTGATGAGGTTTTGTCATCTCTTGTAATATTTTCATAACAGCCGAAATCACTCCATCAGTGACTGCAACTATTCCTGGCATTACATCGACGAAGCCGAAAACAATCTCAGGTAATCTACCAACATGAAAAATGTTAGCTTTCTTCTTTTGTTTATGCTGGATAACAATATTGAAAACTCTGTAAAAGATATTGCTTAAAGTATGATGGACGTGAAAGAGCAGTTCCTTTTTTACAACTGCAAAAGTAGTATCATGGTAGGATGGGAATTGCAAAAAAATTCCCTCTCAAAATGATTTACTTTTCATTATATTCTATTCATATATGTTTCAAAGGTACATTTGAAATATAAATATACGGACTAGTCATTGTTGCATGGTATTTCGATCGAATGATATGATTCTAGGAGGAATACTATATTCTTTTAAATCTGTTGGCCTGTGTCTTTCGTGCTGAGTAGGAATTACTGTAGTTACAATTTGCCATTTTACAACCAGTGAAAATGCTTGAAAAGGAAAAACTTTAATATACTTGGGATTTGTGCTATTTTCTATCCCGTCACGTGCAGTTGTTGATTTTCACCGTGAAAGATCAGATTCTCTAGCATTTGTGTAAAATTCTTCAGTTTTTATCTCTTGGAATATTCTCATAACAGCCGGAATCACTCCATCAGTGACTGCAAGTATTCCTGGCATTACATCGACAAAACCGAAAACAATCTCAGGTAATCTACCAACATGTTAGCCTTGTGTTTTCTTTATGCTGAACAACAATATTGAAAACTCTGTAAAAGATATTGCTTAAAGTATGATGGACGTAAAAGAGCAGTTCCTTTTTTACAACTGCAAAAGTAGTATCATGGTAGGATGGGAATTGCAAAAAAATTCCCTCTTAAAATGATTTACATTTCAATGTATTTTATTCATATATATTTTGAAGGTACATTTGAAATGTAAATATACAGATTTGTTATCAGAGGGCCGTATCTGATCGAACAATATGATTCTAGGAGGAAAACTATATTTTTTTTAATCTGTTGGCTTGTGTCTTTCGTGCTGAGCAGGAATTACTGTAGTTACAGATTGCCATTTTACAACCAGCAAAAAAGTTCGAAAAGGAAAAACTTTAATAAACTTGGGATTTGTGCTATTTTCTATCCCGTCACGTGCAGTTGTTGATTTTCAACGTGAAAGATCAGATTCTCTAGCATTTAATGTGAGATTCTTCTGTTTTTATCTCTCGAAATCTTTTCATAACAGCCGAAATCACTCCATCAGTGACTGCAAGTATTCCTGGCATTACATCCACAAAAGCAAAAACAATCTCAGGTAATCTACCAAAATGTTAGCTTTCTCCTTTGTTTCTACTTGAGAAACAGTTTTGAAATCTTGTGAAAATTCAGCGATTGAATTATGATCAGAATATAAAGTGATCCTGTTGTTAGCAAATAGAAAAGCAATCACGTGGTAGAATTAAAATTGGAAAGGATTTTAGTTCCTAGAAATGATGCAATGATTCCAATATTGATTATTCATATGATTTTTAACGAACATTTTTAACATGAAAATGTAGATTTCTCATCGGATGATGTTAATTCGATCCGATCTAATGATTTTCATATAGATAGAAACGGTCTGATTTTATTTGCTGGCACATGCAGCTTAAGCTGAGTAAGAATTATTCTACTTAGTGATCTCTTTTTTGAAAACATTGGAAGACATTGAAAGGAAAATCTTCTAATATGCTCATGATATTTTGGATTTCACTTTGGTCTCGTGTGCTTGTTAGATGTCAATGTGATTAATCAAATTCACTTGCATTCTTCTAAGATCTTTCTATCATTTGTCAGTTTCTTATTTGTTAAAATATTTTCATAACAGCCGAAATCACTCCATCTGTGACTGCAAGTATTCCTGTCATTACATCAACAAAAGCCAAAACAATCTCAGGTAATCTACCACCATCATTCATTTTAGCTTCCTTGCAGATTTTGCTTCTGATGCTGAATAACAATAAAGAAATCTGTTGAAAAAAAAGCCAGTAAATTATCATCAGGACCATATATTATCGTGGTGTTTGTGACTAAAAAAAGCAATCACATGTTCGAATCTAAATTTCAAAGAGTTTCCCGTCTTGATAGAGGGTCATATTCCAAATATTTACTATTGAACGTTCATTTTATATACAAATACGCCGATTTGTCATTGTTCGATGTTATTGAATATGTGAACAGCTCGGGCACTATTCAGAATGTTTATATTCGTCACTCAACTCGTACTAGCTGAAAAACGTAAAGCATCCATAGAGCCCATTAATCTGTTGATATTGTGACTGATGTGAAGAGATTTTCTTTGTCTGCAGAGCTTCAAGAATCCACAACAGAAGAAGAACCATGTGTGGATACTAACGGCTTAGAAAGTACAGAGTTGATTAAAGATGAGTGGATAACAACCACTGACAAAAGTGTATCATCAAACACATTACGGCCATTGGATGCATTTGGAAGACACAGCAGAGAAGTGTTTAGCAGCTTCTCCAAATCTCTGATGATCACCGTGAAACTCAGTGAGAATGCTGATGTAATGATCGGCAGTTTCCAAGTGATTTCCAAGAACAGCAATGTCAAGAGCTTTATCATACGGTATAAGAAAGAAGGACAGAAATCTTTCCAGCCGTTTGGAAAGGTAAGGACCTCTTTGTAGGTTCTTTTAATCTCAAGTCAAATGAAACAAATTCTTGTAACAAGAGATGCTTTTCGAAAAACAACTTTTCAACAGAAAAAGAAAATCAGGCATTTCTTTAAGAAATGCTCAATTAATCATCATATAAAGTGATATAGAAACATTGTAATTTGAAGCATTCAGAGAATAATGTGAATTAGTAGGAATAAATAAATATGTATTTGTAATTTGTATTCTTTCCAATTGCCATGTTCCAAAAGGAATGAAAAATCATTGTTGATTTCTTAACTATGTTGTGATGTTTTCTGCTTTGAAAGTAAATATCGTCATTCTGGTTACCAGAAATGATTGAAGAAACATTGATTGGAACTCTTTGATCCTTTCAGTCCTTCCCTGGCTCTTCACTGGTAAAGTTTCCATCAGATTTCCCTGCACAATTCTTGCAAATATTTGTAACTAGTAAGATAGATGAGTCTCAACCTGTAAAAATCATCTTGGATATCCGAGGTTGCTTTGAGCCACGGCAAAGTAAGTGCTTCGAGTCAAATTACTGCTTTTTGTGTATTGGTTCATGCTTTACTTCTTCACGTTCCATGTTTGTCGCTTGTCTTTGCTACTTTTTCTTATTTCGATTTGATGTTATCATTCTAATCTAGAAAACTCTACTCTTCTTTCTCTGTTGGCATGTGCCATTTGATCTGAGCAAGAATAATTCTGATTACTGGTGGCGTCTTTTGTGTTGAAATCATTGAAAGAGGTTGAAAAAAAAACCCTGCTTCAACTTATTTGTGATTTGTCTCATTTCTGATCTTGTCTGGTGTGTTTTGTGGACTTTCAATGGGCTTCATCAGTACGTAATGCATATATGTGAGATTCTTCTGTTGTTGATGAGGTTTTGTCATCTCTTGTAATATTTTCATAACAGCCGAAATCACTCCATCAGTGACTGCAACTATTCCTGGCATTACATCGACAAAGCCGAAAACAATCTCAGGTAATCTACCAACATGAAAAATGTTAGCTTTCTTCTTTTGTTTATGCTGGATAACAATATTGAAAACTCTGTAAAAGATATTGCTTAAAGTATGATGGACGTGAAAGAGCAGTTCCTTTTTTACAACTGCAAAAGTAGTATCATGGTAGGATGGGAATTGCAAAAAAATTCCCTCTCAAAATGATTTACTTTTCATTATATTCTATTCATATATGTTTCAAAGGTACATTTGAAATATAAATATACAGACTAGTCATTGTTGCATGGTATTTCTATCGAATGATATGATTCTAAGAGGAATACTATATTCTTTTAAATCTGTTGGCCTGTGTCTTTCGTGCTGAGTAGGAATTACTGTAGTTACAATTTGCCATTTTACAACCAGTGAAAATGCTTGAAAAGGAAAAACTTTAATATACTTGGGATTTGTGCTATTTTCTATCCCGTCACGTGCAGTTGTTGATTTTCAAAATGAATGATCAGATTCTCTAGCATTTGTGTAAAATTCTTCAGTTTTTATCTCTTGGAATATTCTCATAACAGCCGGAATCACTCCATCAGTGACTGCAAGTATTCCTGGCATTACATCGACAAAACCGAAAACAATCTCAGGTAATCTACCAACATGTTAGCCTTGTGTTTTCTTTATGCTGAACAACAATATTGAAAACTCTGTAAAAGATATTGCTTAAAGTATGATGGACGTAAAAGAGCAGTTCCTTTTTTACAACTGCAAAAGTAGTATCATGGTAGGATGTGAATTGCAAAAAAATTCCCTCTTGAAATGATTTACATTTCAATGTATTTTATTCATATATATTTTGAAGGTACATTCGAAATGTAAATATACAGATTTGTTATCAGTGGGCCGTATCTGATCGAACAATATGATTCTAGGAGGAAAACTATATTCTTTTTAATCTGTTGGCTTGTGTCTTTCGTGCTGAGCAGGAATTACTGTAGTTACAGCTTGCCATTTTACAACCAGCAAAAAAGTTCGAAAAGGAAAAACTTTAATAAACTTGGGATTTGTGCTATTTTCTATCCCGTCACGTGCAGTTGTAGATTTTCAACGTGAAAGATCAGATTCTCTAGCATTTAATGTGAGATTCTTCTGTTTTTATCTCTCGAAATCTTTTCATAACAGCCGAAATCACTCCATCAGTGACTGCAAGTATTCCTGGCATTACATCTACAAAAGCAAAAACAATCTCAGGTAATCTACCAAAATGTTAGCTTTCTCCTTTGTTTCTACTTGAGAAACAGTTTTGAAATCTTGTGAAAATTCAGCGATTGAATTATGATTAGAATATAAAGTGATCCTTTTGTTAGCAAATAGAAAAGCAATCACGTGGTAGAATTTAAATTGGAAAGGATTTTAGTTCCTAGAAATGATGCAATGATTCCAATATTGATTATTCATATGATTTTTAACGAACATTTTTAACATGAAAATGTAGATTTCTCATCGGATGATGTTAATTCGATCCGATCTAATGATTTTCATATAGATAGAAACGGTCTGATTTTATTTGCTGGCACATGCAGCTTAAGCTGAGTAAGAATTATTCTACTTAGTGATCTCTTTTTTGAAAACATTGGAAGACATCGAAAGGAAAATCTTCTAATATGCTCATGATATTTTGGATTTCACTTTGGTCTCGTGTGCTTGTTAGATGTCAATGTGATTAATCAAATTCACTTGCATTCTTCTAAGATCTTTCTATCATTTGTCAGTTTCTTATTTGTTAAAATATTTTCATAACAGCCGAAATCACTCCATCTGTTACTGCAAGTATTCCTGTCATTACATCAACAAAAGCCAAAACAATCTCAGGTAATCTACCACCATCATTCATTTTAGCTTCCTTGCAGATTTTGCTTCTGATGCTGAATAACAATAAAGAAATCTGTTGAAAAAAAAGCCAGTAAATTATCATCAGGACCATATATTATCGTGGTGTTTGTGACTAAAAAAAGCAATCACATGTTCGAATCTAAATTTCAAAGAGTTTCCCGTCTTGATAGAGGGTCATATTCCAAATATTTACTATTGAACGTTCATTTTATATACAAATACGCCGATTTGTCATTGTTCGATGTTATTGAATATGTGAACAGCTCGGGCACTATTCAGAATGTTTATATTCGTCACTCAACTCGTACTAGCTGAAAAACGTAAAGCATCCATAGAGCCCATTAATCTGTTGATATTGTGACTGATGTGAAGAGATTTTCTTTGTCTGCAGAGCTTCAAGAATCCACAACAGAAGAAGAACCATGTGTGGATACTAACGGCTTAGAAAGTACAGAGTTGATTAAAGATGAGTGGATAACAACCACTGACAAAAGTGTATCATCAAACACATTACGGCCATTGGATGCATTTGGAAGACACAGCAGAGAAGTGTTTAGCAGCTTCTCCAAATCTCTGATGATCACCGTGAAACTCAGTGAGAATGCTGATGTAATGATCGGCAGTTTCCAAGTGATTTCCAAGAACAGCAATGTCAAGAGCTTTATCATACGGTATAAGAAAGAAGGACAGAAATCTTTCCAGCCGTTTGGAAAGGTAAGGACCTCTTTGTAGGTTCTTTTAATCTCAAGTCAAATGAAACAAATTCTTGTAACAAGAGATGCTTTTCGAAAAACAACTTTTCAACAGAAAAAGAAAATCAGGCATTTCTTTAAGAAATGCTCAATTAATCATCATATAAAGTGATATAGAAACATTGTAATTTGAAGCATTCAGAGAATAATGTGAATTAGTAGGAATAAATAAATATGTATTTGTAATTTGTATTCTTTCCAATTGCCATGTTCCAAAAGGAATGAAAAATCATTGTTGATTTCTTAACTATGTTGTGATGTTTTCTGCTTTGAAAGTAAATATCGTCATTCTGGTTACCAGAAATGATTGAAGAAACATTGATTGGAACTCTTTGATCCTTTCAGTCCTTCCCTGGCTCTTCACTGGTAAAGTTTCCATCAGATTTCCCTGCACAATTCTTGCAAATATTTGTAACTAGTAAGATAGATGAGTCTCAACCTGTAAAAATCATCTTGGATATCCGAGGTTGCTTTGAGCCACGGCAAAGTAAGTGCTTCGAGTCAAATTACTGCTTTTTGTGTATTGGTTCATGCTTTACTTCTTCACGTTCCATGTTTGTCGCTTGTCTTTGCTACTTTTTCTTATTTCGATTTGATGTTATCATTCTAATCTAGAAAACTCTACTCTTCTTTCTCTGTTGGCATGTGCCATTTGATCTGAGCAAGAATAATTCTGATTACTGGTGGCGTCTTTTGTGTTGAAATCATTGAAAGAGGTTGAAAAAAAAAACCCTGCTTCAACTTATTTGTGATTTGTCTCATTTCTGATCTTGTCTGGTGTGTTTTGTGGACTTCAATGGGCTTCATCAGTACGTAATGCATATATGTGAGATTCTTCTGTTGTTGATGAGGTTTTGTCATCTCTTGTAATATTTTCATAACAGCCGAAATCACTCCATCAGTGACTGCAACTATTCTTGGCATTACATCGACAAAGCCGAAAACAATCTCAGGTAATCTACCAACATGAAAAATGTTAGCTTTCTTCTTTTGTTTATGCTGGATAACAATATTGAAAACTCTGTAAAAGATATTGCTTAAAGTATGATGGACGTGAAAGAGCAGTTCCTTTTTTACAACTGCAAAAGTAGTATCATGGTAGGATGGGAATTGCAAAAAAATTCCCTCTCAAAATGATTTACTTTTCATTATATTCTATTCATATATGTTTCAAAGGTACATTTGAAATATAAATATACAGACTAGTCATTGTTGCATGGTATTTCTATCGAATGATATGATTCTAAGAGGAATACTATATTCTTTTAAATCTGTTGGCCTGTGTCTTTCGTGCTGAGTAGGAATTACTGTAGTTACAATTTGCCATTTTACAACCAGTGAAAATGCTTGAAAAGGAAAAACTTTAATATACTTGGGATTTGTGCTATTTTCTATCCCGTCACGTGCAGTTGTTGATTTTCAAAGTGAATGATCAGATTCTCTAGCATTTGTGTAAAATTCTTCAGTTTTTATCTCTTGGAATATTCTCATAACAGCCGGAATCACTCCATCAGTGACTGCAAGTATTCCTGGCATTACATCGACAAAACCGAAAACAATCTCAGGTAATCTACCAACATGTTAGCCTTGTGTTTTCTTTATGCTGAACAACAATATTGAAAACTCTGTAAAAGATATTGCTTAAAGTATGATGGACGTAAAAGAGCAGTTCCTTTTTTACAACTGCAAAAGTAGTATCATGGTAGGATGTGAATTGCAAAAAAATTCCCTCTTAAAATGATTTACATTTCAATGTATTTTATTCATATATATTTTGAAGGTACATTTGAAATGTAAATATACAGATTTGTTATCAGAGGGCCGTATCTGATCGAACAATATGATTCTAGGAGGAAAACTATATTCTTTTTAATCTGTTGGCTTGTGTCTTTCGTGCTGAGCAGGAATTACTGTAGTTACAGCTTGCCATTTTACAACCAGCAAAAAAGTTCGAAAAGGAAAAACTTTAATATACTTGGGATTTGTGCTATTTTCTATCCCGTCACGTGCAGTTGTAGATTTTCAACGTGAAAGATCAGATTCTCTAGCATTTAATGTGAGATTCTTCTGTTTTTATCTCTCGAAATCTTTTCATAACAGCCGAAATCACTCCATCAGTGACTGCAAGTATTCCTGGCATTACATCTACAAAAGCAAAAACAATCTCAGGTAATCTACCAAAATGTTAGCTTTCTCCTTTGTTTCTACTTGAGAAACAGTTTTGAAATCTTGTGAAAAATCATTGATTGAATTATGATCAGAATATAAAGTGGTCCTGTTGTTAGCAAATAGAAAAGCAATCACGTGGTAGAATTTAAATTGGAAAGGATTTTAGTTCCTAGAAATGATGCAATGATTCCAATATTGATTATTCATATGATTTTTAACGAACATTTTTAACATGAAAATGTAGATTTCTCATCGGATGATGTTAATTCGATCCGATCTAATGATTTTCATATAGATAGAAACGGTCTGATTTTATTTGCTGGCACATGCAGCTTAAGCTGAGTAAGAATTATTCTACTTAGTGATCTCTTTTTTGAAAACATTGGAAGACATTGAAAGGAAAATCTTCTAATATGCTCATGATATTTTGGATTTCACTTTGGTCTCGTGTGCTTGTTAGATGTCAATGTGATTAATCAAATTCACTTGCATTCTTCTAAGATCTTTCTATCATTTGTCAGTTTCTTATTTGTTAAAATATTTTCATAACAGCCGAAATCACTCCATCTGTGACTGCAAGTATTCCTGTCATTACATCAACAAAAGCCAAAACAATCTCAGGTAATCTACCACCATCATTCATTTTAGCTTCCTTGCAGATTTTGCTTCTGATGCTGAATAACAATAGAGAAATCTGTTGAAAAAATAGCCAGTAAATTATCATCAGGACCATATATTATCGTGGTGTTTGTGACTAAAAAAAGCAATCACATGTTCGAATCTAAATTTCAAAGAGTTTCCCGTCTTGATAGAGGGTCATATTCCAAATATTTACTATTAAACGTTCATTTTATATACAAATACGCCGATTTGTCATTGTTCGATGTTATTGAATATGTGAACAGCTCGGGCACTATTCAGAATGTTTATATTCGTCACTCAACTCGTACTAGCTGAAAAACTTAAAGCATCCATAGAGCCCATTAATCTGTTGATATTGTGACTGATGTGAAGAGATTTTCTTTGTCTGCAGAGCTTCAAGAATCCACAACAGAAGAAGAACCATGTGTGGATACTAACGGCTTAGAAAGTACAGAGTTGATTAAAGATGAGTGGATAACAACCACTGACAAAAGTGTATCATCAAACACATTACGGCCATTGGATGCATTTGGAAGACACAGCAGAGAAGTGTTTAGCAGCTTCTCCAAATCTCTGATGATCACCGTGAAACTCAGTGAGAATGCTGATGTAATGATCGGCAGTTTCCAAGTGATTTCCAAGAACAGCAATGTCAAGAGCTTTATCATACGGTATAAGAAAGAAGGACAGAAATCTTTCCAGCCGTTTGGAAAGGTAAGGACCTCTTTGTAGGTTCTTTTAATCTCAAGTCAAATGAAACAAATTCTTGTAACAAGAGATGCTTTTCGAAAAACAACTTTTCAACAGAAAAAGAAAATCAGGCATTTCTTTAAGAAATGCTCAATTAATCATCATATAAAGTGATATAGAAACATTGTAATTTGAAGCATTCAGAGAATAATGTGAATTAGTAGGAATAAATAAATATGTATTTGTAATTTGTATTCTTTCCAATTGCCATGTTCCAAAAGGAATGAAAAATCATTGTTGATTTCTTAACTATGTTGTGATGTTTTCTGCTTTGAAAGTAAATATCGTCATTCTGGTTACCAGAAATGATTGAAGAAACATTGATTGGAACTCTTTGATCCTTTCAGTCCTTCCCTGGCTCTTCACTGGTAAAGTTTCCATCAGATTTCCCTGCACAATTCTTGCAAATATTTGTAACTAGTAAGATAGATGAGTCTCAACCTGTAAAAATCATCTTGGATATCCGAGGTTGCTTTGAGCCACGGCAAAGTAAGTGCTTCGAGTCAAATTACTGCTTTTTGTGTATTGGTTCATGCTTTACTTCTTCACGTTCCATGTTTGTCGCTTGTCTTTGCTACTTTTTCTTATTTCGATTTGATGTTATCATTCTAATCTAGAAAACTCTACTCTTCTTTCTCTGTTGGCATGTGCCATTTGATCTGAGCAAGAATAATTCTGATTACTGGTGGCGTCTTTTGTGTTGAAATCATTGAAAGAGGTTGAAAAAAAAAAACCCTGCTTCAACTTATTTGTGATTTGTCTCATTTCTGATCTTGTCTGGTGTGTTTTGTGGACTTTCAATGGGCTTCATCAGTACGTAATGCATATATGTGAGATTCTTCTGTTGTTCATGAGGTTTTGTCATCTCTTGTAATATTTTCATAACAGCCGAAATCACTCCATCAGTGACTGCAACTATTCCTGGCATTACATCGACAAAGCCGAAAACAATCTCAGGTAATCTACCAACATGAAAAATGTTAGCTTTCTTCTTTTGTTTATGCTGGATAACAATATTGAAAACTCTGTAAAAGATATTGCTTAAAGTATGATGGACGTGAAAGAGCAGTTCCTTTTTTACAACTGCAAAAGTAGTATCATGGTAGGATGGGAATTGCAAAAAAATTCCCTCTCAAAATGATTTACTTTTCATTATATTCTATTCATATATGTTTCAAAGGTACATTTGAAATATAAATATACAGACTAGTCATTGTTGCATGGTATTTCTATCGAATGATATGATTCTAAGAGGAATACTATATTCTTTTAAATCTGTTGGCCTGTGTCTTTCGTGCTGAGTAGGAATTACTGTAGTTACAATTTGCCATTTTACAACCAGTGAAAATGCTTGAAAAGGAAAAACTTTAATATACTTGGGATTTGTGCTATTTTCTATCCCGTCACGTGCAGTTGTTGATTTTCAAAATGAATGATCAGATTCTCTAGCATTTGTGTAAAATTCTTCAGTTTTTATCTCTTGGAATATTCTCATAACAGCCGGAATCACTCCATCAGTGACTGCAAGTATTCCTGGCATTACATCGACAAAACCGAAAACAATCTCAGGTAATCTACCAACATGTTAGCCTTGTGTTTTCTTTATGCTGAACAACAATATTGAAAACTCTGTAAAAGATATTGCTTAAAGTATGATGGACGTAAAAGAGCAGTTCCTTTTTTACAACTGCAAAAGTAGTATCATGGTAGGATGGGAATTGCAAAAAAATTCCCTCTTGAAATGATTTACATTTCAATGTATTTTATTCATATATATTTTGAAGGTACATTCGAAATGTAAATATACAGATTTGTTATCAGTGGGCCGTATCTGATCGAACAATATGATTCTAGGAGGAAAACTATATTCTTTTTAATCTGTTGGCTTGTGTCTTTCGTGCTGAGCAGGAATTACTGTAGTTACAGCTTGCCATTTTACAACCAGCAAAAAAGTTCGAAAAGGAAAAACTTTAATAAACTTGGGATTTGTGCTATTTTCTATCCCGTCACGTGCAGTTGTAGATTTTCAACGTGAAAGATCAGATTCTCTAGCATTTAATGTGAGATTCTTCTGTTTTTATCTCTCGAAATCTTTTCATAACAGCCGAAATCACTCCATCAGTGACTGCAAGTATTCCTGGCATTACATCTACAAAAGCAAAAACAATCTCAGGTAATCTACCAAAATGTTAGCTTTCTCCTTTGTTTCTACTTGAGAAACAGTTTTGAAATCTTGTGAAAATTCAGCGATTGAATTATGATTAGAATATAAAGTGATCCTTTTGTTAGCAAATAGATAAGCAATCACGTGGTAGAATTTAAATTGGAAAGGATTTTAGTTCCTAGAAATGATGCAATGATTCCAATATTGATTATTCATATGATTTTTAACGAACATTTTTAACATGAAAATGTAGATTTCTCATCGGATGATGTTAATTCGATCCGATCTAATGATTTTCATATAGATAGAAACGGTCTGATTTTATTTGCTGGCACATGCAGCTTAAGCTGAGTAAGAATTATTCTACTTAGTGATCTCTTTTTTGAAAACATTGGAAGACATTGAAAGGAAAATCTTCTAATATGCTCATGATATTTTGGATTTCACTTTGGTCTCGTGTGCTTGTTAGATGTCAATGTGATTAATCAAATTCACTTGCATTCTTCTAAGATCTTTCTATCATTTGTCAGTTTCTTATTTGTTAAAATATTTTCATAACAGCCGAAATCACTCCATCTGTGACTGCAAGTATTCCTGTCATTACATCAACAAAAGCCAAAACAATCTCAGGTAATCTACCACCATCATTCATTTTAGCTTCCTTGCAGATTTTGCTTCTGATGCTGAATAACAATAGAGAAATCTGTTGAAAAAATAGCCAGTAAATTATCATCAGGACCATATATTATCGTGGTGTTTGTGACTAAAAAAAGCAATCACATGTTCGAATCTAAATTTCAAAGAGTTTCCCGTCTTGATAGAGGGTCATATTCCAAATATTTACTATTAAACGTTCATTTTATATACAAATACGCCGATTTGTCATTGTTCGATGTTATTGAATATGTGAACAGCTCGGGCACTATTCAGAATGTTTATATTCGTCACTCAACTCGTACTAGCTGAAAAACTTAAAGCATCCATAGAGCCCATTAATCTGTTGATATTGTGACTGATGTGAAGAGATTTTCTTTGTCTGCAGAGCTTCAAGAATCCACAACAGAAGAAGAACCATGTGTGGATACTAACGGCTTAGAAAGTACAGAGTTGATTAAAGATGAGTGGATAACAACCACTGACAAAAGTGTATCATCAAACACATTACGGCCATTGGATGCATTTGGAAGACACAGCAGAGAAGTGTTTAGCAGCTTCTCCAAATCTCTGATGATCACCGTGAAACTCAGTGAGAATGCTGATGTAATGATCGGCAGTTTCCAAGTGATTTCCAAGAACAGCAATGTCAAGAGCTTTATCATACGGTATAAGAAAGAAGGACAGAAATCTTTCCAGCCGTTTGGAAAGGTAAGGACCTCTTTGTAGGTTCTTTTAATCTCAAGTCAAATGAAACAAATTCTTGTAACAAGAGATGCTTTTCGAAAAACAACTTTTCAACAGAAAAAGAAAATCAGGCATTTCTTTAAGAAATGCTCAATTAATCATCATATAAAGTGATATAGAAACATTGTAATTTGAAGCATTCAGAGAATAATGTGAATTAGTAGGAATAAATAAATATGTATTTGTAATTTGTATTCTTTCCAATTGCCATGTTCCAAAAGGAATGAAAAATCATTGTTGATTTCTTAACTATGTTGTGATGTTTTCTGCTTTGAAAGTAAATATCGTCATTCTGGTTACCAGAAATGATTGAAGAAACATTGATTGGAACTCTTTGATCCTTTCAGTCCTTCCCTGGCTCTTCACTGGTAAAGTTTCCATCAGATTTCCCTGCACAATTCTTGCAAATATTTGTAACTAGTAAGATAGATGAGTTTCAACCTGTAAAAATCATCTTGGATATCCGAGGTTGCTTTGAGCCACGGCAAAGTAAGTGCTTCGAGTCAAATTACTGCTTTTTGTGTATTGGTTCATGCTTTACTTCTTCACGTTCCATGTTTGTCGCTTGTCTTTGCTACTTTTTGTTATTTCGATTTGATGTTATCATTCTAATCTAGAAAACTCTACTCTTCTTTCTCTGTTGGCATGTGCCATTTGATCTGAGCAAGAATAATTCTGATTACTGGTGGCGTCTTTTGTGTTGAAATCATTGAAAGAGGTTGAAAAAAAAAACCCTGCTTCAACTTATTTGTGATTTGTCTCATTTCTGATCTTGTCTGGTGTGTTTTGTGGACTTTCAATGGGCTTCATCAGTACGTAATGCATATATGTGAGATTCTTCTGTTGTTCATGAGGTTTTGTCATCTCTTGTAATATTTTCATAACAGCCGAAATCACTCCATCAGTGACTGCAACTATTCCTGGCATTACATCGACAAAGCCGAAAACAATCTCAGGTAATCTACCAACATGAAAAATGTTAGCTTTCTTCTTTTGTTTATGCTGGATAACAATATTGAAAACTCTGTAAAAGATATTGCTTAAAGTATGATGGACGTGAAAGAGCAGTTCCTTTTTTACAACTGCAAAAGTAGTATCATGGTAGGATGGGAATTGCAAAAAAATTCCCTCTCAAAATGATTTACTTTTCATTATATTCTATTCATATATGTTTCAAAGGTACATTTGAAATATAAATATACAGACTAGTCATTGTTGCATGGTATTTCTATCGAATGATATGATTCTAAGAGGAATACTATATTCTTTTAAATCTGTTGGCCTGTGTCTTTCGTGCTGAGTAGGAATTACTGTAGTTACAATTTGCCATTTTACAACCAGTGAAAATGCTTGAAAAGGAAAAACTTTAATATACTTGGGATTTGTGCTATTTTCTATCCCGTCACGTGCAGTTGTTGATTTTCAAAGTGAATGATCAGATTCTCTAGCATTTGTGTAAAATTCTTCAGTTTTTATCTCTTGGAATATTCTCATAACAGCCGGAATCACTCCATCAGTGACTGCAAGTATTCCTGGCATTACATCGACAAAACCGAAAACAATCTCAGGTAATCTACCAACATGTTAGCCTTGTGTTTTCTTTATGCTGAACAACAATATTGAAAACTCTGTAAAAGATATTGCTTAAAGTATGATGGACGTAAAAGAGCAGTTCCTTTTTTACAACTGCAAAAGTAGTATCATGGTAGGATGGGAATTGCAAAAAAATTCCCTCTTAAAATGATTTACATTTCAATGTATTTTATTCATATATATTTTGAAGGTACATTTGAAATGTAAATATACAGATTTTTTATCAGAGGGCCGTATCTGATCGAACAATATGATTCTAGGAGGAAAACTATATTCTTTTTAATCTGTTGGCTTGTGTCTTTCGTGCTGAGCAGGAATTACTGTAGTTACAGCTTGCCATTTTACAACCAGCAAAAAAGTTCGAAAAGGAAAAACTTTAATATACTTGGGATTTGTGCTATTTTCTATCCCGTCACGTGCAGTTGTAGATTTTCAACGTGAAAGATCAGATTCTCTAGCATTTAATGTGAGATTCTTCTGTTTTTATCTCTCGAAATCTTTTCATAACAGCCGAAATCACTCCATCAGTGACTGCAAGTATTCCTGGCATTACATCTACAAAAGCAAAAACAATCTCAGGTAATCTACCAAAATGTTAGCTTTCTCCTTTGTTTCTACTTGAGAAACAGTTTTGAAATCTTGTGAAAAATCATTGATTGAATTATGATCAGAATATAAAGTGGTCCTGTTGTTAGCAAATAGAAAAGCAATCACGTGGTAGAATTTAAATTGGAAAGGATTTTAGTTCCTAGAAATGATGCAATGATTCCAATATTGATTATTCATATGATTTTTAACGAACATTTTTAACATGAAAATGTAGATTTCTCATCGGATGATGTTAATTCGATCCGATCTAATGATTTTCATATAGATAGAAACGGTCTGATTTTATTTACTGGCACATGCAGCTTAAGCTGAGTAAGAATTATTCTACTTAGTGATCTCTTTTTTGAAAACATTGGAAGACATCGAAAGGAAAATCTTCTAATATGCTCATGATATTTTGGATTTCACTTTGGTCTCGTGTGCTTGTTAGATGTCAATGTGATTAATCAAATTCACTTGCATTCTTCTAAGATCTTTCTATCATTTGTCAGTTTCTTATTTGTTAAAATATTTTCATAACAGCCGAAATCACTCCATCTGTTACTGCAAGCATTCCTGTCATTACATCAACAAAAGCCAAAACAATCTCAGGTAATCTACCACCATCATTCATTTTAGCTTCCTTGCAGATTTTGCTTCTGATGCTGAATAACAATAGAGAAATCTGTTGAAAAAATAGCCAGTAAATTATCATCAGGACCATATATTTTCGTGGTGTTTGTGACTAAAAAAAGCAATCACATGTTCGAATCTAAATTACAAAGAGTTTCCCGTCTTGATAGAGGGTCATATTCCAAATATTTACTATTGAACGTTCATTTTATATACAAATACGCCGATTTGTCATTGTTCGATGTTATTGAATATGTGAACAGATCGGGCACTATTCAGAATGTTTATATTCGTCACTCAACTCGTACTAGCTGAAAAACTTAAAGCATCCATAGAGCCCATTAATCTGTTGATATTGTGACTGATGTGAAGAGATTTTCTTTGTCTGCAGAGCTTCAAGAATCCACAACAGAAGAAGAACCATGTGTGGATACTAACGGCTTAGAAAGTACAGAGTTGATTAAAGATGAGTGGATAACAACCACTGACAAAAGTGTATCATCAAACACATTACGGCCATTGGATGCATTTGGAAGACACAGCAGAGAAGTGTTTAGCAGCTTCTCCAAATCTCTGATGATCACCGTGAAACTCAGTGAGAATGCTGATGTAATGATCGGCAGTTTCCAAGTGATTTCCAAGAACAGCAATGTCAAGAGCTTTATCATACGGTATAAGAAAGAAGGACAGAAATCTTTCCAGCCGTTTGGAAAGGTAAGGACCTCTTTGTAGGTTCTTTTAATCTCAAGTCAAATGAAACAAATTCTTGTAACAAGAGATGCTTTTTGAAAAACAACTTTTCAACAGAAAAAGAAAATCAGGCATTTCTTTAAGAAATGCTCAATTAATCATCATATAAAGTGATATAGAAACATTGTAATTTGAAGCATTCAGAGAATAATGTGAATTAGTAGGAATAAATAAATATGTATTTGTAATTTGTATTCTTTCCAATTGCCATGTTCCAAAAGGAATGAAAAATCATTGTTGATTTCTTAACTATGTTGTGATGTTTTCTGCTTTGAAAGTAAATATCGTCATTCTGGTTACCAGAAATGATTGAAGAAACATTGATTGGAACTCTTTGATCCTTTCAGTCCTTCCCTGGCTCTTCACTGGTAAAGTTTCCATCAGATTTCCCTGCACAATTCTTGCAAATATTTGTAACTAGTAAGATAGATGAGTCTCAACCTGTAAAAATCATCTTGGATATCCGAGGTTGCTTTGAGCCACGGCAAAGTAAGTGCTTCGAGTCAAATTACTGCTTTTTGTGTATTGGTTCATGCTTTACTTCTTCACGTTCCATGTTTGTCGCTTGTCTTTGCTACTTTTTGTTATTTCGATTTGATGTTATCATTCTAATCTAGAAAACTCTACTCTTCTTTCTCTGTTGGCATGTGCCATTTGATCTGAGCAAGAATAATTCTGATTACTGGTGGCGTCTTTTGTGTTGAAATCATTGAAAGAGGTTGAAAAAAAAAACCCTGCTTCAACTTATTTGTGATTTGTCTCATTTCTGATCTTGTCTGGTGTGTTTTGTGGACTTCAATGGGCTTCATCAGTACGTAATGCATATATGTGAGATTCTTCTGTTGTTGATGAGGTTTTGTCATCTCTTGTAATATTTTCATAACAGCCGAAATCACTCCATCAGTGACTGCAACTATTCCTGGCATTACATCGACAAAGCCGAAAACAATCTCAGGTAATCTACCAACATGAAAAATGTTAGCTTTCTTCTTTTGTTTATGCTGGATAACAATATTGAAAACTCTGTAAAAGATATTGCTTAAAGTATGATGGACATGAAAGAGCAGTTCCTTTTTTACAACTGCAAAAGTAGTATCATGGTAGGATGGGAATTGCAAAAAAATTCCCTCTCAAAATGATTTACTTTTCATTATATTCTATTCATATATGTTTCAAAGGTACATTTGAAATATAAATATACAGATTAGTCATTGTTGCATGGTATTTCTATCGAATGATATGATTCTAAGAGGAATACTATATTCTTTTAAATCTGTTGGCCTGTGTCTTTCGTGCTGAGTAGGAATTACTGTAGTTACAATTTGCCATTTTACAACCAGTGAAAATGCTTGAAAAGGAAAAACTTTAATATACTTGGGATTTGTGCTATTTTCTATCCCGTCACGTGCAGTTGTTGATTTTCAAAGTGAATGATCAGATTCTCTAGCATTTGTGTAAAATTCTTCAGTTTTTATCTCTTGGAATATTCTCATAACAGCCGGAATCACTCCATCAGTGACTGCAAGTATTCCTGGCATTACATCGACAAAACCGAAAACAATCTCAGGTAATCTACCAACATGTTAGCCTTGTGTTTTCTTTATGCTGAACAACAATATTGAAAACTCTGTAAAAGATATTGCTTAAAGTATGATGGACGTAAAAGAGCAGTTCCTTTTTTACAACTGCAAAAGTAGTATCATGGTAGGATGGGAATTGCAAAAAAATTCCCTCTTGAAATGATTTACATTTCAATGTATTTTATTCATATATATTTTGAAGGTACATTCGAAATGTAAATATACAGATTTGTTATCAGTGGGCCGTATCTGATCGAACAATATGATTCTAGGAGGAAAACTATATTCTTTTTAATCTGTTGGCTTGTGTCTTTCGTGCTGAGCAGGAATTACTGTAGTTACAGCTTGCCATTTTACAACCAGCAAAAAAGTTCGAAAAGGAAAAACTTTAATAAACTTGGGATTTGTCCTATTTTCTATCCCGTCACGTGCAGTTGTAGATTTTCAACGTGAAAGATCAGATTCTCTAGCATTTAATGTGAGATTCTTCTGTTTTTATCTCTCGAAATCTTTTCATAACAGCCGAAATCACTCCATCAGTGACTGCAAGTATTCCTGGCATTACATCTACAAAAGCAAAAACAATCTCAGGTAATCTACCAAAATGTTAGCTTTCTCCTTTGTTTCTACTTGAGAAACAGTTTTGAAATCTTGTGAAAATTCAGCGATTGAATTATGATTAGAATATAAAGTGATCCTTTTGTTAGCAAATAGAAAAGCAATCACGTGGTAGAATTAAAATTGGAAAGGATTTTAGTTCCTAGAAATGATGCAATGATTCCAATATTTATTATTCATATGATTTTTAACGAACATTTTTAACATGAAAATGTAGATTTCTCATCGGATGATGTTAATTCGATCCGATCTAATGATTTTCATATAGATAGAAACGGTCTGATTTTATTTGCTGGCACATGCAGCTTAAGCTGAGTAAGAATTATTCTACTTAGTGATCTCTTTTTTGAAAACATTGGAAGACATTGAAAGGAAAATCTTCTAATATGCTCATGATATTTTGGATTTCCCTTTGGTCTCGTGTGCTTGTTAGATGTCAATGTGATTAATCAAATTCACTTGCATTCTTCTAAGATCTTTCTATCATTTGTCAGTTTCTTATTTGTTAAAATATTTTCATAACAGCCGAAATCACTCCATCTGTGACTGCAAGTATTCCTGTCATTACATCAACAAAAGCCAAAACAATCTCAGGTAATCTACCACCATCATTCATTTTAGCTTCCTTGCAGATTTTGCTTCTGATGCTGAATAACAATAGAGAAATCTGTTGAAAAAATAGCCAGTAAATTATCATCAGGACCATATATTATCGTGGTGTTTGTGACTAAAAAAAGCAATCACATGTTCGAATCTAAATTACAAAGAGTTTCCCGTCTTGATAGAGGGTCATATTCCAAATATTTACTATTGAACGTTCATTTTATATACAAATACGCCGATTTGTCATTGTTCGATGTTATTGAATATGTGAACAGATCGGGCACTATTCAGAAAGTTTATATTCGTCACTCAACTCGTACTAGCTGAAAAACTTAAAGCATCCATAGAGCCCATTAATCTGTTGATATTGTGACTGATGTGAAGAGATTTTCTTTGTCTGCAGAGCTTCAAGAATCCACAACAGAAGAAGAACCATGTGTGGATACTAACGGCTTAGAAAGTACAGAGTTGATTAAAGATGAGTGGATAACAACCACTGACAAAAGTGTATCATCAAACACATTACGGCCATTGGATGCATTTGGAAGACACAGCAGAGAAGTGTTTAGCAGCTTCTCCAAATCTCTGATGATCACCGTGAAACTCAGTGAGAATGCTGATGTAATGATCGGCAGTTTCCAAGTGATTTCCAAGAACAGCAATGTCAAGAGCTTTATCATACGGTATAAGAAAGAAGGACAGAAATCTTTCCAGCCGTTTGGAAAGGTAAGGACCTCTTTGTAGGTTCTTTTAATCTCAAGTCAAATGAAACAAATTCTTGTAACAAGAGATGCTTTTCGAAAAACAACTTTTCAACAGAAAAAGAAAATCAGGCATTTCTTTAAGAAATGCTCAATTAATCATCATATAAAGTGATATAGAAACATTGTAATTTGAAGCATTCAGAGAATAATGTGAATTAGTAGGAATAAATAAATATGTATTTGTAATTTGTATTCTTTCCAATTGCCATGTTCCAAAAGGAATGAAAAATCATTGTTGATTTCTTAACTATGTTGTGATGTTTTCTGCTTTGAAAGTAAATATCGTCATTCTGGTTACCAGAAATGATTGAAGAAACATTGATTGGAACTCTTTGATCCTTTCAGTCCTTCTCTGGCTCTTCACTGGTAAAGTTTCCATCAGATTTCCCTGCACAATTCTTGCAAATATTTGTAACTAGTAAGATAGATGAGTCTCAACCTGTAAAAATCATCTTGGATATCCGAGGTTGCTTTGAGCCACGGCAAAGTAAGTGCTTCGAGTCAAATTACTGCTTTTTGTGTATTGGTTCATGCTTTACTTCTTCACGTTCCATGTTTGTCGCTTGTCTTTGCTACTTTTTGTTATTTCGATTTGATGTTATCATTCTAATCTAGAAAACTCTACTCTTCTTTCTCTGTTGGCATGTGCCATTTGATCTGAGCAAGAATAATTCTGATTACTGGTGGCGTCTTTTGTGTTGAAATCATTGAAAGAGGTTGAAAAAAAAAACCCTGCCTCAACCTATTTGTGATTTGTCTTATTTCTGATCTTGTCTGGTGTGTTTTGTGGACTTCAATGGGCTTCATCAGTACGTAATGCATTTATGTGAGATTCTTCTGTTGTTCATGAGGTTTTGTCATCTCTTGTAATATTTTCATAACAGCCGAAATCACTCAGTCAGTGACTGCAACTATTCCTGGCATTACATCGACAAAACCGAAAACAATCTCAGGTAATCTACCAACATGAAAAATGTTAGCTTTCTTCTTTTGTTTATGCTGGATAACAATATTGAAAACTCTGTGAAAGATATTGCTTAAAGTATGATGGACGTGAAAGAGCAGTTCCTTTTTTACAACTGCAAAAGTAGTATCATGGTAGGATGTGAATTGCAAAAAAATTCCCTCTCAAAATGATTTACTTTTCATTATATTCTATTCATATATGTTTCAAAGGTACATTTGAAATATAAATATACAGATTAGTCATTGTTGCATGGTATTTCGATCGAATGATATGATTCTAGGAGGAATACTATATTCTTTTTAATCTGTTGGCCTGTGTCTTTCGTGCTGAGTAGGAATTACTGTAGGTTGCCATTTTACAACCAGTGAAAATGCTTGAAAAGGAAAAACTTTGATATACTTGGGATTTGTGCTTTTTATCTATCCTGTCACGTGCAGTTGTTGATTTTCAACGTGAAAGATCAGATTCTCTAGCATTTAATGTGAGATTCTTCTGTTTTTATCTCTCGAAATCTTTTCATAACAGCCGAAATCACTCCATCAGTGACTGCAAGTATTCCTGGCATTACATCTACAAAAGCAAAAACAATCTCAGGTAATCTACCAAAATGTTAGCTTTCTCCTTTGTTTCTACTTGAGAAACAGTTTTGAAATCTTGTGAAAAATCATCGATTGAATTATGATCAGAATATAAAGTGGTCCTGTTGTTAGCAAATAGAAAAGCAATCACGTGGTAGAATTTAAATTGGAAAGGATTTTAGTTCCTAGAAATGATGCAATGATTCCAATATTGATTATTCATATGATTTTTAACGAACATTTTTAACATGAAAATGTAGATTTCTCATCGGATGATGTTAATTCGATCCGATCTAATGATTTTCATATAGATAGAAACGGTCTGATTTTATTTGCTGGCACATGCAGCTTAAGCTGAGTAAGAATTATTCTACTTAGTGATCTTTTTTTTGAAAACATTGGAAGACATCGAAAGGAAAATCTTTGAATATGCTCATGATATTTTGGATTTCACTTTGGTCTCGTGTGCTTGTTAGATGTCAATGTGATTAATCAAATTCACTTGCATTCTTCTAAGATCTTTCTATCATTTGTCAGTTTCTTATTTGTTAAAATATTTTCATAACAGCCGAAATCACTCCATCTGTGACTGCAAGTATTCCTGTCATTACATCAACAAAAGCCAAAACAATCTCAGGTAATCTACCACCATCATTCATTTTAGCTTCCTTGCAGATTTTGCTTCTGATGCTGAATAACAATAGAGAAATCTGTTGAAAAAATAGCCAGTAAATTATCATCAGGACCATATATTTTCGTGGTGTTTGTGACTAAAAAAAGCAATCACATGTTCGAATCTAAATTACAAAGAGTTTCCCGTCTTGATAGAGGGTCATATTCCAAATATTTACTATTAAACGTTCATTTTATATACAAATACGCCGATTTGTCATTGTTCGATGTTATTGAATATGTGAACAGATCGGGCACTATTCAGAAAGTTTATATTCGTCACTCAACTCGTACTAGCTGAAAAACTTAAAGCATCCATAGAGCCCATTAATCTGTTGATATTGTGACTGATGTGAAGAGATTTTCTTTGTCTGCAGAGCTTCAAGAATCCACAACAGAAGAAGAACCATGTGTGGATACTAACGGCTTAGAAAGTACAGAGTTGATTAAAGATGAGTGGATAACAACCACTGACAAAAGTGTATCATCAAACACATTACGGCCATTGGATGCATTTGGAAGACACAGCAGAGAAGTGTTTAGCAGCTTCTCCAAATCTCTGATGATCACCGTGAAACTCAGTGAGAATGCTGATGTAATGATCGGCAGTTTCCAAGTGATTTCCAAGAACAGCAATGTCAAGAGCTTTATCATACGGTATAAGAAAGAAGGACAGAAATCTTTCCAGCCGTTTGGAAAGGTAAGGACCTCTTTGTAGGTTCTTTTAATCTCAAGTCAAATGAAACAAATTCTTGTAACAAGAGATGCTTTTCGAAAAACAACTTTTCAACAGAAAAAGAAAATCAGGCATTTCTTTAAGAAATGCTCAATTAATCATCATATAAAGTGATATAGAAACATTGTAATTTGAAGCATTCAGAGAATAATGTGAATTAGTAGGAATAAATAAATATGTATTTGTAATTTGTATTCTTTCCAATTGCCATGTTCCAAAAGGAATGAAAAATCATTGTTGATTTCTTAACTATGTTGTGATGTTTTCTGCTTTGAAAGTAAATATCGTCATTCTGGTTACCAGAAATGATTGAAGAAACATTGATTGGAACTCTTTGATCCTTTCAGTCCTTCCCTGGCTCTTCACTGGTAAAGTTTCCATCAGATTTCCCTGCACAATTCTTGCAAATATTTGTAACTAGTAAGATAGATGAGTCTCAACCTGTAAAAATCATCTTGGATATCCGAGGTTGCTTTGAGCCACGGCAAAGTAAGTGCTTCGAGTCAAATTACTGCTTTTTGTGTATTGGTTCATGCTTTACTTCTTCACGTTCCATGTTTGTCGCTTGTCTTTGCTACTTTTTCTTATTTCGATTTGATGTTATCATTCTAATCTAGAAAACTCTACTCTTCTTTCTCTGTTGGCATGTGCCATTTGATCTGAGCAAGAATAATTCTGATTACTGGTGGCGTCTTTTGTGTTGAAATCATTGAAAGAGGTTGAAAAAAAAACCCTGCTTCAACTTATTTGTGATTTGTCTCATTTCTGATCTTGTCTGGTGTGTTTTGTGGACTTTCAATGGGCTTCATCAGTACGTAATGCATATATGTGAGATTCTTCTGTTGTTCATGAGGTTTTGTCATCTCTTGTAATATTTTCATAACAGCCGAAATCACTCCATCAGTGACTGCAACTATTCCTGGCATTACATCGACAAAGCCGAAAACAATCTCAGGTAATCTACCAACATGAAAAATGTTAGCTTTCTTCTTTTGTTTATGCTGGATAACAATATTGAAAACTCTGTAAAAGATATTGCTTAAAGTATGATGGACGTGAAAGAGCAGTTCCTTTTTTACAACTGCAAAAGTAGTATCATGGTAGGATGGGAATTGCAAAAAAATTCCCTCTCAAAATGATTTACTTTTCATTATATTCTATTCATATATGTTTCAAAGGTACATTTGAAATATAAATATACAGACTAGTCATTGTTGCATGGTATTTCTATCGAATGATATGATTCTAAGAGGAATACTATATTCTTTTAAATCTGTTGGCCTGTGTCTTTCGTGCTGAGTAGGAATTACTGTAGTTACAATTTGCCATTTTACAACCAGTGAAAATGCTTGAAAAGGAAAAACTTTAATATACTTGGGATTTGTGCTATTTTCTATCCCGTCACGTGCAGTTGTTGATTTTCAAAGTGAATGATCAGATTCTCTAGCATTTGTGTAAAATTCTTCAGTTTTTATCTCTTGGAATATTCTCATAACAGCCGGAATCACTCCATCAGTGACTGCAAGTATTCCTGGCATTACATCGACAAAACCGAAAACAATCTCAGGTAATCTACCAACATGTTAGCCTTGTGTTTTCTTTATGCTGAACAACAATATTGAAAACTCTGTAAAAGATATTGCTTAAAGTATGATGGACGTAAAAGAGCAGTTCCTTTTTTACAACTGCAAAAGTAGTATCATGGTAGGATGTGAATTGCAAAAAAATTCCCTCTTAAAATGATTTACATTTCAATGTATTTTATTCATAAATATTTTGAAGGTACATTTGAAATGTAAATATACAGATTTGTTATCAGAGGGCCGTATCTGATCGAACAATATGATTCTAGGAGGAAAACTATATTCTTTTTAATCTGTTGGCTTGTGTCTTTCGTGCTGAGCAGGAATTACTGTAGTTACAGCTTGCCATTTTACAACCAGCAAAAAAGTTCGAAAAGGAAAAACTTTAATATACTTGGGATTTGTGCTATTTTCTATCCCGTCACGTGCAGTTGTAGATTTTCAACGTGAAAGATCAGATTCTCTAGCATTTAATGTGAGATTCTTCTGTTTTTATCTCTCGAAATCTTTTCATAACAGCCGAAATCACTCCATCAGTGACTGCAAGTATTCCTGGCATTACATCTACAAAAGCAAAAACAATCTCAGGTAATCTACCAAAATGTTAGCTTTCTCCTTTGTTTCTACTTGAGAAACAGTTTTGAAATCTTGTGAAAAATCATTGATTGAATTATGATCAGAATATAAAGTGGTCCTGTTGTTAGCAAATAGAAAAGCAATCACGTGGTAGAATTTAAATTGGAAAGGATTTTAGTTCCTAGAAATGATGCAATGATTCCAATATTGATTATTCATATGATTTTTAACGAACATTTTTAACATGAAAATGTAGATTTCTCATCGGATGATGTTAATTCGATCCGATCTAATGATTTTCATATAGATAGAAACGGTCTGATTTTATTTGCTGGCACATGCAGCTTAAGCTGAGTAAGAATTATTCTACTTAGTGATCTCTTTTTTGAAAACATTGGAAGACATTGAAAGGAAAATCTTCTAATATGCTCATGATATTTTGGATTCCACTTTGGTCTCGTGTGCTTGTTAGATGTCAATGTGATTAATCAAATTCACTTGCATTCTTCTAAGATCTTTCTATCATTTGTCAGTTTCTTATTTGTTAAAATATTTTCATAACAGCCGAAATCACTCCATCTGTGACTGCAAGTATTCCTGTCATTACATCAACAAAAGCCAAAACAATCTCAGGTAATCTACCACCATCATTCATTTTAGCTTCCTTGCAGATTTTGCTTCTGATGCTGAATAACAATAGAGAAATCTGTTGAAAAAATAGCCAGTAAATTATCATCAGGACCATATATTATCGTGGTGTTTGTGACTAAAAAAAGCAATCACATGTTCGAATCTAAATTACAAAGAGTTTCCCGTCTTGATAGAGGGTCATATTCCAAATATTTACTATTGAACGTTCATTTTATATACAAATACGCCGATTTGTCATTGTTCGATGTTATTGAATATGTGAACAGATCGGGCACTATTCAGAAAGTTTATATTCGTCACTCAACTCGTACTAGCTGAAAAACTTAAAGCATCCATAGAGCCCATTAATCTGTTGATATTGTGACTGATGTGAAGAGATTTTCTTTGTCTGCAGAGCTTCAAGAATCCACAACAGAAGAAGAACCATGTGTGGATACTAACGGCTTAGAAAGTACAGAGTTGATTAAAGATGAGTGGATAACAACCACTGACAAAAGTGTATCATCAAACACATTACGGCCATTGGATGCATTTGGAAGACACAGCAGAGAAGTGTTTAGCAGCTTCTCCAAATCTCTGATGATCACCGTGAAACTCAGTGAGAATGCTGATGTAATGATCGGCAGTTTCCAAGTGATTTCCAAGAACAGCAATGTCAAGAGCTTTATCATACGGTATAAGAAAGAAGGACAGAAATCTTTCCAGCCGTTTGGAAAGGTAAGGACCTCTTTGTAGGTTCTTTTAATCTCAAGTCAAATGAAACAAATTCTTGTAACAAGAGATGCTTTTCGAAAAACAACTTTTCAACAGAAAAAGAAAATCAGGCATTTCTTTAAGAAATGCTCAATTAATCATCATATAAAGTGATATAGAAACATTGTAATTTGAAGCATTCAGAGAATAATGTGAATTAGTAGGAATAAATAAATATGTATTTGTAATTTGTATTCTTTCCAATTGCCATGTTCCAAAAGGAATGAAAAATCATTGTTGATTTCTTAACTATGTTGTGATGTTTTCTGCTTTGAAAGTAAATATCGTCATTCTGGTTACCAGAAATGATTGAAGAAACATTGATTGGAACTCTTTGATCCTTTCAGTCCTTCCCTGGCTCTTCACTGGTAAAGTTTCCATCAGATTTCCCTGCACAATTCTTGCAAATATTTGTAACTAGTAAGATAGATGAGTCTCAACCTGTAAAAATCATCTTGGATATCCGAGGTTGCTTTGAGCCACGGCAAAGTAAGTGCTTCGAGTCAAATTACTGCTTTTTGTGTATTGGTTCATGCTTTACTTCTTCACGTTCCATGTTTGTCGCTTGTCTTTGCTACTTTTTCTTATTTCGATTTGATGTTATCATTCTAATCTAGAAAACTCTACTCTTCTTTCTCTGTTGGCATGTGCCATTTGATCTGAGCAAGAATAATTCTGATTACTGGTGGCGTCTTTTGTGTTGAAATCATTGAAAGAGGTTGAAAAAAAAAACCCTGCTTCAACTTATTTGTGATTTGTCTCATTTCTGATCTTGTCTGGTGTGTTTTGTGGACTTCAATGGGCTTCATCAGTACGTAATGCATATATGTGAGATTCTTCTGTTGTTCATGAGGTTTTGTCATCTCTTGTAATATTTTCATAACAGCCGAAATCACTCCATCAGTGACTGCAACTATTCCTGGCATTACATCGACAAAACCGAAAACAATCTCAGGTAATCTACCAACATGAAAAATGTTAGCTTTCTTCTTTTGTTTATGCTGGATAACAATATTGAAAACTCTGTAAAAGATATTGCTTAAAGTATGATGGACGTGAAAGAGCAGTTCCTTTTTTACAACTGCAAAAGTAGTATCATGGTAGGATGGGAATTGCAAAAAAATTCCCTCTCAAAATGATTTACTTTTCATTATATTCTATTCATATATGTTTCAAAGGTACATTTGAAATATAAATATACAGACTAGTCATTGTTGCATGGTATTTCTATCGAATGATATGATTCTAAGAGGAATACTATATTCTTTTAAATCTGTTGGCCTGTGTCTTTCGTGCTGAGTAGGAATTACTGTAGTTACAATTTGCCATTTTACAACCAGTGAAAATGCTTGAAAAGGAAAAACTTTAATATACTTGGGATTTGTGCTATTTTCTATCCCGTCACGTGCAGTTGTTGATTTTCAAAGTGAATGATCAGATTCTCTAGCATTTGTGTAAAATTCTTCAGTTTTTATCTCTTGGAATATTCTCATAACAGCCGGAATCACTCCATCAGTGACTGCAAGTATTCCTGGCATTACATCGACAAAACCGAAAACAATCTCAGGTAATCTACCAACATGTTAGCCTTGTGTTTTCTTTATGCTGAACAACAATATTGAAAACTCTGTAAAAGATATTGCTTAAAGTATGATGGACGTAAAAGAGCAGTTCCTTTTTTACAACTGCAAAAGTAGTATCATGGTAGGATGTGAATTGCAAAAAAATTCCCTCTTAAAATGATTTACATTTCAATGTATTTTATTCATAAATATTTTGAAGGTACATTTGAAATATAAATATACAGATTTGTTATCAGAGGGCCGTATCTGATCGAACAATATGATTCTAGGAGGAAAACTATATTCTTTTTAATCTGTTGGCTTGTGTCTTTCGTGCTGAGCAGGAATTACTGTAGTTACAGCTTGCCATTTTACAACCAGCAAAAAAGTTCGAAAAGGAAAAACTTTAATATACTTGGGATTTGTGCTATTTTCTATCCCGTCACGTGCAGTTGTTGATTTTCAACGTGAAAGATCAGATTCTCTAGCATTTAATGTGAGATTCTTCTGTTTTTATCTCTCGAAATCTTTTCATAACAGCCGAAATCACTCCATCAGTGACTGCAAGTATTCCTGGCATTACATCTACAAAAGCAAAAACAATCTCAGGTAATCTACCAAAATGTTAGCTTTCTCCTTTGTTTCTACTTGAGAAACAGTTTTGAAATCTTGTGAAAAATCATCGATTGAATTATGATCAGAATATAAAGTGGTCCTGTTGTTAGCAAATAGAAAAGCAATCACGTGGTAGAATTTAAATTGGAAAGGATTTTAGTTCCTAGAAATGATGCAATGATTCCAATATTGATTATTCATATGATTTTTAACGAACATTTTTAACATGAAAATGTAGATTTCTCATCGGATGATGTTAATTCGATCCGATCTAATGATTTTCATATAGATAGAAACGGTCTGATTTTATTTGCTGGCACATGCAGCTTAAGCTGAGTAAGAATTATTCTACTTAGTGATCTCTTTTTTGAAAACATTGGAAGACATCGAAAGGAAAATCTTTGAATATGCTCATGATATTTTGGATTCCACTTTGGTCTCGTGTGCTTGTTAGATGTCAATGTGATTAATCAAATTCACTTGCATTCTTCTAAGATCTTTCTATCATTTGTCAGTTTCTTATTTGTTAAAATATTTTCATAACAGCCGAAATCACTCCATCTGTGACTGCAAGTATTCCTGTCATTACATCAACAAAAGCCAAAACAATCTCAGGTAATCTACCACCATCATTCATTTTAGCTTCCTTGCAGATTTTGCTTCTGATGCTGAATAACAATAGAGAAATCTGTTGAAAAAAAAGCCAGTAAATTATCATCAGGACCATATATTATCGTGGTGTTTGTGACTAAAAAAAGCAATCACATGTTCGAATCTAAATTACAAAGAGTTTCCCGTCTTGATAGAGGGTCATATTCCAAATATTTACTATTAAACGTTCATTTTATATACAAATACGCCGATTTGTCATTGTTCGATGTTATTGAATATGTGAACAGATCGGGCACTATTCAGAAAGTTTATATTCGTCACTCAACTCGTACTAGCTGAAAAACTTAAAGCATCCATAGAGCCCATTAATCTGTTGATATTGTGACTGATGTGAAGAGATTTTCTTTGTCTGCAGAGCTTCAAGAATCCACAACAGAAGAAGAACCATGTGTGGATACTAACGGCTTAGAAAGTACAGAGTTGATTAAAGATGAGTGGATAACAACCACTGACAAAAGTGTATCATCAAACACATTACGGCCATTGGATGCATTTGGAAGACACAGCAGAGAAGTGTTTAGCAGCTTCTCCAAATCTCTGATGATCACCGTGAAACTCAGTGAGAATGCTGATGTAATGATCGGCAGTTTCCAAGTGATTTCCAAGAACAGCAATGTCAAGAGCTTTATCATACGGTATAAGAAAGAAGGACAGAAATCTTTCCAGCCGTTTGGAAAGGTAAGGACCTCTTTGTAGGTTCTTTTAATCTCAAGTCAAATGAAACAAATTCTTGTAACAAGAGATGCTTTTCGAAAAACAACTTTTCAACAGAAAAAGAAAATCAGGCATTTCTTTAAGAAATGCTCAATTAATCATCATATAAAGTGATATAGAAACATTGTAATTTGAAGCATTCAGAGAATAATGTGAATTAGTAGGAATAAATAAATATGTATTTGTAATTTGTATTCTTTCCAATTGCCATGTTCCAAAAGGAATGAAAAATCATTGTTGATTTCTTAACTATGTTGTGATGTTTTCTGCTTTGAAAGTAAATATCGTCATTCTGGTTACCAGAAATGATTGAAGAAACATTGATTGGAACTCTTTGATCCTTTCAGTCCTTCTCTGGCTCTTCACTGGTAAAGTTTCCATCAGATTTCCCTGCACAATTCTTGCAAATATTTGTAACTAGTAAGATAGATGAGTCTCAACCTGTAAAAATCATCTTGGATATCCGAGGTTGCTTTGAGCCACGGCAAAGTAAGTGCTTCGAGTCAAATTACTGCTTTTTGTGTATTGGTTCATGCTTTACTTCTTCACGTTCCATGTTTGTCACTTGTCTTTGCTACTTTTTGTTATTTCGATTTGATGTTATCATTCTAATCTAGAAAACTCTACTCTTCTTTCTCTGTTGGCATGTGCCATTTGATCTGAGCAAGAATAATTCTGATTACTGGTGGCGTCTTTTGTGTTGAAATCATTGAAAGAGGTTGAAAAAAAACCCTGCTTCAACCTATTTGTGATTTGTCTTATTTCTGATCTTGTCTGGTGTGTTTTGTGGACTTCAATGGGCTTCATCAGTACGTAATGCATTTATGTGAGATTCTTCTGTTGTTCATGAGGTTTTGTCATCTCTTGTAATATTTTCATAACAGCCGAAATCACTCCATCAGTGACTGCAACTATTCCTGGCATTACATCGACAAAACCGAAAACAATCTCAGGTAATCTACCAACATGAAAAATGTTAGCTTTCTTCTTTTGTTTATGCTGGATAACAATATTGAAAACTCTGTAAAAGATATTGCTTAAAGTATGATGGACGTGAAAGAGCAGTTCCTTTTTTACAACTGCAAAAGTAGTATCATGGTAGGATGTGAATTGCAAAAAAATTCTCTCTCAAAATGATTTACTTTTCATTATATTCTATTCATATATGTTTCAAAGGTACATTTGAAATATAAATATACAGATTAGTCATTGTTGCATGGTATTTCGATCGAATGATATGATTCTAGGAGGAATACTATATTCTTTTTAATCTGTTGGCCTGTGTCTTTCGTGCTGAGTAGGAATTACTGTAGGTTGCCATTTTACAACCAGTGAAAATGCTTGAAAAGGAAAAACTTTGATATACTTGGGATTTGTGCTTTTTATCTATCCTGTCACGTGCAGTTGTTGATTTTCAACGTGAAAGATCAGATTCTCTAGCATTTAATGTGAGATTCTTCTGTTTTTATCTCTCGAAATCTTTTCATAACAGCCGAAATCACTCCATCAGTGACTGCAAGTATTCCTGGCATTACATCTACAAAAGCAAAAACAATCTCAGGTAATCTACCAACATGAAAAATGTTAGCTTTCTTCTTTTGTTTATGCTGGATAACAATATTGAAAACTCTGTAAAAGATATTGCTTAAAGTATGATGGGCGTGAAAGAGCAGTTCATTTTTTACAACTGCAAAAGTAGTATCATGGTAGGATGTGAATTGCAAAAAAATTCCCTCTCAATTCTGATCTTGTCTGGTGTGTTTTGTGGACTTCAATGGGCTTCATCAGTACGTAATGCATTTATGTGAGATTCTTCTGTTGTTCATGAGGTTTTGTCATCTCTTGTAATATTTTCATAACAGCCGAAATCACTCCATCAGTGACTGCAACTATTCCTGGCATTACATCGACAAAACCGAAAACAATCTCAGGTAATCTACCAACATGAAAAATGTTAGCTTTCTTCTTTTGTTTATGCTGGATAACAATATTGAAAACTCTGTGAAAGATATTGCTTAAAGTATGATGGACGTGAAAGAGCAGTTCCTTTTTTACAACTGCAAAAGTAGTATCATGGTAGGATGTGAATTGCGAAAAAATTCCCTCTCAAAATGATTTACTTTTCATTATATTCTATTCATATATGTTTCAAAGGTACATTTGAAATATAAATATACGGATTAGTCATTGTTGCATGGTATTTCGATCGAATGATATGATTCTAGGAGGAATACTATATTCTTTTTAATCTGTTGGCCTGTGTCTTTCGTGCTGAGTAGGAATTACTGTAGGTTGCCATTTTACAACCAGTGAAAATGCTTGAAAAGGAAAAACTTTGATATACTTGGGATTTGTGCTTTTTATCTATCCTGTCACGTGCAGTTGTTGATTTTCAACGTGAAAGATCAGATTCTCTAGCATTTAATGTGAGATTCTTCTGTTTTTATCTCTCGAAATCTTTTCATAACAGCCGAAATCACTCCATCAGTGACTGCAAGTATTCCTGGCATTACATCTACAAAAGCAAAAACAATCTCAGGTAATCTACCAAAATGTTAGCTTTCTCCTTTGTTTCTACTTGAGAAACAGTTTTGAAATCTTGTGAAAAATCATCGATTGAATTATGATCAGAATATAAAGTGGTCCTGTTGTTAGCAAATAGAAAAGCAATCACGTGGTAGAATTTAAATTGGAAAGGATTTTAGTTCCTAGAAATGATGCAATGATTCCAATATTGATTATTCATATGATTTTTAACGAACATTTTTAACATGAAAATGTAGATTTCTCATCGGATGATGTTAATTCGATCCAATCTAATGATTTTCATATAGATAGAAACGGTCTAATTTTATTTGCTGGCACATGCAGCTTAAGCTGAGTAAGAATTATTCTACTTAGTGATCTTTTTTTTGAAAACATTGGAAGACATCGAAAGGAAAATCTTCGAATATGCTCATGATATTTTGGATTTCACTTTGGTCTCGTGTGCTTGTTAGATGTCAATGTGATTAATCAAATTCACTTGCATTCTTCTAAGATCTTTCTATCATTTGTCAGTTTCTTATTTGTTAAAATATTTTCATAACAGCCGAAATCACTCCATCTGTGACTGCAAGTATTCCTGTCATTACATCAACAAAAGCCAAAACAATCTCAGGTAATCTACCACCATCATTCATTTTAGCTTCCTTGCAGATTTTGCTTCTGATGCTGAATAACAATAGAGAAATCTGTTGAAAAAATAGCCAGTAAATTATCATCAGGACCATATATTTTCGTGGTGTTTGTGACTAAAAAAAGCAATCACATGTTCGAATCTAAATTACAAAGAGTTTCCCGTCTTGATAGAGGGTCATATTCCAAATATTTACTATTAAACGTTCATTTTATATACAAATACGCCGATTTCTCATTGTTCGATGTTATTGAATATGTGAACAGATCGGGCACTATTCAGAAAGTTTATATTCGTCACTCAACTCGTACTAGCTGAAAAACTTAAAGCATCCATAGAGCCCATTAATCTGTTGATATTGTGACTGATGTGAAGAGATTTTCTTTGTCTGCAGAGCTTCAAGAATCCACAACAGAAGAAGAACCATGTGTGGATACTAACGGCTTAGAAAGTACAGAGTTGATTAAAGATGAGTGGATAACAACCACTGACAAAAGTGTATCATCAAACACATTACGGCCATTGGATGCATTTGGAAGACACAGCAGAGAAGTGTTTAGCAGCTTCTCCAAATCTCTGATGATCACCGTGAAACTCAGTGAGAATGCTGATGTAATGATCGGCAGTTTCCAAGTGATTTCCAAGAACAGCAATGTCAAGAGCTTTATCATACGGTATAAGAAAGAAGGACAGAAATCTTTCCAGCCGTTTGGAAAGGTAAGGACCTCTTTGTAGGTTCTTTTAATCTCAAGTCAAATGAAACAAATTCTTGTAACAAGAGATGCTTTTCGAAAAACAACTTTTCAACAGAAAAAGAAAATCAGGCATTTCTTTAAGAAATGCTCAATTAATCATCATATAAAGTGATATAGAAACATTGTAATTTGAAGCATTCAGAGAATAATGTGAATTAGTAGGAATAAATAAATATGTATTTGTAATTTGTATTCTTTCCAATTGCCATGTTCCAAAAGGAATGAAAAATCATTGTTGATTTCTTAACTATGTTGTGATGTTTTCTGCTTTGAAAGTAAATATCGTCATTCTGGTTACCAGAAATGATTGAAGAAACATTGATTGGAACTCTTTGATCCTTTCAGTCCTTCCCTGGCTCTTCACTGGTAAAGTTTCCATCAGATTTCCCTGCACAATTCTTGCAAATATTTGTAACTAGTAAGATAGATGAGTCTCAACCTGTAAAAATCATCTTGGATATCCGAGGTTGCTTTGAGCCACGGCAAAGTAAGTGCTTCGAGTCAAATTACTGCTTTTTGTGTATTGGTTCATGCTTTACTTCTTCACGTTCCATGTTTGTCGCTTGTCTTTGCTACTTTTTGTTATTTCGATTTGATGTTATCATTCTAATCTAGAAAACTCTACTCTTCTTTCTCTGTTGGCATGTGCCATTTGATCTGAGCAAGAATAATTCTGATTACTGGTGGCGTCTTTTGTGTTGAAATCATTGAAAGAGGTTGAAAAAAAAAACCCTGCTTCAACTTATTTGTGATTTGTCTCATTTCTGATCTTGTCTGGTGTGTTTTGTGGACTTTCAATGGGCTTCATCAGTACGTAATGCATATATGTGAGATTCTTCTGTTGTTGATGAGGTTTTGTCATCTCTTGTAATATTTTCATAACAGCCGAAATCACTCCATCAGTGACTGCAACTATTCCTGGCATTACAACGACAAAGCCGAAAACAATCTCAGGTAATCTACCAACATGAAAAATGTTAGCTTTCTTCTTTTGTTTATGCTGGATAACAATATTGAAAACTCTGTAAAAGATATTGCTTAAAGTATGATGGACGTGAAAGAGCAGTTCCTTTTTTACAACTGCAAAAGTAGTATCATGGTAGGATGTGAATTGCAAAAAAATTCCCTCTCAATTCTGATCTTGTCTGGTGTGTTTTGTGGACTTCAATGGGCTTCATCAGTACGTAATGCATTTATGTGAGATTCTTCTGTTGTTCATGAGGTTTTGTCATCTCTTGTAATATTTTCATAACAGCCGAAATCACTCCATCAGTGACTGCAACTATTCCTGGCATTACATCGACAAAACCGAAAACAATCTCAGGTAATCTACCAACATGAAAAATGTTAGCTTTCTTCTTTTGTTTATGCTGGATAACAATATTGAAAACTCTGTGAAAGATATTGCTTAAAGTATGATGGACGTGAAAGAGCAGTTCCTTTTTTACAACTGCAAAAGTAGTATCATGGTAGGATGGGAATTGCAAAAAAATTCCCTCTCAAAATGATTTACTTTTCATTATATTCTATTCATATATGTTTCAAAGGTACATTTGAAATATAAATATACAGATTAGTCATTGTTGCATGGTATTTCGATCGAATGATATGATTCTAGGAGGAATACTATATTCTTTTTAATCTGTTGGCCTGTGTCTTTCGTGCTGAGTAGGAATTACTGTAGGTTGCCATTTTACAACCAGTGAAAATGCTTGAAAAGGAAAAACTTTGATATACTTGGGATTTGTGCTTTTTATCTATCCTGTCACGTGCAGTTGTTGATTTTCAACGTGAAAGATCAGATTCTCTAGCATTTAATGTGAGATTCTTCTGTTTTTATCTCTCGAAATCTTTTCATAACAGCCGAAATCACTCCATCAGTGACTGCAAGTATTCCTGGCATTACATCTACAAAAGCAAAAACAATCTCAGGTAATCTACCAAAATGTTAGCTTTCTCCTTTGTTTCTACTTGAGAAACAGTTTTGAAATCTTGTGAAAAATCATCGATTGAATTATGATCAGAATATAAAGTGGTCCTGTTGTTAGCAAATAGAAAAGCAATCACGTGGTAGAATTTAAATTGGAAAGGATTTTAGTTCCTAGAAATGATGCAATGATTCCAATATTGATTATTCATATGATTTTTAACGAACATTTTTAACATGAAAATGTAGATTTCTCATCGGATGATGTTAATTCGATCCGATCTAATGATTTTCATATAGATAGAAACGGTCTGATTTTATTTGCTGGCACATGCAGCTTAAGCTGAGTAAGAATTATTCTACTTAGTGATCTTTTTTTTGAAAACATTGGAAGACATCGAAAGGAAAATCTTCTAATATGCTCATGATATTTTGGATTCCACTTTGGTCTCGTGTGCTTGTTAGATGTCAATGTGATTAATCAAATTCACTTGCATTCTTCTAAGATCTTTCTATCATTTGTCAGTTTCTTATTTGTTAAAATATTTTCATAACAGCCGAAATCACTCCATCTGTGACTGCAAGTATTCCTGTCATTACATCAACAAAAGCCAAAACAATCTCAGGTAATCTACCACCATCATTCATTTTAGCTTCCTTGCAGATTTTGCTTCTGATGCTGAATAACAATAGAGAAATCTGTTGAAAAAATAGCCAGTAAATTATCATCAGGACCATATATTTTCGTGGTGTTTGTGACTAAAAAAAGCAATCACATGTTCGAATCTAAATTACAAAGAGTTTCCCGTCTTGATAGAGGGTCATATTCCAAATATTTACTATTAAACGTTCATTTTATATACAAATACGCCGATTTGTCATTGTTCGATGTTATTGAATATGTGAACAGATCGGGCACTATTCAGAAAGTTTATATTCGTCACTCAACTCGTACTAGCTGAAAAACTTAAAGCATCCATAGAGCCCATTAATCTGTTGATATTGTGACTGATGTGAAGAGATTTTCTTTGTCTGCAGAGCTTCAAGAATCCACAACAGAAGAAGAACCATGTGTGGATACTAACGGCTTAGAAAGTACAGAGTTGATTAAAGATGAGTGGATAACAACCACTGACAAAAGTGTATCATCAAACACATTACGGCCATTGGATGCATTTGGAAGACACAGCAGAGAAGTGTTTAGCAGCTTCTCCAAATCTCTGATGATCACCGTGAAACTCAGTGAGAATGCTGATGTAATGATCGGCAGTTTCCAAGTGATTTCCAAGAACAGCAATGTCAAGAGCTTTATCATACGGTATAAGAAAGAAGGACAGAAATCTTTCCAGCCGTTTGGAAAGGTAAGGACCTCTTTGTAGGTTCTTTTAATCTCAAGTCAAATGAAACAAATTCTTGTAACAAGAGATGCTTTTCGAAAAACAACTTTTCAACAGAAAAAGAAAATCAGGCATTTCTTTAAGAAATGCTCAATTAATCATCATATAAAGTGATATAGAAACATTGTAATTTGAAGCATTCAGAGAATAATGTGAATTAGTAGGAATAAATAAATATGTATTTGTAATTTGTATTCTTTCCAATTGCCATGTTCCAAAAGGAATGAAAAATCATTGTTGATTTCTTAACTATGTTGTGATGTTTTCTGCTTTGAAAGTAAATATCGTCATTCTGGTTACCAGAAATGATTGAAGAAACATTGATTGGAACTCTTTGATCCTTTCAGTCCTTCTCTGGCTCTTCACTGGTAAAGTTTCCATCAGATTTCCCTGCACAATTCTTGCAAATATTTGTAACTAGTAAGATAGATGAGTCTCAACCTGTAAAAATCATCTTGGATATCCGAGGTTGCTTTGAGCCACGGCAAAGTAAGTGCTTCGAGTCAAATTACTGCTTTTTGTGTATTGGTTCATGCTTTACTTCTTCACGTTCCATGTTTGTCGCTTGTCTTTGCTACTTTTTGTTATTTCGATTTGATGTTATCATTCTAATCTAGAAAACTCTACTCTTCTTTCTCTGTTGGCATGTGCCATTTGATCTGAGCAAGAATAATTCTGATTACTGGTGGCGTCTTTTGTGTTGAAATCATTGAAAGAGGTTGAAAAAAAAAACCTTGCTTCAACTTATTTGTGATTTGTCTCATTTCTGATCTTGTCTGGTGTGTTTTGTGGACTTTCAATGGGCTTCATCAGTACGTAATGCATATATGTGAGATTCTTCTGTTGTTGATGAGGTTTTGTCATCTCTTGTAATATTTTCATAACAGCCGAAATCACTCCATCAGTGACTGCAACTATTCCTGGCATTACATCGACAAAGCCGAAAACAATCTCAGGTAATCTACCAACATGAAAAATGTTAGCTTTCTTCTTTTGTTTATGCTGGATAACAATATTGAAAACTCTGTAAAAGATATTGCTTAAAGTATGATGGGCGTGAAAGAGCAGTTCATTTTTTACAACTGCAAAAGTAGTATCATGGTAGGATGTGAATTGCAAAAAAATTCCCTCTCAATTCTGATCTTGTCTGGTGTGTTTTGTGGACTTCAATGGGCTTCATCAGTACGTAATGCATTTATGTGAGATTCTTCTGTTGTTCATGAGGTTTTGTCATCTCTTGTAATATTTTCATAACAGCCGAAATCACTCCATCAGTGACTGCAACTATTCCTGGCATTACATCGACAAAACCGAAAACAATCTCAGGTAATCTACCAACATGAAAAATGTTAGCTTTCTTCTTTTGTTTATGCTGGATAACAATATTGAAAACTCTGTGAAAGATATTGCTTAAAGTATGATGGACGTGAAAGAGCAGTTCCTTTTTTACAACTGCAAAAGTAGTATCATGGTAGGATGGGAATTGCAAAAAAATTCCCTCTCAAAATGATTTACTTTTCATTATATTCTATTCATATATGTTTCAAAGGTACATTTGAAATATAAATATACAGATTAGTCATTGTTGCATGGTATTTCGATCGAATGATATGATTCTAGGAGGAATACTATATTCTTTTTAATCTGTTGGCCTGTGTCTTTCGTGCTGAGTAGGAATTACTGTAGGTTGCCATTTTACAACCAGTGAAAATGCTTGAAAAGGAAAAACTTTGATATACTTGGGATTTGTGCTTTTTATCTATCCTGTCACGTGCAGTTGTTGATTTTCAACGTGAAAGATCAGATTCTCTAGCATTTAATGTGAGATTCTTCTGTTTTTATCTCTCGAAATCTTTTCATAACAGCCGAAATCACTCCATCAGTGACTGCAAGTATTCCTGGCATTACATCTACAAAAGCAAAAACAATCTCAGGTAATCTACCAAAATGTTAGCTTTCTCCTTTGTTTCTACTTGAGAAACAGTTTTGAAATCTTGTGAAAAATCATCGATTGAATTATGATCAGAATATAAAGTGATCCTGTTGTTAGCAAATAGAAAAGCAATCACGTGGTAGAATTTAAATTGGAAAGGATTTTAGTTCCTAGAAATGATGCAATGATTCCAATATTGATTATTCATATGATTTTTAACGAACATTTTTAACATGAAAATGTAGATTTCTCATCGGATGATGTTAATTCGATCCGATCTAATGATTTTCATATAGATAGAAACGGTCTGATTTTATTTGCTGGCACATGCAGCTTAAGCTGAGTAAGAATTATTCTACTTAGTGATCTCTTTTTTGAAAACATTGGAAGACATCGAAAGGAAAATCTTTGAATATGCTCATGATATTTTGGATTTCACTTTGGTCTCGTGTGCTTGTTAGATGTCAATGTGATTAATCAAATTCACTTGCATTCTTCTAAGATCTTTCTATCATTTGTCAGTTTCTTATTTGTTAAAATATTTTCATAACAGCCGAAATCACTCCATCTGTGACTGCAAGTATTCCTGTCATTACATCAACAAAAGCCAAAACAATCTCAGGTAATCTACCACCATCATTCATTTTAGCTTCCTTGCAGATTTTGCTTCTGATGCTGAATAACAATAGAGAAATCTGTTGAAAAAATAGCCAGTAAATTATCATCAGGACCATATATTTTCGTGGTGTTTGTGACTAAAAAAAGCAATCACATGTTCGAATCTAAATTACAAAGAGTTTCCCGTCTTGATAGAGGGTCATATTCCAAATATTTACTATTAAACGTTCATTTTATATACAAATACGCCGATTTGTCATTGTTCGATGTTATTGAATATGTGAACAGATCGGGCACTATTCAGAAAGTTTATATTCGTCACTCAACTCGTACTAGCTGAAAAACTTAAAGCATCCATAGAGCCCATTAATCTGTTGATATTGTGACTGATGTGAAGAGATTTTCTTTGTCTGCAGAGCTTCAAGAATCCACAACAGAAGAAGAACCATGTGTGGATACTAACGGCTTAGAAAGTACAGAGTTGATTAAAGATGAGTGGATAACAACCACTGACAAAAGTGTATCATCAAACACATTACGGCCATTGGATGCATTTGGAAGACACAGCAGAGAAGTGTTTAGCAGCTTCTCCAAATCTCTGATGATCACCGTGAAACTCAGTGAGAATGCTGATGTAATGATCGGCAGTTTCCAAGTGATTTCCAAGAACAGCAATGTCAAGAGCTTTATCATACGGTATAAGAAAGAAGGACAGAAATCTTTCCAGCCGTTTGGAAAGGTAAGGACCTCTTTGTAGGTTCTTTTAATCTCAAGTCAAATGAAACAAATTCTTGTAACAAGAGATGCTTTTCGAAAAACAACTTTTCAACAGAAAAAGAAAATCAGGCATTTCTTTAAGAAATGCTCAATTAATCATCATATAAAGTGATATAGAAACATTGTAATTTGAAGCATTCAGAGAATAATGTGAATTAGTAGGAATAAATAAATATGTATTTGTAATTTGTATTCTTTCCAATTGCCATGTTCCAAAAGGAATGAAAAATCATTGTTGATTTCTTAACTATGTTGTGATGTTTTCTGCTTTGAAAGTAAATATCGTCATTCTGGTTACCAGAAATGATTGAAGAAACATTGATTGGAACTCTTTGATCCTTTCAGTCCTTCTCTGGCTCTTCACTGGTAAAGTTTCCATCAGATTTCCCTGCACAATTCTTGCAAATATTTGTAACTAGTAAGATAGATGAGTCTCAACCTGTAAAAATCATCTTGGATATCCGAGGTTGCTTTGAGCCACGGCAAAGTAAGTGCTTCGAGTCAAATTACTGCTTTTTGTGTATTGGTTCATGCTTTACTTCTTCACGTTCCATGTTTGTCGCTTGTCTTTGCTACTTTTTGTTATTTCGATTTGATGTTATCATTCTAATCTAGAAAACTCTACTCTTCTTTCTCTGTTGGCATGTGCCATTTGATCTGAGCAAGAATAATTCTGATTACTGGTGGCGTCTTTTGTGTTGAAATCATTGAAAGAGGTTGAAAAAAAAAACCTTGCTTCAACTTATTTGTGATTTGTCTCATTTCTGATCTTGTCTGGTGTGTTTTGTGGACTTTCAATGGGCTTCATCAGTACGTAATGCATATATGTGAGATTCTTCTGTTGTTGATGAGGTTTTGTCATCTCTTGTAATATTTTCATAACAGCCGAAATCACTCCATCAGTGACTGCAACTATTCCTGGCATTACATCGACAAAGCCGAAAACAATCTCAGGTAATCTACCAACATGAAAAATGTTAGCTTTCTTCTTTTGTTTATGCTGGATAACAATATTGAAAACTCTGTAAAAGATATTGCTTAAAGTATGATGGGCGTGAAAGAGCAGTTCATTTTTTACAACTGCAAAAGTAGTATCATGGTAGGATGTGAATTGCAAAAAAATTCCCTCTCAATTCTGATCTTGTCTGGTGTGTTTTGTGGACTTCAATGGGCTTCATCAGTACGTAATGCATTTATGTGAGATTCTTCTGTTGTTCATGAGGTTTTGTCATCTCTTGTAATATTTTCATAACAGCCGAAATCACTCCATCAGTGACTGCAACTATTCCTGGCATTACATCGACAAAACCGAAAACAATCTCAGGTAATCTACCAACATGAAAAATGTTAGCTTTCTTCTTTTGTTTATGCTGGATAACAATATTGAAAACTCTGTGAAAGATATTGCTTAAAGTATGATGGACGTGAAAGAGCAGTTCCTTTTTTACAACTGCAAAAGTAGTATCATGGTAGGATGGGAATTGCAAAAAAATTCCCTCTCAAAATGATTTACTTTTCATTATATTCTATTCATATATGTTTCAAAGGTACATTTGAAATATAAATATACAGATTAGTCATTGTTGCATGGTATTTCGATCGAATGATATGATTCTAGGAGGAATACTATATTCTTTTTAATCTGTTGGCCTGTGTCTTTCGTGCTGAGTAGGAATTACTGTAGGTTGCCATTTTACAACCAGTGAAAATGCTTGAAAAGGAAAAACTTTGATATACTTGGGATTTGTGCTTTTTATCTATCCTGTCACGTGCAGTTGTTGATTTTCAACGTGAAAGATCAGATTCTCTAGCATTTAATGTGAGATTCTTCTGTTTTTATCTCTCGAAATCTTTTCATAACAGCCGAAATCACTCCATCAGTGACTGCAAGTATTCCTGGCATTACATCTACAAAAGCAAAAACAATCTCAGGTAATCTACCAAAATGTTAGCTTTCTCCTTTGTTTCTACTTGAGAAACAGTTTTGAAATCTTGTGAAAAATCATCGATTGAATTATGATCAGAATATAAAGTGATCCTGTTGTTAGCAAATAGAAAAGCAATCACGTGGTAGAATTTAAATTGGAAAGGATTTTAGTTCCTAGAAATGATGCAATGATTCCAATATTGATTATTCATATGATTTTTAACGAACATTTTTAACATGAAAATGTAGATTTCTCATCGGATGATGTTAATTCGATCCGATCTAATGATTTTCATATAGATAGAAACGGTCTGATTTTATTTGCTGGCACATGCAGCTTAAGCTGAGTAAGAATTATTCTACTTAGTGATCTCTTTTTTGAAAACATTGGAAGACATCGAAAGGAAAATCTTTGAATATGCTCATGATATTTTGGATTTCACTTTGGTCTCGTGTGCTTGTTAGATGTCAATGTGATTAATCAAATTCACTTGCATTCTTCTAAGATCTTTCTATCATTTGTCAGTTTCTTATTTGTTAAAATATTTTCATAACAGCCGAAATCACTCCATCTGTGACTGCAAGTATTCCTGTCATTACATCAACAAAAGCCAAAACAATCTCAGGTAATCTACCACCATCATTCATTTTAGCTTCCTTGCAGATTTTGCTTCTGATGCTGAATAACAATAGAGAAATCTGTTGAAAAAATAGCCAGTAAATTATCATCAGGACCATATATTTTCGTGGTGTTTGTGACTAAAAAAAGCAATCACATGTTCGAATCTAAATTACAAAGAGTTTCCCGTCTTGATAGAGGGTCATATTCCAAATATTTACTATTAAACGTTCATTTTATATACAAATACGCCGATTTGTCATTGTTCGATGTTATTGAATATGTGAACAGATCGGGCACTATTCAGAAAGTTTATATTCGTCACTCAACTCGTACTAGCTGAAAAACTTAAAGCATCCATAGAGCCCATTAATCTGTTGATATTGTGACTGATGTGAAGAGATTTTCTTTGTCTGCAGAGCTTCAAGAATCCACAACAGAAGAAGAACCATGTGTGGATACTAACGGCTTAGAAAGTACAGAGTTGATTAAAGATGAGTGGATAACAACCACTGACAAAAGTGTATCATCAAACACATTACGGCCATTGGATGCATTTGGAAGACACAGCAGAGAAGTGTTTAGCAGCTTCTCCAAATCTCTGATGATCACCGTGAAACTCAGTGAGAATGCTGATGTAATGATCGGCAGTTTCCAAGTGATTTCCAAGAACAGCAATGTCAAGAGCTTTATCATACGGTATAAGAAAGAAGGACAGAAATCTTTCCAGCCGTTTGGAAAGGTAAGGACCTCTTTGTAGGTTCTTTTAATCTCAAGTCAAATGAAACAAATTCTTGTAACAAGAGATGCTTTTCGAAAAACAACTTTTCAACAGAAAAAGAAAATCAGGCATTTCTTTAAGAAATGCTCAATTAATCATCATATAAAGTGATATAGAAACATTGTAATTTGAAGCATTCAGAGAATAATGTGAATTAGTAGGAATAAATAAATATGTATTTGTAATTTGTATTCTTTCCAATTGCCATGTTCCAAAAGGAATGAAAAATCATTGTTGATTTCTTAACTATGTTGTGATGTTTTCTGCTTTGAAAGTAAATATCGTCATTCTGGTTACCAGAAATGATTGAAGAAACATTGATTGGAACTCTTTGATCCTTTCAGTCCTTCTCTGGCTCTTCACTGGTAAAGTTTCCATCAGATTTCCCTGCACAATTCTTGCAAATATTTGTAACTAGTAAGATAGATGAGTCTCAACCTGTAAAAATCATCTTGGATATCCGAGGTTGCTTTGAGCCACGGCAAAGTAAGTGCTTCGAGTCAAATTACTGCTTTTTGTGTATTGGTTCATGCTTTACTTCTTCACGTTCCATGTTTGTCGCTTGTCTTTGCTACTTTTTGTTATTTCGATTTGATGTTATCATTCTAATCTAGAAAACTCTACTCTTCTTTCTCTGTTGGCATGTGCCATTTGATCTGAGCAAGAATAATTCTGATTACTGGTGGCGTCTTTTGTGTTGAAATCATTGAAAGAGGTTGAAAAAAAACCCTGCTTCAACCTATTTGTGATTTGTCTTATTTCTGATCTTGTCTGGTGTGTTTTGTGGACTTCAATGGGCTTCATCAGTACGTAATGCATTTATGTGAGATTCTTCTGTTGTTCATGAGGTTTTGTCATCTCTTGTAATATTTTCATAACAGCCGAAATCACTCCATCAGTGACTGCAACTATTCCTGGCATTACATCGACAAAACCGAAAACAATCTCAGGTAATCTACCAACATGAAAAATGTTAGCTTTCTTCTTTTGTTTATGCTGGATAACAATATTGAAAACTCTGTAAAAGATATTGCTTAAAGTATGATGGACGTGAAAGAGCAGTTCCTTTTTTACAACTGCAAAAGTAGTATCATGGTAGGATGTGAATTGCAAAAAAATTCTCTCTCAAAATGATTTACTTTTCATTATATTCTATTCATATATGTTTCAAAGGTACATTTGAAATATAAATATACAGATTAGTCATTGTTGCATGGTATTTCGATCGAATGATATGATTCTAGGAGGAATACTATATTCTTTTTAATCTGTTGGCCTGTGTCTTTCGTGCTGAGTAGGAATTACTGTAGGTTGCCATTTTACAACCAGTGAAAATGCTTGAAAAGGAAAAACTTTGATATACTTGGGATTTGTGCTTTTTATCTATCCTGTCACGTGCAGTTGTTGATTTTCAACGTGAAAGATCAGATTCTCTAGCATTTAATGTGAGATTCTTCTGTTTTTATCTCTCGAAATCTTTTCATAACAGCCGAAATCACTCCATCAGTGACTGCAAGTATTCCTGGCATTACATCTACAAAAGCAAAAACAATCTCAGGTAATCTACCAAAATGTTAGCTTTCTCCTTTGTTTCTACTTGAGAAACAGTTTTGAAATCTTGTGAAAAATCATCGATTGAATTATGATCAGAATATAAAGTGATCCTGTTGTTAGCAAATAGAAAAGCAATCACGTGGTAGAATTTAAATTGGAAAGGATTTTAGTTCCTAGAAATGATGCAATGATTCCAATATTGATTATTCATATGATTTTTAACGAACATTTTTAACATGAAAATGTAGATTTCTCATCGGATGATGTTAATTCGATCCGATCTAATGATTTTCATATAGATAGAAACGGTCTGATTTTATTTGCTGGCACATGCAGCTTAAGCTGAGTAAGAATTATTCTACTTAGTGATCTCTTTTTTGAAAACATTGGAAGACATCGAAAGGAAAATCTTTGAATATGCTCATGATATTTTGGATTTCACTTTGGTCTCGTGTGCTTGTTAGATGTCAATGTGATTAATCAAATTCACTTGCATTCTTCTAAGATCTTTCTATCATTTGTCAGTTTCTTATTTGTTAAAATATTTTCATAACAGCCGAAATCACTCCATCTGTGACTGCAAGTATTCCTGTCATTACATCAACAAAAGCCAAAACAATCTCAGGTAATCTACCACCATCATTCATTTTAGCTTCCTTGCAGATTTTGCTTCTGATGCTGAATAACAATAGAGAAATCTGTTGAAAAAATAGCCAGTAAATTATCATCAGGACCATATATTTTCGTGGTGTTTGTGACTAAAAAAAGCAATCACATGTTCGAATCTAAATTACAAAGAGTTTCCCGTCTTGATAGAGGGTCATATTCCAAATATTTACTATTAAACGTTCATTTTATATACAAATACGCCGATTTGTCATTGTTCGATGTTATTGAATATGTGAACAGATCGGGCACTATTCAGAAAGTTTATATTCGTCACTCAACTCGTACTAGCTGAAAAACTTAAAGCATCCATAGAGCCCATTAATCTGTTGATATTGTGACTGATGTGAAGAGATTTTCTTTGTCTGCAGAGCTTCAAGAATCCACAACAGAAGAAGAACCATGTGTGGATACTAACGGCTTAGAAAGTACAGAGTTGATTAAAGATGAGTGGATAACAACCACTGACAAAAGTGTATCATCAAACACATTACGGCCATTGGATGCATTTGGAAGACACAGCAGAGAAGTGTTTAGCAGCTTCTCCAAATCTCTGATGATCACCGTGAAACTCAGTGAGAATGCTGATGTAATGATCGGCAGTTTCCAAGTGATTTCCAAGAACAGCAATGTCAAGAGCTTTATCATACGGTATAAGAAAGAAGGACAGAAATCTTTCCAGCCGTTTGGAAAGGTAAGGACCTCTTTGTAGGTTCTTTTAATCTCAAGTCAAATGAAACAAATTCTTGTAACAAGAGATGCTTTTCGAAAAACAACTTTTCAACAGAAAAAGAAAATCAGGCATTTCTTTAAGAAATGCTCAATTAATCATCATATAAAGTGATATAGAAACATTGTAATTTGAAGCATTCAGAGAATAATGTGAATTAGTAGGAATAAATAAATATGTATTTGTAATTTGTATTCTTTCCAATTGCCATGTTCCAAAAGGAATGAAAAATCATTGTTGATTTCTTAACTATGTTGTGATGTTTTCTGCTTTGAAAGTAAATATCGTCATTCTGGTTACCAGAAATGATTGAAGAAACATTGATTGGAACTCTTTGATCCTTTCAGTCCTTCTCTGGCTCTTCACTGGTAAAGTTTCCATCAGATTTCCCTGCACAATTCTTGCAAATATTTGTAACTAGTAAGATAGATGAGTCTCAACCTGTAAAAATCATCTTGGATATCCGAGGTTGCTTTGAGCCACGGCAAAGTAAGTGCTTCGAGTCAAATTACTGCTTTTTGTGTATTGGTTCATGCTTTACTTCTTCACGTTCCATGTTTGTCGCTTGTCTTTGCTACTTTTTGTTATTTCGATTTGATGTTATCATTCTAATCTAGAAAACTCTACTCTTCTTTCTCTGTTGGCATGTGCCATTTGATCTGAGCAAGAATAATTCTGATTACTGGTGGCGTCTTTTGTGTTGAAATCATTGAAAGAGGTTGAAAAAAAAAAACCTTGCTTCAACTTATTTGTGATTTGTCTCATTTCTGATCTTGTCTGGTGTTTTTTGTGGACTTTCAATGGGCTTCATCAGTACGTAATGCATATATGTGAGATTCTTCTGTTGTTGATGAGGTTTTGTCATCTCTTGTAATATTTTCATAACAGCCGAAATCACTCCATCAGTGACTGCAACTATTCCTGGCATTACATCGACAAAGCCGAAAACAATCTCAGGTAATCTACCAACATGAAAAATGTTAGCTTTCTTCTTTTGTTTATGCTGGATAACAATATTGAAAACTCTGTAAAAGATATTGCTTAAAGTATGATGGGCGTGAAAGAGCAGTTCATTTTTTACAACTGCAAAAGTAGTATCATGGTAGGATGTGAATTGCAAAAAAATTCCCTCTCAATTCTGATCTTGTCTGGTGTGTTTTGTGGACTTCAATGGGCTTCATCAGTACGTAATGCATTTATGTGAGATTCTTCTGTTGTTCATGAGGTTTTGTCATCTCTTGTAATATTTTCATAACAGCCGAAATCACTCCATCAGTGACTGCAACTATTCCTGGCATTACATCGACAAAACCGAAAACAATCTCAGGTAATCTACCAACATGAAAAATGTTAGCTTTCTTCTTTTGTTTATGCTGGATAACAATATTGAAAACTCTGTGAAAGATATTGCTTAAAGTATGATGGACGTGAAAGAGCAGTTCCTTTTTTACAACTGCAAAAGTAGTATCATGGTAGGATGGGAATTGCAAAAAAATTCCCTCTCAAAATGATTTACTTTTCATTATATTCTATTCATATATGTTTCAAAGGTACATTTGAAATATAAATATACAGATTAGTCATTGTTGCATGGTATTTCGATCGAATGATATGATTCTAGGAGGAATACTATATTCTTTTTAATCTGTTGGCCTGTGTCTTTCGTGCTGAGTAGGAATTACTGTAGGTTGCCATTTTACAACCAGTGAAAATGCTTGAAAAGGAAAAACTTTGATATACTTGGGATTTGTGCTTTTTATCTATCCTGTCACGTGCAGTTGTTGATTTTCAACGTGAAAGATCAGATTCTCTAGCATTTAATGTGAGATTCTTCTGTTTTTATCTCTCGAAATCTTTTCATAACAGCCGAAATCACTCCATCAGTGACTGCAAGTATTCCTGGCATTACATCTACAAAAGCAAAAACAATCTCAGGTAATCTACCAAAATGTTAGCTTTCTCCTTTGTTTCTACTTGAGAAACAGTTTTGAAATCTTGTGAAAAATCATCGATTGAATTATGATCAGAATATAAAGTGATCCTGTTGTTAGCAAATAGAAAAGCAATCACGTGGTAGAATTTAAATTGGAAAGGATTTTAGTTCCTAGAAATGATGCAATGATTCCAATATTGATTATTCATATGATTTTTAACGAACATTTTTAACATGAAAATGTAGATTTCTCATCGGATGATGTTAATTCGATCCGATCTAATGATTTTCATATAGATAGAAACGGTCTGATTTTATTTGCTGGCACATGCAGCTTAAGCTGAGTAAGAATTATTCTACTTAGTGATCTCTTTTTTGAAAACATTGGAAGACATCGAAAGGAAAATCTTTGAATATGCTCATGATATTTTGGATTTCACTTTGGTCTCGTGTGCTTGTTAGATGTCAATGTGATTAATCAAATTCACTTGCATTCTTCTAAGATCTTTCTATCATTTGTCAGTTTCTTATTTGTTAAAATATTTTCATAACAGCCGAAATCACTCCATCTGTGACTGCAAGTATTCCTGTCATTACATCAACAAAAGCCAAAACAATCTCAGGTAATCTACCACCATCATTCATTTTAGCTTCCTTGCAGATTTTGCTTCTGATGCTGAATAACAATAGAGAAATCTGTTGAAAAAATAGCCAGTAAATTATCATCAGGACCATATATTTTCGTGGTGTTTGTGACTAAAAAAAGCAATCACATGTTCGAATCTAAATTACAAAGAGTTTCCCGTCTTGATAGAGGGTCATATTCCAAATATTTACTATTAAACGTTCATTTTATATACAAATACGCCGATTTGTCATTGTTCGATGTTATTGAATATGTGAACAGATCGGGCACTATTCAGAAAGTTTATATTCGTCACTCAACTCGTACTAGCTGAAAAACTTAAAGCATCCATAGAGCCCATTAATCTGTTGATATTGTGACTGATGTGAAGAGATTTTCTTTGTCTGCAGAGCTTCAAGAATCCACAACAGAAGAAGAACCATGTGTGGATACTAACGGCTTAGAAAGTACAGAGTTGATTAAAGATGAGTGGATAACAACCACTGACAAAAGTGTATCATCAAACACATTACGGCCATTGGATGCATTTGGAAGACACAGCAGAGAAGTGTTTAGCAGCTTCTCCAAATCTCTGATGATCACCGTGAAACTCAGTGAGAATGCTGATGTAATGATCGGCAGTTTCCAAGTGATTTCCAAGAACAGCAATGTCAAGAGCTTTATCATACGGTATAAGAAAGAAGGACAGAAATCTTTCCAGCCGTTTGGAAAGGTAAGGACCTCTTTGTAGGTTCTTTTAATCTCAAGTCAAATGAAACAAATTCTTGTAACAAGAGATGCTTTTCGAAAAACAACTTTTCAACAGAAAAAGAAAATCAGGCATTTCTTTAAGAAATGCTCAATTAATCATCATATAAAGTGATATAGAAACATTGTAATTTGAAGCATTCAGAGAATAATGTGAATTAGTAGGAATAAATAAATATGTATTTGTAATTTGTATTCTTTCCAATTGCCATGTTCCAAAAGGAATGAAAAATCATTGTTGATTTCTTAACTATGTTGTGATGTTTTCTGCTTTGAAAGTAAATATCGTCATTCTGGTTACCAGAAATGATTGAAGAAACATTGATTGGAACTCTTTGATCCTTTCAGTCCTTCTCTGGCTCTTCACTGGTAAAGTTTCCATCAGATTTCCCTGCACAATTCTTGCAAATATTTGTAACTAGTAAGATAGATGAGTCTCAACCTGTAAAAATCATCTTGGATATCCGAGGTTGCTTTGAGCCACGGCAAAGTAAGTGCTTCGAGTCAAATTACTGCTTTTTGTGTATTGGTTCATGCTTTACTTCTTCACGTTCCATGTTTGTCGCTTGTCTTTGCTACTTTTTGTTATTTCGATTTGATGTTATCATTCTAATCTAGAAAACTCTACTCTTCTTTCTCTGTTGGCATGTGCCATTTGATCTGAGCAAGAATAATTCTGATTACTGGTGGCGTCTTTTGTGTTGAAATCATTGAAAGAGGTTGAAAAAAAAAACCTTGCTTCAACTTATTTGTGATTTGTCTCATTTCTGATCTTGTCTGGTGTGTTTTGTGGACTTTCAATGGGCTTCATCAGTACGTAATGCATATATGTGAGATTCTTCTGTTGTTGATGAGGTTTTGTCATCTCTTGTAATATTTTCATAACAGCCGAAATCACTCCATCAGTGACTGCAACTATTCCTGGCATTACATCGACAAAGCCGAAAACAATCTCAGGTAATCTACCAACATGAAAAATGTTAGCTTTCTTCTTTTGTTTATGCTGGATAACAATATTGAAAACTCTGTAAAAGATATTGCTTAAAGTATGATGGGCGTGAAAGAGCAGTTCATTTTTTACAACTGCAAAAGTAGTATCATGGTAGGATGTGAATTGCAAAAAAATTCCCTCTCAATTCTGATCTTGTCTGGTGTGTTTTGTGGACTTCAATGGGCTTCATCAGTACGTAATGCATTTATGTGAGATTCTTCTGTTGTTCATGAGGTTTTGTCATCTCTTGTAATATTTTCATAACAGCCGAAATCACTCCATCAGTGACTGCAACTATTCCTGGCATTACATCGACAAAACCGAAAACAATCTCAGGTAATCTACCAACATGAAAAATGTTAGCTTTCTTCTTTTGTTTATGCTGGATAACAATATTGAAAACTCTGTGAAAGATATTGCTTAAAGTATGATGGACGTGAAAGAGCAGTTCCTTTTTTACAACTGCAAAAGTAGTATCATGGTAGGATGGGAATTGCAAAAAAATTCCCTCTCAAAATGATTTACTTTTCATTATATTCTATTCATATATGTTTCAAAGGTACATTTGAAATATAAATATACAGATTAGTCATTGTTGCATGGTATTTCGATCGAATGATATGATTCTAGGAGGAATACTATATTCTTTTTAATCTGTTGGCCTGTGTCTTTCGTGCTGAGTAGGAATTACTGTAGGTTGCCATTTTACAACCAGTGAAAATGCTTGAAAAGGAAAAACTTTGATATACTTGGGATTTGTGCTTTTTATCTATCCTGTCACGTGCAGTTGTTGATTTTCAACGTGAAAGATCAGATTCTCTAGCATTTAATGTGAGATTCTTCTGTTTTTATCTCTCGAAATCTTTTCATAACAGCCGAAATCACTCCATCAGTGACTGCAAGTATTCCTGGCATTACATCTACAAAAGCAAAAACAATCTCAGGTAATCTACCAAAATGTTAGCTTTCTCCTTTGTTTCTACTTGAGAAACAGTTTTGAAATCTTGTGAAAAATCATCGATTGAATTATGATCAGAATATAAAGTGATCCTGTTGTTAGCAAATAGAAAAGCAATCACGTGGTAGAATTTAAATTGGAAAGGATTTTAGTTCCTAGAAATGATGCAATGATTCCAATATTGATTATTCATATGATTTTTAACGAACATTTTTAACATGAAAATGTAGATTTCTCATCGGATGATGTTAATTCGATCCGATCTAATGATTTTCATATAGATAGAAACGGTCTGATTTTATTTGCTGGCACATGCAGCTTAAGCTGAGTAAGAATTATTCTACTTAGTGATCTCTTTTTTGAAAACATTGGAAGACATCGAAAGGAAAATCTTTGAATATGCTCATGATATTTTGGATTTCACTTTGGTCTCGTGTGCTTGTTAGATGTCAATGTGATTAATCAAATTCACTTGCATTCTTCTAAGATCTTTCTATCATTTGTCAGTTTCTTATTTGTTAAAATATTTTCATAACAGCCGAAATCACTCCATCTGTGACTGCAAGTATTCCTGTCATTACATCAACAAAAGCCAAAACAATCTCAGGTAATCTACCACCATCATTCATTTTAGCTTCCTTGCAGATTTTGCTTCTGATGCTGAATAACAATAGAGAAATCTGTTGAAAAAATAGCCAGTAAATTATCATCAGGACCATATATTTTCGTGGTGTTTGTGACTAAAAAAAGCAATCACATGTTCGAATCTAAATTACAAAGAGTTTCCCGTCTTGATAGAGGGTCATATTCCAAATATTTACTATTAAACGTTCATTTTATATACAAATACGCCGATTTGTCATTGTTCGATGTTATTGAATATGTGAACAGATCGGGCACTATTCAGAAAGTTTATATTCGTCACTCAACTCGTACTAGCTGAAAAACTTAAAGCATCCATAGAGCCCATTAATCTGTTGATATTGTGACTGATGTGAAGAGATTTTCTTTGTCTGCAGAGCTTCAAGAATCCACAACAGAAGAAGAACCATGTGTGGATACTAACGGCTTAGAAAGTACAGAGTTGATTAAAGATGAGTGGATAACAACCACTGACAAAAGTGTATCATCAAACACATTACGGCCATTGGATGCATTTGGAAGACACAGCAGAGAAGTGTTTAGCAGCTTCTCCAAATCTCTGATGATCACCGTGAAACTCAGTGAGAATGCTGATGTAATGATCGGCAGTTTCCAAGTGATTTCCAAGAACAGCAATGTCAAGAGCTTTATCATACGGTATAAGAAAGAAGGACAGAAATCTTTCCAGCCGTTTGGAAAGGTAAGGACCTCTTTGTAGGTTCTTTTAATCTCAAGTCAAATGAAACAAATTCTTGTAACAAGAGATGCTTTTCGAAAAACAACTTTTCAACAGAAAAAGAAAATCAGGCATTTCTTTAAGAAATGCTCAATTAATCATCATATAAAGTGATATAGAAACATTGTAATTTGAAGCATTCAGAGAATAATGTGAATTAGTAGGAATAAATAAATATGTATTTGTAATTTGTATTCTTTCCAATTGCCATGTTCCAAAAGGAATGAAAAATCATTGTTGATTTCTTAACTATGTTGTGATGTTTTCTGCTTTGAAAGTAAATATCGTCATTCTGGTTACCAGAAATGATTGAAGAAACATTGATTGGAACTCTTTGATCCTTTCAGTCCTTCTCTGGCTCTTCACTGGTAAAGTTTCCATCAGATTTCCCTGCACAATTCTTGCAAATATTTGTAACTAGTAAGATAGATGAGTCTCAACCTGTAAAAATCATCTTGGATATCCGAGGTTGCTTTGAGCCACGGCAAAGTAAGTGCTTCGAGTCAAATTACTGCTTTTTGTGTATTGGTTCATGCTTTACTTCTTCACGTTCCATGTTTGTCGCTTGTCTTTGCTACTTTTTGTTATTTCGATTTGATGTTATCATTCTAATCTAGAAAACTCTACTCTTCTTTCTCTGTTGGCATGTGCCATTTGATCTGAGCAAGAATAATTCTGATTACTGGTGGCGTCTTTTGTGTTGAAATCATTGAAAGAGGTTGAAAAAAAACCCTGCTTCAACCTATTTGTGATTTGTCTTATTTCTGATCTTGTCTGGTGTGTTTTGTGGACTTCAATGGGCTTCATCAGTACGTAATGCATTTATGTGAGATTCTTCTGTTGTTCATGAGGTTTTGTCATCTCTTGTAATATTTTCATAACAGCCGAAATCACTCCATCAGTGACTGCAACTATTCCTGGCATTACATCGACAAAACCGAAAACAATCTCAGGTAATCTACCAACATGAAAAATGTTAGCTTTCTTCTTTTGTTTATGCTGGATAACAATATTGAAAACTCTGTAAAAGATATTGCTTAAAGTATGATGGACGTGAAAGAGCAGTTCCTTTTTTACAACTGCAAAAGTAGTATCATGGTAGGATGTGAATTGCAAAAAAATTCTCTCTCAAAATGATTTACTTTTCATTATATTCTATTCATATATGTTTCAAAGGTACATTTGAAATATAAATATACAGATTAGTCATTGTTGCATGGTATTTCGATCGAATGATATGATTCTAGGAGGAATACTATATTCTTTTTAATCTGTTGGCCTGTGTCTTTCGTGCTGAGTAGGAATTACTGTAGGTTGCCATTTTACAACCAGTGAAAATGCTTGAAAAGGAAAAACTTTGATATACTTGGGATTTGTGCTTTTTATCTATCCTGTCACGTGCAGTTGTTGATTTTCAACGTGAAAGATCAGATTCTCTAGCATTTAATGTGAGATTCTTCTGTTTTTATCTCTCGAAATCTTTTCATAACAGCCGAAATCACTCCATCAGTGACTGCAAGTATTCCTGGCATTACATCTACAAAAGCAAAAACAATCTCAGGTAATCTACCAAAATGTTAGCTTTCTCCTTTGTTTCTACTTGAGAAACAGTTTTGAAATCTTGTGAAAAATCATCGATTGAATTATGATCAGAATATAAAGTGATCCTGTTGTTAGCAAATAGAAAAGCAATCACGTGGTAGAATTTAAATTGGAAAGGATTTTAGTTCCTAGAAATGATGCAATGATTCCAATATTGATTATTCATATGATTTTTAACGAACATTTTTAACATGAAAATGTAGATTTCTCATCGGATGATGTTAATTCGATCCGATCTAATGATTTTCATATAGATAGAAACGGTCTGATTTTATTTGCTGGCACATGCAGCTTAAGCTGAGTAAGAATTATTCTACTTAGTGATCTCTTTTTTGAAAACATTGGAAGACATCGAAAGGAAAATCTTTGAATATGCTCATGATATTTTGGATTTCACTTTGGTCTCGTGTGCTTGTTAGATGTCAATGTGATTAATCAAATTCACTTGCATTCTTCTAAGATCTTTCTATCATTTGTCAGTTTCTTATTTGTTAAAATATTTTCATAACAGCCGAAATCACTCCATCTGTGACTGCAAGTATTCCTGTCATTACATCAACAAAAGCCAAAACAATCTCAGGTAATCTACCACCATCATTCATTTTAGCTTCCTTGCAGATTTTGCTTCTGATGCTGAATAACAATAGAGAAATCTGTTGAAAAAATAGCCAGTAAATTATCATCAGGACCATATATTTTCGTGGTGTTTGTGACTAAAAAAAGCAATCACATGTTCGAATCTAAATTACAAAGAGTTTCCCGTCTTGATAGAGGGTCATATTCCAAATATTTACTATTAAACGTTCATTTTATATACAAATACGCCGATTTGTCATTGTTCGATGTTATTGAATATGTGAACAGATCGGGCACTATTCAGAAAGTTTATATTCGTCACTCAACTCGTACTAGCTGAAAAACTTAAAGCATCCATAGAGCCCATTAATCTGTTGATATTGTGACTGATGTGAAGAGATTTTCTTTGTCTGCAGAGCTTCAAGAATCCACAACAGAAGAAGAACCATGTGTGGATACTAACGGCTTAGAAAGTACAGAGTTGATTAAAGATGAGTGGATAACAACCACTGACAAAAGTGTATCATCAAACACATTACGGCCATTGGATGCATTTGGAAGACACAGCAGAGAAGTGTTTAGCAGCTTCTCCAAATCTCTGATGATCACCGTGAAACTCAGTGAGAATGCTGATGTAATGATCGGCAGTTTCCAAGTGATTTCCAAGAACAGCAATGTCAAGAGCTTTATCATACGGTATAAGAAAGAAGGACAGAAATCTTTCCAGCCGTTTGGAAAGGTAAGGACCTCTTTGTAGGTTCTTTTAATCTCAAGTCAAATGAAACAAATTCTTGTAACAAGAGATGCTTTTCGAAAAACAACTTTTCAACAGAAAAAGAAAATCAGGCATTTCTTTAAGAAATGCTCAATTAATCATCATATAAAGTGATATAGAAACATTGTAATTTGAAGCATTCAGAGAATAATGTGAATTAGTAGGAATAAATAAATATGTATTTGTAATTTGTATTCTTTCCAATTGCCATGTTCCAAAAGGAATGAAAAATCATTGTTGATTTCTTAACTATGTTGTGATGTTTTCTGCTTTGAAAGTAAATATCGTCATTCTGGTTACCAGAAATGATTGAAGAAACATTGATTGGAACTCTTTGATCCTTTCAGTCCTTCTCTGGCTCTTCACTGGTAAAGTTTCCATCAGATTTCCCTGCACAATTCTTGCAAATATTTGTAACTAGTAAGATAGATGAGTCTCAACCTGTAAAAATCATCTTGGATATCCGAGGTTGCTTTGAGCCACGGCAAAGTAAGTGCTTCGAGTCAAATTACTGCTTTTTGTGTATTGGTTCATGCTTTACTTCTTCACGTTCCATGTTTGTCGCTTGTCTTTGCTACTTTTTGTTATTTCGATTTGATGTTATCATTCTAATCTAGAAAACTCTACTCTTCTTTCTCTGTTGGCATGTGCCATTTGATCTGAGCAAGAATAATTCTGATTACTGGTGGCGTCTTTTGTGTTGAAATCATTGAAAGAGGTTGAAAAAAAAAAACCTTGCTTCAACTTATTTGTGATTTGTCTCATTTCTGATCTTGTCTGGTGTTTTTTGTGGACTTTCAATGGGCTTCATCAGTACGTAATGCATATATGTGAGATTCTTCTGTTGTTGATGAGGTTTTGTCATCTCTTGTAATATTTTCATAACAGCCGAAATCACTCCATCAGTGACTGCAACTATTCCTGGCATTACATCGACAAAACCGAAAACAATCTCAGGTAATCTACCAACATGAAAAATGTTAGTTTTTTTCTCTTGCCGTAGTGCATCACATTGTGGCTGTTGAATGTATTTGAAAAAAATAGTTGAGAAATGTAATAAAATTTTTTCAATCTATTATCATCACTGTAAAGTTCAATGAAAATATTCATATATTTTTAGTTAGTTTTTTTGTGATATATACGAACAGCCGTGTCAAGAGTTTTATCACATAGTATAAGAAAGATCGACAGACGTCCTTGTATTTTCTTTTAATCTTGTCAAATAGTAATCCTTAGATTAAAAGTAGCATTGAAGAATTCTTTGTGAAATACTTAATCAATCAATTCTTAAAGTGATATAAAGACATTTTTCCCAATGCTCTTGGACAAATACTGATGCAAATCTCTATGCAAATGAATAAATATCTATCTGTTATAATATCTTTGGTAAATTTCCGTTGCATAAATAATGATAAATCATTTCTGATTCTGTAACTGTATTTTGGTTTCACATAACGCTTCCAGAGACTGCAATTATTCCTTGCATTACTTTTCTAAAACGAAAAGTATTCTCTGATAATCCGTTCACATCTGTCATGTTTCTTTTTTTTCATGCTGAACAGAAGGATTGTCATCTTTTCAATAACGTATCTCATAAAATATGACAATTTATCAAAATTTATCCTGACTACTGAGATTATAAAATGACTTCCATTGCAAAGCACATTTTTTTTTGAGACTTTTTGAAACACTGAATGTACTTGTATACTTTTAGCAATATTTGTTACTCCCTTACTGAATGTTGCACATTTTCTTTATTGTAAGTTTTTCAATATTAATCTGCAGTGAAAGTGATATAATATCTCCTAAAAATATTTGGATTTTTTTATTTCTCTCATTCTTATACATCAATTAAGCTATCAACATACTTTCAAATTTTCTGGTATAAATATATCTTATGCAGATATGCTAATTAGAAAGTTACACTTCAACTTTTCAATTTAACAATTGTCAAAGGAATCATTGAACGCATCTCTGCGTAATTTTTTTCCAGTTCCACTTTATCAGTCAATAGAATGTTGAGAGATTACCCACAATGATGATAGGTCTTGTAAATTGCACATTCTGATTGTTAATCCGATCGTTTTTATTTCAAATTTGTCGGTGGTATTGAATGTGATAGTTTTGAACTGTTTAATCTTCTCTGTTCTTTGAGAGTGCCTCACACTATATTTCACATTAGATTTCCTCAATCAAAATTCATAAATATTTGTCACTCAAATGATGAATTTGACACAACCTGTAAATATCCTCTTAGATATTTGAGTTTGTTTCCAGCAATTGAACTGTACATGTACTTTGATTTTCTTTTTTGTCTATTGTAATTTTTCCATTTATGAAATTTTCTGATCTTTTTCATTTGTTGCTTTTTCAGATCTTTTACCAATGTTGTGATTTTAATGTTGAAAACTGTATTATCTTTTTTTGTGACTATCTGCCAACTAAAGATTCTGATAAGTTGGTCTCATTTAATTTTATGATCACAACTTTCCTTTTCTAAAATGATCTTGATTTTCTTTTCTTTTTCAAAGTTTTTAAAATCTATTTTCGTATTACTTATCTTTTACAAATGATCCTGATATTATTAAATCTAACTCTGTACATGTTCAGTGAATCTTCAAATCTATTTTTTATTCCTATTCTTACCTATCAATATCTTTAATGAAGTTTTGTTTCATGACTCAGATTTTATCTCATTATAAAGATCATCCTTTTTTGTCTTATGCATGGGTGTCTGCTGTCATTTTCCCTGGGGTAGAATGGTGGACAAATAGGTATACTTCCAGAGAGCGGCAAAAATATTTATTCAGAAAATATCTTTGCAACTAGCCTGTTATAAGCAAAGAACAATATCATCTTTTTGTATGGACACACTAAATTACATGAAATAATTGTACACCACCATTATTATTTATTGACTGTGAGCTTCCTACTTCCAAACCCCCTTATCCAAGGTAAGTCCATCTGTCCCCAACAAATGCCCATGGCTGTATGTATGAAGCAAAAATGAACTTATATTATATATAATATTGCTTATTGATTCAATGATGATTTCTCCTTTTATCTTTAATATCAGGCACTTATTAACCCTAGAAGTTGTCAGAGACTGGCTTTCTGTTTACAATACATTTTTCTTGAATCAAAAAGAATCTTTACTTATTATGTTTGGTAATCCAACAATCTTTGAATGATGTTTAATGATCATTTGTAATTCATCATTTCAGCAAGTTCATATGAAAAAAAAAACATACATGTTTCCTGAGCTTATATCTATTTTGACTTGAATCATTGTTTGTTTTAATGAGAGCCACATTTGATATTCTTCTAATTATGAAAAATCATTGCTTTTCCCAGAATACCACTTTTAATAACCTATTCATAAAGCTAAATTCCTTCTTCTACTGAGATGAAAAAAAAGCACCTGGAGGAGTATTAGTGATAGTACATGTAGAATATTCTGAAATTAATATTGAACACATTCCAGCAGTGTAAAGATCAAGAGATATATAAACATTTTCAATTGGATTGTTAGGTACTTGATATCACAAAATAGCTCAAAGGAGGAAAGGTCTCGTTTTAAAAATGTTCAGCTTAACAGTTAGGCTTGAACTTATTAATACTAAATGCCCCCATGGTATAAATATTTATGTACGCTTAACAGGACATGAACTATAATTTTGTCAAAGCACTTTATATTGCATTAAGATGCTGATAAAAATAATTTTCATTCTCATTACCTTTGTGAAGCTTTATTTTCTTTATATCAAAGATGAATAAACCACTTTTTCTATGATTTTTTTGTACTTCCATCCATTATTGCTTTCAAAAAAGAAAAAAAAGTCACGCTTCATTATTATTTACCGGGTATTAATGCAACCACACTGGATAAAAATGTAAGTTCCTGGTTAGTAAAACAATTTGAGAATTTGAATCTTAAATTCAATACTCTAGCATTGTTCTTTGGTGCTGAAGGAAGGAGGAATGGTTGAAGACAGAGGGATTAAAGAAATTTCAATCCCATAAATGTTACAGGGGAATGTCAGAGGACTAAAGTAATGGGTAGGGGTATTGAATCACCGTAGTGCAACAAATGACCCACCTGATCAACCAGCCAACTGGACCAGATTCTTCTCTCTTTGCTTGTGTGTGTGTGTAGCTCCAGGTGCTCCTGGCTACAACCTTCAGGATTTGCATGTGTACACCACTGGGTTACATCACAAAAATATTTTTTTATTCATTTAAAGAATGTTTTTTCAGGTCACTATGGTTATTTTTAGACCAACAATGCCCAAATTTTGTGCTGGTATTTTTTAGACAATTTTAGATCTATTTCTTTTTTAGATAAAGGATCTTTTTCCATAGATAATTTTTCAAGTAATTAATTCTGGTACTCGTGCAGATTACTATGATTCATTTATGCTAGGTGCAGATATGTGTGCATATTTATTTGTATTTAATGAAACTAATACTATTTTCAGAAGAAGATACATACATGAATGAATATTATTGTGTGCATACATGTACCAATATCTAAATGGAATTTTGTGTGTATAACAATGAGAATATGCATCATGCAGCTCTTGAAAATCTTCACTTGATTGTCTGTTGCATGAAGCAAGTCTTCCCATTCCCATCCTGGCTTATTTTATTGTTATAACTGTTAACCCCCCCCCCCAAAGCAACAACAACAATGACCTTCACCAAAATGAGGAGCCACTGCGGAGGCTGAATTTTGGAATGCAACCTTACTCTAACTCCACAAGAAGATTCATAAAGAAAAATTGTGGTCACCGTTGCCCTCCCCTCTTCACTTAGAGGCCACTTTTTTTCAGATTACATTTAAAATTGCCTCAAATTGCATTTAGAAGTCCCCTTCCATGGCCAAATTCAAAGATCCCTTTTCAGTTGAAGGATAACTGTTTTTCTTTTTCATATTTTTTTGTTTTTTGAAAATATCACCTAGTGGCTGGAATAGTTGCTTTTTGCTATATATGAATGTGTCATCTGTACATCCCTAATCATTCCTATGAGAAACTTGAAATTTTACATGCACACAATGAGTAAAGAAAACATTTTTTTGTTTTTTTAAAACTTGGCTCAGTGTCTGGAATCAATTTTCTGTTTCACAAGGACCAACTGCTCCAAAGAAGCCAGGGAGCTGAAGATTTAAACATTTATTCCTTATTATGTTAAGAAAAAACATTATTCCTGTTCTTTCAAAATTTGGCCTAGTGGTTGAAATTGTCACGTTTGGGTGGCAGTGATTCATAATTTCCCTTGGTATATAAATATATATATATATATATATATATATATATATATATATATATATATATATATATATATATATATATATATATGAATAATAAGTAATAAGACAGACTCAGGAATAAAAGTACATTGAGACTTTATTTATTAATTAATTAATCCATAAATGAATTAATTAGTATGCTATACATGTTTCAAGAAGGATTCCCATTGACAATAGCATGTGGTGCATGTACCTTTCAGTGGTTAAAAGGTTTCTGTAGAAAGCAAATTTAGCATCAGATGCTTTGCTTTGGAAGAAAAAATGGAAATCAAGGAAGAGGGTTCATTTTGAGTAATCATGATGAGTGGGACTTTGTTCTGTCTGTGTTGGTATATTCAAGGATTCAAGTTGTAGCAGCAGTAGCAGTTCTTTGAGGGACTATGGGATATCAAGGATACTGAGGAGTTGTGTAGTAGTTTAGTATTAGACTGTGTGGGTGCTTGGTAGGTTGGGGATAGTTCAGATGGTGGGGTTATGAGGTCAAGGAACTTCATATTCTATATCCTTAATGGTCATTCTAGATATCACGGAAAGTCTGATGGCTTTGAGTTGTACAAATGAAATACCAGGTTTTTATAGGTAGGGTTCTGTGTGACTTTGAGGTTCTCAATATTGGATATACATGAAGGTGGATATATTTATATATAAATATATATTTAATGATAAAATACTAAAATTTTGACATTTCAAGTTTTTCAGTTTTTTCATTTTCTTTATATTTTCAAAGTTGCCTTTTGTCCATGTTGAATCAATTCCAAGCTACAAACACAGAAAACAAAATAATGCATTTCTTACTTCACAATCTCACAGGCAATCTTTCTTTTGGTATCATTCTGAATTAAAGCAACGAATTTACCTCTCATTAAGATATTTTGATATCAGGCGAGGGATGGTCTCTTGTCTTGATAGCAATTTTCTAATGAAGAGACAGCTATGAAAATTCAAGTTGTAGAAGTTCACTCACTGTCACACAACTTGTTTCTCTGGGGAAGCAAGGAGGTCATGATTATTAATTTAAATTCTTTTACACCATAAAGTTTCTGAAAAATTCCTGATAACTTAATAATGAATGAGAATATTTTGACTCTGTATACTGATTCAAAATAAAAAATTTTCCGACAAAATTCGATTGAAAGATATGAAAAGTTATGGAGGTTAAAAAATAACTTACTTAAAAATGTTGTATTGAGTTATAGCTTAGTCAGGATTAAATGAAATACTGTGGGAAAAAAGTAGTTGCCAAAAGGACATATTGAAAGAATGATTGGTGAAGACAATCTGCACCAAACAAACATTTTGTCTGAAGAGTTGTCCCAAGAATGTCAATAAATGGATTTCAACTGTGATGAAAAAAATCAACTGAAAAATTAAAATGAAAAAAAAATTGAATAAGATTCATAATGATGATTTAAACACTTCTTCTAATGAAGATTAATCATAAAATAATTGCTTTAATAAACTATTTCGTCCATTTCAACATGTTTCTGGCCATGAACGTCCCGAAACAACATTTTTTTTAAACAGCAGAAAATAGATTTTATTGAGACTGTAACAAAATGATTTACTTTCTATTAAATCTAAGCCAGAAAGCAACATTTAATTCACCAGTGAATAATTATAGCATTTTATTTATCATCTTGAAAATTTCAACAGGTCAGGAGTAGACAACATTTGGTCCTGAATCCATTAATTCCAGTCAGTGGTGTGCATCTTGTATCTGCGTGATTACCACTATAGGGTCATGATCCCATCATTCGTAGTTCTGTTCTGAATAAATGCAGATGGCCACTAAGTTATGGTTTCAGTGGCCCCAAGTATTGTTTGTTATTATGTTATTAGTAACAAAGACTGACTTGAAAAATGATTGAAATCTGCTAAACCTATCTATTTCCAGGTAAAATTATGTATACATTCATTTAAAGCCTACTTATCGAAAAAAGTAACCATACATTAAGACTCCAGAACAAATTATTGATAGAAATTGGACACTTACTTTAGATTAAACTTACAAATTTTTTTTCATCAAACCATCCTAACTTTCCTCTTCCTCCTCTTCCAACTCTTACTATCACCACAACTTGGATCCCTCTCTGTGCACAATCGTAATAGCCACTGCAATTTTAAGCAATAAAAAACAGATTTTGTGCTTGTTCAAATATTTATGAAACTTATTGAAAGTAATGTTAATAAATATATGAACAACAAACTGCCTTTATTTATTTTCATTGATAATTTTACACTCTTTCTTGCCCAGTTTTGAATTTCCTCTTAAAATATATTAGCATGTTCCCCTAATAATCTAATACGGCAGAATGGCAAATTAACCAGGCAAAAATAGTGTGGAAAAAATTACAAAAAATGAGTTTCTTATCTATTTGCTTGTACAATTCTGACATTTTTAAAATAAGATTCATAACATTGAATCATTTGGGATGTTTTCTAAACTGTACATAAAAATCATTCGCTTAGACAGCCTAACCCTCATGGAACTGTAAATATGGGATTAGTTACAATTTTAAGAGTATTTTTCTAGGGATTGTAGAATGGAAGAGTTGTTCAGAATAAATGATAGAGAAAACTGGTACCTTCCATACATTTTGATCTTATGTTGTACTTCTCTATATATCGATGAAAATCATTAAAACAGTTTGTTTATTCATATACTCATGGGGATTATTTCCTGTAGGTGCTGCTCATGAGTTTTTGAATAAGTACAAAATCTGTTTTATTTCCTGAGATTGCTGGGGTGACCCAAATTAGCTTCCTAGATTGATAATTCTTCTATATACCAATAAGAGTTCACTTTTACAATCTACTTGATCAATTTTAGAAAGATAGAAGAACAAAACTTTCTTACTTTCCATTTGAAAATTCTATAGAAATAAAAAAAACAAAATATTTGCAATTCAGCATTCAGAACCACAAAACATGACAAAATACATGCCTTGTTATGCTGATTGCAAACATATTGGGTTCTTCTTGGGCAATTTTTCTGTTTTCAAACAAGGGGAAGTATAATGTCTGTTTGTCTGAATACTTATGACCAGTATTGTACATTTATTTACAGAAATCGACGAGAGAATCTCCATTTACTTTCAAGAAACTTTATCTTTATCCTATTTTATATTCATATATGAATCGATGTAGATCATTGTGTGAGATAAACCATTCTACTTTACAATTGTACTCCTTCATGCACGCCCATATGTCCAGAAACTTTGATTTCTGTTTGGTTATGCCTTTATATTATTCCTTTGTTACCCGATTTACTGTTCTTAAAAATGAATTACCATTATTCTTATGTATCCCATTTTCATTTCACTGATTTTTTTGACGTCAACATTTTCCTAGAAAACATTCCTTAGACAAAATCTAGTAATTTACTTTTTATATTGTAGCATCAGTCGGATCCACATTTACTGCATTGAGTGAAGTACAGTCTACACCGTCAAGCCAACCTGTTCCAACAACAAGATCAAGTGCTTTTGAATCCACACCTAGTGTATCTACAACATTATATTCTACAACACCTCAGCCATCACAGTCAACACGGGTTTCTGCTGCAACTGGATCTACACCCAGTGTACCTACAGGAGTAACATCTATTGTATCCAAACCGGTGCATCCCACAACCGTTTCTGCTGGAACTCCATCTACTCCCATTACATCTCCAGCCAGCGGTGGTACGTTCTCTGAACAGGTAGTTACAACAAGTGAGCCTGCTGAAATTCAATCAACACTTACTGCATCTACAAAAGGAAGTACTGGTTCATCACCATATTCAGTGTCTGGCTCTACAGTTAGTGTATCAAGTGAAGTACAGTCTACACCGTCAAGCCAACCTGTTCCAACAACAAGATCAAGTGCTTTTGAATCCACACCTAGTGTATCTACACCACTATATTCTACAACACCTCAGCCATCACAGTCAACACGGGTTTCTGCTGCAACTGGATCTACACCCAGTGTACCTACAGGAGTAACATCTATTGTATCCAAACCGGTGCATCCTACAACCGTTTCTGCTGGAACTCCATCTACTCCCATTACATCTCCAGCCAGCGGTGGTACGTTCTCTGAACAGGTAGTTACAACAAGTGAGCCTGCTGAAATTCAATCAACACTTACTGCATCTACAAAAGGAAGTACTGGTTCATCACCATATTCAGTGTCTGGCTCTACAGTTAGTGTATCAAGTGAAGTACAGTCTACACCGTCAAGCCCACCTGTTCCAACAACAAGATCAAGTGCTTTTGAATCCACACCTAGTGTATCTACAACATTATATTCTACAACACCTCAGCCATCACAGTCAACACGGGTTTCTGCTGCAACTGGATCTACACCCAGTGTACCTACAGGAGTAACATCTATTGTATCCAAACCGGTGCATCCTACAACCGTTTCTGCTGGAACTCCATCTACTCCCATTACATCTCCAGCCAGCGGTGGTACGTTCTCTGAACAGGTAGTTACAACAAGTGAGCCTGCTGAAATTCAATCAACACTTACTGCATCTACAAAAGGAAGTACTGGTTCATCACCATATTCAGTGTCTGGCTCTACAGTTAGTGTATCAAGTGAAGTACAGTCTACACCGTCAGGCCAACCTGTTCCAACAACAAGATCAAGTGCTTTTGAATCCACACCTAGTGTATCTACACCACTATATTCTACAACACCTCAGCCATCACAGTCAACACGGGTTTCTGCTGCAACTGGATCTACACCCAGTGTACCTACAGGAGTAACATCTATTGTATCCAAACCGGTGCATCCCACAACCGTTTCTGCTGGAACTCCATCTACTCCCATTACATCTCCAGCCAGCGGTGGTACGTTCTCTGAACAAGTAGTTACAACAAGTGAGCCTGCTGAAATTCAATCAACACTTACTGCATCTACAAAAGGAAGTACTGGTTCATCACCATATTCAGTGTCTGGCTCTACAGTTAGTGTATCAAGTGAAGTACAGTCTACACCGTCAAGCCAACCTGTTCCAACAACAAGATCAAGTGCTTTTGAATCCACACCTAGTGTATCTACACCATTATATTCTACAACACCACAGCCATCACAGTCAACATGGGTTTCTGCTGCAACTGGATCTACACCCAGTGTACCTACAGGAGTAACATCTATTGTATCCAAACCGGTGCATCCCACAACCGTTTCTGCTGGAACTCCATCTACTCCCATTACATCTCCAGCCAGCGGTGGTACGTTCTCTGAACAGGTAGTTACAACAAGTGAGCCTGCTGAAATTCAATCAACACTTACTGCATCTACAAAAGGAAGTACTGGTTCATCACCATATTCAGTGTCTGGCTCTACAGTTAGTGTATCAAGTGAAGTACAGTCTACACCGTCAGGCCAACCTGTTCCAACAACAAGATCAAGTGCTTTTGAATCCACACCTAGTGTATCTACACCACTATATTCTACAACACCTCAGCCATCACAGTCAACACGGGTTTCTGCTGCAACTGGATCTACACCCAGTGTACCTACAGGAGTAACATCTATTGTATCCAAACCGGTGCATCCCACAACCGTTTCTGCTGGAACTCCATCTACTCCCATTACATCTCCAGCCAGCGGTGGTACGTTCTCTGAACAAGTAGTTACAACAAGTGAGCCTGCTGAAATTCAATCAACACTTACTGCATCTACAAAAGGAAGTACTGGTTCATCACCATATTCAGTGTCTGGCTCTACAGTTAGTGTATCAAGTGAAGTACAGTCTACACCGTCAAGCCAACCTGTTCCAACAACAAGATCAAGTGCTTTTGAATCCACACCTAGTGTATCTACACCATTATATTCTACAACACCACAGCCATCACAGTCAACATGGGTTTCTGCTGCAACTGGATCTACACCCAGTGTACCTACAGGAGTAACATCTATTGTATCCAAACCGGTGCATCCCACAACCGTTTCTGCTGGAACTCCATCTACTCCCATTACATCTCCAGCCAGCGGTGGTACGTTCTCTGAACAGGTAGTTACAACAAGTGAGCCTGCTGAAATTCAATCAACACTTACTGCATCTACAAAAGGAAGTACTGGTTCATCACCATATTCAGTGTCTGGCTCTACAGTTAGTGTATCAAGTGAAGTACAGTCTACACCGTCAAGCCAACCTGTTCCAACAACAAGATCAAGTGCTTTTGAATCCACACCTAGTGTATCTACACCACTATATTCTACAACACCTCAGCCATCACAGTCAACACGGGTTTATGCTGCAACTGGATCTACACCTAGTGTACCTACAGGAGTAACATCTATTGTATCCAAACCGGTGCATCCTACAACCGTTTCTGCTGGAACTCCATCTACTCCCATTACATCTCCAGCCAGCGGTGGTACGTTCTCTGAACAGGTAGTTACAACAAGTGAGCCTGCTGAAATTCAATCAACACTTACTGCATCTACAAAAGGAAGTACTGGTTCATCACCATATTCAGTGTCTGGCTCTACAGTTAGTGTATCAAGTGAAGTACATTCTACACCGTCAGGCCAACCTGTTCCAACAACAAGATCAAGTGCTTTTGAATCCACACCTAGTGTATCTACAACATTATATTCTACAACACCTCAGCCATCACAGTCAACACGGGTTTCTGCTGCAACTGGATCTACACCCAGTGTACCTACAGGAGTAACATCTATTGTATCCAAACCGGTGCATCCCACAACCGTTTCTGCTGGAACTCCATCTACTCCCATTACATCTCCAGCCAGCGGTGGTACGTTCTCTGAACAGGTAGTTACAACAAGTGAGCCTGCTGAAATTCAATCAACACTTACTGCATCTACAAAAGGAAGTACTGGTTCATCACCATATTCAGTGTCTGGCTCTACAGTTAGTGTATCAAGTGAAGTACAGTCTACACCGTCAGGCCAACCTGTTCCAACAACAAGATCAAGTGCTTTCGAATCCACACCTAGTGTATCTACACCACTATATTCTACAACACCTCAGCCATCACAGTCAACACGGGTTTCTGCTGCAACTGGATCTACACCCAGTGTACCTACAGGAGTAACATCTATTGTATCCAAACCGGTGCATCCCACCACCGTTTCTGCTGGAACTCCATCTACTCCCATTACATCTCCAGCCAGCGGTGGTACGTTTTCTGAACAAGTAGTTACAACAAGTGAGCCTGCTGAAATTCAATCAACACTTACTGCATCTACAAAAGGAAGTACTGGTTCATCACCATATTCAGTGTCTGGCTCTACAGTTAGTGTATCAAGTGAAGTACAGTCTACACCGTCAAGCCAACCTGTTCCAACAACAAGATCAAGTGCTTTTGAATCCACACCTAGTGTATCTACAACATTATATTCTACAACACCTCAGCCATCACAGTCAACACGGGTTTCTGCTGCAACTGGATCTACACCCAGTGTACCTACAGGAGTAACATCTATTGTATCCAAACCGGTGCATCCCACCACCGTTTCTGCTGGAACTCCATCTACTCCCATTACATCTCCAGCCAGCGGTGGTACGTTCTCTGAACAGGTAGTTACAACAAGTGAGCCTGCTGAAATTCAATCAACACTTACTGCATCTACAAAAGGAAGTACTGGTTCATCACCATATTCAGTGTCTGGCTCTACAGTTAGTGTATCAAGTGAAGTACAGTCTACACCGTCAAGCCCACCTGTTCCAACAACAAGATCAAGTGCTTTTGAATCCACACCTAGTGTATCTACAACATTATATTCTACAACACCTCAGCCATCACAGTCAACACGGGCTTCTGCTGCAACTGGATCTACACCCAGTGTACCTACAGGAGTAACATCTATTGTATCCAAACCGGTGCATCCCACAACCATTTCTGCTGGAACCCCATCTACTCCCATTACATCTCCAGCCAGCGGTGGTACGTTCTCTGAACAGGTAGTTACAACAAGTGAGCCTGCTGAAATTCAATCAACACTTACTGCATCTACAAAAGGAAGTACTGGTTCATCACCATATTCAGTGTCTGGCTCTACAGTTAGTGTATCAAGTGAAGTACAGTCTACACCGTCAAGCCAACCTGTTCCAACAACAAGATCAAGTGCTTTTGAATCCACACCTAGTGTATCTACACCATTATATTCTACAACACCTCAGCCATCACAGTCAACACGGGCTTCTGCTGCAACTGGATCTACACACAGCGTACCTACAGGAGTAACATCTATTGTATCCAAACCGGTGCATCCCACAACCGTTTCTGCTGGAACTCCATCTACTCCCATTACATCTCCAGCCAGCGGTGGTACATTCTCTGAACAGGTAGTTACAACAAGTGTGCCTGCTGAAATTCAATCAACACTTACTGCATCTACAAAAGGAAGTACTGGTTCATCACCATATTCAGTGTCTGGCTCTACAGTTAGTGTATCAAGTGAAGTACAGTCTACACCGTCAAGCCAACCTGTTCCAACAACAAGATCAAGTGCTTTTGAATCCACACCTAGTGTATCTACAACATTATATTCTACAACACCTCAGCCATCACAGTCAACACGGGTTTCTGCTGCAACTGGATCTACACCCAGTGTACCTACAGGAGTAACATCTATTGTATCCAAACCGGTGCATCCTACAACCGTTTCTGCTGGAACTCCATCTACTCCCATTACATCTCCAGCCAGCGGTGGTACGTTCTCTGAACAGGTAGTTACAACAAGTGAGCCTGCTGAAATTCAATCAACACTTACTGCATCTACAAAAGGAAGTACTGGTTCATCACCATATTCAGTGTCTGGCTCTACAGTTAGTGTATCAAGTGAAGTACAGTCTACACCGTCAGGCCAACCTGTTCCAACAACAAGATCAAGTGCTTTTGAATCCACACCTAGTGTATCTACACCACTATATTCTACAACACCTCAGCCATCACAGTCAACACGGGTTTCTGCTGCAACTGGATCTACACCCAGTGTACCTACAGGAGTAACATCTATTGTATCCAAACCGGTGCATCCCACAACCGTTTCTGCTGGAACTCCATCTACTCCCATTACATCTCCAGCCAGCGGTGGTACGTTCTCTGAACAAGTAGTTACAACAAGTGAGCCTGCTGAAATTCAATCAACACTTACTGCATCTACAAAAGGAAGTACTGGTTCATCACCATATTCAGTGTCTGGCTCTACAGTTAGTGTATCAAGTGAAGTACAGTCTACACCGTCAAGCCAACCTGTTCCAACAACAAGATCAAGTGCTTTTGAATCCACACCTAGTGTATCTACACCATTATATTCTACAACACCACAGCCATCACAGTCAACACGGGTTTCTGCTGCAACTGGATCTACACCCAGTGTACCTACAGGAGTAACATCTATTGTATCCAAACCGGTGCATCCCACAACTGTTTCTGCTGGAACTCCATCTACTCCCATTACATCTCCAGCCAGCGGTGGTACGTTCTCTGAACAGGTAGTTACAACAAGTGTGCCTGCTGAAATTCAATCAACACTTACTGCATCTACAAAAGGAAGTACTGGTTCATCACCATATTCAGTGTCTGGCTCTACAGTTAGTGTATCAAGTGAAGTACAGTCTACACCGTCAAGCCAACCTGTTCCAACAACAAGATCAAGTGCTTTTGAATCCACACCTAGTGTATCTACACCATTATATTCTACAACACCTCAGCCATCACAGTCAACACGGGCTTCTGCTGCAACTGGATCTACACCCAGTGTACCTACAGGAGTAACATCTATTGTATCCAAACCGGTGCATCCCACCACCGTTTCTGCTGGAACCCCATCTACTCCCATTACATCTCCAGCCAGCGGTGGTACGTTTTCTGAACAGGTAGTTACAACAAGTGAGCCTGCTGAAATTCAATCAACACTCACTGCATCTACAGAAGGAAGTACTGGTTCATCACCATATTCAGTGTCTGGCTCTACAGTTAGTGTATCAAGTGAAGTACAGTCTACACCGTCAAGCCAACCTGTTCCAACAACAAGATCAAGTGCTTTTGAATCCACACCTAGTGTATCTACAACATTATATTCTACAACACCTCAGCCATCACAGTCAACACGGGCTTCTGCTGCAACTGGATCTACACCCAGCGTACCTACAGGAGTAACATCTATTGTATCCAAACCGGTGCATCCCACCACCGTTTCTGCTGGAACCCCATCTACTCCCATTACATCTCCAGCCAGCGGTGGTACGTTCTCTGAACAGGTAGTTACAACAAGTGAGCCTGCTGAAATTCAATCAACACTTACTGCATCTACAAAAGGAAGTACTGGTTCATCACCATATTCAGTGTCTGGCTCTACAGTTAGTGTATCAAGTGAAGTACAGTCTACACCGTCAAACCAACCTGTTCCAACAACAAGATCAAGTGCTTTTGAATCCACACCTAGTGTATCTACACCATTATATTCTACAACACCTCAGCCATCACAGTCAACACGGGCTTCTGCTGCAACTGGATCTACACCCAGTGTACCTACAGGAGTAACATCTATTGTATCCAAACCGGTGCATCCCACCACCGTTTCTGCTGGAACCCCATCTACTCCCATTACATCTCCAGCCAGCGGTGGTACGTTCTCTGAACAGGTAGTTACAACAAGTGAGCCTGCTGAAATTCAATCAACACTTACTGCATCTACAAAAGGAAGTACTGGTTCATCACCATATTCAGTGTCTGGCTCTACAGTTAGTGTATCAAGTGAAGTACAGTCTACACCGTCAAGCCAACCTGTTCCAACAACAAGATCAAGTGCTTTTGAATCCACACCTAGTGTATCTACAACATTATATTCTACAACACCTCAGCCATCACAGTCAACACGGGTTTCTGCTGCAACTGGATCTACACCCAGTGTACCTACAGGAGTAACATCTATTGTATCCAAACCGGTGCATCCCACAACCGTTTCTGCTGGAACTCCATCTACTCCCATTACATCTCCAGCCAGCGGTGGTACGTTCTCTGAACAGGTAGTTACAACAAGTGAGCCTGCTGAAATTCAATCAACACTTACTGCATCTACAAAAGGAAGTACTGGTTCATCACCATATTCAGTGTCTGGCTCTACAGTTAGTGTATCAAGTGAAGTACAGTCTACACCGTCAGGCCAACCTGTTCCAACAACAAGATCAAGTGCTTTTGAATCCACACCTAGTGTATCTACAACATTATATTCTACAACACCTCAGCCATCACAGTCAACACGGGTTTCTGCTGCAACTGGATCTACACCCAGTGTACCTACAGGAGTAACATCTATTGTATCCAAACCGGTGCATCCCACAACCGTTTCTGCTGGAACTCCATCTACTCCCATTACATCTCCAGCCAGCGGTGGTACGTTCTCTGAACAGGTAGTTACAACAAGTGAGCCTGCTGAAATTCAATCAACACTTACTGCATCTACAGAAGGAAGTACTGGTTCATCACCATATTCAGTGTCTGGCTCTACAGTTAGTGTATCAAGTGAAGTACAGTCTACACCGTCAGGCCAACCTGTTCCAACAACAAGATCAAGTGCTTTTGAATCCACACCTAGTGTATCTACAACATTATATTCTACAACACCTCAGCCATCACAGTCAACACGGGTTTCTGCTGCAACTGGATCTACACCCAGTGTACCTACAGGAGTAACATCTATTGTATCCAAACCGGTGCATCCCACCACCGTTTCTGCTGGAACTCCATCTACTCCCATTACATCTCCAGCCAGCGGTGGTACGTTTTCTGAACAGGTAGTTACAACAAGTGAGCCTGCTGAAATTCAATCAACACTTACTGCATCTACAAAAGGAAATACTGGTTCATCACCATATTCAGTGTCTGGCTCTACAGTTAGTGTATCAAGTGAAGTACAGTCTACACCGTCAGGCCAACCTGTTCCAACAACAAGATCAAGTGCTTTTGAATCCACACCTAGTGTATCTACAACATTATATTCTACAACACCTCAGCCATCACAGTCAACACGGGTTTCTGCTGCAACTGGATCTACACCCAGTGTACCTACAGGAGTAACATCTATTGTATCCAAACCGGTGCATCCCACAACCGTTTCTGCTGGAACTCCATCTACACCCATTACATCTCCAGCCAGCGGTGGTACGTTCTCTGAACAGGTAGTTACAACAAGTGAGCCTGCTGAAATTCAATCAACACTTACTGCATCTACAAAAGGAAGTACTGGTTCATCACCATATTCAGTGTCTGGCTCTACAGTTAGTGTATCAAGTGAAGTACAGTCTACACCGTCAGGCCAACCTGTTCCAACAACAAGATCAAGTGCTTTTGAATCCACACCTAGTGTATCTACAACATTATATTCTACAACACCTCAGCCATCACAGTCAACACGGGCTTCTGCTGCAACTGGATCTACACCCAGCGTACCTACAGGAGTAACATCTATTGTATCCAAACCGGTGCATCCCACAACCGTTTCTGCTGGAACTCCATCTACTCCCATTACATCTCCAGCCAGCGGTGGTACGTTCTCTGAACAGGTAGTTACAACAAGTGAGCCTGCTGAAATTCAATCAACACTTACTGCATCTACAAAAGGAAGTACTGGTTCATCACCATATTCAGTGTCTGGCTCTACAGTTAGTGTATCAAGTGAAGTACAGTCTACACCGTCAGGCCAACCTGTTCCAACAACAAGATCAAGTGCTTTTGAATCCACACCTAGTGTATCTACAACATTATATTCTACAACACCTCAGCCATCACAGTCAACACGGGTTTATGCTGCAACTGGATCTACACCCAGTGTACCTACAGGAGTAACATCTATTGTATCCAAACCGGTGCATCCCACAACCGTTTCTGCTGGAACTCCATCTACTCCCATTACATCTCCAGCCAGCGGTGGTACGTTTTCTGAACAGGTAGTTACAACAAGTGAGCCTGCTGAAATTCAATCAACACTTACTGCATCTACAAAAGGAAATACTGGTTCATCACCATATTCAGTGTCTGGCTCTACAGTTAGTGTATCAAGTGAAGTACAGTCTACACCGTCAGGCCAACCTGTTCCAACAACAAGATCAAGTGCTTTTGAATCCACACCTAGTGTATCTACAACATTATATTCTACAACACCTCAGCCATCACAGTCAACACGGGTTTCTGCTGCAACTGGATCTACACCCAGTGTACCTACAGGAGTAACATCTATTGTATCCAAACCGGTGCATCCCACAACCGTTTCTGCTGGAACTCCATCTACACCCATTACATCTCCAGCCAGCGGTGGTACGTTCTCTGAACAGGTAGTTACAACAAGTGAGCCTGCTGAAATTCAATCAACACTTACTGCATCTACAAAAGGAAGTACTGGTTCATCACCATATTCAGTGTCTGGCTCTACAGTTAGTGTATCAAGTGAAGTACAGTCTACACCGTCAGGCCAACCTGTTCCAACAACAAGATCAAGTGCTTTCGAATCCACACCTAGTGTATCTACAACATTATATTCTACAACACCTCAGCCATCACAGTCAACACGGGTTTATGCTGCAACTGGATCTACACCCAGTGTACCTACAGGAGTAACATCTATTGTATCCAAACCGGTGCATCCCACAACCGTTTCTGCTGGAACTCCATCTACTCCCATTACATCTCCAGCCAGCGGTGGTACGTTTTCTGAACAGGTAGTTACAACAAGTGAGCCTGCTGAAATTCAATCAACACTTACTGCATCTACAAAAGGAAATACTGGTTCATCACCATATTCAGTGTCTGGCTCTACAGTTAGTGTATCAAGTGAAGTACAGTCTACACCGTCAGGCCAACCTGTTCCAACAACAAGATCAAGTGCTTTTGAATCCACACCTAGTGTATCTACAACATTATATTCTACAACACCTCAGCCATCACAGTCAACACGGGTTTATGCTGCAACTGGATCTACACCCAGCGTACCTACAGGAGTAACATCTATTGTATCCAAACCGGTGCATCCCACAACCGTTTCTGCTGGAACTCCATCTACACCCATTACATCTCCAGCCAACGGTGGTACGTTCTCTGAACAGGTAGTTGCAACAAGTGAGCCGGCTGAAATTCAATCAACACTTACCGCATCTACAAAAGGAAGTACTGGTTCATCACTATATACAGTTTCCGGATCTTCAGTCGGAGTATCAAGTGGAGTACAGTCTGTTCCAACAACAAGCCCAAATGTATTCGAATCTACACCGAGTTTATCTTCTTCAGGAGTATCTATGTCATCTGAACAAGAAATATCTCCAACTTTGTCTTTACTTACATCTATTCCTACTGTCCATTCAAGTGTGACTCTAACACCCACTGTGTCATCTTTTTTGACGTCTATGAAGACCAAGACATCTGAATCATTGAGTCCCTCTGTGTCCATACCAAAAGAAACCGTCTCTGAAATGATCACATTTTTCAACCGAACTTCTTTTCCATCTTCACTCTCATCAATCGGTGTGTATCTCTATACTCATTTTTCATAGCTCAAAAAACAGTTCATTTTCAATTTTTTTCATTTTCCTTTTTATATTTGTATTTCTTGTTCCAGTTTCAATTCATATAATCTCCCACCCTGCACTTGAATGTATTCTGATATAACATTTCAGATATTTTTCCCTTGGTGGCTTTTTTTTTCTTTCCAAAACTTTGAAACCATGTTATAATAACAGTTCTACTGAAAATATCCAAGTGCATGATATTGATTTATATCAATACTTGTATTCCCACTATCTCTGTTTATCAGTCTATGCCACTTTGACGCTAAAACTACAAGGTCCACAATAATAATGATTGGCATTTACTTTTGACAGGCAAATTTAAAGTCATTCATGTTCATCAGACGTCACTCTCATCTAATTTTCCAAGTTATTGACCACAGATTCTTCATTCTTGAAGCTGAAATTCGGTATAGGATTTTTCACATTGAAGGTCATATGCTAAGCAATTGACTTTTGAGGTCACCAGAAGTCATTCATGGTAATTTCTAGTCAAGCAAAGCAATTCCTCACATAATATTGAGTTTTCTATGAAGTACATAAATGTTTTTGAGCACACATTTTTTGTCTCAATTTAAATTCAGTAGCATGGGTGATGCTGACTTTCAATGTCAATTGAGGTCATCAGATGTCATTTTGATATTAAAATAGTTTTTTTCAGCCTTATTGCAACCAAATAATTACATTTTTGGAGATAAATAGGTACTTGGGGTCAGCTTCACCTGAAGAAGATGATAGATTAGATGGTACTGACTGCCAATGCCATTGAATTTCACCAAAGGTCAATTTTTTGTCAACATAGCTTTTTTTCAGTCAAATGAAAGAATTTAAAGGGATTAAAAACTTGATTTTTCTGTGTTTTGTTTTGTAAATTGTTGTGTAACCCTGGAAAACGTTTTTAGACAAACCTTTTTATATAGGAACCCTGTAAGAGCATTAAGGTTTGTACCTATCAAACTAAGGGACTAGATCAATTTTTTGATTTGAACATCAGAATAGTTTTTCAGTAACAGTTACTTTGCATATAATGAATGGCTCCCACACTTTTTGTCGACAGAGATTTCACTGAAATCAAAACAGCCAAAAGACATTTTGTTAGATAAACATTTTATAGGAAAACTCTTTGCCGAATTGATGTTCCACCAACAGGGTTTCTCACTGATGGATGTTTTGTTGAAGGCTTATTTGTCAGAAGAATATTTTTATTTTGTCTTTTCTTACTTATGAATTTGCATGTTTATCATCTTAGAATATTTAGACTTCATCTGGCAACTTACTCAAACATGTATTGATTCTCAGTTAATTCTACATCATTTTTTTCAATTTTATTTTGGTTGTCTATTGCGAACAGACATTGTTGTCTTTATCCATTGACCATTTAAAAGTAAAAAAAAAAATCATTGAAATTTCTCAAAATAATTTTATTATACATAACATTGGAAGAACTACACAATACATAAATAAATGTAAAATGAAATTTTACAAATGATTGAAAATATCTGGCAATCATTTGTTTACTTTTATCAGCAAGATTCATGCTGTAAAATCCAACTAAAGTATTTTGTTGACAAATATAAAATAGATGAAAAACCCTTAAAATTCTATGTTTTCTTTGGATGCCATTTTCTTTCATCATTTTCCTAGAAAAATAAGGTTTTCCCTATTTCTTATGGATTGTACACATTGAAGGCTGAAGAAAGGTTCAGCTAAACCCTTGTGTTAATAACATCAAGAACACGAAGAAGGGGCTCAACTGTCTGAACAAAATTTTGAATTGGTGAATCTATCTATTCAAAATATTGATATTTCAATAAGCATTATCTTATATCCTTTGTTTGATTTTATTGTACTATTTGTAGTATTTACTCACACTATATTTTCTTTGAATCAAGCATTGTTCTGTTCTATTCAGTTGTAAAAATTTGGTCTCTGTTGTAGAAAAATTTGAAAGATAAGATTATGAGTTTTTGATTTATTATGATTCTCTCACAAACTTTTTCACTTTCTTTCTTCCTTTGTTCTTAAAAGCCGGAACAGTTAGTGAAGGACCCTCAACACCTGGTATGTATCATTGTCTATTTTTTAGACCAATTTTTCTCAATTTGCAATTTTTTTTTTCTTTTCATAAGGAAGGTTTCTTTTGTATACTGACAATTTATATATTTTATTGCTTATATTCTCTTTAACATTATATTTATATCTTCAATGTGGAAATTACAAGACCAACTTAACCCAATATATCTATGTATCAGCTATCGTTGTCCGTATTATTTCTGATAAATGGCAAATAAAGTGGTGGAAATAATTAGAAGAATATAGCCTGTAAATTTCAAATATTACTCAGAGAGCAAAACCTAGCCTGTTATAAATGATTAAATAGAAAGAAAATTTGATTTTAAAACCAATATTTAGCTACCTGTTCTCATACATACAAATACGGAAAAATCTTCCTCCAATTGATGCTTACAAGAAAAAGTGTATCAAATGGACAAAGCAACTTGGACTAAGTAAGGAAGTGTTCTTGGACCAAAAGAAGTTCAATTAAGATGTTATCAATGGAATGCAATGGTATTGGCACTAGTTTTGGAAGGAGGAGCAAGTTTTTTCCTAACCATCTATTTAGCAGAAGTAAGTGTAGGGAAATTTTTTCAGCCATAAGTAAAGCTGATGATGGATGGCAAACAAAACGCATAGTGTTACATAAAAGTGTTAGAAAACACTCTTGCCCCATCTGCCAACAAAAGGACTTTCTTATTTCAACATTCCATTTACAATGCTAAGATCACCAAGAAAAGGTATGAATTAGTGTTTGCAAATTTGTATTTAAAAAATGGTATATACCAGTTGAAAATTGGTGAGCAATACCATTACCTAGACACCAATAGAATTTTTCTGAGTTTTCCTCAATACATCTTAAGCCTCAAACTAGAAATGTCTCAATGAGGAGATCCACTTGAAGAGAGATTTTTTTTAAACATCTCAAATATTTAAAAAAATTGAGCATTTTTCCTACATACCTCTTAGTGGTATTGAGCTGCTGGTAATCCCCCTTTACTCCCAGTAACTGTATCTATAACAATTTAGTAGCAGAAAAGATGGGTAGTCAGCAACTAGAAGTGCGTGTTTTTAATATTTTCTGTGGCAGTTTTACAAATAAAATCTCATTCATATTTTTTCAATTGTTAAATTAGGACTATCTACATGGACTCCATGGTCATCATGTAATGTAAGTTGTGGAGGAGGCATACAAACTCGCAGACGGTAGGTTTATTTTATTTCTCATGTAATGTTTTTTGTGTTTCCATTAAAATGATTTTGTTTATTTTTCAAGAGTTTACAATTCTAAATTTTTTTCTGATTTTATTTTGAATTACACTGTCTATTTGCATATTATACTGAATTTGTCTTTAAATTTCAGTCTAATCATAGAATGTTTTTATTGAAAGCTCTGTAGAAATAAAATTGTAAACTATCACAGAAGTTGAAATCATATAATTCTAAAGACATTGTTTGCTTTGTTTCCATCATGATCATTTTTTACCAAACACAAATCATATCTCTTATGATACTTTTACAAAGAATTGTTACACTATCACAGCATATAAATCTTTTGAGTTTGATGAAAAATGAAAGCAAATGAGAACACACTAAAGTTGGTATAAACAGAGAGATGGGAGTAATTCATCCTTTTAATGTGAACCGAAAAACAAGATGATGTTAAAGTTACAAGAGAATTAGTTTTTGTGTGAGTGCCAGCTATCACACTGCAAATGTACACTACTTAAAGTCCATGTTACAGGGGAAAAAGAAACAGTCACTTTAGATCTTGCACAACCTTTTTCTCAGGGCTTATTGTTTTCAACTCTTTTGGTGCCACTTAGATATCTTCTCTTGGGGCCACTTCCTATTCATCCCATTCCTCTACCAATGTTATCTATGCTTACTTTCAGCAAGTCTTTTTTTCTCCTCATACCAAGAGATTCAACTGTGTTTCATAGCAATCCTCTTTTCAGCACGTTCATTCACAAAGGCAAACTGTGCACTACTCCTTCCCAATGCATTTAGACTGCATCCTACTTAATCTCTTTGCCTTTTCAGTTCTTGGTTGCTCCTGCTCCCACATGTAATCTGATTTCCTTTATTTTTGCTAATGTTCCTATTTATTCAACTCCATCCCTGGCTGATATATCAGTATCAGAGAATCAAAGTACACATTCAAATCAGCATAAATATTATGAAACATTGTAAAACATTATTATTCACTTTTAACTACTATTTTCCTTCAGCCTCTTTTCTTTTGTTGATGTCGTGGATTGAAATTTTTTCCCACTGAGAAGGCCAAAAAGCATATTCATAATTTTTTCCTGATTATATCATATTTCCTTAGATTATTACATAATTTTTTTCATAACAGACTTTTCTAATATTTCTATTACAGTTTTCACGGCCACAAAAAAGGGCCAAATGTATTTTATTCTTTATTTTATTTAAGAAAATATTGTAAACTTTATTCTTCCTTTTTGACAACTGATTTCCTTCAGCTTTCTATTGTTGTTTCTCAAGTTGTGTCAACACTCAAGGCCAAAGAAAGTTTTAATAATTTTCTCTTGATTGATTTCTGGTTGCTTCCAATCAAACCTCTGTCATTTTTGGGAATGTGTGAATGTGTCATTTTTGGAAAGAAAACATCAGAGGTTCTTTTCAAAATCTATCTCTAATACTGAACTGTTCCCTTACTTTCCATCCATAGTGCAATGATTCATAAACACAAAACTCTATCTGAACAAAATCATGAGGCACTTCAAAGCCATACTTTCATTGGATGGACAGTCATGTAACAGACAGAAAGTAGGAGTACAGTTCCATTTGATTGCTTCATTGTAAAAAAAACCAAGCCCCAACCATCAAACCTATATCTATTTTTTTCGAATGACACTTTCATGTAAATAATGAATGTCTTCTTGCTTGAAAGTTCTATTACATCCTAAAAGATTGGTTTTAGGACTTCAGTGGTCAGGCAACCCCACCCCTAAGGTTTTATTTCCCTGGTATATATATATGTGTGTGTGTGTATGTGTGTGTATACATATTATTTTTAGCCAATATTTTGCTCTGCATGATTCTGATCTAATTATTCTGTCATATCAGGGAATGCCAACCAAATATGCCGTTGGATGATAGGAAAAAATGCCTTGATAAATCTGTTGAATCCAGGCCATGCAATGAACAAGCATGCAATTGTGAATTAACAAAGGATGCTTTACAAAGAGAGATTGGTTCAACTCCAATTGATAGAATTGGTTGGATTGAAAAAGATGGTAAACCTGGTTGGACATCTGAAAATGAGTCTGTTTCTATCGACGATATAATTGAAGAAGGTGTTGTTATTCATGTTGACTGCAACAATTGGTAAGTTTTTACTTAATCTTATCCACAAACAGATGCATGAATCCATTGAGTAATCAAAATACTGCATTTCTTTCTTCTTTTGTTAAACCATAAGCTGTCAAAGATGTATTTCCATAGATTTTACCAATTGTATTGTATTATGCTAATGCGACAAAAAAGGGGAAAGAAAGGAAAAGAAAGTATATTTACAAGAGGGGAGAAAATGGTGGGGGGTGAAGAAGGAGATGGAGGGAAATGGAGTTGGAATAGGCTTTTAAAGTTAGCCTGGCCAAGTGATTAAAGGCAGGAGATCTTTGTTACGCACCACTCAAGTGAGTAACAACTTATATGACGAGATCTGATCTCCCAGAAAAAGAAAATTGTTTTGTGTTTCTTGTGTATCCGTATGCAATTCCAGTCTCTCCTGCTCGGCATAACCTTACTATTGGCAAACAGTAGGGTGTGGTGTTCCCCAAGTGGAAAGTTAAAGATATCATCATCATCATCATCATCATCATCAGCAGCAGCAGCATTAGTCTTTCAACATCTGTCGTTGGACATAGACCTTCCTCAGGATTCGCCACACTTCTTTATCGTGGGCGTTGCAGAGCCAGTACTTTCTGATTAAAGATATATTCCTGTGAAAAGATAGGGCTTATTTTCTCTTCTCTCTTGATACTTTGTTTTTTGTTTTTTTTCTCCATTCTGTTTCAGATTGATATCAAACCATAGTTGAAAAAAAAAAAAGAATCATTTTTGAAAGGACAATAAGATGAACTGAGCATTTAACATATTTTGTATCTTATTTTTCTAAAATTAGAATGGAAAGTGTTTTGTGAAAATATTAAATTTACTTCAGAAACAACTGTTATTTGTTTTTTAGAATAACCAATGAATTAGCCTTCTACAATTTCTTAAAACCTATACTGTGGCAGCATGTGTACCAAGAATTAATTTGTTATTTTAAACCAAAAACACCACTGCAGTTTTCCTGAAATAAAAATTAACGAGGGAAAAGTTATGTCCCTTGCACAAATTGAAAAAAGTAAATATAATTTCAAGGAATTGGTCAGAGAGAAAATGATATCAAGTCAGGATTTGGTAAAATGATTAAGTAACCTTCATTTTAAAAACGTAATAAGAATACAGGTACCAATATTTCAGATATGATTGAAAGTTCTTTGATGGATCTTGTAGCTGAGGCAACAAAACTGAAAGATGATGACAGTGAAAATAAATGTTTGTAATTCACCTTTGTTTGTAAATTATAAAGAATGTAATTCTAAAGTGGAAAAATCAAAGCAATTGCATACACCCACAAAGTTGTGTGAGTTTTGGGATGGAATGGTGCTTGCTAGAAAAGATGCTTTTTTAGAAGAGAAAATTCATTGAATAGGAAGAAGAATTGAAGGAGAGAGAAAAGAAGAGAAAAGAGGGGTCAGACCTCACCTCCAAGGTGATTGCAGTATTCCTATCTTCTGGGACTTAGGGATAAGTTGAATAGGATAGCTAGTTCCCTCACAATGGCTTTACTAGCACTTTTGAGTAGGTTGATGGTGATGTTATCTGGTTTAGGGGTGTTTCCTTTTATGTTTGTTTGATGGCTTATTTCACCTCCTACGGGGTAACACCATGAAAATCTCCAAACTGATTACCCATAACTTGTATATCCTGTTCATTGTCTTCTGACCCTTGTTTGGAGGAATATAAGTTTTTGCAGAATTCTTGGGCATATTCAGTCACCATTGTGAGATCCAAATATTCCCTGGCAACCTTAACATCTTAAGCTTTTTTGATACATCATTGGACCTCAAATTCTACATCAATTAATTATTACCAAAAAATGCCTTTTTTGCTCAATTTTGCAAAATGGAATAATGTTTCTTTATAACAATAACATTTAGTGAGTTACTTCGAAAGTTGTGGTATGTAGCCTCTAAACAAACATATATACTGAATCTAATCTTTAAAAAATGAAACTTGCATGGTATGTTCTTCCCAGAAATGGAACAGGCTAGATTTGACTAATGCAGACATTTATTTAAAATCTTAGAAAGTCAATTTTATAATTTTTATTATAATATTATCAATGTGTTGGCTTCACAGATCAATGATAAAATAGCTGTAATTCATATGTTTGTCTAGAATAGATATTGAGTACACTTCCTGTAAAACATTCAACATTCTTAAATGAATGCGTGTTTCAAATAAAGATGAATAATACCTTATATGATCGGCTAGATTAATAAAGTTGTATATGCCTACTTCAAGCCCTTTCAAAATGTATTATTGCTCAAATGTTTCTGAAATGTGTTTGCAGCCTCTAGCTATGATCTCAACTCTCATTGCATTGCCATGTGTCATCATGAATGAGTCTCTTAAAGCAATTAACGTTTATGAATCAAAGCCTAATCCAATCAGTTTTACGTGGATGTTGCTTACGCAGATCAATAAGATCTACAAAATATTCAAGTATTATTTATCTCAGTTTCAAAACTTTTAAAACGTTGTTTTTTTTTCTAACTCAAATCTATACAAAAATCTATATGATTAAATAATGGATATTAGGAACAAAGTAGCTCCCGATGAGATTCAAACTTTTTAGAAAACAATTATACATCAACAGAAACTGATGTAAAATGTTGATTTGATTAAACCAAAAGTTTTCAAATAAAATATGAGTAAGAACCAGAAACAAAATAGACTAGAGACAAAGAAAAGAAAAAACAACTCTTGTATCTTGAGAAGGAGGTTAGATACTTTATTGTAAAAGTTTTGACATTTGCAAGTATCTAATTTGTCTTGAAAAATAGGCCAATTCGATGTTGATTAGTACATTAATATATTTGAAGGCATTAATTCTCATGCATTTCACAAAACTATGATAACGCTGATAGCAACATAAGCATTATCAGAGAAACCACGAATAAATTGTACTAGAATTGAACTCCTTGAATTGACTTTATCATCATTAATTTCAATTTCAGACATGAATAGGAGAGAGAGAGATGAAACAAAGAGTGATACCATGACGTCATGTTATGTCAATTTGCAACCAGGAAGAGAAAGAAAAAAAGGGAGGAAAAGAGAAAGAAAGGGAGAAAGAAAGAAAGAAAGGGGAGAAAAGAGAAAGAAAGGGAGGGGGAGAGAGAGAAAGAAAGGAAGGGAGAGAGAAAGAAAAAGAGATAGAGAAAAAGGAAGAGGTCACATCATCAGGTGATCATCTGGTGTTGCTAATCCTGATTAATCCCTATGATAATATATGTATGTAACTGTAATCCAGCAAAAGCAGCACATTGTAGAGAGAATCTTTTTTAGCCTCACATCCTTCAGGTGTTCTTACAGAATGAAACAAACGGTTTTCACCAGTTACATTGTGGGCTAATGGAGATTTCAATTTACTATGCAATTACAATGCGGAAATGGACCTTACTTTTAATCTACATGATCTCACTGAAATTTGTCAATGAATTTCAATAAAATTTTGTGGAGGGAGGGCAATGGGCTAAGGAGGAAATGTTTATATTTTGCGGGGATGTGGAATTTTCCCTCAGTCACACTCCCTTTCATTGTAGCTATCCATACACAATACGATATCTCCAAAATGTCTCAATGAATTTCAGAGATGTTTTCTTGATGGGTGGGCATTGAACTGATGAACTGTTTACATTTTGGGATAGATCCAAGTATTTTTCACAGTCACCTCCCCTTCATCACTGCTGTATGAACACGGCCCAATATCTCCAATTTCCCCAATATAGCCCGGTTATACAAAGGAAATGATATCAAGCCCAATGACATCTGTGAAGATGGACTTTAAGAGAGTCCAAATAATAATTATAGTTTTCCTCTATGTAACCCAGCAAAAATGCTGCTTGTTAGGCAGAATCCCTTTCAATTTACCATACAATTACAAAATGGAATCGGACTATTTTTTCTGGAAGTTGCTTTCTCCCCTGAAATCATACTGTGATAAAGTTTTGTGTTTGGATATTGGTATTCATCATATTGTGACAAAGGAAAAACTATTTCTATTTTGAGGTGGGTCCAGGAAATTTTCAGAGTCATCTCCCTTGCATTGCATTGATAAATACATAGCACAATATCTCCAAAGGTTCACAATGAATTTTAATAGAATTTTGTGGAAGGGATGGGCGATGGGCTAAGGGAAAGTGTTTTTATTTTGTGGCTGATCAAGGAGTTTTTCACAATCACCTTCTTGGGTATCTTGGTTGAAATGAACTACACTGAAGAAATCCTTTTCCTAAAAATACAAATTTTTAAAATTTTAAATTTGATTAGGGGTTTTACAAATAATGGTAATATATTACTCAACTGGACCCTCTCTTTCAGTCCGTAGTACCAAACTACGGCTTTAAAGTATTGACTTCATTGCAAAATCATTATTCCAAAAGATGCAGTACAGAATTCTTTGATTTGTAAGATATCATGAAGAGTGATGGCAATGGCCTTTTTTGTACTTTTGTTGATCGACTAAAAAGAATTGATATCAAAGTTAACAATCCTTCCCATGCTGTTTTTACAAAAGCTGAAATATTTTCTCAACTTATCAGCTGAATCATTTTTGCTTCATTTAGAGTGGAGTTTGACCCTGAAGCAGCCGGTGTTGTCATTACCAGTTCTTATATCTACATATTACTGAATACTGGTAGCATAAAACATGTTTTACTTATTCACTCTTGAACTTATGCACAAAGTAACAATGTTTCTGGTTTGATGCAATACCAACTATACTTTTGAGAATCAATCATAGTGAATTAACAAAAACCATAAAACAATAACCTCAACAAAACATTTTCACCTTATAATAATTATAATTTAAAATTTCTGTAGTTTCCTTTTAATATTTTGAATTGTATTTCACAAATATTTGAGAATTAAACTAAAATTAGTTAATCCTTGTGAAAAACACCATGGATATTCCTGAATTACTATGAGATGATTTTTTTAAAGAAAAGAAACTGCAGAACTCATTTATGAGTTGAAGAATCCACAGTATCAAATGTTGGGAAGGAAATATTTTCATCAGCAAAATTTTTGCTTTGAGTCGAAGATTCTGTTATGTCAGAAAAAGAAACAAAAAGAAAAGACACTCTGCTCATTTTATAGATAGATATACCTCACAGCAGTGGTCAGCAAAATGTGACCTGTGGATCACCTTGTGACCCATTTAAAAATTTTTCTGACCTGGTGAGATAATTTTGATTTCTTAAAAATTTATTACCAAAACTGAAATATAGAACTATTAAATTTTTAAAACAGAAATATCTTGATTCCATACGGACATATTTGTTTGATAACAAAACATTATTTGCTTTTAAGCACATTCTTGTGTCTGTATGTTTTCAATTTTTTTTGCTCTAGAAAAAAAATTTCTGAAGCTTTTATTCAATAGCGTAGTTAGGTTTCTAGTTGCTACTTTAATGAATCTTCAAATTTTGATATTTTTTCCATTTCTCTTGGAAACCTTCCAATTTTGTTTTGAAATACACTATAGATGGGTTTGTATAGAGACAAGCAAAATATTCAATCTTAAAAACTGACTCACCAGCAAAAAATATTTTTAGAAGAGGTGAAAAGTGACCCACGAATAAAAATGATTGCTGATCCCTGCCTTACAGAGTCATATCTTTTTGAAAGAGAATAAATCTATTGCTCTGATTTCTTGTTTATTCGTTTTTAAATAATGATTTAGAAGAAAACAAACTGTTATCTATTTCTCTATATAAAAGCCAGCATTAGTTACTTTGAAAAGCTCAAAACATGTCCCACAATGTTTTTACGCTCTTATCTATCTTGTAAAAACATAACAAATTATAACAATGATCATGGACTTTTTCTTAATAAATCTTTAATACATATTGCAAAAATCAATATATCTGCTTCGAAGTTTTGATTTCAATTTTTGTCTAAATAGATTTTGATTATGTCATAATTGATGTATACCAACAGAAAAATTAAATCTATGTAATTGGAAATCTTACAAAAACAAAAAAGAAGATTTTGGAATATATTGAAAAATACATTTGTTCACAGCAGGTGTTTGTTATCCGTCAACTATGTCCAAAGGTCAAGTGGGTGTGGTGTCAGTTTTCCTTACTCATATCAGATGAAAGACTACTTAAATTCATGAAAAAATTGTTTGTTTCTATACTGACGTCTAGGTGTTAAAATACCAGCAATTGATATGCATTGATATGAGTAAACAAAGACTAAAGTGAAACGCATTATAAGAGTTTTTTATTTGATGGTTATTTCTAGTACATGCACAGATGGTAACATTTCCTGTATAAAGGGAACATGCAAAGGTAAGTGACATTCTATAATTTCTTAAAACTAGAAACAATTAAAAACTTTGTACTTTTTATTTCCCAGTTCCATTGTGCATAGTTTCATCTTGACTTATTTCCTCATCTTCATTATCTTTTTTTATCACATTGTTTTGACTGTCGTATTCTAGTCTTCCTTGGGCATCTGTTGTGTTTTAGAATGTCATATGTTCATATATGTCAAGTCATACTTGGTGCCTGAACCTACAAGCTCCTGGAACTCAGACCCCAAGAGAAACCAGAGAGGACAGTGGCTAAAATTTTGTGATCAAAAACCATCAACAAAAACAAGGAAATTGATTGAGATGAGAGTCAGGCAGAAATTTTATCAATTCAACACAAACAATTATTTACAAGGTTGGATCAATAAATCCGTAAGCTTACATGTAGATATTAGTTTTTGATTTGAAATTTTCACATTATAATGCCCAATCTAATAGATTGATTACATTGATAAGGAAAGAGAGTATGTTGAAATATAATACTTAAGAAATGTTTTTTCATCGTTAGTTTGCAGATTCATTGATTTTCCCACGCGTTGGAGAAGAAAATAATTTTCTTTAAAATACTATTTAAACTATGACTTAGAATTAAATATGATCTTACTTGACTTATTGCATCATCAAATTCAAAATCATATCCATTGTATTGTACATTATAAAAAATAATATTGGTAAGTTGAAAATAATACGTATATCTTTCAAATGTTATTTCCATCAGTAAAATAGAATGAAAAAGTTCTATCACAGCAAATGCATTTGAAACCAAAAATATCTTCATGTTGAACAGTAGAATTTCATCATAGTTATCCATGGTTTAACTTTTGAGGAAGTAAACTTCGACCTGTCAGGAAATATGTCAGGATATAGTTTGGCAAATTTCATATTCAGAGTCTAAATGAGATGGAAGCCAAAATGTAAAAAAAGGATTTGAAATTTTGTTGAAGCAGAACTTGAGTTGCTCCATTTATACTAAGCAAAAATTGTTTTTCGCTAATGATAACTTAAAATTATTTAAAATGTATAATTGATATTTTTGGAAAATTCACTCTGGTCAGATTTGACAAAGTTTTAAAAAGAGTAAGATAAAAATTAATCAAGGAGAAAACAGTGATTGTTTTCCTCCCAAAAATTAGATTAACACCTGTGCGAATCAATGAGATTTTATCAGTGGTGAGTAAGGATTGAAAAAAGCTGGACATTCATGATTGTTTCTTTCCAAATCTGGATGAGGTATACAGATAAAAATCTAAGGAAGCTTCAGATTTGTGAATGTCACTCATATTGTACTCAGATGTTTTTCCATGGGAGAACCCATGAGAATGGAATCGGTGACTTATTCTGTTGAAAAGAGATCAGTTTTGCTTGAAAATATTTCTTTCTATGGAGACTATTTTGCATGGGGGGTGTACCAGAACCCTGATTATCTGAGATTATCATAAATATCCCCCCCCCCCAAACTGTAATTTTGATTTTGTTGTTTTGAATTTTAATGTTATAAAAAAAAACAATATCTGATTCAAGGATACATTCGGACTTGTTTTCTCTTCTTTTTAATCTTATATGTTTGTCTGACATTCTCTGAAATTTTCTTGATTTTCCATATGTTTTGATCGAAAAATAACATCACAATCACTTATTTGATGTATTATTACCAAGACTGAGCTGGGAATCATGCCTCTAAAACCCAATTCAGGCTGCAAACAACTAAGTAAAGTGAAAAAAAGGTGGATCACATTCTTACAAGGGTATTAAAAGTAAAGTTTAGGTTTGAATTGAAAAATCTTGTCAAACTTATGTAATTCACATGATGATGATATATAAATTCACTTATATTTACTGAAGGAACTACTTTTTAGTAGAGAAATTTGAAACCAACAAAATGAAAAATGTTTTTTTGTCAGCTAATTGTAATATTTTCTTTTAACAGTGACTGGTTGTAAGTACAGTAGTTGGTCACCATGGTCAACCTGCTCCAAGACTTGTAACAATGGAATCAAAAAACGGTATCGTTTCAAGTTTGAAAGAGCTGGAAAAGAGCCTTGTACTTTGCGCACTAAAGAAACAGTTAATTGCAATACAGATATCTGTTGTGAGTGAATTTGAATTTTTTCCAGAGGACCAGGAAAATTTGGAAATACAGTGAATTCCACTTAATAGGATCAATTTTGTAAGAACTAACTCAAACATATGTAATCATTGCAAATTTTTTCCATTTATTATGATCAATGCACCATTTATTTGTACCAAGCAGCAGTGCTACCAAATTACTATTTATGAACTGATAGAATTACTAGAAATATATTTTCTAGTTCTCAAAACAACTATCTTTCAAACAATTTTTAGCCTGTGACTCAATTTAAATCTAAAAATCTAAAAAGAGAGAAAAAGTAGGTGCAAAAGGGACTCGAGTTACTGTGGTTTTTATGTTAGTTTTTGAATTCAAGAAAATTTGGGTGTTTTGTGCACAAAAAATTAGTTGTTCTGTTGATCGGACCAGACATGTATTGAGTCCAAAGTCATTGGTCCCAATGCAGACCTATTAACTGGAATCCATTGTATTTAAAAACTCATTCAAAATTACTGACCTGTTGAATTCTATATTGCTGCATCTTTAATCATTTCATTAGTAAACTTGACAAGAAACATGTAAAGTATGATAATTTATCTTTCTAGGGAATCTCCTTTCACTAAAAGTAGTTGTTCGCATGAACTTTAGTGAGATTGACACCCATCATCAACAATCCAATTAAACAACTTATAAAATTGAATTTGATTTTCAAAAAACTTTATACCTACAGAAAGAAGAATTGCAGAATATTCTGTTGTAAAAATTATTTTTCTTCAATGTATGGAAATAGAAATTTTTGTGCCTGAAAAAATATTTTTAATTCAACTAAGAAGAATCATTGGAAATAGTTTGAACATCTGATAGACATACATTGTTGGTCACTTGGATGGATATTGTGTCTCTCAGGCAGCAGTTGAATACCTTTTTCAGGCTCTTCTCTATTATTAAGTAATAAAACATTTTATTTACATGTTGTGTTTGCTTTGGGATTGTAGATTGTTTTCATTTACAGATATGTGGACTACATGGTCACCGTGGACCAGATGTAGCCCTGATGAGCCTTGTACATTTGGGAAACAGAGGAGATCTAGAAGATGTACATCAGCCAATAGTGAATTGGATGCTACTGGATGTGTTGGAGAGAAATTGGAAACTAGGATCTGTAGTAATAATGTAACGTGTGGACGTAAGTGCAATTTTGTTCCTAATTATTGCAGATTTGAATGTTGCTTCCCTTAGGGATCATTGTTTAACAGATTAGTTTCACTAAGCATTCATATTTGGAGTGAGGTTGATCCTCACTGTTCTAGCTTTGTTCTTGACTTATACAGCAGTGGTGCACAATTTAATTTCATACAGCATCCATTCGGGGAGTGAGTTTGATCTTTGCTTGTCTAGCTTTGTTCTGGATCTATTGAACAGTGCTGAGCAAATTAGCTTCCAAGATCATTCATTTGTGGAGTGAGTACAAAATTCAGTGATATAGATTTGTCCCTGACTGTTGAAGCTTTGTGCCAGACCTATAGAGTAGTGGTGAGCAAATTCATTTCACAAGCATTCATTTGGGGAGTGAATTTGATCCTCAATATTGTATTTTTTTTAAACACTTGTAGATCAGTTGTGAGCACATTAGTTTTACGTTGCATTCATGTATGGTATGAGTTTAATCCTCAATGTTGTAGCCATGTGCCAGACCATGGTAAGCTTGAAAATGGTTAATATGCTTCATGGCTGTGGTAGTTGAATATTTTTCATTGATGTTTCAGCCCAGGTAAGAGTCAAGATTTTAAATGCTGATTTTCAAAGCTTGCTGACTAACTCTATTCAGAAAATTGGCACAATATAATCTCCCTATTCTTAGTAAATATCAATAATTATTTTTTAGATATCTCTTCTTTTCTAACTCACTCTCCACTGTTTTGACTCTTTTTAATTTTCAACTCATTTTAACATCAATCGATCAATGATTTTACGCAGATTGTTGCTTATACTTCAAATAGATTCTAGCATGGCTTTTCAAACAATTAATTATATCCACTAGATAAATTTTTTTCGATTCTAAACTATATTTTTATGAATTCTATTTTATAAAAACAGATAAAAAAAATTGTACAGATGGAAAGGTTTGGTTTGATTGCAAAACTAAAAGTATGAACTGCCCTACAACTTGTATGGATGCTCGATTACCAAATAGCTGTATAGAAAGTGAGGATTGCACACCTGGATGCCATTGTCCTGAAGGAATGGTAGAATACAATCGTCAGTGTCTCAAACCATCTCAGTGTCCTTGTTATGATTCAAATGGAGAAGTTAGACTTCCTGGATTTAAAGTCCCTACAGAAAATATATGCGAAACATGGTGGGTGTATTTAGTTTACGTTTTCAATTCAATGATACCTGCCTATAATACAATAATTTATTTCAAAATGATGATGTCTCTGCTCATTTATCTCTTTGCAGTGTATGTGAAAACAATGGAACAGTACATTGTGAAAAAAAAAACTTCTGTGAGTTTTATCTTCTTTATTTTGTACAATTTATATTATTTGCTCTGATTTTTTAGATACAAATTATCTCATCTAGATGATAATTGTCTTGAAATAAGTATTCATAAAAGTATGGATTCTTTTGGCCCTCTGAACATTTTATAAACATGCTGAAAATGGATTCAACTCATCAACATCATCATCATTATTATTATCTTTATTATTATTATCATCATCATCACCATTATTATTATTATCATCATCATTATTATTATCATTATTGTTTTTGTTTTTATAGTTGTTGTAATGATAATAATAATAATAATGATAATAACAATAATAATAATAATAATAATGATTATAATAATAATAATAATAATAATTATGATAATAATGATAATAATAATAATAATAATGATAATCCTGTGACTGCTGGCCCAAACTCCGGCTTGTGTACCCTTAATGGCCTTCAGGAGGGACAAAGTCATTACGTAGCTACTGTTGGCCCAAACTCATGTACAACCAATGACACCCACGGAAGGCACAGCCCTCACTGTGTGGCTGCCATAAAGAACAAGAGAAAGAGATGGTTAAAAGAGGAGAACAGACTAACCATGTATTGTTACTTAAAAAGCAAACCTTCGGTGCGATCTTATAGTGAGCGTATGCTCAAAATATGGAGGGAAAAATCTGCTATGGAGGTATGAAGCCAACGCCTGGCTGGCTAAGTAAAACAAATCCAAAAAAAAGAAATGGCTCACTGAGACTGAACTACAAGAGATCCACGATAAAGTAGAGAGGGAAGAAGGCAACACACCCAAAGAATCTCCCCCCAGCACAACCAACACAAACGACAAAACTGGAAGAATTCTGCACGAAACCCCTGAAGAAAGTCACACACCAGAGAGTGACGATGAAGCCCCAATGGAAGAAGAGAAAACCCAGATACAAACTTTGAAAGAAATCATCTGAGAAGAGAAAACAACACTCCCCTCTCTAAGATACAAAGATAGAAAGAAAATTGGAGAAGTGACCAAACATGTCAACTGCCTCTTACAAAACATTGAAATAAATAGCCTTCTGGAACAACTTAATTTATGCTGGGGCGAAAATGGTAACACAAAGCTTCACAACACAAGTAATAATACGGACGAAAAAAAAAAAAATCCAACTGGAAAAGAAGATTATAAAAGCAGATCTCCCAACTCCAGAGAGATGAAATACTGCTGAGAAATGCACCGCATACAGACAGACCACGAGTAAGACTTTGGAACAAAAAGGCGTCCCCCCTGCTGTGGAAGAGATACATCAGAAGAGATTAGCCAAAGAGGCAAGACTGAAGTGATACAGACTAAGAATGGCCCAATACACACAAAACCGCACATTCCAAAACAACAAGAGAAAGTTTTACCAAGATTTAAACGGAGGAAGAAGACAAAACATAAAACCAGACGCCACAGAGACCAAGGACTACAGGAACAGCATATGGGGGCACCTGAAAAGACACAACGTAACACCGCGATGGTTTGGAAACATGAAAAAAGAACTTGAAGATATACCAATGGAGAACCAATATTATTGAATGAAATCACATTGAAATATGCTCTTAGGAAAATAGCCAACTGGAAAGCACCGGGTCTCGATGGGATCCATGGATATTGGTTCAAGAAATTCACCACATTACACGACAGACTCACCCACCTACTCCAAAGTTGCATAAACAAAGGCAAGGCACCAGAATGGTTAACCAAAGGCAGAACCATCCTCATCCAAAAAAATCCTGAAAAGGGGAATATGGCAAGCAATTATAGACCAATCACGTGCTTACCACTTACGTGGAAAATCCTGACCGGACAAATAATGGAGAGAACGTATATATCAATGGAAAGAAGGGGACTATTACCAGAAAAACAGAAAGGTTGCTGGAAAGGAACCACAGGGGCAAATGACTTACTCCACGTAGACCAGATGATCTTAAAAGAAGTAAGAAAAAGGAAAAAGAACATTGCAATGGGATGAGATTACAATAAAGCATACGATATGATTCCACATAGCTGGATACTCAAATGCCTTAGAATGTTCAAGATTAGCGAACTGGTGGTTAGATTCATTGGAAACTCTATGAAAAACTGGAAAATAGACTTGACAGCCTCAGGAGAAAACCTAGCAGAGGTAAGGATAAAAAAGGGATTCTTCCAAGGAGACTCGTTGTCCCCACTGTCATTTGTTCTAACTATGATACCACTCAACAGAATCCTGGAGGAGAGCAAAGGGTACCATTTCTCCTAAACAAAAGGAAAAGTCAATCACCTAATGTACATGGATGATATAAAATTGTTTGGTAAAAACAAGGAACAGCTTGAGACTCTGTTCATCGGAATAGAATTTGGAATAGAAAAATGTGCAATCATGGTAATGCACAAAGGAAGGCTTACAATGACTGAAAGAATTGGACTCCAGGACAACAGTAAGATTAGAGCATTGACTGCACAAGACTGATACAAATACCTGGGAGTCCTTGAATGTGACACAATAAAATGGGAAGAGATGAAGGAGAAAATAAAGAGAGAATACCTTAGAAGGATAAGGAAAATATTTGAGACTAAATTAAACAGCAGAAATCTAATAGAAGGAATGAACACCTGGGCTGTGTCAGTAGTTAGATACAAAAGACCATTCCTAGGATGGACAAAGGAAGAACTCCAATCAATGGACAGGCGAACAAGGAAACTTATGACAATGCATAAAGCTTTACACCTTAGAGATGACACGGATAGACTATACGTTAAGAGAAAAGAAGGTGGCAGGGGGCTCATCAACATAGAGGACTGTGTCCAGAGAGTTAAAGCAGATCTAGAAAAGTACGTGCAAACAAACAGTGAAGACATTATAAAGAGTGTACGAAAGAGCACAACAAAGTAGTAAACAATGGAACAGCACAGCAAACAAGAAAAGAAAAATAGAAAAGAAAAAATAGTATGGAGAGTTCAAAAGACGGATATAAGATGTTGCAGATGACAGATCATGGACATGGTTACGGATAGGTAACCTGAAGAGAGAAACGGATTAGCTCATCATGGCAGCTTAAAACAAAAGCATCAGGACAAACTATATAAAAACACAAATCAACAGAACACAGACAAACAGCAAGTGCCGCCTGTGCGGTGAAAGAGATGAGACCATAAATCACATAACTAGTGAATGTAGTCAACTCACCCAGAAGGAGTATAAGCACAGACAGAGACTTTGACATCCAAACTGACCACCTCATCCAGGCAAGAAGACCGGACTTGGTAATCATAGACAAGAAGAGGAAAACCTGCCAAATAGTAGACGTGGCTGTGCCTGCAGACCATAGTGTGAAGAGGAAAAAACTGGAAAAATACCAGGATCTAGCAAGAAAACTGAAGAAGATATGGAACATGAAAGCCAGGGTAGTGCCAGTAATAGTAGGCACACTAGGAACTGTCCCAAAGACACTGAGGGCGAGACTGGAGGAGATTAGGATAGAGGGAAGAATTGAGTCTGTACAGACCACAGCACTGCTAGGAACCGCGCGGATACTGAGGAAAGTGCTAGAAATATAAAGACTGCAACACTAATTGTTAACAGTGACCCAACAGAGGAAGGGAAATGAAAGCGGGAATGTGAACCACAGCACTGGCTTGATGGGCAAAAGAGAGAGAAGAGACATTAGCTGAAGACCAGAGGAGACTTATTGTCACTCAGCCTTCAGCAATGACCACTGGGTAACCAGTGTGAAACTGTAAACCGCAGTATTACTGTGACCTATGAGAACTAGGAGAGAAGGGCTGGTGACTTGCAGAGACTTGCTATCACTCAAACTCCAGTGGTAACCACCAGGCAGCTGGTGTGAGATTGCAAATAATAATAAGAAGAATGATGATGATGATGATGATAATAATAATCATCAGCAGCATCATCATCGGCATCTTTAAGCGTTCTATTTATTTTTGCTTGCCTGATAAAATATGAGTACTGAATATAAAGGTTTTAGTATTACAACCTTTCATAGTATATTTTGAATAATTCTTTGCTACTTTCCTGTAATTCTGATGAAACTATCCATTTTCAAATTACCAATTAAAATAATTTTTGCTTGTACGACATAAAAAAGAAAATCTGTTTACACTTCAGTATATTATATGTTTACCTGGAGGAGGGCCACTTGTTATCTTTTCATGGTTGATGACAGTAGCATTATTCTAACATTGATTTCACACTGGCCAACAGCTGCGGTCTCATGGTCAATCTGACATAAAGGAATGCTCCACTTAGAGCCATGATGAAGCATGCTGTGTTAAAATATCAATTTCAATTTTACAGGTTGTTCTTTCCATCCCTGGACAGACTGGAGTGAATGTGAAACTGATTGTGGGAAGGGGATTACAGTGAGATTTAGGTTAGTACAAATATTTAACTCTCTATTACAGGTTAATGTTGCTCATGTTGTCTTCATTTACTGTCCATTACAAGTAACAGATTTTCACAGATTGATAAGGAGAGACAGATTGTTTTATGGCTTATTTCTCAAGTACCCCATATCTATTGAGTAGACTGTGTCCCGCTGGGATTGACTACTCATATTTTATGCACAAATGCAATTTTAAAAGTTCAGATGTAGAAAAACTATATTTTCATATCACGTAGGAAGAGAATATGTTTACATTCATGCATACGTAAAAGTGAATAATTAATAAATATAAATAGATATCTGTATTTGTATCTTGTTCATAAAAAAAAATCTTATCCAATCACCATAGCCCCACAATTTGCCGGTCAGCCATCCAGCGGGGCTACAGATTCTTCTCTCTTGTCTGTGTGTCTCTGTCTTGATACTTTTGGTCACATGAAAATTGGCATGAGTACACCTCTAAGCACCCATCTAAAAACCTATTTTTTGTTTTTTCAAAAAAGTGTTTTTTGGGGTCTCTTCAGTCGTTCTGGACCAGCAATACCAAAATCTTTTTTTAAGTTAATTTTAGATGAAGATATATTTTTATTATTTGATAAAATTTAGATATTTAGTTCTGGTCCATGTACTTCCCACAGAGATCCTTTTCATCCTCTGCAAATTCATCTTTATAATAGACATTTTACTTACATATGTGATGTACTGAGTTATTTTCAAGAAGTGTACACGAGATAGTGTAGTGTATGCTATAAAATTCAAATTAGTATCATATGAAAAGAGAAATGTTGTATGTGATCTGAATCTCAAAGGATACAATTTTTACATATGATGCTAATTCAAAAGATACCCTTTTTGATCACTTAAAAAGTATTTCAATATTTCAAATTGATCGACAAGATTGACTTTGTTAAAGAATTATCCGTTATGAATTTCAATAATAATCATCATTGCTTGTCTATAAAGATAAATTCGATGGAAAGATGTTTCTATTTTTGTGATTTGTTTCTTAAAAATGTTCTTCTTATTTCTCTTATAATAAATACAAACAATGAATAAATAATATTGATGAATATTTTGATACGTGTATCTTCATTTGGGAAATTTAGAATTCTTGTATGTTAGCGTGATCAATGCAAAACGATATTGAAAAATCACATCTCTTTTCTCTTGTGTACAATGAAGATAATCACCAAGAGAAAAGCAAACGATATGACGAAATGCAAGGGAAATAACTTAAGATTACTCTAATGGAGTACTTTGCATTGAATTGTTGCTTCCCTTGCATCGCATAATTATCATAAGAACAAGCAAAGGCTTTCTCTTGAGTGCTGCAAAAAGCACACGATATTTTGTTATGTGGTGTACTGCATGGTGTGTAATGTGACGTGAATCAATTGGTCAATCTTTATACCAACTTTATATGCAATGGATATCAAGATGTTGATAGAGGGTGGACACAAAAGCTGCAGCAAGCTGGTTGCCTTTTTGTAACTACTCAACAGTAGCACAATAAATATCAACACAATCAGTGTTGATACATGCAGTTTTATTTATTATGCTAAGAACACAAACATCAAAACTCATGAAAGTAGCTGATAAAATGGATTATTTAAGGAAGATAACATCCTAATAAAGCCTGTGATGTGTCCACAATCATTCATCAGTGTATAATTAGCCAAGATAGTTTTTCAATTTATATCTTCTCCCTATCTTCCTTATATTGAGAATCAGTGTAAGAAAAAAATAAAGGTAGGCATAATGCAGCAAAGTTATAACATGAAATTAAAGTAGTTATTTGTACTTAGTGATATTTTGGTTGGTTTTAACGTGTCAACTTTGTCTCAATGTTGGTAGGTATTTAATTGACAAAGACATATTAAAAAGCAACAAAAATATGAGAAAAAAAGACAAAAATTGATAATATAAATACTTGATTTTCGAATTCAAATAATTCAAGACTATTGCAAGGCAGTAAAAAAAAAATTGTGAATATTTGGAGTAGAGGGGTGGCAATATCACTGTAGATTCATGCCCCAACAAGCCATTGGTTTCCATGGCTGAGTTAGTGGAAGAAAACACAAAGATGCTCTGCCTTTCTTAGTGTCACTGCTGTAACATGTCTCTGAATTGCTAGCTTCATGTCGGCCATTGAAGCAAAACAGTTTTCAGTTTCTATCAATAATCACCCTTGACTTTCACTCTTGACTAATTAGTAATAATGGTTGCACACCTGTATATCATAGTGAATTATTTTACATTACATTTCTGGCTGGCTGCTCCTCACTTCTTCTTCTTCTTCTTCTTCATGATGATGATGATGATGATGATGATGATGATGATGATGATGATGATGTTCAACGAAGTAAAGGAATACAGTGATGACATCGGAATGGAATTTGGAATAGAAAAATGTGCAATCATGGTAATGCACAAAGGAAGGCTCTCGATGGCTGAAGGAATCAAACTCCCGGACAATAGTAAGATTAGAGCACTGACCGCACAAGACCAAACAAACACCTGGGAGTCCTTGAATGTGACACAATAAAATGGGAAGAGATGAAGGAGAAAATAAAGAGAGAATACCTTAGAAGGATAAGGAAAATATTTGAGACTAAATTAAACAGCAGAAATCTAATAGAAGGAATGAACACCTGGGCTGTGTCAGTAGTTAGATACAAAAGACCATTCCTAGGATGGACAAAGGAAGAACTCCAATCAATGGACAGGCGAACAAGGAAACTTATGACAATGCATAAAGCTTTACACCTTAGAGATGACACGGATAGACTATACGTTAAGAGAAAAAAAGGTGGCAGGGGGCTCATCAACATAGAGGACTGTGTCCAGAGAGTTAAAGCAGATCTAGAAAAGTACGTACAAACAAGGTGAAAGAGATGAGACCATAAATCACATAACTAGTGAATGTAGTCAACTCGCCCAGAAGGAGTATAAGAACAGACACGATAGAATAGCAACACTGATACACTGGGAACTGAGTAAACAAATAGGATTCAACCATACAGAAAAGTGGTATCAGCTCAAACCAGAGGCAGCCCTGGAGAATGGCAACCACAAATTACTCCGAGATTTTGACATCCAAACTGACCACCTCATCCAGGCAAGAAGACCGGACTTGGTAATCATAGACAAGAAGAGAAAAACCTGCCAAATAGTAGACATGGCTGTGCCTGCAGACCATAGAGTAAAGAGGAAGGAGAATGAAAAGCGGGAAAAATACCAGGATCTAGCGAGAGAACTGAAGAAGATATGGAACATGAAAGCCAGGGTAGTGCCAGTAATAGTAGGCACACTAGGAACTGTCCCAAAGACACTGAGGGCGAGACTGGAGGAGATTGGGATAGAGGGAAGAATTGAGTCTGTACAGACCACAGCACTGCTAGGAACCGCGCGGATACTGAGGAAAGTGCTAGAAATATAAAGACTGCAACACTAATTGTTAACAGTGACCCAACAGAGGAAGGGAAATGAAAGCGGGAATGTGAACCACAGCACTGGCTTGATGGGCAAAAGAGAGAGAAGAGACATTAGCTGAAGACCAGAGGAGACTTATTGTCACTCAGCCTTCAGCAATGACCACTGGGTAACCAGTGTGAAACTGTAAACCGCAGTATTACTGTGGCCTACGAGAACTAGGAGAGGAGGGCTGGTGACTTGAGGAGACTTGCTGTCACTCAAACTCCAGCAGTTACCACCAGGCAACTGGTGTGAGTATCAGCACAAGTCAGAGGCAGTTTTGGAGAATGACAACCACAAACTACTGTGGGACTTTGACATCCAAACTGACCACCTCATCCAGGCAAGAAGACCGGACTTAGTAATAGTAGACAAAAAAAGGAAGGCCTGCCAAATAATAGACGTTGCTGTACCTGCGGACCATAGAGAAAAAAAAAAAGGAGGGTGAAAAAAGGGAAAAATACCAGGACCTAGCAAAGGAGTTAAGGAAAATGTGGAACATGAAAACCAGGGTAGTACCAGTCATAGTGGGCGCACTAGGAACTGTCCCCAAAACGCTGAGGGAGAGACTGGAGGAGATCGGGATTAGGGGGAGGATAGAGACCGTACAGACCACAGCACTACTAGGAACTGCACGGATACTGAGGAAGGTGCTAGAGATATAAGTACTGCAACGAATAGTAGCTCTGTCATGATATACGAAAGAGGGAGGAGACGTTAGCTGAAGACCTGAGGAGACTTATTGTCACTCAGCCTTCAGCGATAACCACTGGGCAATCGGTGTGAAACTGTAAATCGTAGAATTACTGCGACCTATGAGTACTAGGAGAGGAGGGCTGGATACTTGAGGAGACTTGCTGTCACTCAAACTCCAGCAGTTACCACCAGGCAACTGGTGTGAGATTCCAAATAATAATAATAATAATAATAATAATAATAATAATGATAATGATACTCTTAGGAAAGTAGCCAACTGGAAAGCACCGGGTCCCGACGGGATCCATGGGTATTGGTTCAAAAAATTCACCACGTTACACGGCAGACTCACTCACTTACTCCAAAATTGTCTAAATGAAGGCAAAGCACCAGAATGGATGACTAAAGGCAGAACCACCCTCATCCAAAAAGACCCGGGAAAGGGGAACGTAGCAAGCAACTATAGACCAATCACGTGCCTACCACTTATGTGGAAAATCCTGACCGGGCAAATAGCAGAGAGAATATACATGTCAATGGATAGAAGGGGACTACTACCAGAAGAACAGAAAGGGTGTAGGATAGGAACCAAAGGGGCAAACGATTTACTGTACATAGACCAGATGATCTTAAAAGAAGTAAGGAAAAGGAGAAAGAATATCGCAATGGGATGGATAGATTACAAAAAGGCATACGATATGATTCCACATAGCTGGATACTCGAATGCCTTAGAATGTTCAAAATTAGCGAACTGGTGGTTAAATTCATTGGTAATTCAATGGAAGACTGGAAAGTAGATTTGACAGCCGCAGGGGACAAGCTAGCCGAGGTAGGGATAAAAAGGGGAATCTTCCAAGGAGACTCGTTGTCCCCACTATTATTTGTTATAACAATGATACCGCTTAACAGAATCCTGAAAAACAGCAAAGGATACCACTTCTCTAGAACAAAAGGAAAGGTCAACCACTTAATGTACATGGACGATATTAAATTGTTTGCAAAAAACAGGGGAGAGCTTGAGACTCTGTTCAACGAAGTAAGGGAATATAGTGAGGACATAAGAATGGAGTTTGGGATAGAAAAATGCGCAGTCATGGTGATGAACAAAGGAAGGCTTTCAATGACTGAGGGAATTGAACTTCCGGACAACAACAAGATTAGGGCATTGACTGCACAAGACCGATACAAGTACCTAGGTGTCCTTGAATGTGACACGATAAAACGGGAAGAGATGAAGGAGAAAATTAAGAGAGAATATCTCAGAAGGATAAGGAAAATATTAGAAACCAAATTAAATAGCAGAAATCTAATAAAAGGAATGAACACCTGGGCTGTGTCAGTTGTTAGGTATACAGGACCATTCCTAGGATGGACAAAGGAAGAGCTCCAATCAATGGATAGGCGAACAAGGAAACTTATGACGATGCATAAAGCATTACACCCTAGGGATGATACAGATAGACTATACGTTAAGAGAAAAGAAGGTGGTAAGGGGCTCATCAGCATAGAAGATTGTGTCCAGAGAGCTAAAGTAGTCCTAGATAGATATGTGCAAACAAATAGTGAAGAAATCATAAAGAGCGCGAGGGATAGTGCAACAAACAATAAAGTAGAAAACAATAGAACAGTACAGCAAACAAGAAAAGAAAGATGGGAAGGGAAAAAATTGTACGGCGAGTTCAAAAGACAGATAAAAGATATAGCAGATGAGAAATCATGGACGTGGTTACGAAAGGGAAACCTTAAGAGAGAAACAGAATCACTCATCATGGCAGCGCAAAACAAAAGCATAAGGACAAACTACATAAAAACAAAAATTGACAGAACACAGACAAACAGCAAATGCCGCATGTGCGGTGAAAGAGATGAGACAGTAAACCACATAACTAGTGAATGTAGTCAACTCGCCCAGAAGGACTATAAGCATAGACACGATAGAGTAGCAACGATGATACACTGGGAACTAAGTAAACAAATGGGATTCAACCATGGGGAAAAGTGGTATCAGCACAAGCCAGAGGCAGTTTTGGAGAATGACAACCACAAACTACTGTGGGACTTTGACATCCAAACTGACCACCTCATCCAGGCAAGAAGGCCGGACTTAGTAATAGTAGACAAAAAAAAGAAGGCCTGCCAAATAGTAGACGTTGCTGTGCCTGCAGACCATAGAGTAAAAAAGAAGAAGGGTGAAAAAAGGGAAAAATACCAGGACCTAGCAAGGGAGTTAAAGAAAATGTGGAACATGAAAACCAGGATAGTACCGGTCATAGTGGGAGCACTAGGAACTGTCCCCAAAACGCTGAGGGAGAGACTGGAGGAGATCGGGATTAGGGGGAGGATAGAGACCGTACAGACCACAGCACTACTAGGAACTGCACGGATACTGAGGAAGGTGCTAGAGATATAAGTACTGCAACGAATAGTAGCTCTGTCATGATATGCGAAAGAGAGAGGAGACGTTAGCTGAGGACCTGAGGAGACTTATTGTCACTCAGCCTTCAGCGATAACCACTGGGCAACCGGTGTGAAACTGTAAATCGTAGAATTACTGCGACCTATGAGTACTAGGAGAGGAGGGCTGGATACTTGAGGAGACTTGCTGTCACTCAAACTCCAGCAGTTACCACCAGGCAACTGGTGTGAGATTCAATAATAATAATAATAATAATAATAACAATAACAACAGCAATAACAACAACAACAGCAACAACAACAACAATAATAAGGATAATAATAATAATAATAATAATCCGATCCTTCAAAAAATGCACCTTTGGAAAAGGCACTACACTTGTATTGATTAATTTTTGAATAAATATTTTTTCATTTCTTATCACAGGAAAGTAGACCAGAAACAATCTAATAATTGTTCTTCACCGGATGAAAGAGAAGAAAAGGAATGCAGTGTTAAAAATTGTACTACCCAGTGTAGAATCTCTAATGTCAATTACAGAGATGGTGAAAAAATCAACTCTACAGAGTGTAAAGAATGGTATGGAAAATATTTTTACTGTATTTATTCACTTTATTCACATTATTAAATAAAGATATGGGAAAGATTCTTTTGAAATTCTATTGGAGGGCTTATCAGAAGATTTCTATAAATATATGTTTGATCAGTGTATCAATGTGGATTATGATTCATCCGACAGTATTAGAGTGAAGAGACAATTTGGAAGGCCATATGGTATACAAATGAGATTTCTTTATTTGATCTGTTGTTTTGTTAGTTCAAAACAAATATATGAATAGATGAAAATGATATTCACAAGAACGTAATTCAAAAGTTTTTCTCTGGAACTTTTTATTTACCAGGCAATTTAATGTAACTTTTCATTCATAAAGAAATACCACCTGCTTTGTGTTGGGAATCATTTTAAATAAAATATTTTGTTTTCATCCTAGCTATTGTATGAACCATGAAGCAGTTTGTAGGAATAATACCGCAGCTATAGGTAAGTACAATTTGTCCTATCATGAAGTATCATAATCATAACAGAATATAGCTTATACATTACCTGCGTACGTGATATATTATAACATGCCAAATATACATTGTATTTTTTCTATACTAAATCATGTATAAATATGCATTTAAACAAAGGTAAATTGATTTTGCAGACTCCAAATGTGACATATACATAGATAGATGGCCAGCCAGCCAAACCAACTTAACAACTGAGGAAACCTATATTGATAGTTTTGTTTGACAGTGTCTTTTAATGTGTGAGAAATAAGACAAAAAAAAATAAGGATTAAAATGAATGTTTTGTTATATAAACATACACTTTTCTTACTCTCAAGAAATACTTTGCACAGTTCAAAATATGAAGAAATTTTATTTCACTCTTTTTATAAATACAGATCTTTACATTCAGGCTTTTGAGTTTTTATCATAAATTTCTTTCTTGAAATTAGAACAAATTTCAAAATATTCATATCAAACCTACTCATCTAAGTTTAGCAAGAAGATAGAATGATCAGATCAAGTCCCTGGCTTGATGACTGAAAATTGTTGTTTGTTGCATAAATTAAATTTTCAGATAAATTTTCTCCAATCTTTTTTTCTTTGCTAAAGGCATAAAGATTTTGATGTTAAAATTGACTTTTATTTTTTTGACCCCCAAAAAGGAAGAGAAAGTTCCCCTCACCTTTGACCCTAGAAAACATGATTCAATATTTTTTGTAGTGGTAGAAATAATTACCTGTATCTTTGTAGTGGATGGAAGATGGACATTGTGGACTCAGTGGTCAGAGTGTAATTCAAACTGTACTGGTGGATTCAAACAACGAAACAGAACCTGTTCCAACCCACTGCCAATGTGTAATGGACGAAAATGCCCTGGCAAAAATATACAAAGAGCACCATGCAATATGAACATACCTTGTGAGTATCTTAATCAAAATCCTTTTTGATATTAGATAAAAATGATAAACATACTCATTTCTACAATGATTTATGCATGTGAAAACTTGATTCTTTTGTCAAATCAACAACCCGCATTAAACAGATTTGTCGAATAGTATTGGGTGGCAAGAAAGATTGTTCTACTTAATAAAAGTAAAAGACATTTTTTAAATTTTTGACTTTAACTTGAACTACATATTTTCTGTTTTTTTCTATCTTCTGACATTTTTTCGAGCAATTTCATGATTCCATCTTCCCGTAAATTTTCATTTTTCTCAGCAAAGAACTAATTGAAGTGCCAAAGATTGGTGAATATTATAGTGGATGAGTGAAGACTTCCCAGTCAAGCTGTCTGGCTATATTATGCTTTTTTTTTTAACTAATTGCGATCACTTTTTGTCAATTGCTGCCTTCAATTGGTCAAGTTGGGAACAGTACTTGTTCAAATCAATTGTTTGCTTCTCTGGAAAGAGTTCAGTCATAATTTATTTTAAAAATAAAACTGATCTTGGAAAGTAAGTGAAGGTATAGAAAAATAGAAAAAAATGTTAGGCAAAGTTTTGAATATTGGAAATTTTGTGAAAAGATCATCATCATCATCATCATCATCATCATCATCATCATCATCATCATCATCATCATCATCATCATCAGTCTTTTAGCGTCCGTCGTTGGACATAGACCTTCCCCAGGATTTGCCACACTTCCCTATCATGGGCGTCACGGAGCCAGTACTTCCTGAACTTGTCTAGTCCGTCTCTCCATCTAACATTTTGCCGGCTTCGGTTGTGCATGTGGTCTTGGGGGATCCATGTTGTGAGTCACGATGTCCATCGATTGTCTGCCATTCTTGCAACATGGCCAGCCCACCGCCATTTGAGATTTTTAATGGATTCTATGATGTCCCTAAGTCTTGTCTTTTCTCGGGATGTACTGTGCTGTCTTGTGGTCTCTCCATGTGAGGCCCAGCATTATTCTTTCATGTGCACGTTGTATGGTTCTCAATTTACGGGTCTGTCTCTTGGTTAGGTTCCATGTTTCAGCTCCATAAGTGACTATTGGGAGGATGCATTGGTTATACACCCTTCTTTTTAGGATTAATGGGATCTTATTATTTTTGAAGGTTGAGCTAGCTCTGCCAAAGGCTTGCCATCCAAAGTTTCAAAGTTACTACCCAGCCTGACTTGAATACATCTACCCAATCCCTCTTTCTGAACAACTGCAGTTTAAAGTTATGAATTCACCTTACCCAAAGACTGACCAACTTATTGCTAGTGTTGAATCAAAGGCCAAGTAAATAAGGGAGTAAAGGCATGTTTCCTTCCATTGAGACATCTGAACATGAAGATCATTACAACTTTCTGTAAAAAAAAAGAGTCATATTCCCCTCCAATCACTCCACACAGATAGCAATGGAGGTGTGCAAAACACATGGATACTGTATTCAGTGAAATGCAGTATTGGTAATCTGTCTGTTGTTGTTTGGCATGTGTCAAGTGAGTTTGGAAAAGACTCAAGGGTGAACAAGTAATTATGAAGAATAACTGATACAATCACTTACTTCATGTAAATCCTTATGCCATCCCAACAAAATTGTTGTTAAAAAAAAATGTTGGAAGAAGAGGGCAGTTGCTCTGTGACCTCCTTCATTGACAATTGATACTACACAGAGAGAAGAAGCATGAACTAGGAAAATCTTGCATACACAACAATTACCATAATTTTTCCAAGGCATAAATAAAAATCTTTTACCTATTTGTCTTTTATGATACAAAAAATAAATTTTAGTATTTTGTACCTGCAGTCTAAAAAATTATCTTAGTGATTTATGTTCGAATATAAATAACTGCTTGGAAATTTCTCTCACCCAATTTATACTTTCAGGTTGTGAAGTAACGCAGTGGACTAAGTGGTCTGAGTGCTCACAAAAATGTGGGGAAGGCAAGAAAAATCGAACACGAGAGTTCAAAGTCAAGGAAAAGGCCAATGATTGCAATGTTGAAACTATACAAACATCAAAGTGTAATACTGACCCTTGTGAAAGTAGGTAATTTCTTTCATATAACACAACACCATTTAACTATACTAAGTATATTTCAATAAAAATGAATTATAACAGAAAAAACATAACATTTCTAAAGAACAATAAGCAAAATTCATCTTTGAAAAATAGGTCCATTACATTGAGAAATGAGAAAACAATTTCTTTTAATGTCAAATCATATTGCTGACAAAAGTATTATGAAAATAAAATCTATGCTTTACTATCATCAATCTCATCTTTCATCATTTATTCAAGTTTAAATTTCATCAAATTACATCTTAATATTTTAAATGTCGTATCATACTTTGATTCAACAATTTATTTTTTTTAATTTTTTTATTTTCTATCAGTTAAATGTAATGTGACAGAATGGACGTTGTGGTCACCCTGTTCCCTAAGCTGTGGCATTGGAGCTATGGTCAGAGAAAGGAAGGTTTTACACAAAAGCAAAGAGAATGACTGTCCTAAAATCCTCAGAGAAGAGGAGAGCTGCATTGGCAAAAACTGTGGTAGGTATTTTTCATGGAATTTTAAAAATATTTTCCATTTATTCATTTAATGTTGTTGTAAATGATCAAAATGGTAATGAGAGGTAGTGTGTATGTGTGAGAGTAAATCTTTGGCAAACATGTGATACTTATTTATCCTAAAGTTGAAATGACTTCAGCAAGCAAGATAGTTATTTAATGTTAATAATTGTAATTACTATAGTTTTAATCAATGTGACCAACTCTTTTTAGTATTCTGTATATGCATTCTTTATTGTTTATTACTTTTCTGGTTATTTCAAATTAGGAACCATTTCTTCTGGAGTACAAATTTTATTTCATATTCATTTTCAAATATCACCCTTCACTTTTTTTCAGAATTTTGCGTATGAAATGGAAAAAGCGTAATAAGTGTAAGGTGAAGAGATCAGTTTCAAAATATCATAACTTGAAAATAAACACTATGCACAGAATTGAAACAGCAGATGCTTTTTTTGCTAACCATATTATTTCACTAAATAGTTTGAAAGCCAGTAATAGTCATAAGTATAAAAATAATGTTTGAAAGCATGCAGTTCAATTATCATAACGTATTATGTTGAACTAAGAAAGTTTTGGTCATGGTTGTCTATTTACAGAATGCAAAAAAAATGAAGTTTGGAAGGAAGACGGCTGTGAGAAAAGTTGCAACAACTTAAAACATTGTAAGGTGGCTGCTTGCTTATGCAAAGAGGGATTCAAACGTTCCATTAATAATACTTGCATCCCCCAAAAGACTTGTGATATATGCGTTATTGATGGAGAAGAAAAAATGGCAAGTTTCATTTTGATTTATTTATCTTTCAGATAGTATGGGTAATTCAAAATGTCTAAAATGATTCTTATTTTAGCAGATATTTATATCACTATAATATTGTTGATTTTTAGAGGAGTGCAATAGAATAATGTTACCTTGACACGGACCTGGTATATGCCAACTATTTATGTTGTTACCTGATGGTACAATTTCATGGTAATTTTCTTGAAGACTCAAACTAATTGCTATTTATAACATGCAAATGTCCATACATCACCTACATATGTATTGAAATAGCCAAAAATGAAATTTAAGAGAAGAGTGAACTTGACATGTTCATAAAATTTAGAAAAAAAAACTTTGTGTATTGCCTCAAATACTTTACTTTTATTATAAAATGAATATAAAAATGTGAATTAAATATTTCAGATGCTGATTGGAATAGAGTTTTCTTTTTTTTGCTTGAATCCCAACCAATCAAGTCTCTGGGAAAATTATAGGTTGAATATAATTTGATTTTTGAATGAATCATCATAATTGCCCACTGCAATGTCCATAATGTCCATATCAAATTGTCCTTCATTAAATAAAGAGAAACATTGGCCGGCACTCATAACTGTAATAGAAGTAAAACATATCCATTTTAAAAAAATCCTTTTTTTGAGACTTTTAAGATTCAATTTATTTTTGTTACTATTTTCAGTTAACTTAAATAATTGTATATACACAAGTTTCAATTGTATACTTTTGCACTTGTGGTATATTAATCATTTATTCTTATTCCAGCCTGGAAGTATTTGGAAGAAGCCAGCAGATGAATGTGAAAAATGTGAATGTGTTGGTGGGCAAGCAGTTTGTTCTCGAATTTGTGCCATAGAAAAATGTGGACAGGTGACAATTTTTCTACACAAAATCCTATTGTGGCATAACTACTCTTTCATTTATAATCAACATATTTACTTAATTTCCATATTCATTGATAAGTAACATAAGTCCAATCAATTGTTGATAAATTGATTGATGACCTGCTAAATTTCAAATCACGCACACATAGGTAATAATTCTCTGGTTCATGCTTTTTCATTCATTTTTAAGTTGTTATATTTGATATCTTTTCTGATCCTTATTTAAATTGGTTTAACATCAGGATGAAGAACTCTCCTATGATGTCCCTGACAAATGCTGTCCAGTGTGTGTGAAAAAAAGTAAGTTTATGTTCACTACTTGATCTCTGAGCATCAATCAAAACTTTTTCTTTCCAAAAAACTTGAAAAAACAAAATAGTTGTATTTATAAAAATGCCATAGTTTTAAGAAAGAAATTTATGTATTATGCAATAAAATAAGTAAAAGCTCAAATTTTCTTCTTGACTTATCCAATATAAATATGTGGCTTAATTTATAAGCAGTTGTCAAAATATATCAAACATTAATTGTAATATCATCACAAGTCATTCTGATTTATATATGATCTTATTAGCTCACAATGCTAAAAATTAATAAAATGATATCGATTTAATTCTATCTTGAAAAATAAAATTTGAAAAAATAGCTCCTTGACATTTAATGTATGAAAGTATGTTGGCTGCCACTTCAAGTTCACGAGCTATAGATGATTGCATCTTTAGATATTTTAAATGCAGAATATAAATATCTTTTTAGCCTTAGAATATAAAACCTTAAATTTTATGAAGAAATATGTTGAATTTAATTGCTAATGATTGCTAATTAACAATGATTCAAAAGAACATGCTTTATTTCAAGCTGTCAGAAGAAACTATATTTAGAATTTATATATTACTTTTATCTTTCTAGAAGGACTCAATGTGAAGATATTCAAAGTGAACAAAAAGTCTTTACTTGTACTATTTCTTACATTCATCAATTCTTTGTGAAATTTTCCTTCCAGGTACTTGTTCTTTAAGAAAGGCCATAGACTATTTGGTTGATTCCCTCACTGGATGCCGATCAGTTGATAAGGTTATGTACTTTTATTGTGAAGGCAGCTGTGGTTCTAGCTCAGAGAAACCAGTTCTCATGAACTTGAAAAACAGTGCAAACAGCCAACAGAACTGTACCTGCTGTCAAGGAATATCGTCACCTCCAAAATCCATTGAAGTTTTTTGTGAGTCTGAGAAAATGAAGAAAACAGGCTATTATTCTGACATGGAAAGTTGTGGTTGTAAAGAATGCTCAAATAGTAAGTGTGCCAGATTACAATTTTATTTGTTTTTAAATAGCAATCATTTGTCCTAAGTTTTTTTAAAGAAAAATTTGCATGAATCATTATCATTTTTTCTGTTTAATCAAAATACATATTTTGACACTTTTGAATAAAATCTCTTCAATTGTATGATCAGATGTTTAATGAACTGTGAGTGGGTTATCAGCCCCAAAAGGCCCAGGTGCATCACTTGTCTTCAGTGGGAGTGATGTGCTCCCAAAGAAATTTCCCCAACACTTCACCAAGGAAACACCCGTTCCTACTTGGTCATCGTACCAACAACGACCATTTAAGCATAGCCTAGAACCGTCACCTAAAGGACAACATTATACATTGGCACCTACAATGTCAGAACACAATCAATTGACATGCACATAACCGATCTAGAAAGTGAAATCAAAAACATCAAATGGGACATTATTGGCACTAGTGAGATGAGAGGACCCGGAGAAGAACTGAAGAGCCAACATCTTCTTTACAGCAATGGAAAAGAGAAAGTAAAACAAAGTGGAGTGAGCTTTTAATAAGGACCTGAAAGACAATGTTGCTTGCTTTAAAGCTGTCTCTGACCAAATAGCCAGCATCACCATACAACTTTCAATGAGATAGAAATAACCAAGTCTACACTCCCAACACAATCAACCAAAGAGGAAATAGGCAACTTCTAACATGATTTGAAATCCCTATTCCACGATACCAGAAAAAGTTTCATCATGGGAGACTTCAACTCACAGGTAGGACAAGGAAATGAAGATTGCATTGGCAAAGTTGTATATATAATACAGAATGAGAGAAGAGAACAACTTGTGAATTTCACAACGGTTAATGGGTTCAAAATCATGAACATCTTCTTCAAGAAGGGACCCAATAGGAAATGGATTTGGAAGAGCCCCAACCAAGAAACAAAGAACAAAATACATCCTAATGGACAAAAGCAATACCGTCAAGGACATCCAAACCCAGATCAAGTCAAGGTAGGAAATGACAACAGAATGGTAAGATGTAAAATGCAAGTAAATACCAACAAAGAACACAGCAAAATGTTCCACACCAGAAAGCAACCATCAAGCATGCCAAAAGAGCACACTCAATCCTACAAGCTTGAACTGAAAAACAGAATCCTCACTGAACAAGATGATGTCAACATCAACAAACTAAGCAACAATAAGACAGCATCTATAACAGAAGTCGCCTCAATATTTAAACCAATGAGCACACAAAACATTAATAAAATCTCAGATGAAACCAGGAATATCATGGAAAAAATGCAGAAACCTTAAGCCACCGACAATAAGAGAAAAGATTGAAGAGACGAAACTAAATAAAAAGATCAGGAAGAAATGAAAGGAAAACAGAAGAATATACACAACGACAGTCACCAAATCGACTCTCAAAAAAGGTTGGGGCTTCAAAATTTTAAACAAAGGACGGAAGCAAATAATGGAACCTAACAATAGACAGAGACAGGATCGTTTAACATGCCAAAGAATTTTACCAAAAACTCCATTCATCCAAACAAGGACTAAAAAAATTATGAACAAGATATGCAAAATGCAAGCAATCAACTCGAGAAGTAACCCCGTGGAAGGTGAGACAAGCCATCAAGACAAGGGAAGGCCCCTGGACCAGACATCACCATCAACCTACTCAGAAAAGCGGGTAAGAACATCATTAGGAAACTGGCTGTCCTTCTCAACTTGTGTCTAAAACAAAGTGAAGTACCAGATGATTGGAACACTGCAATCATAATGCTTTTATATAAAAAAGGAAACCCGAAAGATCTCAACAACTACAGACCGAATCACAAAAACACAAGATAAAAACCAACTACAAGAGCAAGCTGGCTTTAGAAGAAGCTATTTGACCATTGACCATCTGCATTTGATAAATCAGCTGAAAGAAAAAACAGCAGAATATAAGTTACTACTTGCTGTAGCATTTATCGATTTCAAAAAGGTCTTTGACTCATTGGAAATCCTTAAAGTTATGGAGACCATCATTCTATAAGGTATAGATCCAGTATATGCTGAAGTGCTGGAACATACATACAGTCATAGAAGCTCCTTTATCAGGCTACATAAAGTCTCGGACCCCTTTCTGCTCCAAAAAGGGGTAAGACAAGGTGATACCAGCTCACCCAAACTTTTCACAGCCTGCCTCAAGATGAACTTCAGAAGACTAGACTGGGGGAGTACAGGAATCAGAATAGATGGTGAATATCTGAGCAACCTCAGATTTGCAGAAAACATTGTCCTTTTTGCAAAGAATCTACATGACCTCCAACTAATGCTAGATAAACTAAACGAAGAGAGCAAGAAAGTCCGCCAACATATGAGCTTCAGTAAGATGAAGATCATGAGCAACAATCATGTTGGAAATAAGAACGCTAAGATCAAAATCAAGGACACAGAACTGGAGAAAGTAGACCACTACATCGACCTAGGACAATGAATCTCCATGAAATCTACAAAAGAAGAAATCAAGCGTTGGATGGCAAGCCTTTGGCAGAGCAAGCTCAACCTTCAAAAACAAGAAGATCCCATTAATCTTAAAAAGAAGGGTGTGTAACCAATGCATCCTCCCAATAGTCACTTGTATAGCTGAAACATGGAACCTAATCAAGAGACAGACCTGCAAATCGAGAACCATGCAACATGCATACGGAAAAATCATGCTCAACCTCACAAGGAGAGACCACAAGACAGCATAATACATCCAGGGGAAAGCAGGAGTCAGGGACATCATAGAATCCATTAGAAAACTCAAATGGCAATGGGCTGGCCATGGCACAAGAATGGCAGACAACTAATGGACATCACAACTCATGACAGTGATTCCCAGAGATCACATGCACAACCGAGTCAAGCAGAGTATTTGATGGAGAGACGAGCAAGATAAATTCAGAAAGTACTGGCTCTGCAATGCCCATGATAGAGAAGAGTGGCAAATTCTAGGGAAGATCTATGTCCAACGACATACATTAAGAAACTGATGATGATGATGATGATGATGATGATGATGATGATGATGATGATGATTCAGCCATAAATTCTTATTAAATATTTGAACATACAAAATGGTCCAAATAGGTGAGGTGAAATTTTTTGAAAAAACTTGTTTCAAAAAATTCTAAAAAATAAAAAAAAAAAACGTAAAAATAATATGTGCATATGTATTTCACCCCTTTGCTATATGGCCCCTAAATAAGATCTTGGGCAACCAATGATATTCCAGTCACATAATTAGTTATATGAAGTCCACTCTGAAAGTAAGTGTCATCATGAAGACAAAAGGAAATCTGCAACCAGGTTAGTGACAAAATTGTGGATAAGAACAGATCAGGGTAGATTTTTTTTTTTTTTTTGGATATTCCAAACTTTGAACATCCTGTAAAGTACCATTAATTCAATTATAACAAAATGGAAAGAATATAGCATCATAATAATTCTGCCAAGAGAGGGCCACCCACCAACACTCACGGATTGAATAAGTAAGGTATTAATCAAAGAGGCAACAAACAGATGAAATATAACCCTGAAGGAGCTGGAATTGAAGTATCTGTCCATAGGAACACTAAGTCATACACTCAGCAGAACAAAAACCATTGCTTGAAAAAAAAAAAAAAAAGAAAATATGCTTGGAGTTTGCCAGAAGGCATGTGGGGGAATTCCAAAAACATAGAGAAGAAAATACTCTGGCCTGATGAGACTAAAATTATATTTTGGGCCATCGAAAAAAATGTTATGTCTGGCACAAACCCAACACCAGGACTGAGAAACTGATTAAGATTGAAGGAGTGGTAGATATTGCCACAGGGAAGTTTTTGTGGAAAACCTGATTCAGTTTTCAAGAGATTTGAGACAGGGATTGAGTTTCAACCTCCAGCAGGCTCTGAGTATACTGCTAAAACAATACTCTACTGGTTTAAGGGCAAACATTTAAGTGTTTTTGAATGGCCCAGTCAAAGCCAAGACCTCAATCTAATTGAGAATCTGTGGTACGACTTGTAGTGTTAAAAAAAGGTGAGTCTACAAAGTACTGACTTTGGTTAAATGAATAGTTTTGCATACTGAAATTTTTTTGTCTTATTTCTTGTTTCAGAATAAAAAATATTTAATATCTTTAAAGAGGTAGGCATGTTGTCTGAATCAAATGATAAAAAAAGCAAAATTCCGTTCAAAGGTGGAGGTTGAATACTTTTGCAAGTCATTGTATATCTGGAGGTGTTCAAGTATCATAGTAATAGCACATCTCTTATGCTTCTTTATGCTACAATTTCTTTTATTTTGCTTATCCAATATTGATTTTTTTTTCCAGGTTAACTCTTCTCTCGTCTGACGTCAGCAGTAACTCAAAATGATTAAAGTGTCTCCTAACTGAAAAATTATTCTATATTTCTCTAAAAGGGATTGTTATTGTGAATATAACCAACCAATTCTTCAATAAAACTCTTTTTCATATGGCATGATTTTGTTTATTTTGTCAATATTACAACCAAAGAAAAGACTGAATTCAGTTGTATGCCTCTGCTAGTTACCATAGCAGTTATTTTTATTTATCTTATTTATACTAATTGAGTGAGTTCAACTCATAACAATTCAATGAGTTCAACTCATAACAATTCAATGAGTTCAACTCATAACAATTCAGTGAATTCAACTCATAATAATTCAGTGAATTCAGAAAGTACTGGCTCCATGACGCTCACAACAGAGAGGTCTGGCAAATCTTGGCAAAGGTCTATGTCTAACGAAGGATACTAAAAGGCTGATGGTGATGATGACCTGCATTAATTAAGGTTTGTGTGAATCCTCACTAAATAAGAGCTAAATTTTCTGTTCACTCCTACTGAAAAGAATAATACTGAATTATCTCAAAGTGGTTCCTTGTTGATATCTTTTCCTTGACTACCTCTAACATTCTAGAACTGTCTTACAAAAGCTCAGTTGTTTATGGAGAGGAGGGTTATTTATTAGCACATCCATAATGCATGAATGGTGAAGGAATACAATTTCTTGAAATTCTAGAATGCCAGTGCATTTTAATAGAGTGGGTATTTGTGTTATGAAATTTGTTTATTTTCTCTTTTGCCCTTTCTTCTTTCCAACTGGGCACTAAAGTTGAACCGGCATAAATCAAAAGTTCATTATGCATTTCAAATATCTTTGGCTGACAATCTGAAATGTACAGTGATCATGATTCACACATTTAATGAATCGAAGAAGTCTTCACATAAAATCAATCTTTTAAGGTTCTTTGGCTTCAATAATTCTTTTTACAAAAACCTTATTAAATATCTATAAAAAAAATCGTTAGATATGTAGCTGCCCTGAGTCAAATGTAAAATCAATCAGTAAACCTGAAGTCCTTTAATGGCAATTTTGTTGGCTTTATGATAATAGTTATTATTATTTGGACTAAGAAAATTCATATCTGTAATTGCTAATCTTAGAAGTAAACTGCTAAAAGTTTGAGTGCTCTTGTAAAAGGTCACAGATGTACAAATTTTTGTCTAGTGTTTTTGGGCAGTGTTGATCATGAATGAGTTGGTTACTACGTAAGTACAAAGTAACTCATACATGATTTATCGTAAAAGTTGAATTAATGAGTAATTGACTGAAATTTGGTTTAATCTATTTTATCAAACAGACAAGCACTCATAGGCAAGGAAACTGGGTATTGATCATGACCCATATACTCAGAGAGTTATAATCTCTTTGAAACTATCCAAAGCAAGTGAAAATAAATTATCCAAACCCAATTTATTATTATCTGTTTATTCTAGACTAATGAAAAGGGTTTGTGGTACTCTCCCATAAAATGGAAGAATTTTAAGTCTGAGAAAACAATGAAAACTGTTGATTTCCTTGAGAATAGCAGACTTGCTAGGTTCAATAAGGAAGAGTTTTTCACACCTTAATAAGAAAAAAATGAAAGGATACAACCTATCAAGCCGAAACATGGCTCTGATTTTTTACCAAAAATTGACTTTCTAGGTTTTTCCAGATTCCTAGTATGTTTATTAGATATTATTTATAGGAAAATTTTTCAGTTTCTAAAATTTATGAAACTGTGGGGTTCCAGTCATTTTCTAATTTTCCCACTCTCACAGTATCATCATCATTTATTTTGAAAAAAATTAGGATGTGATTGCGAGCATATAACTTCTAGGTTGATCTCAAAGGATTACTGCCCAAAATGAGATTAATGGAGATAAACTTACCATGATGAATTTCTCCTACTATGTTTCAAATATTCAGATTGATATAAAGAATGAAGAGCAAACACATATTTCCTTCTCATAATTTGCCTGGTCAAAAAATTTCTGGCAAATTGTGCATTTTGTGATTAAAGCAAATAATTTGGTACAGATATAGCCAAAAGTATTTTTAAAAAATCATGAATTTTCAATCTGTCACCTACGGGAAACATTTTTAAAAAAAGCTGCCAAAAACAACTGTCTCCAGATAAATTATCTCATCAGTGATGGATATGATATGATATTGAGGACATAATTAGTTGACTTTTTCTACCATACATAGTTTGGAGGATTGCTATTTGGATAATATATACAAGTAATCAAAAATTAAAGATGGTGGTCTTGGCTGGTATAGAAATTGTTATTGGAATAGAGTTATGTAGCCTAGTCTGATATAGATGATCCTGGTATTAGATAATACCTTTTTTATTGTTGTAGAGTTTGAATTTCGAATTGAAGAATTTCCCAGAAGCTTCCTTTTCCATCTATCTCACCATTCAAGACTTGAGATAAGTGGTAACAATAACTGCCCAAAGTTAGGGTCTATCGCCAGAAAGTTTATTTAGCACTTCCCTTCACAGTAACAGAGATCTGAGCAGTTTATGATTTGCAGGAGATGAGTTCCTAGCTGGACTGGCCTGCATCTGGAAGGCATGTCCAGCAGGGTTCACAGTACACCCAGTTATTTTTGATCAGCCCAATCTGTACAGTGACAGTAGTTCTGGTGAGGACATCAGCATCTGATCCCACACATACAACCTTGGTGCACTGCTTTCCTAACATGCCAGCTTTTATTACAGGGATTGACAGTGCATTTTGCCTCTTCAGAAAAAGCTTCTTCCTTGCTCTGTCTATTCCTGTGCTTAAGCTTATTCAGCCATTCAGCAGGAAAATAAACCTCTCAATTGTTGCCTGTAGTATGTCATCTGGCACAGGAGTTTGTTTCAACAGGGCAAATGTAAGCTCTTTTTCATAATAATAGATGTAACATGCATGCAACAACATTTTTTTGTCTATATCATTAAAAGTTTATATATCTTATGAAAACAAATAACTGTTAGTTCTCACTCATTTTAATAGTGGCCCAAACTCTTCCATCAATTTCTACAAGGAAATATTCTACAGAAAGGTCAAACAAACCGTTAAGGAACAATACCATACAAACCTGCCTTTGACAAATTGATAACCCTTTGACGAATGGTGACTTCCTGACATACAAACAGGTCCTAAAACCAAATTTTGATGAATTGGTGAAAGCTGACTTAGGATACAGATAATATACCTTCTGAAAAATGCAGAAAATATTCAACAGAGAGTACATCATTAGGAGGCCAAACAAACCATTAAGAAACAATACAGACCTCCAACAACAACTTCCTAACAGTTTACTGCTATATAGGCATTCTATTTTATGTAATGGTTGATTAATGGGTTCAGCCCTAAGATCCTCCATTCCAGTGCACAACACCTTATCTATCACCATAAAGTAAGGGAGCTCATTGTGACATATACTGCACCACAAAACTTTTAACTCGTGTGAAACTTTCCAATTCAAAGGCAAAAATTTCTGATTAATTCATTGTTTTAATCTTTCAGTATAATCATAAGTTACACACCTAGTTTACTTGATAAAATCTCTTTTAAAAAAGGTTAAGATTAATTATTAAGATCAGAGATATCAATTTGTTAATTAAGAAAATCCACAAAACTTTAAACTCATAGCTAATTTAACTGTTTTATTGGGAATTTCATTTGACATTTTATCTAAAAAATTTAACATCATTACTTTGTTACATCATTATTTCTGTTATTTCTTGGAAAAAATCTGGTCTGACTTGCCTTGAACCAAACAATGAGATCAAAGTTTTGAGTTGTGGCACGAGATTAAATTTCCTCCCACCTTCAAAAACATTCCTTACCAACCATACCAATAGGTTTTCAATGATGTTGAGATTTGCATTGTTTCAGGCTAGACCAAAAAGTTTACCTTTCTCTTGGAGAAATCATTGTATGACTCTTCCTGCCTGAATAAGAGCATTATCCTGTTGAAACATGAACTGTTAGCCGCCAATACACAGTTCACCTTAAGCTATTAAATTCTCGTTTCTTAGCATATCCATATATCCTGCTGTGTTTAAATGTTAGTCCCTCATGTCTGTAATTCTAGATGCCATCTGGGCCAACAAGGTTGAATTTCATCTGGTCTATCCACCATTCCTCATCCCATTCCTGATGAAGTTTTGCAAATTCCAGTCTGCATTGTTTGTGAATCATTTTCATTGCCAGATGCTGCAATTTTTTTCTTTGACTGAATCCTGACTCCCTAATTGTTCATTTGATTGGTGGTTTGCTGCAATAACTTCCCTCTCATAACAATATCTTCTTGGGTTTAATATCTTAGTTCTTGTCTCTTTCTGGATCATGCAAAAAATGTTCACAACTATTGGCTAGAATTAATTTCCTCATCTGCTGCATATTCTGAACCTGAAGTTCAACAATCTTACTATCTTTAAAATTGGACAGCTCTGGTTTTTCCCCATGCTGTATAGACTTGATACAATTTTAACAACAACAAAAAATGATAAAATGAACTTTGAACCATCTACATCATGTCAATCGTCAAAGTCTAGTAGCAATTAAAATTATCAATGATTAAATTTCCATTCAAATTACTCAAGTCATAACTCTTGTTCAACTTCATACCTTTGGACCATGTTTGTAAATGACCTGCCTAGAAAATCACAAACAGTAATGAATTTTCATGTATAGATTTCTTTGGACTGTTGTCCTCATCTCAGTTCATCTTTTGAATACAATGTTGTTTTCAATAGATGAACCAAGAACAGTTCAAAATAATCTATATATAATGTTGATCCCTCATCTAAAAAATCCTGACAGAAGTAATGAATTTATTCAAAACAAGCAATAGAATTATTTAAAATTTTCACATGAGTTTGAAGCTTTGTGGTATATTATACTAAAAGTGTTCGGTGGAGCTAACAAACAGATTTATGTACCAAGTTGAACATATGAGGTGTTTTATTCTGGCAAATATCTCCATTTTTGGTTAAATGATCAAACGAAAGTAACCATGCCAGTGTTCTGTTCCTTTTTTCTATTCAAATGGATTCTACTAGTTTGATCTTCTGCTCCAAAGAGAAGTTATCAAAAGTCCATAAATTAATTGTTGAACAACATTTTGGGAATGGTAAATTTAGTATTAGAGCATAGATATTTATGCATTATTCAAGAGGGAAAAAAAACAAGGTTTTTAGAATTCTTTGATGCACCCAACATAACTGAAGCTGATTGAAGTTTAATTCAGCAGCTGAGGGAATAAATGTTTAATGTTAGCTTCACAGTCAATATTTCTATACAAAGTCTAAAAACAAACAAGTGGAATCCTGAACAAACTGTTCTTTGTTTAACCCCATACAGAGATAGAAGACAGTAAATCCAGAAAATAGGTACTGCTTCCTCACCATGAAAAGCCATCAACACTTTAACCAAAATCTTTGTTTTAGTAAAATTGATTTTTGTATCTTGTGTACATATTCAAATGTATTCAGCACGGGAATGTTTATAGGAATGAAATATGATGTGGTAAGCACAAACTATTGGATGCTTGAAGTGAAAATTTTAAATTCAAACTATTACCATATATTTGCCTGTCCAGTTTCCCGGGAAGGGCCACAAATCACAGTAATTGTTTCAACAAGCCTTAAAATCAATGACACAAGCTACATTCAACTGAGAACATATTAATGATAATGGAGACTCTATATGTCTATGTCTGTGTCTGTGTATGTGTGTGTGTATGTGTGTGTGTTTGTATGCAACAAGATTGGTAACAGCTGGGTGTTACCTAATGTTAAGTACATAACAAAAATACAGGACAAGTGCATAAATAGATATGTGTGGGTGTGAACCCATATATGAACTCTCAACACCCATATTTCGATTTGCAAATAAAAAATATCTCCTGAGATACTATAAATAAAGATATGCATAAGATGATTTGTAAAGCAGAAGGCTCTAAAAAAACCCAAAACTGGGAAGTTATTTTCTTTGAGATATAAGTATTTTATAAGGCAGGAATGGCATTTTTCATGCAATGTATATAATAAACAGATTCCTTACAATTCAGAAATTCACTCTTACCCTTTTAGGTTTTCTTATCAGTCATCATCATTATCATCACTTATATTATCAGTATCTTAAATTGAAAATGATATCTTGTACTTAACTTTTGCCATGAAAACTTAATCAACTTCTAAAAGTATGTACTGATATACCATCACCAATCTATATGCAGAAATACCATTAGCATTCACAATTATAGATACTTTCACTATACATTACTATATACAGAAATGCTATCATGAACATGAACAGAAATACTATCACAACTCATGATATGGTAGAAAATAGTATCTCTACTCTTTACTATATAGAAATACTCTTACCACTTAGACGAGGTGCTGCAATACTCTCCTGTAGGAATTTCCTTGTTAAGAGCCAACTCCTGTTGAGTATTGTAATAGGAATCTTGGAGTCTTAGAAAAAGTTGAGTGCAAATTACCAGACACTTGACTTGCTCTGAATTCCCCAATTTTCATAATGCCGAAAAATCAGAGAGCCTCAAAAATTGCTCAACAGAGAATTTTTTTTCAGATAGACATATTAGATTGGAAATTTTATTGGGATTTAAATTTTAAAGAGAAATATAGTCCCCAAATGCACAGATGTTGAGTTATGAGCAGATATCTTGATATATATATTGACACACATAAATCTAATTGAACATGCTTTTGTTTTTGTTCTGTTTTGGAACTTTTCAAAGGGCATTGTAGAATGTTTAGATACCCAATTTGGTGGCTTCTTTTTCTATCAATAGAATGTCAGTTTGGAAAGTTAGAATCTTGCTCTGTATTCCATGCATTGGGAGTCATTGCATTGGAAGTTCTTTCTGGACAAATAGATGAATAATTGTCTATTTTCATTAGATACAAGAATATGAATTATTCACAGATGAATTTGGTTTGATGGAGCAATTAAGGGAATTGTTTCAAAGAGTCAAGTACAAGCCGACAATTCTGACCTGAACAACAGTTCCATTATATACCTGAAACCAAAGAATTCAGTATCTACTGATTATGGTTGCAAAAAGATCATAGAGTCATCTTTGATAATCATGGACTCTTTTCACATAGAGAACAAGCTACTGGTACACAAAGAGAAAGCTTTATGGCATTGAATTTTTCATTAGCTCAGTAAGAAATGTAATTCAGGAGAACCTTTTTGCATTAGAATTTCCAACATGGGTGTGTATGAAGACTCCGCTGTCTATTGTGTTAGTACCATTATTAGTTTGTTTATGATTGTAAGTATTAATCTAATTATGTAACTTTTGGTTTCTTGAGAAGGGTGTTTTTCAAACCTGGAGATTTTAGACATGAATATAGAACAGACCATTCAATGCTCAAAAAAATCTCAAAGTGGCTTTATTGGTTAAAAAAAAGTGGAAGCTTATATTACAGTGTTTCTTGCAATCAGCAATACCTATGCCAAATTGTCCAAAGTAAGATCAAGATATAGTGATCTATTTGGATCTATTATTTGCCAATTGAATGATGAAATGTCTAAAGTGATGATATTCATCAACCAGTGCAATAATCTACATCTGTTGCAAAAATCAGGAAATTTTCACAATTTCACCACAAGTCTAAGTGTACCACCAGATGGAGCAAAAAAATGCTGAACTTACTTGCACTTACCAAAAATTCTGCCGTGGAAGATTTTTCACACGAGAAAAGAAGGTAAATGACACCATCATATTTCAAGAAGGGTAACAAACATCTACTCAGACAAGAGAGGACAGTCTATTATCATATAAGAAAAGGCTTAATCAGGTACAGCGTTCTATTGATATTGCATGCCCAAGAGATATATCCATGAAAGATACCCTATACTACATACTCACTGACAACAATATCCTATTTGATGGCAGCCTTACATGGAAGCCAGACAAAGGCATTCTTAGCATGGAGCTAGAAGAACATCTATAAAGAAGTGAATTTGAAGCTAAAAGCAGCCAGCTACAGTAGACTTTTTGGAAAATCTAATTGACAAAGTCAAATAAAAAATGATGTGTTTGGCTTGGAGCTTGATATAATCAGCTGCTGACATTAACCATGTCCACATCATTCATGACAATCATCTGGGAAACTTCTCAAAAAAGTGCAAACAAATGTAGAGAACTACTACAAGTAGAGCCATGTTAGAGTCTGTCAACTTGTCTCTGTTATCTCCTGTGCCTATGCAAATTGACTGATTTAGATGTACTCAAAGAACAATGAACATCTTCAGATTTTGAGCTATCAATTTTTGATAAACAAAGGGTCTGAAGTAGAAAGGATCATTCTTACTGGTTAAGTTATAGCTGCAAATGCATTGAGGTTATCAGTGTCCAATAGACAGTGCAAAATGAATGAAAACTCTTGTATCAAGGAAGCTGATAAAAGAGTCATTCCTCATGTAGCAGGTGTTACATTGTTGACCTGACTAATGACATAGATAAGTGGGTATTGTTACTTACACGACTTCAGTGAGTTTGCAGCCTTAAGAGCTTTGGATTATGCATTGTATTTGGGAAAAAAACATGTTATATTCCGATCCATACTCAGATTAGGTATAGATACATGTGGTTATGCATTGCTTAAAGCACATGTGCTCACTGTCACCAGCAAAATAGGGACAAAAACATCTGCCCTTAACAGAAGAATTTTGGAGTTTACCTGATCTTTGATCCTTGCTGCAAGCTAAGAAGAACTCCTCCTCCAGATCTAATCCTGGTGAAAATTGCAACATATTTGACAACTTGCATTATTTGTTGTATACAAGGAAAAAACAAATCTCTATCTAATTTGCCATCAACTTCAAACGCTTTATATGGACACCTCCTGAGATCACATTACTTCTTCCAGATTTTCTATAAGTTACTGTGTGAAACAGACATATATTTGAATTATGAAAGGTTTAGTTGGCCATCAGTTGACTTGTCTTGATTCTGATAAGCATCAATTAACTCTACCTGAAAATTATGCCGTGGATTATGGGTGTAAAATTAAATGTACAAAACGTCGCAGGTGCAAAAAAGCCTGACACTTCACGCATCAAATATTGCATATGTTCTGAAGAATGTTGCATTGATTGAAAACTCTTTCTAGAACCAAGTAACAAAAGTTGAAAAGAATTACAATGCTTTGTTTAACACATTGAGTTTCTTCATATTTGACATCAATTCATGTGATTATTAATAGTATCAGACACTATCAATATGGTTTTGATTCCATTGAAGCTGAACAACCATACAAATATTTCAATATAATTCATTAAAAGTTTCAAAATTTCAAGAGATTAAAATGCCATAAGTTTCCATCGAGGTTTAACCTTTTTTTTCAGCTTCATACTAACCTCTCTAACAAATGTATTGTGGATAGCCTTTTTCAACTCCTTTAAAATTATTTCTATGTAATTTCCTCAGAAAAAGTTGAACATTTACAAAATCTCTGCATTTTAGCATCCTAGTCCTTCTAGAAAGATGAATTTTCATAAAATTTCCTTTCTAATGATATACAATGTCAGTTAAATTTTTTTTCCCCATTGAGCAATTTTTAAGGCATCAGGAATTCAAAGAATTGGGAATATTTGAGCAAGTCTAGTGTTTGGTAATTTGTACCCAACTTTTGAGATTTTAAGAGTCCTATTACAACACTCAACAGGAGTGTGCTCTTAATGATGATTTCTACGGGAATGTATTACAGAGCCCAGACTAATATGATTATTCAAGTTGAGAGATACTATAACCCTTCCAGTTTATAAAGAGGAACACCATCACAACTTATGATTTTGAAATTTACCCATTTGCTTATTTTTATTCCCATTTAAGAAAAACACATTTTTCTTCAGAAAAACAATAACATAATAGTAAATACTGATTAAGTATAGAAATACTCTTCAAGCTCATAACTATGTACAGAAATATTATCACAACTCATTTGTATGTACAGAAATACCATTAAACTCATATCTATGTACAGAAATATCATTACAGAAATATCATTATTACTGTTTAGAAAAAAATATCACTACTCATGATTATATAGAAATATTATCACAATGAACAGAAACACAATTACCACTCATGATTATGTACAGATGTGCTATCACAACTCATGACCATCTTCAGGAATACTGTCAGTACTCATATAAATATATATATATATATATATATATATATATATATATATATATATATATATATATATATATATCTATATATATATATATATATATATACATCCTTACAATAAGCTCGCCGTGTATAAACCTACCGAATATAAGCCTACTTCTCATTTTGAAACAATACCTTTTTCATAGATTGGGTACCTGATTTAATTGTATAAAAGTGCAAAAAAGGTTTTTGAGATGTCGTTTTTATAAAAAGAAGCTTTTTCCTCATATATGTGCATGGAGAGGAATTAGAGTAATCTATATCCCCCTCAAGTTTCTATTCAGTAACTGCATTTTCCATGGTAACCACACAACTCAGTGCAAACTGTATTGATTTTTGCACATTTGCACTGCCTTGAACATTTAAATTTACACCTGACTACATAGTATGAGAGCATCAAAGCTCTGTATTTATCAGGAAAAAAGCATCACTCTTCTTATTTATCAGGAAAAAAGCATCACTCTTCTTATTGAGTAGGTGAGTATTCTGGTGAACTACTGTGGCAATGCAGTAGGTGTCCAAGTATGGACTGTTATGTTGGTGGGAGCTCCATGATTGATGATCACTTGTCAATATACAGCTCAAATCCCAATTTCTTGAATGTTTTGGCTTTGCTGGTTCCTTTGAAAGCTTTTACCAAATATTCCTTTCTTTGCTGCAGCAATTGTTAGGTTCTCTGCTTGTCCAAAACCTGTTCTGGTTCACACTGCAATTATAGTGAGACAAAGTTTACTTTTCGCACCCTGAAATTGACTGCTTTTCTTGATACATTTGACTTGATAACTCGTGACATCATTCAAACGTCACTGTTTTAAAAATGTAAATAAATATGTTATTACTGATGTCACTTACCCTCAGACAAACAAGTCAGTTTCTGATTGAAAAAAGGAATTTTCATCCTTTCAATCTAAAAAAGGCAAATAAGAAAAGAATATTTTTTTTTGTTAAGTTTCAAAAGTTTCTTACCACTAGAATAGAAAAAGTAAGTTCTATTTTTTATTGAAGATAGTTTTTAAAAACAAACCAATACATTATTCTTGAATGTTACTTACCCAAAAAAAAGTAGTTTTTGGTGCTTCCAATCAAATTGCACAGAAGTTGATTATTAGGCAAAACAATAGAAAAAAGCTAGTTTTGAAAGTTACTTACCACCAGAAAAACAAAATTCAATTTTTTGAAAAAAAAAATTTTTGTGTGCTTTCAGTCCATTCTTAAAACTTGCAAACTTACAAACAAAGGTCCTTATTGAATCTTCTAAGAAGAGTGAATTTTGCTCAATTGAAAGATTTAGATAAACAGTTCTCTTCAATTAGGAAAATAATTCCTCACCAAATTAACCAATAACCCTAAATGATGTATTAAGCTACTTAACATTCTCAGCGTCTTATAAATAGATATCACATTCAAGTGCTCACTTTTGATACTAGTATCTTGCGTCACAAAGATTCAAGTTGTTTTATAGATGTGTTTGGGTGTTAGAGATAGGATTAGGGATTTTGCTCTTGGAAAATCATATTTTATTGTTCAGTTGGATTTGATTACTAAAAATCAGGGAAAACATTCATCAAACTAGTACAAGCACTGAGAGACAGAAATTTACATCCCTGGTTCACCAAAACAGATGGAAAGTAAGGTACCAGCTTAGCATTATAGTTCCAAAGTAAACATTATTTATTTTCTCAAAACTGACAAATTTCCAGATGGTTTGAAAGTTAAACAATGAAAGTTTTGGATGAATGATATTTTTGTATGAAATCCTGTTTCAAATTAGGGAAAATTTTTTGAAACTTTTCTGATATTGCAACAGGCCTATAGGGAGGATTGTCGGAGGTGTATGCAATGCTACCAGTGGTTGAAATCAGGGAAAACATTCTCCAAAGATGATGCTAAAACTGGATAACATTTCTCATTAATGGAGGAAGATCACATAAAAAAAGTGCCTCATGTGATTTGTGCAACATGATTTTAAAAGAAAAACTTATGATGCATCATGTTGCAGTAAAATCTGTTGATAGATAAATGAAATGCATCATGATGCATCATCAGTCTTTCCTTTAAAATCATATAGTACAAACTTTCATAGATTCCTACCTCTTCAGAAACTTCATGAACAGTGATTTTCATGAATTACTTGACTTCTAAAACCTTCAATGATCATCTTAGGGAAAAAAAGGTCCAGTGCAGTAGACATACCTTCACTCTTGTAGATGTTGTTAAAAAAAATAGACAAACTTGATAGATGCAGTTTTTCTTATACAAAAGCTCCAGCTTGGTACAATTTAAGATATCAGTCAGAACATTCAAAAATATCTCCTTGACATGATGTTTCAAAAATTCTGTTTCTTAATGAACTGACCTTTTACCTATGCAGAAATTGTGATAAAGAATCAAGTAGCAATATCTGACCCAACAGAAATTAATTGCAATGGTGATAGATGTCATAATGTTTAAATGGAGTTAGTGCCATGAATGGACTGCATTGACTTCCAGAAGAACCAAAGTTTGCAATTTTTACAGATCTTGCACAAGAAGTATGAAAATAAATTCCTCCTATTCATGGCTTGATTGGCCAATTCCCACATCTTTTTATGTTTCTCCTAAAATATGCCCCACAACCCATGGTCAGCAAAAAAGACAAATAACATGAAATTGCATTGCCCTATGAATGTACCGAATTGCAGTTATCATTCTTAACTCATGCAAACTGTATTATATATATACTATATCATACTATCACTTTTATCTACAGGACCTGCTCTCAGAAACTATCATCATTGTATTTTTTGCCGGAAAAGTAAATATTCTAATTCATTTAGAGAAAAATTGAATTGAATGTAAATTGAAACTCATTGGATTGAAACTACTTGCTTGTAAACTGATTGGGAAAATCCGCTGGCTGTTATGATTTGCAATAGTTGATTTTGATTGAAGAGAAAAAGTGTATTTGCTTGTATGGTAGGTTTATTATATTTTACAATTTCATGGAACTGGATGAGTGCAATTCTTTTGATGCAAACTGAAAGCAAACATCTGTAGCTGAAAATTTCATAAAACTCACTTATAAACATTCATCTGATATTAGAATGGGCTAATTAGATATTAATGCATTTTTATTGCACATCAAAAAAACTCATTGATTAGTTCTTGAGAAACTTTTAAAAAATCAAAATGTTCATCAAAGTGTATCATTTTCCGGGAAAAAATGGTGGAAACATGTTTGATTGAGTATTGCTTCTAGTGGAAGAGTGAGTTTGAATAGATTCCTTAATTTTGTCAGCCATTTTTGGTATGTAACAAAAGGATAACCAAATTGATATGTATGTTGAATACCTTACACAGTTTCATATCACACATGGACAATGTAGCTCTATCAGCCTCTATCTGGTATGCCAGGGAATTACTATGATGTTGAATATATATAAAAGAAAAAGATTTTCAAAGAATTCAAAGAAATTAGTCTAGTCTGCTTCAATTTAATTAGTTATACACTGTCAAATTTTAAGAATCAATCGGTACTGGATTAAATTATGTTGCATATACAATTGACCCCATGCTAAATACTTGCCACCAATCAATTATTTTAGTACTATAATGCCCTCAATGTGATACATAATGACCTCAATGTGATACATAATACTCTGAATGTGATACATAATACCCTGAATGTGATGCATAATGCTCTCAATGTGATACATAGGGGACACGTAAATATAAAGGTATTTAAAATTCATAACCACTGCACAAAGATAGAAATGAAAACAGTAACGCAAGTCAAGTTAGTCTCTCGATAGAAACTGTCATGTGACATTTTTTGGCAGCATGCTAACCCAAAAATTTGAAAAGGGGGTGATCAGTGAATAAATTACTTCTCTTGTCTTCTGTTGGGTGATGAAAAAAAAAGTCTGAATTTCAAAAAGCATGGACACTGCCAGATATAAACTAAGAGACCAATTTAAACTCAAACCTAATAATATGAATGATACACAACACATAACTATTTGAAAACTGGAAAAAACCTATGTTGACAATTTTGGTTGATGATTTCTAATTATTACTGAAATATCAGATATATTTGTAGAGCAAATGGAAAAATCTAATCAAATAAAAAATATTCATGTTCCAATATTCATTTGTATGATTTTAATTTTGGCCCCATCATTATATATGGTACAGGTCCCGCTCTTGTTTAATCCAGCCATAGAAACAATGAATGAGAACTATTTAATGACACCACTCATCTGATTGTATTGAATTTCAAATGAGCTCATCAACAATAAAATCTAAAAACTGATGGACATTTACTTTTTATTGAACAGTTTTTATTCACCATTTGCATGTAGTCAAAATCATCATTGTGAACTCCCCAATTTGATTTACAGCTGCAAAAGACCAATGTCAATACTGATAGATGAAATGTTATTCTGAAGTCCATATTACATAATTTTCTGCTTCATACATTTTGATTAAAGAAAGAATTTGAATCATAAGTGAAGAGATTAGAAATCAGCTCTGAGTTATATTTTCAAATATTTTGCAGCTATGTATTTATCATTTTTGAAAAATCCTCAAAAAAAAATTCACAAAATAGTGAAGTTATAATTTTAACTATTAGCAAATATTAATATCAACACTATACATAAGTTAGAATAAAGAATGAAACATTGTTAAAAGTAAAATTGAATGGAAGTTTCGGAAAATGTATTTTTAATACACTTGTTCATATCTATCTACCAACCTATCAAACTAATTCCATTTGCACAGCCCAAAAACTTGTTGATTCTATAATTACAAGTTATCTTAAGTATCCATCAATGATTCAAAAAGACTTCGTAATGATAAGTATTTCAGTATTTTTCCAGTAGAACTTCCGCCATAAAAAATGACTGATCTGGAATATATTTACCACAAGTATTTAACCAAAGACAAAATTCTTTTGCTTGTTCCACAACCGGAGCATCACAAGGAATATAAACTTTCTTGAAGTTATTAAACATTATGAATAGAGGTGCATTTTTGACAAGCTGCTGAGAAATTAGTAAAGGCACTGTTTCAAACTGTAAATAATATTATTTTTTTAATTATTGAAATGTATTAATTAATCTATTCTATTTTTCAATAGCAAAGATATAAAACTGAATTACCATAGCTCCTACTTGAGAAGAAATAATGAATTTTGGTATCCATAATGTAATTCATGGTTTTTAAGTTTCTTGGAATAGATAGTAAATTCTTTTTGAGAAAAGAGAAATCAATTCAATAAATAATGAGGACCTTCTATAAAGAAAATTCCAAATATTTCTTGCACAAAAAAACTAAAATCAAAATACCTTAGAAATAAGCCACAAGTGATGAGAAAACTGACATGAAAGGGCAGGTAATAAATTTTCCTTCGCTTTCACCTATAATTATATAAAAACCACTAAACTTAGATAATTCAGTAGTGTTCAATAATTGCCATATAGATCTATGTCAGTTGGCTGTAAATGTAAGCAGACCATCCTCTCCCTTGCTACTCTCAAAACAAGTGAGCAGGTGGGGAACATGTTAGTTTTTATGGAAGAAGGTGAAATGAACGTAGGGAGATTTCAGAAACAGGTGCCTCCAGTCATAGCAGATGTGACATACAGCGTCCCAGGGTATGAGAGAAGGGAGGAGGGATCCAGTGTCTAGGACTAACCATTATGAGTGGCTAATCTCAACATCTTGGTCAGTCAGCAGAAACCGGTTCGCAGAAAAGTCTTTGATTACGCAAATAATGCCACCTGTCTCTGCAGCCAATCGAAGCATTTGCAGGTGTCTACGACCATAGGTGACCTGTCGTACACTTGACTGGCGTGGATCCTATTTCAGTAAACAACCCATATCATAAAAGACTTGGTCCTCTTTTGCTCTGCATGCATTTATCAAGGGGAAGCATTTCATCTCTGAGCACACTTCTTTTGTAACTTGTAGCTGGTCGGCCATTGAATAACTGACCAGCATTTGGCTGCTAGGACTTCCCCCCACATCCACGATGGATAGGGCCAAGCTGCCCACTCTTTTACTTCCTTTTACTTTTTTATTTTGTATTTCTTTTCCCATTTCAGCTGCGCGGGAAAGGTAAGTCATTTACTTTACAGTTTCATGAGTTTTTTTTGCTCAGATTTACATTAACTGTAAAATTCCAACCAGTGGAATCATTAGAGCACATGAATCTCTGTACCTTTAAGCAATCATTACGATCAACACTTAAGCATTCAGGATGTATCATCCTTTTCACAACATTCTATGACTTTTTGCATCATAGAATACATGCAGAGATAGAGAAAACTGAGGGACTAGAGTGATTGATTGAATGCATTGTGTACATGATTGTGTCAGAAAATTTATGCCATCGACAAGGTATGTTTATTTTTTTTTTTCCATTATATTGAATATCTTAGGATGTTTTCTTTTTTCTTATTAATAAGCAATGATAACATTTTGAGCATTCTAAAGGAATTTTGAGGAAATGGTTAGAAAAAATCTTCTTTGATGGACGAAAATGCTTATAACTGCCAGGGATTTTCTCCAGATGTACTCCACAAAATTACTTTAACAGAGATGTTTGAATTGTTCCTTTATAACAATAATTTTCTACACTGATATTTTACAAATTGATTTAATTCCACTGCAGCTACTTTTATTTTTGATTTGATTTAATTTTTTTACATTAAAAGTATTTTATAGAGACCGGAATAAATAGTAATCTAAAAGTGCATTATCTGGTGAACATTGTTACATCTAAATTGTAACTATTTCTGCCTGGTCACCAAAGATACCTGCAATCTAGTGTTATTTTAATGGAATATTACAATAATTCTCTCTTACTAAATCTGGACACTTTCTTTTGATTGCTGAGTTCATTTGTTCTAATTATGTACAGCATTTGTTCAAATCAATCAAATTTCACTAGAATGAGCCTATAGTAGAGAATTCACTTCCAATCCCATCATATAAACAGTATCCCCTCCTTTAGATAAAGACTATCTTTTGGTATGGTTAGTGGTGGTCTATTTTGCTTGCTCCTGGATCTCTTGCATTCCTCATTGTTGTAAAGTATACACTTTTCATCACTTCTTAGAATTTGTTTCAGAAACATGACATTTAATTAATGAAACAAGTTTTTGTATTAGCTTAAATCATGTAGAAGCTATGTAATCAATTGACTAGCATAACCAAACTGGTGCAAATGATTTTTAGCTCTTGATTTGGATATTTTGAATATGTTGGCTATCTGCTATGATATTGATTATTTTCAAGTATTTTCTCCATTTGATCACTAATAACCTCAACTGGTCTACCTGACTATGGAGCATCATTCAGCAAGAAATCAACCGCACAATATTTGGCAGACTACTTTAGATTCATTTGATCCTTCATAAATTACAAAAATGTGTTTTGCGTTTGAGTTGCATTTTTACTTTCCTTGAAATAAAAAGGCGTGATATGAAAATGTTATTTATTTTCTTCCATCTTTCATGAAAGAATCAATGAAGAGAAATATGCTTCTAATATGACAGCTGCCACACTGCTATCAAAAGTGATATTTTGAAACAAAATTAGTTAAAACTTAAACCCGAAAAAATTAAAACTAACAAAAAACCCAATACATATCAAACAGTATCATATTACTAACTAAAGAGTACCATCAATTCAAGAATATTGTGTCAACTGCACATTTTAAAAGAGTGAAGTGTTCCATACTGACTGAGCACAATAAGACTTGAATGATCATTTTGCAATCAATGTGATCTATCCTCCCTAGTTCATATAAGGAACATGCTGTTATAGAGATCAATTTCACTCATGGATATTAATAAATTATTCTTTATTTCACTATGTTAACAATGCAACATTTATGAAAGACTTGATGAGGACTGAATCACTAGCAACAACTTGTGAGATTGTCTTCATGCACAAAGCAAAAAAGGTATCATTTATACCATAATGAGTGAAGATCTCGAAGTAATTGTAATAAAATCAATAAAATCAGAAATCAAGCCTTCCAAGCCAGTTTTAGACAACTGACTTCTGGAATCAATGTGTTTTTTAAATTCAGAAAAAGCTAACGTTTGTTTTCTTCTTCCATGTACACTTTTTAATTTTGTGTGAGATGGTGAGATTCTGGTGAGGAGAGTTGAAAATGTCTCTGAATGTCATTTAAATTTGATCTACTTCATTCTGATAAGAGTCTTGAAAGACTTCAGTCTTGTTACTGATTGTAAAAATTCTCAAAGTGTTTGGTGTTTGGTGCTTTTTAGTTGGTAGATATCAACTATGTTTTCAACTCCTCTAGCAATCAGCCTTCTTGATAGCATTAACAGGTTTGAAATTTATCTGCTCAATAACTAATTCCTGCTCGATGGCTGGATTATTCTTTGGTAAGGATCCAAAGTTTTATGTCTCAATTAGAATCTGTTCAGCTGGGAACATTTTGAAATTTGGAGGCTGTAAAAGACTTTGCAGTTTAAGGAATATTCCAAGTTTTGCATCTGCTTTGATTTGAGGTTTATCAAATGACCAGACATATTCATTCTGAAGGAATTGATGTAGAGGTATCATCACCAAAGAGTTGTTGGGAAGAAATTTACAGAGGTAATTTGTCATGCCCCCAAATCTTTGCATGTCCTGTTTACATTTGGGTATTGGTATGCTGATGATAGCTTCAACTCTGGATGGATTAGGTTTTAATTTTTCATTAGTGATGACATGATCCAGACATGTGATTTGAGATTGAGCAAAAATACATTTGAATTTGTTCAATTCTTGACCATGTTTATGAAAGCAGTCAAAAATGAGTTCCAGTTGCTATAGATGCTCTTCTAGAGTATTAGACCATATCATAATGCTGTCTTGGGAGTTTTCTGCTCCTTCAGCTCCTTCAGTTAGTTGTGCTGCTTCAATTTGGAACAATTCACTGGCACTGTGTATTCTGTACGGTAGTCACGTGAATTGATATCTACCAAAGGGTGTATTGGAGGTTAGTAGGCAAGAATTTTCTTTGTCAACTAGGATTTGCCAAAATCCTTTAGAGGCATTCAGTTCAGAGATGTATTTTGGACCATACATTTCCATGGATATTTCTTCAGATGTGGGGAGTTTGTAATGTTCTTGTTTCATTGCCTTATTTCAATCATATAGCAATATACATAGTCTCAGTTTGCCGTTTGATTTTCAAATGATAACGAGGAAGTTAACCCATAAAATGGACTCTCTCACAGAAACAATTATTTCCATTTTTTCAAGTTCTTTTTTAAAACTTGCTTTTCGGGGCTTGTGGAAATTTCCTGGTGAGTTATTTAGGGTCTACTGTGATGTGGTGACTTGATAGTAAAGTGCAAATTTCACCAAAATAATCATCATACCTTTGTAAAAGATTCAGTAAATTTGAGTGAATGATATTAAAAATTTTGATTAGATTCATTTTTTTGCATAAATTTGCATCAGGTACTAGTTGAGACTTTGTATATGCAATGAAGATTTAACACATTTTTGTGAGTTAGAGAGGTCATACCATTCTTAATACAGGAATGTTAGTGTTATTATATTCTGTCAACTTCATTTAAATATTCTTCAGTTTTAGTTGGCGAGAGAGATTGTAGTTGTATTTCTTTTGAATAACACATCTATTTCAACACCCAAGTCTATTTTGAATTTATTGCAGACTGATTGAGCTTTGGGTTTACAGTGCATCTTTCAGAATGTGCATCATTATTTATTGTATGGACTTTGTGTGATTGAAACTTTATTACTAGATCATTGAGTTCAGTTACAACTGACCTTGGGTCTGCAATAACAGATTCACTTTTAGATGAAATTTGTATTCTATGTACCGACTTTTTTGAATCACACATCTTGGAATAATGTCCTTTACTACATATTTTACAATATGTTAGACATTTATTTCTCGGGATTTAATTCTGTCACCACAGAATTTACAGGAGTGACTGTAGTTTTGAGTTTTGGAGGACTTTCTGTTATCAGCTCTGGATTGGCGATTTTTTATAACATTTCCAGCACCTGTCTGTCTACAATTTATAGCAGCTATAATCGTAAAAATTGAACTTCCGCTGAGGCAGCAAAGATTTTACACTAGTATCTTGTTTCTTCAGTAACTTGACCTGCCTGTAGAGTTTTGTCTCGTGTTGGTTTGGGTTCCCATAGAAAATGTTCTCTTCGGCTGAATCTGAAATACTGTGTATCAAAATATCTTTGATATTAGACTATTGAAAATAATCCTGAATTAGCATTGAGATGCTCTGTGATCGAGTTCATTGATGTATTTGTCCAACTTTTGTCCCATCTTTTTGCTTGTAATTGAAGAATTTATGTCTTGAAAATTTAAGTTATTCCTCTGTTGACAGTATGAGTCAAATTTTTCAATCACTTTCTCTAGATTGTACCTATCATTATTCTCACCAAAAGTACAAGTCGACAAAATGTGAGAGCCTTTGGCTCGTATGCATGTGAAAAGAATTGAAGTCTTAAGTAACACTAACTGGTTTGGAATCAGACTCTATCACTTGTAGAAATAGGCTGAGTTCTATTTTCTGTTTGCACCATGCAAAATTTCCTTGATGGAAATTTTGAGCTTTCAGCAGTAGTAAAAGTTCTATATTTTGGAAGTAATCCAGTCTTTGAGCAGATTATGAGTTGTTATAGACTTCTGACACCATTTAAATGTCAATGGATAGTGTATAGATACGTTGTGATCGGCTTAAGATGCAATATAAATAAGACAAAAGTCAAGCTTGTATTTAGATAGAAAACATGTTTAATACTGTATTTTGTGTAGATAAGTGATGTCACAACCAAGGAATGTAATTGTCATGTTATCAGTATTATCAGTTGTTGACAGTGGCAATATCAGCTTTATTGGTTGGTAGGAGCAATACGATGATTAAGTATCATAATCTGGACCTTTCATTTGCAACAGAGGAAATATCGCCCTCAAATAGACTTGAATCGTTGAATTGTCACGTACAAACTGTAGCATAACTAGAGATTTGAGGGCCTGGGGGCCTGGGGGCTTGGTTCCTCGAGTGGACCCCTCCAACATTTAGTAAAATTTGATGAAAAAGGGAAATCTTGTGATACACACACACTCTCCCTTAATTGGTGAAAAACAATCCTAGAGGCTGAATTGTATCATGTATACAATTCATGAATTTACAAATTTACCATAACTGATAGATGAACTTTATATGCAATTTTGAAATAAAATTATTTTTAAAAGATAATTAATCTAAAATGAAATTAGCATTATACTTACATTGTAAATTAAAACTACACTGAAAACTTGATAAGGTGATTTTTGCAATAAAAGAAAGATTTCAGAAAGAAATGAACATCATGTTGATTCTAAGCACACAAAATACATAGAAAAACTCTCCTATCAAATGCTTTCCTTTGTGTAGTAGCTTAGGTACAATTTCAAGCCGAAGTGTTCAAAATGTGGAAAAAGTGTGAGAATTAGCTTATTAGTAGATTTTTTTAGATGCTCTTTCGTATAAAAACAGGACAAACACTATCTCCAAAAGTGCGACCGCCATCTTATTTTCAAAATTTCATAGAAAAATAAAATAAAATTCACAAATCAGCGCAGTAGACTGGTTGAAATTATAACCAAAATTGTTCAAAATGTGAGAAGGGTGAGAAAACTTGCTTCTGGTCGACTTTCTACACTCTTGCACATAAAAGCAAAACACATATGATTTGATTTATAACTTTAAAAATCAATTCTCTAGATAAATAAATTGTATATACAACGTCACAGTTTTTGAACAGTTCTTTTGATTGTTTTTGTTTCATGAAAGTGCAGATAAAACCTACCAGTATGCAAGTTTTTACACTTTTTTCCCATATTTTGAACTATTTCGGTGGAAATTCCAATAGATCTATTGTGTTTTTACGAAGTTTGTTTTTATGATGACCATTTTATAATGAACGTGGTTTTCTATGGAAGAGCACTTAAAATTTTACAAGTGTAAAAGTTTTCGCACTTTTTTTTCTCATATTTTGAACAATTGTGGCAGAAATTTCAACTATAATATATTAAGAATTTTGTTTTTTTTCTGGCAGCCATTGTGAAAGTACTACCACCGTCGTCTTTCCAAACGCTATCTCTCTCTTATTTTCTAGCAGCCATTGTGAAATATTTACTTTCTCATATATATTCACAACATTTATTCGTAGAAATTTCCTCCAGTATTGTTAAAAAATGTGGAAAAAAAAGTGTAAAACCTCGCATAGAGGTAAATTTTTTATGCTCTTTCATGTAACAAAAATTAAAACAAAAATCAAACAAAAGAAGGGTTCAGAAACTGCGACGTTGTATATTTAAAATTATGTGAAGTGAATACAATGTATAGTCTGCTTTCTTTCTTTCGTGTACTTTCAATTTTTATCTCGAGAATTAATTGAAAAAAGGAATAGTATGGCCCTCTTTCTCTGTCCATTCTCTATATCTTATTTTTCTATCTTCATCAACGCTTTATCTCTCTTATTACACCCTTGATAAGGTAACAGCTTTCTTTCTTTGTTAGAAACGCAGTCTATTTTTCTTCAAACACACTTTTTTCGGATCACTTGATTCTTTACATTTGCTATTAATCTATTCATATCTGGTCTTAAAATGAAACTTCCGTCGTTAATACATTATTAAGATAAGATAAGACGTAGAGTGACGTAAAAGAGAGAATTATCCCTCCTTCTTTGCCCTCATCGTTCACATAATTCTTTAATTACAAACGCTGGTAATCTATTCAAATTTAGTCTTAACACAAAATTCATTCTGTTCTTGGAATGTCGGCCGTTATAAAAAAAATGCAATGTAGATTAGTTCATATGCCCACCAGAACTGTTCAAAATGAGAGGGATCAGCGTGAGAAAATTTTCCAAAGCTCTTTCATAAAAAATCACATAAACGATCTGACCAGTGCTGCGACCGCCATCTTCAAAATAGCCACCATAGAAAAGCAAAAATCGTAATATAGTACAGTAGGTGGAATGTCAACCAGAATTGCTCAAAATAGGCGGATAATTTTCTATTTAAGAACAAAACAAACGCTCTAAACTGCAATCCTTACATTTATTTTAAAATGACTACTTTGTGTTGCCAACTCGGATATGATTTTTTCGGCTAAAACTGCTTCAAAAATTGGTTATAAAGGGCTACGTATTTTCCACTTCCGGCTAATTCTATGGCCAAATATTTTAGTACTCAATTATGGAATAATATAATTATATGAGTCAAAACACCGAAAATATTATCAAAGCAAAAATTTCTGTTAAAATTCAGTTCATCAATCTCAAGTAAAACAAAAATAATGAAAATATTTTTTCTACGTAGTTTCACCAGCTTTGACTTAGCTTTAATTTTGGCTACAATTGGCTGATTTTTTTCCATTTTCAGTTTTATTGCTAAAAATATTAAACACATGGTTTGAATTTACAAGAGAATGAAATAATATCGGCTTATTTTTTTTTTTTTTTTGAAACGGCAAAATTTTCGGCTATTTAGCAGCTCCTCAGACTTTTATCGTCTAAATATAAGGTAATCGATTAATCTAGCCGAAAAATGGCTAATTTTGCATTCCCGTGGCTATCAGACAAAAAAAAAAAAAAAAAAAATTGTGATTTCGACCAAAATTGTTGAAAATGGGGGCAATAGTGCGTGTACCAATGGCTGCCATCTTCATTTCAAAATAACCGACATGGAAAACCCGGGCGTACATTAGCTGATGTTCGAATTCTATCAATGGATACAATTTAAAATCGCAAAGAATTAAAGGCATTAATGACACTACACTGTTTCATCAAACCAAATTGAGATAATTTATACATATGATATATTACGTAGCTCACAATACACAAACAAATTCTATATACTGTACATAAAACAATGAAAACTGAAAGAAAGATTCAAAAACTGATTTTCTGCAGATTGTCTCAGAGTTAACTATCAACCTGTACAATGTCATCTTCCTGCACAATTGCAAAGTCTTCTGTATATGAGTGTTGCATTGAAGCACTTGCAAAGAAGTATGTATGCTTTTTACAGCCGCATTTGATCAGTTCCCGACATGATTTGGCTGTCTCTTGTAGTGTTGTCTAGAAAGAAATACATCGACGACCAAAGGAGTCATGGTCTAACCCCATTCAGACAGGCCTGGTGAGTGCTGTTCAGCTACGGTTGACAGTACCTTGAAACGAATCCATAGCATTCTAGCTGTGGGATTGTAGTCGATCTTTTGAACTGAATGCAAACGTTATTAACAGCTTGTTCCACGTATCCTTCTAGATTTGAGGAAGTATCTTCACCTTGGAATATCAAACTGACGTTTACCGACGTTGGTTGGCACAGCAGCTGATTGGAACGACGGATCTAATGGGGTTTTGTGTTGAAGATGAAAAGATGCAAAAGAAGTGAACGATGCAAGAATGCGTGAGAGCTGGTTCAATCTAAAGTGTGCACAATTTCTGCAGCAACCTCTGCCGAGCCGAAATTTATCTTTTCGGTCTTTATTTCAGGCGACATATTAAACTACGCAACATTTCTTGGTCTCACCTTGATAATGTTCTGTAGAAGACAAACTCAATCATACCAAAATTTCCAGTCTCACCTAAAAGTACTTCCAGATATAATATCTGGAAGTTGGAACATTGCATTTCTGCCAGTCAATTTGATAATAAGATAGTGGTACAATGATTGTCGAATCGCTTGTGTCCTGTTTTTAATGTGAAAAATCCAGAACAATTTTTACCTAATCTACTGCGCTAATTGGAGATAATTGGTTCCTTGCTCAGTGCTCCACTATTCTGGCATTGCACCTGACTAAACTAGTGTTATTAAATCGTGTGAAGCGAAATTTTGTAAGAAAAGGGATCTTGCTTTTCAAAATTTCGCTTCACGCTATTTTTTCGCTTTTACGAAAAAAGGCGAAAAATTGAAAATAGCATTTAGTGTTCATTATGGAGTGGGCCATTATAGAAGCAGCACGCACCTTCCTCCCTTTCTCCTACACCTTCTCTGATGTCTTATCCTAACATACCTTCATCACCATTTCAAGGCCTGGGAATGATAATTTTTTCCTGTATAAACATTGCAACTATAGTGCCCCCTATACAGTTAGGAATTAAGTACGAAACTTTTCTTTTAGCTAGATATCCAAAACGTAACTTCCTCCGACGACTCCTATAAAACCCCTGGACGCACATGGTCCAATGCTCATTAGCTCCAGCAACCCTAGCTGGTTATACCTCAAGCCCCAGCCTTTGCGGTCGGCCATTCTCTCTCTTTCTTTCTCTTTGGTCCAAGGCTCATTGGCGCAAGGACCCCTTGCTGATCGTTCCTCTGGCCCCAGCCTTCGCAGCCGGCCACTCCCTTTCTCTCTCTTTCTATCTCCCTAAGATCGTTATCATTTCTCCGACCCACTGGCCGATCCAATCTTAACCATTCTTTCTCCGTCACCTATCTCTGTACTAACTTTGCCCATTTCACTTCACCCATATGGAGCCCCACACATACGCACAGCCTCGCATGTACGCAACCGTGTCTTCACGAGCTACAAACGCGTATCACCTCTCACCCTCGTGAACGAAATGGCAAAGTCCTTTCACTATCTAATTGTCACGATGATCTTTCCCAAACTTCTTTGCTTCGGGTAATACGCATGGATAAAACTTCATGTTCTCTGTCTTTCATGGTCTGTTTGTCAAGAGTCTAACAGCGTCAGAGAATAGCCCCCAAGTTTACTTGCTTGGCAGTAAGGTTCGCACACTGAACCCAGTTTCCACGTATTATCTTGGAGCTATCCAACCATACGGAATCCAAGCAGTTCAGACAAACTCCGCTTCGACACCGACGCCAGTATTATCAAACAAGAAAGCTCCCACCTTTTGCCATCACTTCATCTATCTCTTCTCCTAACATTACTTCTCACGATCGATCGTATTTATGTTATCCTTACATGTACCTCATCTTCATTCTTATATTAAACGTACGTCTCTTGTCTGGCCTTAATACTTGCATGTGTTCATTCCACTTTGTTATTTCAATGCACGTCCAACTTCATACTTGGCGCGCATTCTATTCACTTCTTAACATCTCTTTTTACCCTCCACAAGAACAGGGCTGGTGCACTACATATCAACCCACGAGGACCCAATCTCCTCGTCCCTCAACAATTCATCACGCTCTCTATTTCATCCCAACTAAAGTCGTTACATGCAAAACAATCTTTAGGCAGCCATTTTGAAATCATAGGTCGATCGTATGTGTCTTGTTTTTTTGTGGAGGGGCATAAAAAATGACTAGTATCCAGTTTTTCATACATTTTTCACGTTTTGAACGATTTTTTTCCAAGCTATTGCGTGGTGAATTTGGTGTGCATAAAAGAACGGCCCAAGTTGCAAATTCTTTTAAAATTATTTATATTCATGATGATTTAGGCACTTATTTTCCTATTATGCATACAATCTGATATATTCTGATATAGATATAAAATATTTAGAGTGGCAAGACGAAAAAGGTCTGGCAATGAATAGCAAACAGAACGTAGCAGAGGATTCGGGGGACCGTAAACATTGTATAACGGTGGTAGAAATACAGTGCGTGGACTACTTTCCATAAAACTACAGGGCCTAGGATGAATTGAAATCGTCCCCACTCCTTTTCTTAGCTACGCCCCTTGTAGTAATGTGGCATCAGGAGAAATTCCACAGAACAATATCAAGTGAATGGAAAAGTTTAAAATGAACAAATCAAGTGTGATCAACTGAAAAAGAAAATGAAGTTGAAACTATAATAGGGTACCCCATTACAGGGCGAAATGCAGTTGCAGTTGATAGCATCCAACGACGGGAACAAGAGGAATCTTTCAAAAAAGAAGACTGCTGAGGACATCCTTATTAGAGATCACATCGTTAGATTTACCGGCAGCACGGTTACATTTTTGCTCCTCACTATCCCTAGAACAGCATTAGCAACACTCTAGTTCCAGTGGGAAAATCAGTGACAACATCCCCCCCCCCCGCACGCACTGCTAAATTCCTTTGTCGGGATGGGTAGAAGAACGAAGAGTTAACTACAGAACCAGAAGGCAGTGGCAGAGGCAGTAGCTATGACGTCAACGCCAGCTGAGTCCTGATCCTCCTCTTGAGTTGATGAAGCTCGGTGAGTAGAGGTGGTAGGAGAAACGAATAGATGAGTAATTTGACAAGTCAAACTCTGGTCAGTTCACACAATTCATTAACTGTCAACTGTAAGAACCAGCATCCTGGTAGACAACCCATTGAAAATATTTTACTTTCCATTTGGTTATGAAATATATCGACAGGATGAAGCTATGAGATAGCCACTGTCTCCAGTTATGGCAAACTTAATCAAGTACTTAGATGAAATTGCCCTAGAACGGTACCACTAAGGCCAATAATTTGGCTGAGAAACGAAGAAGATATCTTCACACTCATACTCTAGCCTCACCAGGGAAATGTGAAAGTGTCGTCAGACATTGTAAACGCCCTCAATACATATTACTATAGTGAAAAAACGAGCGATAAATTAGCCTTCCTGGATGTACTAATAACCTTCACATCAGTTAGGTTCAAGACACTCGTATACCATAAACCGACATTTGCTAGACGTTATCTAAAGTTACAACACGGTGAAAAACATACGTTGACTCTACTGTACATTAGAAGCGTGGCAGGAAATACGCAGTCCATACCTCATCAGTGCCCAAAAGGTTATTTACTACGCTGATACCTCGTTTAAGTAAAACCTACACCGGAAGAAAACCTTATCAAGTAGTGTCTAAAACATTCTGGGGAGTACAGTGGCTCCTAAAATGTCTCTGTAAAATAAAGAAGTAATCGATGGAGACATGGGTTAAAACCAAGTATGGCTGATCACGTATGGAGAGTTAGGGTGTACACTGCAACCTTTATGGAATTAAATCAAATTAGTATACCGGGAGAATAGTTGGAGGAATCTGCACACACACTGTGTTGAAATAATTCTGACTGAGCGGACAATAACAGCATATGGGAGTACCTAATTAAGAAGGAATACGCCATGATTTTGACGTTTCCTAATCATGAGACAAAAATGGGAAGTTCACACGGTTCACCCAATTTCAGGTTGGCAGATTTCACTCTCACTGGCATGAAAAATGGTCAATAATAACTATAATAATAAGTAATATGTGTTCAGTCCCCTTTATAAGGGACTTTAATATTAAATTCCACCATGCTGCTGGTTACACCATTGGGGGTCGGGTTATGACTGAACTATGCCACAACAGCCTAGAAGTAGGACAGTTCCTTGATGGTCCACTCCGTGTCATTTTCAACCTTCAGTTGACACTGACTGAGAGGAATGAATGTCAGTTTGGTGAGTATAAAGTGTAGGTTTGAGGGATTGTAAACGGCCCATGACTGCTAAACAGATTTTAAAATAGGTGTCAAAACTCTAACGAACCGACTATTCTAGGGTGTTCCTCTATGCCAACACTGCTGCTGTGAGCGTCTTCGTATCTTAACAGGATGGCATGTGAGGTTATTTCAAATCTGATGAGAGCTATCATCATCATCAGCAGCAGCCTTTTATCGTCCGTCATCAGACATAGACCTTCCCTAGGATTTATCAGATTTATCGATCGTGGGTGTCACGGGGCTAAGTCGCCATCTCCCAGCCACTATTCTGCATATGATATTTTGACAAGGCTCCACAGGTGACTATCTGGAAAATGCATTGGTTGCAAACCCTTCTTTTCAAAACTAAATGAACCTTTTGGTTCTTGAATGCTCTACCAAAAACTTGTTAATCTAAGGTGATTTTTCGTTTGAATTCTCCTTCTTTTGAGGATTTCATGAAGGTTTGTTGTGCCAGATAGATCTAGTGGTCTAACTTGCTGTGCGTTGTCGACTTTGATTGTTGTGTCTTTTCCCTTAAAATATTTCTTGCACACGGCCTTGGTCTTATTAAAGTTCATGTGCAGACCTACTTCATTTGGATACATCTGGATCCAAACATTATCTGGATTTATTTAAGGTTCTCGGCAAAAAGGACGATGTCATCAGCAAATCTGTGTTAATTTTGTTATTCATCATCAATTCTTGTTCCTTTTTTTGTTCAGTCTAATCGTCGGGAAATCATTTCGAGGAAAACTGTGAAGAGGCGTTCGACGACGTGTAATCAGGGTTTTTATAGAGGGTCGTTGAAGGAAGAGACGTTTTAGATACCTTGCTAAAAGAATGCTTTCATATTTAATTTCCAACTAAAAGTACATATACGCATAGGATACCATTGCTGTCAGTTTGATAAACCAGGTATGCAACCTCGGTTACTTTGAGTGCTCACTTATCTGCACGCAATTTCAGCCCAGCTTCTTGTGATTCAGTAAGAATTGGCTTCAGTCTTTGAACAGCTCTGTTGCACCACAATTTGGGATATCATTCTGATAACACAGCATTGCAGACATACCCTGAAGTAGCTGTTTGATGGCTATCTGAAAAATGCCGGGCACTGAAGAAATTTCAAAACACAATCTGCTGTTCTGAAAACAAACCTTTGTTAGTATTTATCACAATGTATTGCTTGGATTCATCATCCAGCTGTTCATATGCCTTATCCAAATTTACAGCTTTATTAGCAGTTAATTTGTAGTTGCCAGATAGACAAATGGTATCACCACATTTTAGAACCGGAATCACAGAAGCAGCCCACTTATAATGAGTGACAGGAGAAATAAATCAAGTCAATCAAATTCCTGCTCTACTTCATCCCTCATAACATAGAGAACGATTAAGGCTTTACAATAAAGAGGAGGTACTTCTATATCTACTATCATGTAGATTTTTTCTCCTTTGTAGCGACCTAGACCTGGAGGAAAGAGAGTTGGAAACATTTCCGTGAAGTCTTTTCCAAAACTAGACCATTAGCTGAGTTTATCAACCATAATTAAGACAATATTTTCGTTTTCTTGGTTATTTTAAGTGTTATGTCCAGGTGCATTCACTGAGAATAGAGAGAAGAAGTAAAGAGAAAAGAATGTCACTATCTACATGTGAGATAGAGTCAGTAGAATGTCTGTCAGTTTGGTCATCTAAGTTGCAGCCATTACAAAGTTATCTCAGGAAGTCCGACCTAACTACGGTGAGAGTGCTTGACTTAGATAGTATGTGTTCTTGAGATGAATATGTGATGATGTGTGTGCAAAAAGAAAGTGTGTGTAAAAACTATATTAACTATCCTAAAGAGAGAGAAGAGACGAGCTTACCTCGAGGCTGTTGGAACAGAGATAGAGAGTTTACCGCCACAGTTTAAATACCATAAAGATAATGATCAGTTATCTTATTGGTAGTTCTGTGCAAGGTCAAAGAAAAAATGACAAGGAATTTACAATTTCTATAGAGATGAAGGGGATAGCAAGTAGATCCCTGCCAAGGGTAGATAACTCTGTATATGTATGATTTTCTTTTGCTGGAAAAGGTAGGCACTACACTATTAATATGTACACATAATGTCCTCAAGTATGACTACTAATGTTTAAAAAAGTAGTTCCGAAGTCAATTCAAACCACCAATCTTTCAATTACAAAATGATCATTCAAACCAACTGTGTCAAGGAGACACATTTACGAAAAACAATTAATTTTTAAATATAACTATGCCTGACTTTTGAAATCTTTCTTATTTGCAACACTAAAGCTCTTGTTATACATTTATAGATTGGTGAATTGTTTTTTTCTGTTTTTTTTCCCATAAACAAAGTCATTTGGAGGGTCAAATGAAGTGTATATTGAATGTTTGATGTAATTCACTTCAGACATGGATTGCATTATACAAAAATTTAAAGTAAAAATTCCTCCAAAATTTGTATCTTGTGGTTTTCAGAACAGTTTTTGAGAGTCAATGTAATTAAAAAACTCACAATAAAGGTCTCTTCAGGATTACAAAAAATTTATTAAAATTGGTTTACAAAATTGAAGTTGTTGATTGTGTAAAAACTCAACTTACCCATTTTAAGGAAATATTGGTGCCCTAAATATGTATAGAAGGAAAAATTGTTTTTTAAATGGGTTCCCTTGAAAATTTGATAATTGAAAAGAGTTCCCCAAGTAGTTGAAGTTTGAAGACCAATAAACTATAGTGATAAGATGATTGTCATCGTATAATTTGTTAAGAATGAGTATTATCTTCAATGGATTGGTTTAGTATTGGAAGATGAAGTTTCTGGCATATATTTCTTCATAGAAATTGAGTAGATTGGGTCACCATTTGAATGAGGTGTATATATTTCTATCTATACTGTTTGAGTATGAATTCAGTCAAATAAAACGGTTGAATACAGGCAAAGTAAATACAGGAAAAACATATTTTCAAGAAAGATATAACAATTTAATTATGAACAAAAGAAAATGATTGAGAACATAAAAGAATATTCATGTTAAAGAATCAATAATGAAAATGATTGCTTGCACATACAATAATAAACAGAAAGCCTGTGGAAAGAAAGGGAGAGAAAAGCACTTTAAAACATATTTTATATCTGTGGGAATAATAGGACTTTCATGTGGTTGGAAGCAAAATGGGTCCATATTGTCTCTGCATTCTGTTATAACATAAACACATGGATGTAGTTGCAAGTATATTGGCATGAAAGAGGCTCATAGCCAAAATGGCCTGTCAATCTCAGAATCTATGTTAGTTTTATATCTTAAATCTCTTTATTCTATTTTTTTTATTTCAAAAGCTACACTCTTCTAATTCAGTGTGGACACAGCTTTTACTGAGTTGATATTCATGCTAAAGTTATTGTAAATTTTGTATTTCCAAACCTAATGAAAATTATTTAAAATCTAGTTTTGTTCAACTTGGACAGTAAAAAATTGATTTTGATCGCTATTTATGTGAATGGGAATAAGAGAGCTGCTTCTTAATTATTAAATTTGTTTTTTCCAATGTATACGGATTATTATTGATCATTATGTTTAGACCAGGAAACACACAGACCATAAGCAAAATCTCAGACAAAACGAAGAAACTCATTGAAAACCGCAGAACCACCAACAACAACAAAGGAAAAATAGAAGAGATCAAACAAAACAAACAATCAAAAAGAAACTAAGAGAAGACAAAAGAAACTGTATGGCAGCAATCATTGAAATCACTCTTGAAAAACGTTGGGACTTTAAAGCAATAAACAAAGCTGACGGAAACAGGTAACTGGCATACACGAAAAAAACGGAGACATCAAACAAACAAAAAAAGGAAAAGCCCCTGGACCAGATGACATCACCATCAATCTACTCTACTGGTAAGATCGTCAACAAAATACTTGCTATTCTATTCAACTTGTGTCTAAAACAGAGTAAAACCCCAAAAAACTGGAACACAGCAATCATAATGCTTTTATATAAAAAAGGAAGCCCCAAAGACCTCAACAACTACAGGCCTATTAGCCTATTCAACTGCATCTACAAACTTTTCACAGAAATCATCACCAACCAGATCACTAAAACACTAGATGAAAACCAACCATAGGAACAGGCTGGATTAAAAAGAAATTACTCGACCATGGACCATATCCATTCAATAAATCAGCTGAAAGGGAAAGCAGAAAAATGCAAAATGCCACTCACTGTAGCATTTATAGACTTCAAGGAGGCATTTGACTGAGTGGAAATTCCCATGGTCATGAAGGCCATCACTCTACAAGATGCAGATTCTGTATACATCAGAGTACTGCAACATATATACAATCACAACAACTCCTTTATCAGGCGACATAAGGACTCTGAACTGTTCTAGCTTCAAAAAGGAGTAAGGCAAGGTGATACTAGCTCACCAAAATTCTTTACAGCCTGCCTTAAGATCATCTTCCAAAACCTGGACTGGGAGAATAAAGGAATCAAAATAGATGGCGAATATCTGAGCAACCTCAGATTTGCATACAACATCATCCTTTTAGCGGAGAATCTATATGACCTCCAACTGATACTTGATGAACTAAATGAAGAAAGCAAAAAAGTGTGCCAACACATGAACTTCAGTAAAACAAAAGTCATGTGCAACAATTACATCGAGAATAAGAACGTAACTGTCAAAATTAAAGATGCCAATCAGGGGAAAGTAGGCCACTACATCAACCAAGGACAACGAATCTCAATGAAACCCACATAAGGAATGAAGAGAAGAATCACTCTGGGATGGCAAGCCTTTGACAGAGCAAGCTCAACCTTCAAAAACAAGATGATCAGTGTGACCCTAAAAAGAAGAGTATACAACAAAGCATTCTCCTGATAGTCACTTATGGAGCAGAAACATTGAACCTAACCAAGAGACAGACCCATAAACTGAGAAGCATGCAACACACGCATGAGAGTATTATATTCAGCCTCACATTGAGAGATCACAATACAGCACAGTATATCAAGAAGAAAACGGGAGTTTGAGACATCATAAAATCTATTAGAAAACTTATATGGCAATGGGCAGGCCATGTTGCAAGAATGGCAGACAACCAATTGACATAACGACTCACAACATGGATCTCCAGAGATCACATGTGAAACTGAGGCCAACAGAATACAAGATGAAGAGATGAACTAGACAATTTACAAACTACTGGCTCTACGATGCCCATGATAGAGAAATGCGGCGGATCCAGGAGAAGGTCTATGTCGTACAATGGATGATAAAAGACTGATGATGATGAATTCAAAATTTCGCTTTGCTAAAATATAAAGCAAAATCCATCAGCTTAAATTTGCATAAAGGTAACCTACCGGGAGAATCAAAGTCAGGTTATGTTGGTCAGTATTTTTAGTTTTTACTCATGACTGAAATCAGATACTAAAATTCTTAAATTATCATGTCTGTCTTACTGTTGCAAGTATCATAGTGGGATACATAGCAACATATCATATAAGTATAATTAATGTAGTTTAGTACTTTTAAAATTGGCTCATCAATCTTTTTTCTTTAAAAAAGGCTAAAGATAAAAAGAAAAACATTTTGAAATAGCAAAAATGTTCTAAATTTATCTTCATACATGACCAAATGAATTGGAAATGCTTTTACCAATGAAAAAAACAATTACACAGCAAATAAGATTTCTAGATGCCTATAAATTTTGCAGGTGTATTTGCCTTTGTCAACACTCATTACTTTCTTATGGTAATTAATGATTACAAATCAGAGGAGTAAATAATCTTTTTCATTTCTAGTTTGTCAGCCACCTGTTGTCATTGGTAATTGTCTGCTTATATTCTCAAATGTTGATTTTGCTTCTCAAAAACCGACTGCAGTATTCTAAGTATTTGTACTCAAAATGTCATCTTACTTAGGCAATACATGACATGATTCTCTAAAAATGATGTACGCATCATAAATCACAACTAATGTTACTATGTATCCTACTATGATACTTAAAATATAGTTGAAAATATCATCTTTTAATTTTCAATATTCTGAAGTGTGAATCAAACTACTATATTTATGTACCTACACCACACACATACAAGTGGTATAGCTGTTAAGAAAATATAGTCTATGCAGGAAAGCATTTCTCTTTCTTCCCTGTGTATCTGAGAACATTATCTGCCACATAACTTGAAGTACAAAGGATAAACATACTTGTATGTAATTTGTTCAATAAACAAGCATAGAGTTGATTTTTTGAACTAGTAACAAAGCCTCACTAAAAGTGAGGATACAATGAATGTAAACAAGAATTTTTTACTATCATGAAGTCAAGTTTTAGTACTTAGTAAATACTTGCAATACTTACTTTTTTGATAATCTATCATTTTGATAAAAACACAATCATACTAGAAAGCACTCAGAGAGTGCAGACCTTAGCAAACCTAGTGACTAAAAACTGAATGAATGTCAGTTCAGAAATAGTTAAGATACAGGGGTGGTATTAGTGAAAAATTCCTGGATCAACCCCAAAATATATTCAGCTCTCTCTTAATCCAAGGCCTACCCTCTGACAATTTTATTGAAATTCATTGATAACTTTTGTATTGAAAAAATGAAAAGTATTTCTCAATCCCCAAAAAATTCTCTGTAAAATTAAATGATTTTTTTCATTGTTGATTGTGCAACCTTTTCTGAAGTTTAATTCAAATTCATTGCAAAGTTTTCATGGTATTCTATGGTATGGATATATAGTTACAGACCAGGGTAGGAAAAAATTCCTGTATCCAACTAAAAATGTAATTATCTGATCCGAAGCCAATTGCCTATAGATCTACAACATTCTATTGAAATACATTTAGTAATTTTGGAAATATTATGCAGTGGAGACGTATAGTTATGATACAGGAGAAGAAAAATTCCTTGATCAATTGCAAAATTCAATCACTTCTTGCCTCTCTCAATGCTTCCCCTTCCACAAAATTCTTTGAAATTCATTGTGAACTGTTGGAAACATTTTGTGGCTAAATAGAGAGAGGGGCAGACGTGCTTGATCACATTTTTAAAAAAATAACATTAAAAAAAAGTGGAACAGTGTCTTGCTATGACCAAGATACAAACCATGGTTATCATTTCCCTTCATTGAGATTGAAACCAACAATCACTGAAATACATTTGCTTAATCTCATTTCTAAAAACAAAAAATCTAAAAATCATTTAGAACTTTTGCAGAATTTTTCTTGTTTACGCATATAGCTATGATGTAGGGGAAGAAAATAGCTGGATCTGCATCAAAATTTGATCATTGGCCAATTGCCTAACCTCCTAGAAAATTTCATTAAAATTCATATAGAACTCTTGAAGATATCTTGTGGACAAACAGAAAGGCATGGATGAATTCTACTATCTCTTTCAATTTTGTTGACAGAGATAAAAAAAAAATTTATCCATTTCCAGGTAATTACTGTCAGAATTAATAAAGCTTGTCTCATCATACTGATAAACAAATCTTAGTGGACTTGATTTCTTGGTAAATCAGTAGATAAAAACACCTGTCACTTTATTCATATAGACATCATATAAGAGAAACCAACATAGTGTCTTATCTTCTTCCACTCTTAGTGTCACCTCACAAGGTGTCTTCACTGTCGAAGGGTGATAACTCGAGCATAAGTAAATAAATAGACAGGTGATTAACTATAATTATTAAGTGGTTGGGTCAAAACTATTTGGGATTCCATAAATTGGACACCTTTTATCATAGCGATTATGCACTGACCATCATTTTTACTTATTTTTTTATGATAATGTAAGCATATTCAGAAAATCTTTATCCGTTCCAGAAATTGAACTTGGGGTAATCCTTGCTTATATGATTGTAAAATAATCTTGTTTGTATGCTGTGTTCAGCATATTTTACGTCCATATAAGCAAGAATCACTTACCTCAGAATGAATATCATAATTTCTGAACAACTAAGAACTACTACACTTGCATTTCTGATAAATTTTAAAATAATGGGCTACGAATTGGTTGAAACCCAATGTTTATATCTTCATTATTTCTTTAGTTATTAAGCTTCAAAAAGGGTTACGAATGGTCTGGGCTTAACTGGGCTAGATCAGACCAGGCCATGCTGAACTGTGTCATTTTTGAAAATCTAAATAATCTTTGAAAGATATGTAATCAAATAGTAACCCCCATGCTTTTATCTCTAATAGTTTCAGAGATATGGGTGATTCTGTGACCTTGAAATGATATGAAGTTTATTCTTATATTTTCAGGACATTATTGTAATGTATATCATTTGTTCTTGTTTGTTGATAAAATAATGATGACTTACAAGTATAATTTAGGGAGTTATTTTATAATCTATAGTGTTATTTGAGATCAATCAAGGTGGCACTTTAAATTCTAAAAATTTTGTTTACTGTTTGCTGAAGATTTAAGATGATTGGATGTTGCCATAGAGCAAAAAACTTTGGAACTATCTCAAATGGTATTTTTAAAGATTTTTCATGGGCTGTCTATCCTGCAAATGATTAAATGGTATGATTTTAGAAATGGATATTATCCAGGGCTGGCCCCAGATACCAGTGACTTGGGGAAATGCCCAGGGCTCCAAGTGCTTACATGCTTGAGACAGTAGGATGGGAAAATTGATAAATTGAACAGAATAAAAAGTAAAAATCTGAAAATTCTCTGAGTGGTCAGATTTTTAAGGAATATAAGATAATATCATACTTTAAAGGGTGCCAAAGTTCAGCTTGCCCAGGGTGCTAGGAATCCTAGGGCTGACCCTGATACTAACACACATATTTTCAAGTTTTAGTATATCTTTAAATAGAAAACTAATTATTTTTGTCATTAACTTAGTTGAACACCATCATTACTTGTTCCACTATTTTCTGCCTTCTTTATAATTTCATCCGATCTGAAATTTTTATCTTTCTGAACAAAGAACTACTCTAGATGCTTTTTGCAGTCTCCTGGGATATTGACATGTTTTTAGGAGAATTCTGTAAACATTTGAGTAAATGGTGATTAGAAGGTAGAATATCTAGTGAATATGAAGCGGATGCAAATAATTTCATTGCTTGATTAGGATATTTTGCATATGCTGGCTATCTCTTGTGACGTATGATATTGATTATTCTCAACTAATGCCTTGATTTGATCGTTATCAACCTCGAACGGAGTATCCTACCATTGTTCTGCGAGAAATCTCTTGCAATGAAACTTTTGACCTGTTCAATCATTCACATTCTCCATAAACCAATCAAACTTTTTTTTTGCATTTAAGCTGCATTTTTACCTTTCTCAAAATAAAAAAGCATACTATGCAGTAAATGCTTTTTAATTTCTTCATCTTCAATGGAAGAATCAATGAACAAGTATTCACCAACTTTGACAATTTAAAAAAAAAATGCATGCTGATATGACAGCTATCACAATATAATCAAAAGCAGTCTTTTTGAATTAAATCAAAACTAAATGCTCCTTATCAAATAACATAAAAAACAATTATCTTTAGGATTTACTTTATTTCTTTTGAATGAATGACCATCACCACTTCTCATGATTTATGCATTCAATATTGGCTAGCTACATGTTGTTTTTATGAGGGAAAGACATCACTTAATTTCAGCAAAGAAAATAATCACAACTCTATTTGCATTACTAAACACAACTTGGTCACTCAGTTAATATTGCAATGATATAGTAATCAAATTTGAACTTCCATTTTGATAACTACTTGGCAGAACAAAGAAATTAATGTGCAGACTGAATGGCTTCAAGACTTGAATGACTTGAACAGCTTTTGATGGTAGCATCACCCCAGATCTCTCAACTGATTCATTCATCTGAAATTTCTCAATCTTTTATGAAGTTTTCGTTGACATTCTATGCATCAAAACAAATTTTCTTCCCAGAAACTGATGAGTTTTTTATCAACTGCTTGGCATAGAGATTTAACTCATGACTCCAGGAAGCAACATAGACTGATAGAACCAATGGTTTTTCATTTAAGTCATTAATCTGTTGATCAAACCTGTGATAATTTTTATACTCTGTACAAGAATCTTATTCCAAGTTGAGCTCTACATTTTGTCATTGAATACTGTTCATATTCTAGTCTGTCTATAGTTTTCCAATATTGTTGTTGGCTTGTTTTTCATTTGCTAGGATCAGGAAGGAGTGGTCTATCCATCCTCTGCAGACTTGAAGGTGGCCATGGAGCCTAATCTATACGGTGCAGACATTTTTGCATTCAAGACAAGGGAAACCCTGAGCTGGTGGTGTCTGAAGGGCAGTCCACTTCTGCTATCTTCCCCTCTTGTCCTCAGCAGCTACTTGTCCTCTCAATTTTCAGGTCAGCTGTTGATGATGCAATGGCGCCAGCCTTCTCGGTCACTCGCTTCTGGGTGCCATCTATGATGATGGATGCTGCTTCTAGGTCTTTGAAATGCTTAGACTCTTATTGTGTTTTCCTCAATGAATTTCATCAGAGAGTCTTTACTTTTCATCATAGGCTTTCCATTGTACATGTTCTGCCCATAACAACTGATATTGAAATATCATGCTCAGTAGATGTGCTTTTTTCAACATCTTTTTGTTGGAGATGTACTCTTGCCATGATGTTTAGGATAGTGCGTAGCCAGCAGTGATGGAACATCTCTAGCAGACACATCTGTTTACTTAGCAAGACCTACGTTTCTGCCCTATATAAGAGAGTGGTAACTACAACCCCTCTGTATACTCTTAGCTTTGTAGAGAGTTACAGAGAGTGTTTTAGACATGTAATCTTAGCAAGTGGCTTGGAGGAGCTATTGGATTTGGATAAATGGTCGTCTAGGCCCTTGTCGATTGCAACATCGACATGAAACTTCCCAGGTATGTGTAGTGCTCCAACACATTTTTATCTATAAAAATTCATTTACATACTCAGTCTGCTTATGATATTTTTTAATCATACCATACATGCTAACTCTTTTAGGTTACATTCAGAAGAAGTATGACACTGAAAGTAAATTAAAATAATACACCAGTCCAGACTGTAAAATACAGAGGCCTAAAGAGGCAGCTTATGTTACAAACTACCTTAAGCAAACTGAGAATAGAATGAAGGTACAAGTGGGACTATTTGGATAGATGATTCAGAGAGTAGGAAAATGTATTTTGACTGTGTATTTGTTGGTTGTTCCTTCATGGCATTTCTCAGGATAATGTCGGCTAATGGGAGGTAGACATCTTCTCACTAAGTAATATGTGACAGGTTTCAAACATAAAGTACAATATAAAAAGCTGTACATTTAAATTTAAGACTTAAAAAATACAGGATAGTTGCCAAGAGGATAAAAACGTTGATTTTCATTATAAAAATGTTTGTGAGTTCACTAGGAAGGACACATAATGTGGTCACAAAAAGATAGTTTTAACAAAATATTTTTCAAGTGAAATAGAAAGGTGCATTTAAAATGATGATGGTCAAAAAATGTGTTAACAGAAATGTTGTGACTGAAATAACAGAGGTAAGGATGCAGTTCTGAATAATTCATAAATGATAAAAATACATCAAATAATTTCAGTTTTAAGAATGATTTAGATAAGTTTAGAAATTACAGAAAGAGTATGTGCTTACAAAGACATTATTAGAATCTGTCTGATGAAATTTTCATGAGAGTCTGTAAATTGTATTAAGTTGCAGATTTTGTTCATATTTATGTATATAGGAGGATGCTTTTATGTATTTTGCAATTATTTTGCGGTTGATATGTAAATATTGTGTGGAGTTGGAGATGCATGATAAAATGATAAATGAATAGATACTTTTATCATTTGGTAGTGAAGTTTGTCTTACTGACAGTCCATTTAGCTATGAGTAGTTTTCAAGGAGTTTAATCAATACTTTAAAAGCTTGTTTTATTTACTCTTTTATACCGAGTATTATAAAAAATGAAAGTGGCAATTTCTTATTTGGATATAAACATTATTTGGTCTGAAGGATTGTGAAAAATGTCAAATGGATGACCTGGTAAGAATGCATGGTAGATACCTAACAAGAGAGTTAAGTGCTTGGATCTTGGATATTTAGTTGAAAAAAAGTATATTTAAAAAAAAATTCAACACTTGATTGAAAACTGGCAATCCTTTAAATAAAGACAAACTTTTACAACAGGACCAGTATCAGAGAATCAATATTTTCAACATGTTATGTATAAATTGATGTACCATATAAATATATAGTCTTTTAATTTCTGATTATGAACATGGCCTCAAAATACTGAAAAAATTACTATAAAAAATCTCCCAGAGACCTAATACTATGGGACTCATTCTTTTTCTGCTTTTGTTGTGACCATAACATTTCAGTCAATTGTTTTCATGGCCTTCCTCAGGTGTACAATCCATAGAGAAAGAAGTGAAGGTTTTTTTGGTAGTGTCCACCGATATTTAAAAACATAAAAATGGTGATAGATATAATGATTGGATTAATACAAACATTGATATACCTAAATTTTTGTTCATATCCTTACAAAAGAGATGATTCATTGCCTTCAATATTGGTCAAAGGTCATCCACAGTTATCCTGAGAATTTAAAGTTGATGCATATATGGCTATATCTTCCAAATATGAAATACCTGGAATATGAATTAGGAGAATGAACTTTGCAGATCACAACTATATAGCTAAAGTAAACCTACCATATATAGGTAGAGTGGCTGAATGAATCCAAAGGATGTGTAGGTATAACAACAACTTGGTAGTTATCGGTAATACGGTCACTTTTTACAAACTTCTCACCAAAGTTGATCCTTTATTAGAGGTGGAGGTAACAACTTAAGGTTGTATATATATAACATTCCAGAATAGAAAAGAAGGAAGAAAGGAATAGAAAGGAGGAAGAGGACCATACCTAAAAGTCAAACAAAAGTCATATCTAAAAAAAGAAGCAGAAAAATCTTGTATACCAGACCATAATTTGGAAAGAGAAGGGATAAAGTGCAAGTAATGAATAAGGAGCATTGCTGAAAGTTGAGAAAATTGAAAGCTGTGATTATCAGCTTTGCAGATTAATGTAATTAGCCTGGCAAATAAATGTGGTTAACCTGGCAGATAAATGCGAATTTCAACATGATGTAGATTTATTTGCCTAGCAAGAAAATATTTGATGAAAAAACTAACATATATATATGGAATTGCTTGTACCACGTGCATTTCTCAGATGTTTGGCATAATGGGTGGGTCTAATCAGTATATTTGTCATCATCTTATGTTTGACCATCATCTTTTTCTACTGTATTGGTAGACACCAGCTGAAAAAAAAAGAAGAGATATTCCCTCTATCCATATTGATTGTTCATCTGATGAAAGCCACAGAATGGCTTGACCAAAACATTATGGTAACAGCTAAGTAACCAAAAGAATAGGATCAGTAGTCTGAACAATACTTGGAACTCAACGTCTCAATTAAGACAATGTTGTTTGAAGAGAAGCATGTAACATGGCCCTCAACATTTGACATAATTTTTCTAAAATCTATAATAGGTAGCTATATAAATATATCTATATATATATCTATATATATATATATATATATATATATATATATATATATATATGTTTTTTTTTTGTGATTTTCTTGTAATGTCTCAAAGACCTGATGAAGTACTAAAAGACATCAAAATAATAAATCTTTTGCTCGGAGTTACATAAACCAACTTAATTTTAGTATTGCTGTATACCTGATTTGGTTAACATCATTCAACAAAAATCTGTGAAATGTAAGTATATCAATACATATTTGATCTGAAATCAATTTTAGTAAATGAACATGTATTTGATCAGCTTGCAAGTCTGACTCTTGGTTAGGTTCTATGTTTCAGCTTCATAAGTGACTATCAGGAGGATGCATTGGTTGTATACTCTTCTTTTTAGGATTATTGGGATCATTTTGTTTTACGAGGTTGAGTTTGCTCTGCCAAAGGCTTGCCATCCTAGGGTGATTCACATGCACATGAGAGAATCATGCTCAACCTCATGTGGAGAAATCACAAGAAAGCACAGTATATCAGGAAGAAAATGGGAGTCTGAGACTCTATAGAATCTATTAGGAAACTTAAATTGCAATGGGCAGGCCATGTTGCAAGAATGGCAGACAACCAATGGACATCACAACTCACAACGTGGATCCCCAGAGATCACATGCGAAACTTAGGCTGACTCAATACAAGATGAAAAGGTCAACTAGACAAATTTAGAAAATACTGGCTGTGCAATACCAATGATAGAAAAATATGACGGATCCTAGGGAAGGTCCATGTTCCGTGATGGATGATAAAAGACTGATGGTGATGATGATGATGATGATGGTATATTTGATCTGAAAAAAAAATAGAAAGCAAAATTCATTAATGAAAAGTGGCATGGATATTGGCTTTTATTGCCTTTTTGATTGAGGAAAAACAATTTCATTGAATGAACCTTATCAATGCTTTTATTTTTATTGCCACCATCAAAATATGGAGGTTAACTTTGTAAACATCTTTTTACTGTCATTTTGTTGACAAAAGAAGAGTTTCTTCTAATTGCTATTTCCTTACATTTTGAAATCGACATTAATACTTTTCCATCCAGAAATTAGTCCATGATTTAAAAGAAAGATATCTGTGTTTGAAATTCATTTTAATGTTACAAAACATTTATTAATGTTAACAATAAAGATGAATAAATAATTAATTACAAGAGATAAGACACTTTCATCCTCTTTCATAATAGACAAGACTTTCAAAAGAGAAAAAACTTCCAACATCTTTCACAGAAGGCAAGACACTTCCTACCCTCTTACAAAAGACAAGACAGTTTCAACACTTTTGAAAGACAAGACATTTTCATACCTCTTTAAAAGAGACAGGACATATTCATTGCCTTTCAAAAAAACGCCTCCCTCCCCTTTCACAAAAAAACAAGTCACTTTTATCCTCTTTCACAAGAGACAAGACACTTAACACCCTTTTACAAGAGACAGGATATTTTCATCTCTTTTTCTATGCACAAGACTCTTTCATACACTTTCAAAAGAGGCAAAAAATTCCATCCCTTTTAACAAAAGACAAGACAATTTCATTCACTTTTAAAAGAGACTAGACACCTTCTTCCCGTTCCTGAAAGAGAATACACTGCCATCCTCTTTCACAAGAGACAACACACTTTCATACTATTCCAAAAGAGACAACTTACTTTCATTACCTTTTAGGAAAGTCTAGACACATTCACACTATTTTCAGTCCCTGGATAGTCGACTTGAAGCATTAGAATTGTCACTGCCTAGTCTGTACTTAATAATATACTCATACTCAAACAGGAGCAAAGACCATCTTTGTAATCATCCAAATACCATTTACAATAAACTATTCTTATCTACAAATAATCAAAACAATCGTTTGTGAAAAGTACTTGTTGAACTTTGTCATCCTGAACACCATGCTCAATGACTCCTTGTCAATTTGGAATTGATTTCTTTCTGCCATGGTTAGGCTTCTCAACATGAAAAACCTACAGGATGATCATATCCATCCATAACTTGGGATAGTATGGCTCCCAAGCCACATGGCAATGCATCACAATCCCAAACAAGTGGGCAAGCCTACTCTTGGATGGTAGTCTATTTCTACACTTTGTCTTCGTGTAGGAAAAGGTCCAATGGTCTCAATACAGGTTAACATTTGGTGTAAAATTGCTATAGTAATTCACTGAACCAATGAATTCTTTAAGGTCCATAACATTTGTAGGATTTTGTAGCTTCTTTCACAGTTACCACTTTTTGGGGCATGGATTTCAATCCTTGTGCAGACACCTCAAGTCCAAGATGAGTTATCTCTGACAACATGAATTTGTTCAACTTCAACCTTAATCCAGCTTTTTATGTTCAGTTAAAAACTTCACTGAGAATTTCTATGTATTCAACATCACTCCAACCAGTCAAAATTATATCATCAAGGTACGTGGCTATATGCAGAATACCTTGCATGATACTCTCCATTATTCACTGGAATATGGCACTTGAAATCTCAAATGGTAGGCAATTGTAATGAAATGATCCACAATTGGTATTAATTGTGGTGTATGACTTCAATTCAGCATCAAATAGCACTTGCAAATTGGCTGGTTTTATTCCAACTAAATAAAATATTTTCCTCCTGACAGAGAAGCAAGTAATTCATCAATGAAGGGAATGGGGTATTGTTGTAGTTTACTTGCTTGAGCCACTGTTGATTTACAGTTACCACACAGGCAGATGGAGTGGGCCTTCTAAAATTTAGGAGCATGGTCCTTGGTCACCAAAACTTTTACTTTGTAATTGACAAAGTTTGTCACTGAATACCACTGGTATTTCTGCGACATGATATACTTGTACATTGATATTTAGTGTTCTTGCACTACCAAACAAGAGTGATGCAGTGTTCTGAACAATGTTAAGGTTTTATTATGCTGACACTTCATTTAAATACAGTATACACTAACTTCATCCTAGGTTTTGAAGATCTTTTCCGGAGCAATTGAAAGAGCTGCCCCAGTATCTAATTCCATTCATACTGAAGTAGCATCAGTAACAGATTCAATGACAATTGGTTACAAGCTAGAGTTACTGGAAGAATTGATAAAAATCTCCCTCCTCGTCAGAAGAATAGGTCTTTGTGGGTTTCTTGCAACTCATGTACTTTTGATTTGCCAGGATTTATCTTTTTTGCTTCCAGGCAATCTTGCTAGGCATCTTCTTTTTTGTACAGGCTCATACCGCATGGCCCAAGTGTCAGCATTCATAACATTCCCAAGAGCCTGTTGAATGATCTTCACTCAAACAGAAACATGGTGTGAGTGACTTTTAAGATTAGGAAATCTTGTGAATTACAGGCCTTCCTTCATGTATGGGGTCAAGTTTAGTGTCATGTGACAAGACACCAGTCTTCAAGTCTATCATATCTCTGTTAGCAGCCTCCATTGTCAGTGATATTTCCTGGGCCCGATCGAAAGTTGGAGTTTTTTTTGACAGTGGATGACATTGAATCAAGTCATCATAGACTTCACAACCCATTATTTGAGACAAACTTGCCCCATATCACAGTGTTTCATAATTCTGCTATGTAACTAGCAATAGTCTTGCCAAGATGATGAAATCTTGTATTAAAGCAAAACTGCTGCATACTCATGAAAGGTTTTGGGTTCTAGTGTCTTGTCATTAACCCATACAGTTCATGAAAGGATTTGTCCACAGGTTTATCTGGCAAACACAGTTTCTCTACCAGGTCATATCCTGAGGCACCCATCCCACTAAAAATCATGGGGTACGTTGTTCCACTGGATTATCTATATCAGTGGAAACGAAATACTGCATAAAAAGGACCAACAATGTACAAGTTAAATGGTGGAAATAGTCAATCAAACTGAAAACTCAACTCATCAACACACTGAATGGGCCCAAGAATGGTAATCTTTTGAATTCTTGTTGCCAAATCATACAGTAACTTCACAAGAGACAAAAATTTCCAACCCCTTTCACAGGGGTACAGTAACTTCACATGACAACAAAGCCCTTTGCTGAACGAAAAGAAGTTTATTTGTATACGACTGCCATTGCTGTTGTCACTTTTCTAGTGAAAAAAGAAATCAATATAACGTCAAAATGCTCTATGTTGGGACACTCCCAAGGCAAGGGGAGATAACTCACAACAAAGAGACAGAACATTTCAATCCCCTTCACCAAAGACAAGACACTTTCATCCCCTCTCACAAGTCACAAACTTTTATCCTTTTTTATTTTTGATCCCAGTCAAAAGATGAAAGATACTTTTATTCCATCTCACAAGAGAAAACACTTCCTTCCCATTTCAAAAGAGACAAGACACTTTCATCTTCTTTCGCAAGAGACAAGACACTTTTTTTCATTTTGAGAAGAGACGAGACATTTTCATAGCCTTTCATAAGAGATAAGGCATTTTCATCTCATTTTACAAGAGATAAGACTTCCACTCCCTTTCACCAGAGATATTTTTCAAAAGACAAAATTTATTAATCTCCTTTTACCAGAGTCAAGGCACTTGCATCTTGTGACATTTTTTTGTTGCTAATTGAAAATTCTCCTATTCTTAAATTCCATTTAAGTCCAGGTTTATCTCTTCATTACTAGTTTATGACTTTGTGTGACACATATAAACTTGGAGAATTAGTGTTATTAATCGCTGCTATCAACAACAGAGTAGTTTATTCACTGTTACTGGGTTTAGGTTATTCATGTGTTCTGACATTTTTATGTAACTATTTATTGAGACTTCACCCAACCCTAGCCATTCTTTTCTGCATACATACTCCCCTCAATAAGTAAAAAGAAAATTTTGTTCTTTTAAACCCTTTTCCTAAATAGGTTTTTATTAGAGGTCTGATTCACAATGAAAGTTTATTCCAAATTGGTCCCCTTTTTTGTGTCCAGTGGTATTCATGCTTGTTTTTTGAAAATGAATATACAATTTTTGCCCATCAAAAGACAAGAAACTTATCCATTGATCATGCCATTTTCCAAATTTCATTTGATCACATGATCGAGACCTGTTATTTTTCTTTTTAATCATGAATTTATGATTCAAACCATATTTTTTGTATTTTCATTAAGGTAACTTAATCTTACCCCCACCACTGCTTAATATTTGTGGTGAAAAGCAGCATATGGCAGTGATTCATAATTTCCCTTGGAATACTAGTTAACATAAAAAGTTTAAAGATACTTCTTCCAAGTTTATTTTCCAATTCTGAAAGCCTTCCTAATTTTCGAATCAGATAAATGAATTTGAATCCAAACAGTTCTTTTCAAATAAATAATATTTTTTTCAAAAACAAATAAATCCAGTAATCTACTTATCATTTTAATGTTCATGCTAAAATTTGTTATTTGAGAAAACACGGATAATTAAAAAAAACAACTTTCCCTCAAAACAGAGACAAAATCATTTTAAAATTTGGGAAGCTTGTGTTTTGTAGTTCTTTGGATAGTCTCTTGGAAGGAACATAGGTGCAAATATTTCTCTAGTCGGAAACAAATAGATACACTTTGATCAAAATAAAATTCTTACTATTTTTATATTGTTATCATTATTCTTGTCATATTTGCTTTCAGAAAATATATCCACAATTCATCACCACATAACAGTATTAGTAACTATCATAATTTTTTTGGTAAATATTCTCAAAGCAGAGCTTTTGATTCACATTGATTAAAGAGAATGGTTAAGGAACACATCATTACTGAGAACTAGATGTTGGATTAAACAGAAAATTATTTGAATGTTATTATGCTCATCCGGAGAAAACTTTTAAGTATTCTGCTGGTTAGCAAGAAGTGGAACAAAAATCAAACTATCCTCATCTTCAATGAATAAAATCAAGTGTGAAGTATATTCAAAGAGACTTTTATCCAAAATTTCTGAACCATAGTCTTTATTGAGTTGAAAATTTCAAGTGATTAATTTTTGTGGGATATTAAAAAGTTTTGTTTTTTTGATATTTGCTTTTAAGTATAATTACATTGAGATGAGAGTAAATGTATTTAAAAATAAATAATTTATTGTCATATTGCATTTTATATGCAGTAGAATTCCAAGTATTTGGAGTTTGCAAAAAGGCCTGTATCTATGCTTGAATGTACAGGCTGGCACAAAAGTTGTACAGGCTTTTAAAATATTCATATCTTTTTAGTCTTATTGCTTTTTAAAAATTGTTCTTAACAAATCATATATATGAATCTGGGGAATTTAATTAAACTTGGTTGAGAAAATTTTTTCAAATGCCTACTGTTTGCAACTTCACAAATTCTTGCTCCTCCAGTAACGTTCTGCATAACATTTCAAGGGATATCTGCTCCTCTGCACAGAGCATATACAATTTTCAGCATTCTTGAAAATGCCCCAAAAAACATTGATTAATAATAACAACTCACATGACGATGTGCACATGTTCAAATAACAAGAATATGCTGTTTGGGTTAACATTAAAGGTATTCAAACTAAAATTCTATTATTTTATTTCATTGTTCAGTTGTGTACTTTTCCCAGATGGATTCCCAAGGTTTTCCATGTATATGTAAGAAGAGGAAGAGCAAAAAAATATTAGGATAGAAGAAGTTATGATTGTTTTGAATTGATGCAACTTTTTACCACTTTAAGAAAGATTTTTTTAATTAAAATATTCCACCATTGATTTATATTTCTTCCTTTTCCAGCTACAATGAACATTTGTGCACAGCAACGTCTAATATTGTAACATTAAAAAATGCATCCTGTGAATCAAAGGAATTTTTCTCCATGTTACTTCAAGGTTATGTTCCTCTAGTTAATGTCTCTGGCCTTGATATAAACAACCTAGGATTCTTGAACAATAAGAATAAAATATGCGTCTACCAAAAGTAAGTTATACCAATTTTGTACTCATTTATTCCTGTCTTGCATGAAGATTGTCACTTTCTATTCTTAGTCTGTCTTGAGAGAAGATTACATTCCTGATTGATTACCTGATTGTACTTGTTTAGCGATCAGATTTTGTCAAACACATTAAAAAAAAGCTCCATGAATATATAGGAACACTAGCTTTACCTTTCAAAATTTATTGTCTTCATATAGCTGTGGGTGTTTACAAAAATATACAAAGTCATCTTTCGCAACTATATCAGTTAGTTGGTTGATAATTTTCTATAGAGGAAAGTTTGTCCTGAAAAAATATGTACTTAATACTAAATCTGTACTTGCTGTTCGAGAATTACTGACTCTCATGTCATGGGTTGTATTGGATCATTGACTTGTCAGCTAGTATATTGACTGCTAATGTAGAGTCACATAGCACACCTGTGATTTGGAGCAGCTGCTTCAAACATGAATTGTAAGTTCTTCAACCGCTGCCAAAAAGTAATTAAAGTTGGCAGGAACATAGATTTTATATTTGCCTTGGTTAAAATTCTGTCCAATAATTGTCATTGTTTTTTAAGATGTTCTAAAAATATATGTAGATACACTGCAGTAGAAAGCAACTGTCTATCATATTTGCGAAGATTTCTGTGATTTAAGAATTGACGTTACCAAGTACATTAGCAGATAACCATTACAGATGAATTCCACTTAAAATATCTAACCATCATTTGAACTTGATAATTAAACTGGTTATTTCCAACTTTCACTTGACTAAATGTACTTTTCCATTGCATATTGATAATCTTGATAGGTTTACGTCATTTTTTTAGTATTTTTAACATTTGGTTAATTATATTTGCAAACATGCACACACACACACATGCACACATGCACACACACACACAAATGAATGAGTAACAGAATAAAATCTCTAATCTTGTCTTTGATAAGGGATTTTATTGTAAAGCTTAATAAAGATTACTGGATGTACCATTTACCTCAAGAGGGATGGATAGCACAGAGATTGAAACAATAAAGACAAGGATGTTACTCTAAATAACTGATGGAATGATAGGATTTCTATGATTGAATGATGCAGTAGGTTAGAAAATACTGGGAAGTATCATGAAAAACAGAATGAAGGTCGATATTTGTGAGAAATTCAAAATAAAGTCAAGGAAGAAATGAAAATTATCAAATCAGATCTTCACATTGAAGGGATTTTTGTAAAGAATACTTTTCAAAACTATTTTTCTCTTATCTTATTTGCAATCACTTGATTTTAGGAAAACTATTATCAATGTTGAAAAATGCTGCACAGGTTGGACAGGCGAGAACTGTGACAAACGTAAGTGATATTTACTTCATATATATATATATATAGATATACAATAGATATTTACTTCATATATATATATATAGATATACAAAGTAAGAAAATTGATTTTTGCTACATTTATAAATTTTTAGATGTGTTCACGTATCTCTATAAACCACTTTTCAGTTCATTGGTCAGTTGATCCCTAATATGTTGACGAAGAGAAAGAAGGAAATAGGTAATGGAATTAATAACAAGCTGCCATAATGTCAGAAAAGAATTATGATGTCATCGAAAGAAAATTTAATTAATTCTCGAAAAAAAAAGATGACATTTTATGCATTCATTTTTCAAGAGGCTTTTTTAATACATCTGTTCAAGTCATATCAGTCAGTCCAAATTATGCCAAGTATCAAGCTATATCATGGAGGATTGATTCGAAACTTGGTCCTGACCTTTGGGTGAATCATCCTCATCTTCCTCCTCCCCCTGCTACTACTACCACAACCAGTAATGCTACTACTACTATTGTTCAGAGCCTCTTTGAAAGATGATGGATGCATCATTGAACTCATGGTCCTCGTTGGATAGAAGAAATCCATATAACAGAAGGCATTATTGACTATAAAAAAAATCTGTAATATATATCATTAGCATTTCATATGCTTGCCTCTTTATCATGTAGACTTAATAGTTGGGGGGGAATGCAAAGATTAGATCTCTAAAAAAGAGGTTTTTGAGGTTTTGACATTTCTGACATCCTTAGGACCTAGTCAATAATTCTGGATGAAAACATCAAAAATAGGTGGTGGAAATTTTCCTGTTTGCATTGTTCCATGATGGCTGCCAATCACACTCACCAAAATTTCCATCTCTGAATTTTCCAAAACCAATATGATCATTTGATACAGCATTGAAAAAGGGTAAAAAAAACATGTACATACCATCTATATTCAACTGTTTGAGAGATATAGTATTATGAAGCTTCAGAAAATCAGAGGGTTACATTGTAGCCAGCTTTTTATACTTTCGCCCCCTGTTATTATGAAATTTATTCTTAAGTGCTTCCAGATAAAGAACCTAAATTGAAAAATAATTCCGCAGTAATTAACAACTAAGAACTGATTTTATACAGATGAGATTTATGACTGGCTATTTTGAATCAAAGAACTTTGAAGTTTCAGAAAACCACTGGGTAAGATTACAGTCGGATTCATATGTTTTTATCTCTTGTAAATCTGTGATTTTACATGAGAAATGCAATAATGCAATACTTACAATGTAAAATTTGTATCGTAAACTTATTTCTTAGAATTGAAAGGTAGAAATACCCTCAATATAGGAAAACTGCTACCCACCAATCATTCAAAAAGATTTTTTGAGCTAAGTGGGGAGCATTTGGGTGAGATAACAGGCCAGAAAATAGGGTAAATGAAATTTTCTATTCTGATACAGAAATCTATTTCGCTCGGTATTATCAATATAATAGCAGAAATCAAATAGTTAGTAATTTGTCTTTAGTTGTTAGATATTAATCATAATAAGTTGAATAACTGACCTCTTGAACACATCCTGTATAGGTACATAAGCGTTTCATGAAAGCATGTGGTGTTGCTGTTGTTAATAATGAGTAGTATGCTATGCTCTACAGTGTTTGATGAAATAAGTTGTTAGTTTACTCAAATACTAATAATTTTCAGTCAAATAAATATAGAGTTTCAATCAACAGTATGAATTTATGAATTTGTTTATTGTTTCTCATCTGCATCATCACCTGATCTCTTGGTTAATTGGCTAATTTCACAGAAAACTGTACAACCAATGTGACTACACTTGCAGTTTGCACCTTCACAAGCAGACTTCTCATATTCACATCCACCGTTTCTAAGATCAGGGGTGTGATGGTGTGAGGCCTCAGGGCAGAGCCATTCAACTCCCATCAATGGTCTATTGGGCATAATGGTGGTGACATGCTGGACATGGTTGGTAACCAAAGTACAATGTGGTAATGCGCTCTTTTCATATTTTCAGTGGCTGCCTCAGATGTAGGTGGCAAGTTACATAGCTTGATAAATGTCCCTGTACCTGCATTCTTTTTCTCTGTGTTTATGCCAAACAAGGTCATTGATCTGTAGTTTGCATATATTTTACTAAAGCAGATAATCAAGAAGGTAGTTGCAGAGTACCAAACTTCTGCAACGGGGTTGCCAATAATGGACAAGCTCTAGGGGTTAATTGTTTGACGGGATTTGAATGACAACTTCTCTCCAAAGTTGTGTGTTTCTGCAACAGTATCCATCCCGGTTAGTGCATGCATCGCAAGGATGGTCTTTCTGATATTTTTGTTCTTAAGAACAGTTGCTCTCATGTTCATAAGGCCATCTACAGAGCATTAATGCACTTTTTGAAGGCATAGAAATGGAGGAAAAGAATGAAAACATCTGTGTAATCAGGGATGACTTGAACCTTCTCTCCTTGCTTCCAGTCTGATATGGTATGTTGCTCAAGTATAGTATAGTATCAGTTCCTCATGGCTTGATGAAAGATCTGTATTCTCAGAAATTGCCCCAATGGTAATCTTTAGAGGTACATCATCCACACCAGCAAGAGTCAAGGTATGTCTATTCAGCATAGAGGGATTGTAGAAATTCAGATCCAGCAAGTCATCAGAAATCAATTTATTCAGCTGCATCTAGTTTTTCTAAACAAAAAGAATCACACACTTAGATTATGTGGATATATCTGGTTTCAGTATGTGCATTTTACTGGTTACTTTTTCTTCCTGTCGGAGATGATGACAAAGTATTTTTGGTGTCTTTAAAGTATCTGTCAAACAACAATTAAAGCCTGTCTCATAAAGACCTTAATTGCATCAATGTAGGATTGAAGTGCACCATTTGCCAGTTGGTCCATAGCAATGTTGACACATCATATACAGTAGTGTAAAAAGCAGAAACTGATCACTTTGATTCAATGATTTGGGGATTAGATTTACAGTCTGACTTTTCTGACACATGCACCATCCCAGCTGAGTTGAATGGTGTTAGTGGGTAAGCAGAAGGTTACGTGCATAAATCATTTCCTGGTCATGTAATTTCTTGCCACCAATTATAACAAGCTTCCTCCAATCAATCACAACAGGCTTTGATAAGTTAGCATAGAAGTCTCTAGGTCAGAGCAGAACATCGTGTATATTTACATTGTCATTTTCTACCTGAGACAATATTCACTCGTTTGCCTCATAGATGTTGTTCAAGATCCAGAGGATCAATGGCTATTGAGAAAGATCCCCGTATGCTTTCCCAATCTTTCTTGTCAGCAGCAGTTCATGTTAGCCATTGGTTTGCTGAAACTTCAAAGTACCATGTCTCTCAAAAACTTTTGTGAAGCATAGAAATGGAGGAGAAAAATGGAAACCTCTGTGCCATAAGAGATGACTTGAACCTTCTCTCTTACTTACATTGTAATAAGGCATGTTGCATTAGGATACCCCCTGGTTTTTTGGAAACTCTAAAGTACCATATCTCTTGAATGGTTGAACATCGAAAGATTATTCTTGAATGTTTTTGACAAATTTCCAATACTCTATCAAATGAACATATTGGTTTTTGAAAACCCAAAGATGAAAATTTTGGCAATCATGATTGGCAGCTATTTTGGAAAAAGGCAATCAAAATTACGACCACCTTTTTTTTGAAGTTATCATCAAGAAATGTTGACTAGAGGTCCTGAGGATGCAAAAAATTGGGAAAGTCTCAACTACCTATTTTTTTGAGGGGTTCAACTTGGTCTCCATCTGATTATGATGCCTATCTCAGTAAAGATCTGATTAAAACTCATTTCTTTTTACATATAAACCATGCGCATTGCTTTTCTTAGTATATTATAACAAAATGATTTTTCAATTGATGAATAGGACATCTCTGATATTAAAATGCAGCACTCATTTTAAAGTCTATGTCTATGATTTACTTACTCTTTCATTTACATTTCAAATGCTGAAGTTAAATGTCAAAAACTTTGTGCTCTGATTCTGTATATCATATGATTCTTCAAGTGGATTATGAACATTGTCCAACTTACTACAATGAAAGTTTATGAAAATAACCTGTAAAGGACACAGCCTGTTGATGACACAACTTTAGAGATTGCACAAGATAGCTGTCATTTTGATTTAAAAATAATTGGGAATTTTCTCCGTAGCAAGTAAGACTAACCAGAATAAGCAACAGATGTGACATGCACAACTTTAGCTTTTATTGGAGATAATTGCATTGACATTTTCAAGCCAACTGTGTCCTAAACAATAATTCTAACAGATCATGCAATTTATGATTGAACAGAAAATTAAGTTAAAACACATGTGTATTTTGTAGACCATAATTTGCTGATGTTTTCTTACTTCATGCCACTTGCTTGCTTTGAATTCATGAACTAGAGTCTATGTAAGATCAGATATAATTTCTTATGTTTCATACAGTGTAACCAATTAAGAAATTAAAATTCTGATTCTAATATTGACATTGCTATCATTTTGCTTGCTGGTAAGATTTCAGGAAATTAATGTTGTTTTTAGAGGCTCATTGATAAAAAAATATGCCTCTTGGAGTTAATATGCACAAAATAATAGTATGACATTGGAGTTTTCATAGAATCCTCCGACCTAACTTTATCTATTAACTAAAGAATATAACCGACAGTGGTTGGCACTGTTGACAGGCACTAAACTGATAAACCTCTAAAAATTTAGCTCTAACTTTTATCAAATGAATTCAGCTTTGATTAGATTTTTTGCTTTAAAACTCTTAAAATCTTAACAGACCAAGAGAGCTAAAATTTCAATATGTTGTAGTTTACACAGAGCTTTGAATATACTGTGTGTTGAATGTAAACTAATATTTAATTTCATTTGTTCATTTAATCATCTATGTACACCTTGATTTTCATCTGGTATTGTCAACTTTTTGTCTAAACTACAACATGTCAAAATTTCAGCTCTCTGTTTTTGAGGGGTTTATGGCCCAAGAAACAAGGTGAAGCCAAAATTAATACAATAAAACTTGGTTGGTATCTTTGCTTCCTCTAAATTTTTAGCGGTTTATCAATTTAGCTTTTTTGTCAGCTGTTCCGACCATTAGTAATAGAAACCCATTTTGGAGGAGGTACTAGTTTTTACTTACAATATCCAGTATTCTCATATATGTACGCATATATAAGAATGAGCTGAAATCGATTTGTTGCAGTAATTTGAAGTGAGTTTTTCAATTGGGTTGAAATCATTTAAAAACATAAGGTTGATTAGAGCAGATTTCAGAATAATCTATTTTTGTTATGTGTTTCATATTGAATTATTGATATTGAAATGAATTATGAATTAAGCTATGAATAATAAACAAAATAATGAATAATTATAAACATAGAGGTAGGTGTATATTTTTTATCTATAGTTTTCATCTATGAACATATTTTTTTAGAGTAAAGAGTCCTTGCAAACTTGATATATATGACAACTGAAAGTGTGGATGGTTGATTTTATATATCATTCAGATTAATATTTTCTTCTTAATAGTGTTTGAAGAGTATGCAAACTGGGATCTTTAGTTCATTTATCATGACTATCACAGTAGACTGACAGTGGTAACATGAGTGTTTGCTAGTATGCTTCATCTATATTATTGTAAACTATGTACCATTGCTTCATCACTTGGTATATTTTGATGAAGGATATATTATTCGTGTCAGTTATAAACAATTTTGTTGAATATAAATTTAGGGAAAAAAAAACCAAAAAAAACTTTGGAAATTACCAAACTGTGACTCAGCCATTCTTGTAGGAATTGTTTGGTAAATAGCACATTTGAAAGAAGCTTCCTACAGACTGTGCTCAGATGAAAATCTTTCAAGAAGACAGAATAAAATATGTGCTATTATGCTTTCATAAAACCTTACAACTTATTCGGCTGAGTGATTAAGCAAAATCACAATTGAATTCAAGCTGAACAAAAGATTCTATTCAAGATTTGTGTCTAAAAGATTTGTTTTGGCTTTGATTTGAATTCTGTTGATGATTTTTTCTTTTTCATACTTGCTGCATGCTTATCTAGATTCTTAATCAAATATTTTCTTTTACATTTCACGAAGTATATCTCTCTTCTCTTCTTATAAATCATATTTCTAATTGCTTGTCGCCTTGAATTTATATAAGCTAATTACAAATAGATTGTGTTTAAAAATCATTGAAAAATTACTGATTCTCTTTGAAATTCCATTGATTTAGAAAAAAAAACAATTCGATGAAAAGTCTTGTGAGCCATCTATCATCATCATTTTTCCAAGTAAAACAAACTAGCCTAAAAAGATAAAAATAAAGATAAGTTGAAAAAATGTTTTCCTAAAATATGATTTTTGTAGAAATCATTATCATAGACGAGGCTTATGAATTTGCATGTTCTCACAATTATCTGTGTATTTGTACCTCTGTGTATGCATGTGTGTACAAGTTCAAATTTTGATCATGGTTACCAATATTACTTGAATATCCTGGTTGTTTAGATATGTTTAGATATCATTGAACTAAATGATTCTTTTTAGTAAGATGTTATCTTTTTACTGAATAATGCATGAAATAAACCCTGATACATTGATATATCGAATATATTATTATTTGATGAAATTAAATTGCAATAAATTTTCACTGTACTTTGGTCAATTTTTTAGCCATTTGTGAGCCAGATTGCCAAAATGGAGGCACATGTGTTGGTGTTGATAAATGCAGTTGTTCATTGGGATTTGCTGGATACAGGTGCCATGACAAATTGAGTGGTAAGTGAATCACTTTTGGAAAAAAAAAAATTATCAAAATATTTTCAGGCAATCAAATTGACCTTTTGAAAAATCATTCTTTGAAAGTTGGTCTCTTCAGTTTAACTATACTTCCCGGAGCAGTAATTCGATGATTGAAAAAAATAAAGACAATAAACTGCCTAAAATATTAGTTATCCAAAAGTTTCATAAATACTGAAATTTACAATGCACAATTTAGTATAGCACAAGGCCAAGTAAAAGTAAAATCATTCAGTAACTATTATCATTTATTAGTATGATTGATAAATTCCAAACCATTGTAGATACTGGTTCTAGTTTTTATTATTATTTTATGAACATAAATATCAATATTTACACAATAATATCATTCTCTAAATCACTGTTAAAGCTATTTAATATCAATTTCACATTAATCATCATTATTATCAATATGATTGATTCTGCTTTGAGCAGTTTTTTTTTCATTTAAATCAGGTTATACCAGAAATAGGGTCCAAAGTCTGATTGTAATAGACTGAATGATATTTTGCTATTCCAAAATAACCTAAATAATGATTATATGGTTGTGTGCGTTCGTACAATTTGAAATCAGTAAGTTACATCTTCACAGTATGTTTCAAATAACTTAGTTACTTACTTGAGTCTCCAGAAGATAAATGTGTCTTCAGAGCACATGAGATGTTCAATGCTCTATGAGTTTAGAAAAGGTAATAATGCTGCAGAAGTAACCTAAAATATTCATGGTGTTTATAAGATGGATTCTTTGAATGGAAAAAAAATCTGCTGAAGAATGTTTGAAAGATTCAGAAAACTGTCATAGGACCAACGTCTTTCAATGTCTTTTGGAAGCATGCCATGCTGTGGGTGATTCAATTAAAAAATTACAAAAAAGGTTGGATCGCTCAAGAGTCTGAATTTTAAAAAAACAAGCATGAACGGGATCAATTTAGCATAAATTTACATTGTATTGAACCCTCCACTAAAAATAAATATAAACGTTTAAATTTTCAGTTATCTTACTTCATTGGTGCAGCCTATACATACAACACATACACAGCCAGCCATACCCACTTAAAAACAGAGGAAGCCTCTATTGCTGTGAACTATTTTGATGTTGAGAGTTTGGTTGATGGTTTCTAAAAATACAAGAATATTTGGAAATCCTGACCAGAAATCTCACAATATCACTGCACAGAGCCAAGTGGCAATAAGACCATTCCCCTGTGCGAACAAGTGAAAAATGTAAAATTCTATGCAAAATCTATGAAATTTGATGCTCTAATCAAAAGTGTGGAAAGTCATCCTGGATTTGCCGCACTCCTCTATCATGGGCATGCAGAGCCAGTACTTTCTGAGTTTGTCTTGCTTGTGTCTCCATCAAATAATCTGCTGGCCTCGGTTGCGCATGTGATCTCTGGAGATCTATGTCCATTGGTTGTCTGCCATTCATCCAACATGACCAACCCATTGCCATTTGAGATTTTTAATGGATTCTATGATGTCCCTGACTCTTTTCTTCTCCTGGATGTATTGTGCTGTTTTGTGGTCTCTCCATGTGAAGTTGAGCATAATTCTTTCATGTGCAAGTTGCATGGTTCTCGATTTGTGGGTCTGTCTCTTGGTTAGGTTGCATGTTTCAGCTCCATAAATGACTATTGGGAGGAAGCATTGGTTTTATACTCTTCTTCTTAGGATTATCAGGATTGTCTGGTTTTGGAAGGTTGAGCTTGTTTTGCCAAAGTGATTCTTTGTTTGATTTCTTCTTCTTTTGAGGGTCTCATGGACATTCCTAGGTTGATGTAGTGATCTACTTTCTCCAGTTCTGTATCCTCAATTTTGATCAATTGTATTAATCTAAAGAAGTGTAGGACTGCAAGGCTGCCAGCTTGGTTTGAAACCTTTTCCCGATCTTAGAAAATTTTGAAATTTAATCAGATGTTTTGAAGCCATATAGAAAGCAGACCACTACATCTACCTAAGTCAACAAATCTTCATGAAATCCTCTAAAACAGAAGAAAACAAGCAGAGAATCATACCAGGTATGGCAAGCTTATGGCAACCTTCAAGTGTTAAAAAGAAAAGTATATAACCAATGCAGCTGAAACATGGAAAATAAGCAAAAGACTGAGGATCATGCAACATATACAAGAGAGAATCATGCTTAACATAACATGGAGAGATCACCAAACAGCACGGTATATTATAGGAAAAACCAGAGCCCATGATATCATAGAATCCATGAGAAAACTTGAATGGCTGGTCAGGTTGCAAGAATGGCAGACTACAGCTGGACATCATGACTCACAATGTGGATCACCAGAGATCACATGCTAAACCCGGGCCAACAAAATATATCTTGTGTCAGTGCTACCAGACAAACCACTTGGCTCACAATCCTAAAACTGTCTATTTATCTAGTAAACACCCTGTATTAAGGTTGTGGTATTGTATTTCATTTCAGTTTATAAAGAAATGTTTCTTTCTAGATGCTGATCTAAGCCACATATTTTGCTGGATCTGATTATTCAGGTTGGGAATTGTCATATGGCGTGATAATAAGTTCCGAAAGTACTAGCTCCATGACACCCACAATAGAGAGATCTAGCAAATCTTGGGGAAGGTCTATGTCCAAAGATGGACACTAAAAGGCTGCTGTTGATGATAATGATGATGATGATGAGGAGGAGGAGGAAGAGTATTTAGGGTTACAGAAGATTCATCCCTAATAATTCACCACCAACAATTCATCCTCAGATATAATTCATATTCAATCATCATCATCATCATCATCATCAGTCTTTTATCATCTGTTGTTGGACATAGACCCTCCACAGGATCCACCACATTTCTTTATCATGGGTGTTGCGGAGCCAATATTTTCTAAATTCATCTAGTTCATCTCTCTATCTTGTATTCTGTCGGCCTCAGTTTTTTAATAGATCCTATTATGTCTTAGACTAACGTTTTCTTTCTGATATACTATGCCGTCTTGTGATCTCTCCATGTGAGGTTGAGTATGATTCTTTCATGTGTGTGTTGTATGTTTCTCAGTTTGAAGGTATATCCCTTGGTTGGGCTGCATGTTTCAGCTCCATAAGTGACTTTTGGGAGAATGCCTTAGTTGTATACTATTCTTTTTAGGATTTAAGGTTGAGCTTGCTTTGCCAAAGGCTTACCATCCTAGGGTGATTCTTTGCTTGATTTCCTCTTCTTTTGAGGATTTCATGGAGATCCATTGTCCAAGGTTGATGTAGTGGTCTACTTTCCCCAGTTTTGCATTTTCAATTTTGAAAGCTATCCTTATTCTCAATGTGATTGTTGCACATGACTTTCAACTAACATTTTTTTGCTTTTTTCGTTTAGTTCATTTAGCATTAGTTGGAGGTCATGTAGATTTTCTGCGAAAAGGACAATGTTGTCTACAAATCTGAAGTTGCTTAGATATTCACTGTCTATTTTAATTCTTCAATTCTCCCAGTCCAGGTTTCGGAAAATCATCTTGAGGCAGGCTTTGAGGAATTTGGGTGAGCTGGTATCACTTTGCCTTACTCCTTTTTGAAGCTGAAAGTGTTCACAGTCTTTATGTAGCCTTATGAAGGAGTTGCTGTGATTGTACATATGTTGCAGTACTCTGATGTGTACAGAGTCTACACCTTGTAGAGTGATGGCCTTCATGACCATGGGAATTTCTACTCAGTCAAATGCCTTCTTGAAGTCTATAAATGCTACAGTGAGTGGCATTTTGTTTTCTACTGCTTTCTCTTTCAGCTGATTCATTGAATAGTTGTTACTTCTTCTAAATCCAGCCTGTTCCTATGGTTGGTTTTCATCTAGTGTTTTAGTGATCTGGTTGGTGATGATTTTTGAGAAAAGTTTGTAGATGCAGTTGAATAGGCTTATAGGCCTGTAGTTGTTGAGGTCTTTGGGGTTTCTTTTTTTATATAAAAGCATTATGATTGCTGTGTTCCAGTCTTTTGGGATTTTACTCTGTTTTAGACACAAGTTGAATAGAATAGCAAGTATTTTGTTGACAATCTTACCAGCTTTTTAGTGTAGATTAATGTTGATGTCATCTGGTCCATAGGCTTTTCTTTTTTTGTTCATTCGATGGCTTGCTTTACCCTTCATGGTGTAACTTCTGGGAAATCCTCAAACTGATTGTCAGTGTCTCGTGTATGCTGGTCGTTGTTTTGCTGCCCATGTTTTGAAAAGTAGATTTCTTGGTAGAATTCCTGTGTATGTTTGACAATTCTGTCTCTGTTTTTATGTCTCCATTTTCTTCAAGTATGCTAGTTATTTGTTTATTTATCACCAAACAATTTGTTACCATGGATCACAGAAGATTTATCCCTCAACAACTCATAGCCATAGAATATTCAATAGTTCATTCCGGCCCAATTTAGCTATATTATTACCAGCAATAATTTAATCATAAAATTCCTATATTCACTTCAATAAACTTAATTTCACTACTCCCCGGTCAATTGGCAAAGTAGTGAGTTAAATAAACATCGATAGAGTAAAAGAAGGTAATAAGTGTTGCATTAGACATAATTAGGGTAGGAACAACTGTAAAATCAGATAATCATAAGAAATCAGAGAAATAAAATACATGTAACGGAAGAAGTTTATTTTAAAATAGCATAAATGTATACAAAACAAACTGAAAACAAAAAGAATAAACTAGGAATGCTGATGATGAATGAATTAATTTCCCTGCTTAGTAAACAATTTGTTAATAATAAGTTACAATAATATACATTTTTTTAACTGAACCCATATTAGAAGTGTTACAAAATTTTATAAACAAAATTGACATACAATATGATATAGAATTTTAGAAGATTGTCCTTTTCCAAACAAGTGTATCTTGTCATTATAGAATGTGTTAAGAAGGTGTGTCTTCATTCATTCTTGACAGCTTTGCTTGGACAATTATTTCTCTGAGAAATATCTCTTGGTAGAAATTGAATAGCTTACATCACCATTTGAATGAAGAGTTGTTTGTTTATAGAGAAATCAATAATAAGATGTTCATCTGCTTGTAATAATGCCATGTTCATTGAAATGTTTAGGGATGAATTGTACATTGGGATGTTGGTGATGAATTCACTGGATCCCATGTATTTGTTTACTGACTAATTTTTCTTATCAGTGAATTGTTCATGTAGAGAATCAGAGTAAATAGTGAAGGAACACCATTCCCGCTCCGAAAACAACTAAGGGAACTGCACCACTGCTTTTGACAGTGGGAATTGAAGAATAACATCAGCAGTTGTTGTAGTTGTAATTATATAACAATGAAGGAACTAACTCTGAGTATTTATTACCCAAACTCAGAAGAAGCATATCATTTTGCAAATCCAGGTTATTATAACAGCTTTTCTGTTACCAATTTAAATGCATTAGGATAATCATGGAATGTTTTTAAATAACAAAAATGCTCATCATTGTGCTGGAGATTATGAAAAAAGTTGTCTGTAGCGCCATAGGGTGTTTACAAAAGAAATAGACAGCTTCAAAAATTCATAAAAGGAAAATTATTCAAGACACTTACAAAGCAAAGTTTTGTTAAGAAACACTTGGAGTTTATTCCTGCAACTTACAGTTGCCTGATGTGTGCATTTTCTATTTGCATAAAGGAATTTTTTCTTCTGTTTTTTCAATCCTAAAATCTTGTGCCAGTGCTACAGAACATACCATTTGGCTCACAATCCTAAAACTGTCTATTTATCTAGTAAACACCCTGTATTATGGCTGTGGTATTACCTTTCATTTCAATTTATAAAGAAATGTTTCTTCCTAGATGCTGATCTAAGCCACAAATTTTGCTACACTGGATCTGATTGTTCAGGTCAGGAATTGTCATATGGGAAAGTATCAACATTTGAGGAATGCTGTGGTAAAGGAAATATTACTGGAAGTTGGGGGATACCCGGAAGGAACTGTACCCCTTGCATATTTTATGCCCACCGTAAGGATTCAGTTATTCTTCACATTTGTCTGTCTATATAAGATCATATTTAAAGGCTTACTATGACACTTTTTCTGACTCATTAACACTGTTAACTGCTTACTATTGAGGCATCTGCATAAATTCTATTTTCCCATGTTTTTATTATAGATTTATTCATTTATTAAACATTTATTAAAAAAAATAGACTCAATTTTATCATAAAAGTAATTTTTGATTCTTATAATTTCTCTTTGTTGGGCATAAAAAGTTACTGTGAAAAATATGAAGCTTGGTATAAAGCATTTTTCAGGGAATTTCAAGTTGGAGTGGTTGTTGCATACTCGGAGATCCTGTTTGGCCCCAAGACTATTTTACCTAAAAGTATGACAAATACTCCCTCCCCAAATGCACCTGCAGATTACCATTTACCAATACATTTCTAAATACTCACATATATTCCTATTTGAAAATGCTAATCACATTTTCTCTGGCCTTAGGTGGTACTTGCCTCCACCTGACCCTATTGATAATGTGGATAAAACATTTTCAATATCAATATCTTTAACAGTTACTAAAATTAGCTCATTTGATCATTCATTGTTTGTTTTTGATAGAGTTGAAAAAAATCATTATCAGAATACTTTCATGCAATACATTTTGCTGGATACATTTTCTATTTTTATAAATTCTTGAAACATTAACTAAGCACAGTATGTTTTACTTATCCAAAAATTCTGATTGTCTAATATTTCAAATTTTGTTCATTACAGCCAATCAGACAACTAGTTACACTCAGTCCCATAGTTGTCGAAGTTATGGCCAGTACAGAATGAGGACTTTTGATGGCAGTTATTATAATTTTGCTGGAAATTGCACATACAGTTTGATTGAAGTCCAAGACTATTGGCAGATTGAAATAACATTCAGGAACTGTGATAGACTGTCTACTTGTCAAAAGGTTAGTTATATCATATAGATTTTCATCTTTGGAATATACAAGAGTTTGCATAATGTTTAATGAAGATTTTTTTTATGTTGGACAAATTGTTATTTTGCTTTCAAAGAATTGTAGCCATCAAAAGTGGTAAGAAGGTTCTATGCCTTTTTATAGGTACATGTTTTTGTATGTTTGTATGTTTCAGCACTCCTGGCTGTACCATTTTGTCTTCAGACTTGAAAATTAGCATCAGTACTCTACTAGACCCCTTCTAAAAATGTTTTTTTACTTTGGGGAGAAAAACTTTTTGTAACTTTTTGATGCCTCATCTACATGGGTTTATTAATAAGGATGTTTCCAGATTTTTTTTGCTTCATCATAGATGTTTTCCAGTGGAAAATGCTAGTGATGTCATAAATAGAATTTATTCTGGCCATATTTCATCTTCAATGGAATTTTGTTAAATGACTTCAAATTTTCAAAGCCACAGCGGTTCAAATATTGACTGTGATGGCGAGTCTTTATCAATTTTATTTCCCAGATCTCATCCTAAATGACATAATCTGAAAATGATCAGGTTAAAGTAACTGTTAAAAATTAATTAACAGCCTTTATTATCTCCAACTAGCCACTGTCTCAGGCTTATTTCTCATAGATTTGTAGTTAAAGGTTTATTTCATGAGTTTTCTGAAAATGGGAAATCTATCAAGAACATGAGATGAAAAAGTTTTATTCTAGTCTCATTTATGTACTAAGATCAAATTGTTATCTAAATTTACATCAGACTTTGACTGCGCAGTATATCAGTAAAAAGACAGGAGTCCCAGACATCATAGAAACTGTTAGAAAACTCAAATGGCAATGGGCTGGACATGTTGCAAAAAATGCAGACAACTGCTAGACATCAGAACTCATAACATGGATCCCCAGAGACTATGTGTAAAACTGTGGCTGACAGAAAGTAAGATGGCAGGACAGGCTAGATAAATTCAGAGAGTATTAGCTTTGCGATTCCTATGATAGAGTGGTCTGGCAAATCTTGGGGAAGGTCTATATCTAAAAACGGATGCTAACAAGATGATGATGATGATGATGATGAAGAATCATGAAAATAAGATTGCTACCTTTGAACATCTAAATATTTTCCCTTTTGTTTTTGTAATTTTTTATCAGAGAAAATATAAAGGCAATTTTACAATAAGTAGCCATTGCCTCCCCTCAAATCACATTTAAAAAAGATTTACATACTTATATCTGTATGATGTTTTAGTTACCAAAATATGTGTATATATATACGGTTGAAGAATCTAGAATCTATCATTGTGAATAGATGAAATTTTATCAGCATGACAGTCGAAGTCATTCTTATAATTCATACTTTGTTGATGCCTTTATTGACTCAGATTCTTTGCCATCTCTATTTTTATATAAATTTGAAAGTTTTCAAGATTGCCTCTAGGTGATAGTTAAGAAGTATCTTTTATTTAAAGAAATGAAACAACTGTTGTCATTTGGCCAAAGCAGCAGAGTTGTAGCCTCGGTTGGAAGAAATTTTTGTTGGAGCTGGCTCAAATACAATTTCAAACTTTTTTGCCCCACAGAACATGATGGAAGTAATGTATTCATTGACTACCCTTTTTTTCCTAATTTTCTTAATTGATCATCCCCAACACGACCTCATAAAAATTTATAAGAACAATTTCAATCAACTGTTTTAGTATCATAACTGGCATGATTAGTAAACAAGCAGTAACCTTCCATGAAATTAAAATGAGTCATTAGCAAGATTTTGTTTGAACTGGGGTTTGTAATCATTTTGCAGTTGCTAAAAACAGGGTTTGACAGTACTTGAGAACATGAATTTTTTTTTCATTGTAATCATTGGAGGTTGAGATGGAGTGACAATGTTAAAAGAGTTCAAACTTTGGCTGGGACAATTTGTATTTACTTTGTATTAATACCCTTAGGAAAAGCATGTGTCCATTTCTTTGTCAAGCTATGGGTAAAGCAGGTGAAGTTAGTGGCATCACTTCGGGTGCTTGTTATCTTCAAGTCTATTTGATATATTACTAATGAGAACTAAGTGAGTAGTAATTTGATAAGCGGAGCCTAAGCAAGGATGGTTGATTTTTGGCACTTTTGATAGTTTGATGTATACTAAAGTCGTGCCTTGGTCCAAAAGCGTCCAGTACCAAATTCCAGCTCAATTCAGCCATCTATTAGGCAGTTTTGTTAGAAATAACTGTGAATGGTGCAGATCCACTTGCAAAAGTGGTCCAAGAGTAGATCCTTGCTTCCCCATCCATTCTTCTTCCATTTGGTTTCATTCACAACACAATTTGCATATTTGTCTGATTTCCTATGAGAAGAGGATGTGGTGCAAGGTCAGTTTAATGTGTGAGTAGGCTTTCAGCAAAAATTCTCTTTAGTCCTCACAACTATTGTCGGAAGGAAATGAGTGCGGGTCTTTAGATCTCAGGACAAATCCAGAGCATTTTGGACTTGACTACACACAGCAGATGTGTGTCGGTTTAAAAGTTTACAGTACCAAATTTCACCTTAATTCGACTCTCTATAAGGTAACTTCATTGGTAAGAACTGCGTGTGGCGCACACCTCCTTGGCATTCATTGATTGATTTAAATTGATATATTATTTGCACACTATTGTATCATTGTCCCATAATATGAACATTTTCAATATAAAGAAGTAAATTTATATATCATGAAATATCCAATATTGAAAAAACAATAAAATTCGAATTAAAATACTCAATAAAGTCTTGTCAGTTAATTTTTCAAAGATAAAGGATGAAGGTAATTCTGAAAATTATTGTTGGTAATTTGTATTCAATTAACAAATAAAAAGTTTGTGTCATTTTATTTATATTTCTATGTTTATTCAGATAATCCTTTGTACATTGATGCTTAGGGAAATAAACATCAAAATTTTCACATAAGCATCCTTGAAAATAATGAAAAAATATGCATAAGAGTTATTTATTTTTTTTGATTGAGGCAAATAAAAAAAATAAGATATTTCAATTTAAAAAAATGATATATTTTACCCAAACTTTTCTAATAGATTAAAGCGAAAAAAGGATGAATGTAATTTCAAAAGATATGCCTGTAGATTGTTAATTTTGATTTACAAAGAGCAGCAGATGATTTTATTGATATGTTGATGTTGATTGACACAAAAGATTACATTTTGAAGATGGAGTGAATAATCAATGTTTAATCTTGATTGGTATGTGATCACTTTGGATTATGTCTGATGTGAAATGTTATTAGATGAGTCTATTGGCACAAAAAATAAAACCTTAGTTACAGGGACTTTGTGCCTCGGAGGAAGGATCAAGTGAAATTTGTGTTGCACATAAATATCAAAATCTTCATTTATTCTGAATGTTTTGATGTTGAAGTTTTCAAATGCTGCTTTGGCTCATTTTGTTTTTATTTTAAAAAAACATAAATTGGGTGGTTCAAATTCTTTTGTATTGCTGGGTATTCAAAATACATGGTATTCATCAATAGATCACCACAATTTGTTCTCTCATATGCTATGACATTTCAAAGAAAAAAGGATTGAAAATAAAAGCATAAACTAATAAATTCTTTCTTCAAGTTCATTGTTTTTATTTTATAACAGTGTTTAAAAATGATATTTGGACCAACTGTTGTGGAAGCTGAAGGTGATAAAATTCTGTTGAATGGTAAACCAGTCAACATGGACAAAGGTGCTCTTAGTGAAGGTGAGAAAGAATTTTTTTGAATCTATATCTTTACAGGTTATCTAATAGACATTGCTTGAGCCTCATTCTTTAAATCTTACTATTTTTACAAGCTTAAGCCTCTTATATGTTCACTAAGGGCTATTTTCAAGAGAGAAATGATTTTTTATTGCTTTCCCACAATCTCTACAAAAAGTCTTGATTATAGTGGTTCATGTTGAGGCTTACTTTAAAATGCTGCTAAATGAATATTGGGCACAACGATATTTTTAATTTTTTTCAAATTTTTTTTGTATGAAGTATTGCAATATTATTAATTTTGACTAGTTTTTACCTTCATCCTAACTTTTAGTTACTTTGAATCGGACCATAATTCTGTGGCAATGATTCTTGATTATACTATTTAATCATTGCCAAAGAATTACAGTCTGATTTGAAGATGTTCATTTAGTTTATTAAGTAAAAACGAAAGACAGTGTTCTTCAATTTTTGATATTGATTTTATTGAACAACATATTCATCAATACAAAGTCATCAACTAAAACTGCCAAAATAATCAACATTAGTTTCTTCAGATCTCAAGTGATTTTGCTTGGCTGGCTGGATGACTATATATGTGTCATACGCAGACTTCAGAGTTAGAGGGCTGAAAATTTAAAGATTTACTCCTTATCATATCAATAAAAATATGAACTTGTTTGGCTTGCGATCATAAATTCTCACAGGCAGTTATGAAAATGGGTTTTTGATACTTTTTGATCACAACTCATAAAATTGATAAATTATTAAGCTTTAGAGAGTTGTATTCATTGTTTTCTCCATAAGGATTTTTTTTCTTGTTCAGGTTTGATGGTTACAAAGCGATATGACTACATAGCAATTGAGAACAGTGCTCCTCCTGTAAGGATTCTGATGGAGAATACAACGTTTATTGAAGTGACACTTGGGACAATAATGAAAGGAGATCCTGGTATCCGAGGTCTTTGTAGCAATTACAATGAGAACAAAGAAGGTAATTTTATATTCAGTATATATTCTTTGCTTTAAATATCCTAGAAACACACTGAAGCAGTATTTTTAATGATTTTTATACACAACAATATGTATATTGAGTGTCAAAACAATTTGTGAGTCAAAAATAGCAAAATTCATTAGTTAAACACCAAATTCTACTATTACTACTGTAGCGCCCCCTATACTTATAGTTATAAATTAAATATGAAACTCTTCCTTTTGCTAGATATAAAAAAAATCACTCCCTCCGCCCTGGACACACAAGGTCCAATGCTCATTGGTACCAGCACCCTTAGCTGGTCACTCCTCTGGTCCAAGTACTTGTTTCCGGCTACTCTTTCTCTCTCTCTCCTCCTCTCTAAGATTGTTATCATTTCGGCGACTTCCTGGCTGATTCTAATCACAGTTTCCCCTCACTTTTGACAACCAAAAGAGGAAAAATGTTTCCTTTCACTTTTGAACCCAACTTTTAAAAGAATGTGTAATCAAAATATGAGGCCAGGTAAGAAAACAACTTTCAAAAGAAAAAGGTGATCAGAATAAATATTCTCTCTCTACGTCACAATTTTTTCTTCTAATGTTAATTGATGGACACAAAATAAGGGTCCAGTTCAGCATTATAGTTACATAGTTTTTACTATGTTATGGTAACATGCACACACACATACACACAAACCTACAAATAGTTCTATTATCATGTAGATACTATGATGATTCAATTTCTGTCTGTGGGTTTGTTATTGTAACATAGCAAATATAGCCCACTGTAGCCAGAGTTTTGTGGATACAACCCTGTTAAAACGATTTAACTTGAAGAATAAATCAAAACCAGATAATTTACAATTGTTATATCATGTTCTAGGAGGGAGGTTCTATTTACAATGTAACTATAATGCTGAATTAAAGTCTTACTTTCTGTCCGTTGTTGGAAACTATATACTGCTTTGGAGTATTTCAGTTACTTCTCTTTATCTAAATGAAAAATCTTTTCATCAAAGCACAAATTTTAGGGTGTCTGGTTCAATATACAATGAAATTATAATGCAGAACTAGATCATTCCTTTCTGTCTATCATACAAAATTAAAGTATTTTGGTTATTCCTTTCTGTCTATCATACAAAATTAAAGTATTTTGGTTATTCCTTTCTATCTATCATACAAAATTAAAGTATTTTGGTTATTCCTTATTCCTAATTGAGAAATCATATTTCCAAAACATGAAATTTTGAAGGGATTATATACCACATAACTATAATACTGAACTAAGCCCTTATTTCCTGTCCATGGTACAATTCTACTGCTTTTAAGTATTTCAGTAACTTTTCTTTACTTCATTGGGAAATCATTTTTCCAAAGATGAAATTAGGGGTGAAGGGTTCCATTTATGAAGTAGCTATAATGCTGAAACAGACCTTTTTTTTCTGTCCATGGTACAAAACTACTGCTTTGAAGTATTCCAGTTACTTTTGCTAGAAAGCATTTTAGTTACATTACTGAAAAACGTTCTTCTAAAACACAAAATTGTAACTATACTGCTAAACTGGACACTTATTTTCTATCTAATGAACAAAACTATAGCTTTGAAGTACTTTGAACAATTTCCTTAGCTTCTTCAAGGAATCCAATTCAAAAACATGAAATCTGTGAAGGAATATATTCATGATGTAACTCTAATGCTGAATTAGATCCTTATTTTCCCTTCATCGTACAAGTCTATGACCTTGAAGCATTTTGGATACTTCCCTCTACTTCATTAGAAAATCATTTTTCCAAGACAAAAACTTAGGGTCGATGTTTCTACTGATGGCATAATCATATAGCTAAAGTAGACCCTTACTTATGACTTGTTGTATGAAACTATGATATTGGTTTTTCACTTAACTTCCTTGACCAATCATTTTTACCAAAACACAAAATTGGGGCTGGAAGTTCTATTTATGATGTAAATAATAATACATAAAATTATAAAAAATAAATAAATAATAAATGAATTTACGATACAGCTGAATTGGACCCTTACTTTCCATGTCTTGCATGAAACTTCTACCTCGAGGTATTTCGTTTTACTTCCATTTGTTTCATTGAGAAATTATTTTTGTTGAACTGGAGCCTGACTTTCCATCTATCATATGAAACTACAGCTTAGAAATATTTTGGTTTTCATCAACCAAAATTTGAAATCTGGGCTTGGGTTTCTATTTACACTGTAACTATTATGTTAAACTGAACCCTTACTTTCCATCCCTCATATGAAACTACTGCTTTAAAATATTTTGGCTACTCCTCTTTACTTCATTGAAAAATCATTTTTCCAAAACACAAAATTTGGTGTAGGCGGTTCTACTTACAATACAACTCTAATGCTGAATTGGACCCTTACTTCCTGTCTGTCATATGAAGCTACAGAATGATGCAAGAAGACGAGGGGAAGTGACAAGAAGGAGGAATAGGGGAACAGACAGATGAGGGAAGGGCTGAACATTGACCCCAACAATCACTGAAGATGACCTCTAAGCGAATGATAACAATAACTCATTTAAAATTTCAATTCAAAACAGACATTGTTGTCAATACTTTTATAATTTCTGTGGTAACTTTCATTAAAATCTTTCAGTTCTGATTTCAGTAAGTGAAATACCATTTAAAATGTATTTTGAAATACAATATGGCAAAACTATTTCATTAAAACAGGAAAGTCACTTAAATCAGACTATGGTGTAAGTAGGGTTTGTTACTCTGATTTTTTTCTCAAAACTTATCAAACAAAATAAAATTATTGGATGAAGATTATTTCAAAGATTTAAAAAAAAAATGTTTTCTCAAGTAATATTCCAATTTGTTTCCATAAGTTAATACAATAATTAGACTAGATGAAAAAGTAACTATGAATGGATCAGTTTTTACATCGACTTACTTTCTAAGACATCATCATGTAATACTATTATTTTCTTCTCTAGATGATTTTATAACACCAGAAAAAGTTGTTCAGAAAGAAGGTCATATTTATGCCAACTCTTATGTCATCAAGGATATGAATTCTAAGGTAAGATGGAAGGTAAATTTTATCTTAAGTAAATATGATCAAACATTCTATGGTATTTGTCCATCAGGTTTTATGCTTATTGTAAAACCCTCAAAATTTCAACAGGAGAATCTTTAGCAATTATCATTAGACTACAAAAATGATTAGATTAGATCAGTGTGTGTGCGTGAGTGTGTGTGTGTGACTTTGAATAAAAATGGTAATTTTGTTATATACTTTTAGAAATTACGTATTCCCAGATTAAATTGTAAAGGTGCCTTTGATATTTCTGATTTAAGTGGTGTTGGGAATTATTTCATGATCAGATGATTGTTAAGAACTGAATTACTCTTATAATTGGATTTGTGGATAGATGACTAAAATTTTTTTTATGTATTTTCTAGTTTGGTAAAAGATTTTCAAAATTTTCCAAAGGACTCCTAAACAGGTTGTTTTTTTCAAGAACTTCATGCAGACTTTAGAGCTGAACATTTTTTATCTAAAATAAAACAAT
>OY735211.1:55709441-55869441 GCA_963457665.1 Thysanoteuthis rhombus
GGCATTGGGCTAAGGAGTAAGTGTTGACATTTTGGGATGAATCCAGAAAATTTCCGCAGTTACCTTCCCTGCATCGGAACTATATGTATACAATATCCTTGGATGGGCTCACTGAATTTCAATGAAATGTTGTGGAAAGAAGTTTCCATTTTCAGGCATTTTCCAATGTCACTTTGAGATTCAACTTGAATTTTTCTCTTCACCTTCCAATTGTCATTTTCATCTACATTTTTCAGATCACTTTACATACACAATACAAACATACTTATACATACACACACACACACACACACACATATATATATATATATATATATATAGAGAGAGAGAGACAGAGAGAGACAGAGAGAGAGAGAGAGAGTACAAATCAAAGACACATTTGAAATATTGTTGCACGTGTCCTTCGATATTATGCAGTTTGTTATACCGAGGTTTATGTTTGCGATCTATCTTAGTTATTGAAGTTTAACAATTTCATTTTTGTTCATCAATTGGGGTTGGGGGGAAACATGTCTATAAATATTTTGAGAAAAGTCGATGACTGTCTACAACTAAAAGCTATAATGATTTTCACTTCTTTTACAAATGAATCGTTTACAAAACTTATGCTCCCCCCAAAAAAGAAATGAAATTTGATTTACTTTTACATAAAACAATCAGTTAAGATCTCAGGAAAAACTATTGCTTCTATTAGTGGGCAAATCTTTTGCAATTTCGCTGCACAAAAGAGTATATAACTGTTATGGATCCACTGAATTTCCTCGAAGGTTAGCTGTTGGTAGACTGTAATAAAAACAATAAACATATGGGTTCTTTATATTGTAAACATAATCATCTTATTATTATTATTTATTGCAGTTTGAGGTATTTCAGACTATGCTTTGCGTAAGAGACCCAGCAACTGTACCCCCTAAAAATATCCTGAGAAATCATAATTCATCCCCAAATATATTTGAGTAACCAAAAAATACAGACTTCTATCTATCATAAAAAAATGATATGGTGGCTCCTCAAGTAACATCTTGATTTTTTATTTAGCAACCGTTTCATGTATAGAATCAGTAATCAATGAATAAAAGCCGGAAGTTTTATCAAATTTTATTTCTCACTTGATTGGTAGTACATTACAATGCGAGACAATATTTGGCATTGGAAATCCATGTTCTCTTTAAAAAATACAAACACAGATTTAAACAACAAATACCGTATTCATCATCATCATCATCATCATCGTCGTCGTCGTCGTCGTCGTCGTCATCATCATCATCATCAGTCTTTTAACTTTTTTGCTTTCTTCGTTTAGTTCATCTAATATTAGTTGGAGGTCGTGTAGGCTCTCTACAATAAGGACGATGTCGTCTGCAAATCTAAGGTTGCTCAGATATTCGCCGTCTAATTTGATTCCTCTGTTCTCCCAGTCCATGTTTCGGAATATCATCTCAAAGCAGGCTGTAAAGAGTTTGGGTGAACTGGTATCACCTTGTCTTACTCCTTTTTGTAGCTGGAATGGTTCAGAGTCCTAATGTAGCTTGAGAAAGGAGTAGCTTTGATTGTATATATGTTGTAGATCTTTGATGTATACAGGGTCAACACCTTCATGACCATGGGAATTTCTATTGAGTAGAATGCCTTTTAGACATCTATAAATGCTACAGCCTATTCTCGTGGTTGATTTTCATCTAATGTTTTTGTAATCCGGTTGGTGATGATTTTTGTGAAGAGTTTTGTACATGCAGTTGAGCAGGCTTATAGGTCTGTAGTTGTTGAGGTTTTTGGGGTTTCCTTTTTTATATAGAAGCATTATGATAGCAGTGTTCTCGTCTTTTGGGATTTCACTTTGTTTTAGACACAAGTTGAATAGAATAGCTAGCTTTCTGTTGATGCTCTTACCAGCTTTTTTGAGTAGATCGATGGTGATGTTATATGGTCCAGGGGCTTTTCCTTTTTTGTTGTTTGTTTGATGGCTTCTTTTACTTCCCATGATGTAAGTCTTTGAGCTGATTGTCGGCATCTTGTGTATTTTGGTCGTTATTGTTGTATTGTCCGTGTTTTGAAGAGTAAAGTTCCTGGTAAAATTCTTGGGCGCGTTCAACTATTCTGTGTCTATCTGTTGTTATGTCTCCGTTTGCTTCGAGAATGCTAGTTATCTGTTTCTATCATGTGCCGAGAGCTTTGTTTATTGCTTTAAATCCTCGACGTTTTTCGAGATTGGTCTCGATGATGGCTGCCGTATACCTTCTTTCTTCTTCTCTTAATTTCTTTTTTATTGTTTTGTTCAGTTCGGTTTCTTCTTTTTTCCTTTGTCGTTGTTGGTGGCTTGAGGTTTCTGTGCTTTTCAATAAGGTTCCTGGTTTCATCAGAGATTTTGCTGATGGCCGCTGTGTTTCTTGGTTTAAACTTATTGGCAGCTTCTAAGAGAGAGGTTGTTATTTTGTTGTGGAGTTCGTTGACATTGGTGTCGTTTTCGTCGGTAAGTATTTTATATCTGTTTTTCAATTCTAGCTTGAAGGCCGGGGTGAGTTCATTTGCAACATTTAGTGGCTGGAACATTTAGTGTGGAACATTTTCCTGCGCTCCTTATTTGTGTTTATTTGCATCTTACATTTAACCATTCTATGGTCGCTTCCTATATTTACTTGGTTTAGAATTTGAATGTCTTTAATGGTGTTGCTTTTGTCTGTCTTTTGTCTATTTCGTTTTTGGTTTCATGTTTCGGACTTTTCCAAATCCATCTTCTATTGGGTTTCTATTCGAAGAATTGAATCCCAACGTGAACTTTTGAGAGATAACAGGATACGAGAACTAGGAATGAAACCCAATCTTTGTAACTGATTTATGAGAAAAACTGGAAATGGAAGAAATAAATCCAAATTTGGGCAAGAATGTTGTGTGGCCGTTGATAAAATAATTGCTGATATCTATAATCAATGCTAATTGCTTTCAGTTAGAAGATTCACAAATGTCTAATTTTATTTGCAAACCTCATCTAAGAAATCATATTATCGTTATCCTATTTTTTCAAATAAAAGTTTTTCTTTAATCTCTTTTTTCCTTGAACACAATCATGCATGAAGTATCTATCAAGAGTTACGATTTCTATACATTTCAAGATTCTGTTGAAATTATTTTTGATAAGAACTACATTTGGAGAAACTGTTTTCTTATTTCGACTATTATAAGACACACACACACATATATCTATACATATATATATACATTATATCATACGAAACTTTATTTGAAGTGACTCCCTGTTATTACACGGAGAATGAGTCAATCAGCCTAGACAGCATAAATAGAAACGATTAAAGAAAAATGGGGCTGCTGCTGGAATCGAACTAGTTACCGATAAGGTAACTGTTTCGACGTAACGTCGCTGTTGACCATTGAGCTAAACAGCTCGACGCATAGGCGAAGGCCCGTTCTTCCCATTTTGTTCATTCATGCACAAATTCTTTCTTTTTTTTTTATTAAGAAATAGATATACAATCCGACAGAATATTCAAAAACAATGTAAAACGTGTATGTTTGTGTTGTATGCAAAAGTTATGTTGATTCAATCAATTCTTCACAATACTAATGATCATTTCTCTTCATTAAATACGATGACAGCAAGGCCATATCATAAAGGTCTCTAATAATTGGGGTGTTTATTTTTACTATACAAGGGTAAAATAGCGTGGAATTTTGTAACAAACAGTGAATTGTATTGGACTCATTGACACCTGACATGTGAGAGGGGTCAATTTTGTAAGAAATAAATCAGACAACGCGAATGGATTATCTTTCTTCATTTCTTTGCTGCATTACTGAATTACAAGTTTGTGAAAAATGTTGATGAAGATTGGGTTTCATAAAATAGCGTATTTTTTTCTAAATTTCAATATTTTTTTCTACTCTGAATTTAGTAAATATTACTTATTTTATCAAAAGTATTATCTTGTTATAAATCATATTAGTGAAAGTAAAGGGTTGATGTGTTAGAACATACAGATTTTAAACGTTGGGGCGATACCACATGCTGAGTCGGTTATAGAACGGCAATAGATAAAGGTGAGGCAGAGTTTCAACTGTTCAATGTTCAAAATCTCCGAATTCTGACGCCTTAACCTAGTAATGAAGTATCATCATCTGTCTATTGACGTCAGTCATTAGACATAACCCTCCCCCGGACTCACCAAACTTCTATATCGTGGGCATTGCCGAGCCAGTGCTTTCTGAATTTGACTAGCTCGTCTGTTCATCTCGTATTCTGCCAGCCCCGGTTGCACATGTGATCTCTGGGGATCCATGTCGTAAGTCGTAATGTTATTCGGTTGTCTACCATTTTTGCTTTCCTATTTTCTCCTGGATATATTTTGCTGTCTTGTAGTCTCCCCATGTGAGGTTGAGCATCAATTTATTCACTTTCCCGCCGGAGCAAAATGCAACACAAAGTCAAAGTCAAGGCTTTACATGGGGGAAAAAAGAGCGACCCATCAAAAATAGCTCCAGTCGACGCAACTTTGGTTGCCAAGCAATTATGGTTGCTAAAACAACTGCAGTCACGAAAGCGTCAGGGCAATCCCGACTTGTTCCTTCAAGTGCGATAAGACAATGCTCCCCGGGGGCACCGTATCCCTTGCAGCTGGGCTGGGTTATAGTGGGAGAGTCCATGGACGAATCCAAAGGCTCCCAATGCGCGTAGCAAAGCACAGCCTCAGTATAACCACATTGGCTGACGCAATGCATCGGTGCACTTGGTCTTTGATGGTAGCCAGAAAAATGGGGTGGGGTCAGCATCATTCCTTTATGTGCTAGTTGCATGATTCTCAAACTGCAGGTCCGTCTCTTGGTCAGGTTTTGAGTTTCAGCTCCATAAGTGACTATTGGGAAGATGCATTCCTCTTTTGTTGGTTTTATAGAGATTCGTTATCCCAGTTAGATGTAGTGGTCCCAGTTTTGCATCTTCAATTTTGACAGTTATGTCCTTATTCACAATGTGATCGTTGAACATGATTTTTGTTTTACTGAAGTTCATGTGGAGGCCAACTCTCTTGCTTTCTTAATTTAGTTAATCTCGCATTAGTTGGAGGTCATGTAGGTTCTCTGCGAAAAGGACAATGTCATCAGAAAATTTTAGGTTGCTTAGATATTCACCGTTTATTTTGATTCCTCTATTCTCCCAATCTAGGTTTCGGAAGATCATCTCAAGGTAGGCTGTGAAGAGTTTGGGGGAGCTGGTATCTCTTTGTCTTACTAATCTTTTGAGCTGAAAGGGCTCCGAGTCCTTATGTAGCCTGATAAAGGAGCATTTGTGTCTGCATATATTTTGAAGCACTTCCACATACACTGGACCCTAGCCTTGTAGAGTGATGGCCCCCATGACTTCAGGGATTTCCACTGAGTGGAAGGCCTTTATGAAGTCGGTAAATGCTACAGGGAGTGGTACCTTATATTGTGCTAATTCTTTTTAGCTGATTCATCAAATGCAGGTAATCCATGGTCGAATAGCTCCTTCTAAAGCCAGCTCACTCCCTTGGTTGGTTTTCATCTAGTGTTTTTGTGATTTGGTTGATGAAAATCATGAAAACCTTCTTCAAGAAGGGGCTCAATACAAAATGGACTTGGAAAAGCTTTTACTACTAAACAAGAAACGACATAGATGGACAAAAGCGATACTGTCAAGGACATTAGAGTTCTGAATCAAGTCAACGTAGGAAGTAACCACAACATGGTAAAAAGTAAAATGCAAGTGAATACCAACGAAAAACATTGGAAAATGTTCCACATCAAACTATAACTCCTAAACATACTAAAAGGACACACTCAATCCTTCAAGCTCGAACTGAAAAACAGATTTAAAATTCTTACTGAACAAGGAAAAAACAACAACATGAACGAACTCAACAACAATATAACAGCATCTATTATAGAAGTTGCCACTATATTTAAACCAACAAGCACACAAACCATCAGTAAAATATCAGATGAAACCAGAGATCTGATTGAGAAAAAAAAACAAGCGTAGAAACCTCAAGCCACCGGCAACGAGAGAAAAAATTGAAGAGACCAAAGTGAATAAAAAAATAAAGACACACGACAGGAATCATCGAATCAACTCCCGAAAAAGGTCGAGACTTCAAAGCTATAAACAAAAGCCTCGATCCAAGACGGAAGCAAATAACCGGCGTACTCAATGAAGATAGAGACCTAACAACTGACTGAGACAGGATTGTTAGACCTCCTTAAGAATTCTATCAAGAGCTTTATTCCTCTAAGCAAAGACTATAAAAAACAAACAGGATATGTAAGACGTGAGCAATCAGCTCGAGGGTTTTTCAGAAGTAATCCCGTGGGAGGTGAAACAAATAAAAAAAGGAACACAACATCGACCTACCCAGAATCATTAGGAAACTTGCCACGCTATTCAACAAAGTAACGTCCTGGAAGATTGGAACACTGAAATCGTAATGCATTTATATAAGAAAGGAAACCCAAAAGACCTCAACAACTATAGAACTATAAGTCTACTCAACTGCATATTGTCGCTTGCTGTAGCCGATGGTCATGTTGGCCAGCACTCTACATATCCTCCAACTAATGCTTGATGAACTTAATGAAGAAAGCAAAAAGGTCGGCGTGCACATGAATTTCAACAGAAAAAAAGATCATGTGCTACAATCACATCGGAAATAAAGAAGGTAAGATCGAAATCAAGGATACGGAACCGGAAAAAGCAGACCTCTACATCTACCTAGGACAACAAATCTTCGAGAAACCAAGCAAAGAATCATTCTAAATGCAGGCGGGCTAGCTATGTATGTATGACGAATATATGAGAGCTGGCTGGCTATGTATGTATGACACGTCCTTGCAGGCAGGCTGGTTACGTATGTATGACACAAACATGAGGGCTGTGGCTATGTATGTATGACGCGTACATGCAAGCTGGCTATTTATCCATGATGCATACATGCAGGCTGGCTGGCAATGTATGTATGATGCATACATGCGAGCCGGCTTGCTTTGTATGCACGATGTGTACATTCAGGCTGGCTGGCAATGTATGTATGATGCGTATATGCAGACTGGTTGGCTATGTTTGCATGTCTTGTACTTATGGAGCTAGAAGGTCTGTACATTCGAAAATTTACTAATGTCAACGAATAACTTTAATTCTTTATTACAACCTCTCTTCCTGAATAGTTTTTTAATGGGATATAAATTAACAGTATATGTATCTGCTAGAATTGTCCTTAGCTTGTCTAGACATTTTTTTCTCAATTCAGACGCTCTTATAGTCTCTGTCCAGCGAAATTTGAGAGTGGTAACTCATCAATTGATCACCCCTTCCACGAATATTTTAAGTGATCACACCTAACCCGTCATGTTGTCACAAGACATTGGTTATGCGAAGGTTTGTATTGAGTGAATAATCAATGCTCTTAAATCTATTCAACTAATATGATCTGCTTCTTGGCTTTAAAAAGTGCCAATCTAAATGAAACAGTTATGAAATCTTCGTTTCATTCAAAAATAACCACCCACACCGTAACTGGCCATTTAATCGCTCAGGAACGTGACCCTGAAAACGTGATCTCTAATTTTTGTTCATGCCCCTTAATTTTAATTTTTCGATTACATAAACCCATTTGTGCTTTGCAGTTTCTTCATAATTTCAATATACTTGGAGTTGTTTCATTTGAAATTGCCACTTTGATAAAGCCGAAAGGATAAATTGAATAAATTTGATTTGAATACAACTATTTTCTCTCTTGTCATCTCCACAGACACACACACACACACACACACACACGTATATATATATATATATATATATATATATATATATATATATATATATATATATATATATATATATATATATATATATATTTAAGATTTCGGCTGACCATTACCAGGGAACTATGACAGCATATCTTCTCAAATATCTAGTACTCTCTTCATTATTCTTCGCAACATTACGTTGTCAGTGTTGTTCTAATTCTACCGATTCTTCCAGTGGCAAATGAGTTTAGGCTCCTATCAAGGCTTCTGGCTACAATTGGCATTTTTCCATATTCCACTATTCCTATGGCAACTGAAAGAAATAGCATTAAATCAATTCTCTCCCTTTTTATCAGCATCACTGTATGGTCAGCTGGAATGATCCCACCAATAATTCTTCCCACTTGATTCACACTTGTTTCTATCTGAATGTTGTTAAATGAGGGCATATCATTATATAGAATATTTGCATTCCACTGTCTAATATCAGGCGTGGTTGATTTTTGGTTCAATCACAGCTGATGGTCAAAATTGGTGTCAAAAATCCGTAATTGTTTGCAGTTGATGCCATAGGAGGGCTTTAGGGTCAGGGACAGGAAATATCTTCGTCAGACACGACCAGTAATAATGGCTGTCATTTATTATGTTTGAAAACAGAGGCAGGTCAAGTCAAATTCCAAGAAAAATGGTAAACCTGGGCGTCCCTTGGCTAATGTGGTGCAAGGGAGGTAATTTTCGAATACCTTCATTGATATAACCTAACTTCGTTTTTTAAAAGTGTTAATTACATTTTCTTTTATTTCACAATAATTATTTTAATTCCTAATTTAAAAGTATTCGAAGACGGCCGAAATATTGTGTCGGAAAAAAGAAAAAACAAGCAAAGATGAGGACGAATGTTTGCATAAACTTCACCGTCAATAACGATTTCAACTCGATTGTATTTCTTTTAAAATTCGTGATATCATTATTGCTAATTATATTCGTTATCATTTCATTTCTCTTCACTTGTGATTGTTGCTATTTTTGCATCATATCAATACTTGCTTTGTCAGTTTGTATCCTGCAAATAATAAGGTTTCCTTTTTTTTTCACCCTCAGAAAATATTTCTATGATGACATTTTAAAATGATGACATTTTAAATGATTTTGTCTTGCGTTTGTTGTACTACATTTTTTGCCTCCGTTATTATTGATTTCTGTTTATTTTGAGTGTAACAAAATCAATGATTCTATTACAAATTTCTGGAAAGGCAACACAAAGTAGTAGAAAATCTGATCCGCGATTTTATCATAAGACTCTCTGATATTCTCCCATTATCGAAATGCATTGCAAAGATGATCCTACATTTATCACAAGTCTATTGCTGTTGTTTCTAATAATCAAAAAGCTCTAGTCTTATAAATATAGCTTTTACATTGAAACAATCTAGGGAATACAAGGCATACTCACGCACACACACACGGCATATGGTATTACGATTAACAATTGATGCAATAACCATTTCGTCGAAGCAAAATACGTTTTTATCCATATCTTCGTTGCAGTAATAGTGCAATCAGCTGAATTAAATCATAAAATGAGATCCATTTAGCTATTTTTGCTTTTATCAATGTGTTGAAATCAACTAATTTCAAGGGAGGATCGTCTCTGCTACACCTACCATTGAAATCATTCCAGTTATAGAAAAGTACCATTGCAGGAATTAATAACTATCCAACTAACATGGTACGGTTTTTGTCAAGTTTGTCTCACAGACCAACTCTAAAATAATTCGTGGTTGCGACAAATAAGACGTTGCCATGCGATTTTTCATTTAAGTAAGTTACAAATCGATTAATTGTTGGTAAGTAAGAGAGAAAGCATTGGCCGTGACATATATATTCACCAGATTAGTTTTTTTGTAGGAATTATCCATTGATGTATCATTCGTTGTGTTTGTCCACATGGAGACTTAAAGTTGTGATCTCTCAGATGCTGACTCACGCTTACGTTTGCCAAATATAAACTTGTAAGTATCGATTCACTTGATTATGTTTGGTTAACGGTATAATGATGGAAAGGACAGAACAAATCGAATTCCCTAACAAATAGACTCCTATTTTTAACCGTGCCCCAAAATAATACACAGAAATCCACTCTTATCAGTATTCGAATTGATGACACCGTGCAACACGATTTTTGGTACTGAGTAGTTAGTTTTTAATTGTCTACGTCAGAAAAAAAAAAAAAAGAAGAAAATTGCTATTATTCCCTTCACACGTTGATGTTGTGACTAGGACAGTGATATTTTGAAATTTGCTTCCATTTGTGCCACGGGCGAATTTACATATTTATATGCACATAAATATTTTTCAGAAAATAGCATCTTCCGAATATGAAATAACATGTATTTACAGCATATCTTAAACAAAACGGATAACATGAGATTTAGAAGTGAGTAGTTTTTTGAGATTCACTATTGTGCAGCAATTTACTTTTCAGACCCCAAATTATGATCTTCCATCATGTTCTTGTTATATGTTCCAGGATATCCTGGTGAAAGCGCACCCCCCGCCCCTGAATACGTTCCTATGTTTACTGATTGATCAAGATGAACTTAATGGATGCAGATTTCGAGGTATAGCCTGCAGTCCATTTTACCGTAGTTCGCCATAATGTCCACCATTTTTCGACCTTGTGATTACCCAGGAAGCCCTGAACTATTACGACAAAGCTGCTCTAAGCTGCTTTTTGCTCTCTAGTGGGTTTCTTCGGAGTATTCTTTGCAACCCAGGATATTCATTCTGTGCTTTAACAAAGACACCGGCTTTGACCTTCACTTCAGCATCTGATGGAATCTTTGAAGTCTATAAGGTTTATTCCAGCATGCCAATTGGGGATCAAGACAAATTCTAGGAACCTCATTTCACCTGCAATACAACAGACAACTTGAAGTCTGAGGAGTTCATCAGATTCATCATCAGATTCATCAGGGATTTCCTTATTTTGAAGTCTCCGAAGTGGTTTTACCCTATTTTTCTGCTATCTTTGCCTTTGGGACAGCAGGGAATTGTTCACGCATTACCTAAGGCAGACTGGTCACAGGCACACAAATTTATGTTTGACTGAACAACTTCAGGTGGGAGTGATTGTTGATGCCACAACTGTACTTAAAATTAAGTTTATGAAAAAACTTGCCTCGACAATAGATAAGCAGTTTGCAGCCTCCTAGTAACTTTACAAAATTGGTAAATCAGAAAATATCAATTTTCTGACCTCGAAAGCAAAGTTCGATGAGATGATAGCTACTTTTTTATTGGGGCGAAGCGAAGATCTACTCACAGAAACCATTTGGCAAGAGAGACTGCCCCATTCGGAGTTCCTTCCAAAGAAGCTGCGTTATTGTCGGATTGAGCTGATATTTGGAGACGTTTGATCTAAGGTACAACATTTTTATACATCGACCTATAATAAGCGCCCTCACTCTGGCTACAGCCTACTTAGGGAATTGACCCCTATCATTTTAAGTGCAGAGATATACGCTAAAATATTTGAATGCATAGAGATAATTAAAAGTATTCCATTCAAGTCTATCATAAGTATCGGAAATTAAATTCATGAAAATATGAATGGAACTACATAATGAAATGTTAGGTTGATTTAGTTGATTTTGTCGTGTAAATGACCATTCAAGGCCAGACAGACGCAGATGTGGTGCCATGACCGAATGGTGTTTTACCTTATGATGCGTGGTGCTGCTCTGTGTCGTCCTGAGATCTAAAAACTTATGCTCTTATATCCTTGAGACATTTTGCAAGAGCAGAAGAATGAGGACCAAAGATGATTATTGCTGATTACATTAAATCGACTTCGAGCCACGATGGTTTGAATCCTTCGCAGTTCCAACAGGATTGCCTTACTGATGACCGGACTGAGCTGAAATACTCGAGACTTTGGGATTAAGCCACGACTTTTGTCATGAAACCGTGCCCTTGATGATGAAAATCTTCTCAAGTGAGGTCAGTCACTTAATCTGCTATTTTACCCAAGGTTCGTGGGAAAAATGGACACATGCTTTTCCCATGGGTATTTTTGCGAAGTGAACATGAATTATCTGGATGGGAGTTTGAACCCAGTTCACTACAATACAAACAAAGCAATGTGGAGCAGAATCTGTGGGCTTTGAACTCTAAACCTGCTAAAATGCCAAGATTTGAAGCTCCAGACTTGCATCTTATGGACAAAGATCGCAAAACATTTTAATGTAAGATAGCAGCATCAAAATATGATTCTGTGTTATTCATTCTATGAATGACTATTGATTCTTATAGTCGAACAGTCATTTTTAGTACCTGCAACCCCCCCTGTTTTGGCAAAATGTTGCTGCTTACCCATATTCATTTCATTGGAAATTATGGCTTGCACAAGTTGCAATACTATCACAGCAAGGTGGAGCCGAAGTAGATTTTACAGATAAAACATGAATGAAAAAATCAATACCCTTGATTTGGAATGAAGAGTGAGCTTTTATTTTATCTTTATTCTTTATTGCTTTTTTAATCCATCAGAGAGAGAGAGAGAGAGAGAGAGAGAGAGGGGACCGCCGATCTGTTTTCCTCAGTCTCGTGGGCGTTGGCCTTTCCACTTCAGAATGTATAAGATTATACGGATAATAGTGCATTTAAGTAAGTGGGAAGATTGCAGACAAATACATTTCTCTGTCTGTCTGTCTATCTGTCTGTCTCTCTCTCTCTCTCTGTCGCTTTCTCTTTCACATTTTCACCGTCCACCTTTCTTTGTCTCTTTTTCTATTTCGGCTATCAATGTGCTGGTTCTTCCAATGAATGCAAGTGCATGTCAATGAATGTATGCTAGAAATGGCACCCCCCACATATTTCTTTTGTTTCTTAATTGGTTCTCCAGTATAAATGCAATCGAACATGATAATTTTCAAAGATATATGAAGAGTTTTTTGATTAATCAAGCGCAAAGAGCATGGTAAAAAATTTAGGGTACCTCTCTTAGTTTCTTTTTACTTCTCGTGAATGGTAAGAAAATTCTGGTTATAAGAGCGTAACTTTTGACAGATCCGCACCGAATTCAGACAGAGCGCATATTTTCATTATATCTCAAAGCAGTGGCGTTCCTAGGATTGGCAGTAACTCAGGTTGTCCAGAATAAGCCCTCTTCCAGAACTTGCCCATATCCCAATGTATCTATAATTTTGGTGATCTTTTTCTACAACAGATATACATACCCTAAAGATACGCAAATTTTCCTTTTTACATAAAATCTGAGGGAGATTTTTTTCATGTATTTCTTCCCAGGGAGATCAAATGTTATAAGACAAGAAATCATACGTTTAGTAATAGATTTTTCTTTAGGGATGAAAACAACCATGTTTTTCAATACATCACTCGAAAAACAACGAATATGTTCATCCCTGAATTTCAAAACTATCTTTCCTGGGGTTCTATTTTTCTGCTTCCCATTGCACTACGTAACTTGTCTCACTGATACAAAATATGTTGAAAACTGAAAAGGTTTTCTATTAGTACAGGGTATTGAAACTTATAATCTTATAGAGATAGATTGTCTGCATACCCCAGAAGACACGAAGATTGCACCTTTTTTGGTGCCTGGTTACCATTGAATTATTATTGGTAATTGGGTCCTGTAAAGGTTTTCTCTTTAAAATCATAAAGATGTGATATTTATCACTTATAAAATATTAAACTTGCCGCAGAACATGAAGAAATGGAATTTTGCACTTTTTCCCAGACAGAAAAACATAGTTAATAAAAAAAACAACGATCAGTTTTGGATTTAAGGTTATTTGAAAAAAAGATATAGAACAATAATTGTTTTTGTATCTTTTGGAGTGCCACGTTTTTGTGGTACATATACAATGAACTAAAAAAAACGCGATATAACAAATTTCGACTTCAGCAAATACATGGACCATAACGAACTAGTTACCGAACGAAGTTTGATTAATGCAGCGAAGACTTGGACCATAATGAACTTAGCATCATGCCAGTTTCGTGGCCAAAGCTTTTGCAGCCTTTGATCGAATATACGTTTTTCTCGCGTCGATGGAACACTTTAAATTTTGAACGTTATTATGATTGAACTCCAGTTGTTTCCTTTATGAATTTTAATTTGATCTAAATACTATTTTAACTGACAGACACAATCATTTTTAGGAATCTGATTTATTGTCATCACTGAAAACTATGTGACTCAGCATATTTGTAGTAAATCTTAAAATTTTTTCGAAGTAATAAAATTAATTTTAGGTGTCCCCGCCCCTCTCATAGCATACTCAATGTGCTTTGCTCTCCTCTGCGCCAGTTGTCAAACTCTGTCTGTCTGTTCTAAAGTCGGACGACCCGAACTTTACACGAGCAGTAGAAAGTTTGGGGAAAATAGCCCGAAAAAAGCAAGAAGAGCCGAAGGTAGAGAAAGAGAAAACGGTGAGATGACACTCGTATGCGTCGCTTGATTCTAACTTTCAAAATATTTGAAAAAGGAGTCTTTAAATTCGATTCAAGTTTGGAAACACAAACGTAAAAAAATGACTTACAAAACTTCAATTAAAATGTCTCTTAGCTTAAGAATCGAAATGTGGACAAACTGCCTTTCTGTGGATAAGAGGTTTTTCTGCTTTTATTCTTGTCAAATTAATAAATTTTTAGATAAAATAAATCTCAATTCAAAATAATTTGATTTAATTGATGCATAATTTTTTACAATTTGTTCCAATGGCTGATCGTTCCCTTTGCCCAAACCCAGAAAAAGATAAAAACACAGATTTTTCGAACCCAGTTTTTCTGAATCAGTGCTCTCCAACCTTTTTTGTACAACCGACCAGTTTATGAACTGTACGACGATTTCATTTCCAAAAGAGTTTATCTCACTAATTGATAATTTAGTACCAGAGAAATTAATTTGTTTTTATTTTATCACCAATCCATTTCATTCCCTCACAGCCTGGTAGTACATGCTTCGCGGCGCGGTATCAGTCTAAAGCCTGGTGGTCAGGGACCACTGGGTCTAAATTACTATCATCATCATCATTCTTTTATAGTCTGTCGTTGGACAGACCTTCCCCAGGATTCACCTGACCTCTCTATCGTGGGTGTCGCTGATTCAATATGTTCTTAACTCATCCGGTTTGTCTCGCCACCTCATATTCTACCGGCCTTGATCTCTAGGGATCAATGATGTGAGTCATTATGCTCATCTGTTGTCTGCCATTTTTGCAACATGATCAGCCAATTACCTACCATTTGAGTTTTCTGATAGATCCTATGATGTCTCAGACTCTGTTTTTTCATGATATATTATGCTGTTTTGTGGTCCCTCCATGTGAGATTGAACTTGTTTCTCTCATGTGCACGTGGCATGGTTTTCAGATTGAAGGTCAGTCTCTTGGTAGGGTTTCATGTTTCAGTTCCATTGGTGATTGTCGGGAGGATGCATTTGTTGTATACTCTTCTTTTTAGGACTAATGGGATTTTTGTTCTACTGAAGGCTTCCATCCTAGAGAGATCCTTCGCTTGATTTTTTTAGAGATTTATTGTCCTTGGTAGATGTAGTGTTCTGCTTAATCGAATTTTGCGATTTCGAATTTGATTGTTTTGGATTTATTTCCACATGTTTTTTGTTCATAACCTTTGTTATTCTGAAGTTCCTGTTAAGGCCAACTGTCTTGCTTTCTTCGTCCAGTTGGTCCAGCATAAGTTGGAGGCCCTGGAGGTTCTCTGCAAAGAGGACGATGTTGTCTGCAAATCTAAGGTTACTTAGGTATTCGTCGTCTATTCTGATTCCTTTGTTCTCCAAATCTACGTTTCTGGAGATCATCTCGAGGGAAGGCTGTGTTTGAATGAACTCTTATCACCTTGTCTTACCAATTCATGGTGCTGAAATGACTTTGTCTTTATGTAGCCTGATAAATGAGCTGCTATGAGGATATATATATATTAAAATACTCTGACATATATGGGGTCTACACTTTGTAGAGTGATAGCACCAATGACTTTGTTAATTTTTACTGCATCGAAGACCTTCTCCAGGTCTATATATCCTAGCACAATTTGCATTTTATATCCTGCTGCTTTCTCTTTTAGCTGATTTATCAAATTAGAAGCTTTTTCTCAAGCCAGCTTTTTGTCGTCTTCTTTTGAGATTCGGTTGATGATAACTTTAGTGGAAAGTTTGTAGATGCAGTTGAGTAGACTTAATGTCGATGGCTTGAGATTTCTGCATTTTCCATGAAGGTCTTGGTTTCATCTGAGATTTTACTGATAGTTTGTGTGCTCTTTTGTTTATAAATAGTGGCGACTCCAATTAGAGGGGCTGCTTCTTTTTGTTGAATTCGTTATGTTAATGTTGTTTTTTTCTGGTTCGGGAATAAGTTCATCGCTCTTTTTTACTCCAAGCATAGAGTATCAAGTGCGCTTTTTTTGGTACGTTTTTTGGTTGCAGTTTGGTGCGGAACATTTCCCTGCATTTTTTGTTTTTGTTAATTTGAATTTTACATCTCACTAATCTGTGGTTGCTCCCTGGACTGAATTATTTTAAAACCTGAATATTTTTAACGGCATCGCTTTTGTCCGTTAGGATAAAGTCAAATCCGATCTTGGTCTCATGGTTTGGGCTCTTCCAATTTCGCTAGTACCGATTAAGTCCCATTTAAGGTTCTTGATATCATTTTCAAGATCGATTAGGTGCATGTCTGTTGAGAGTGTTCTGACCTTGTAGGTGCCAATACATGATGTTTTCTTGGTTGAGGTTGTGTTTTGGGTTTGGGTATTCGCTGTCGGACACCCCCAAAGCAAGTGATGTGGCTGGGTCTTTTAGGGCCGAAGGCCCAGCAGGATGAGTTGTTTTCTTGGTGTAGTGTTTGGGTAGTTGCTCTTGGAGCACATTATTCCCATCCAGAGCAAGTGATATGGCTGGGCCTTTTGGGACCGATGGCCCAACTGGAACAGCTGGTGTAATTTTTTTAATCGTGCTAACCACGGTGACGTATTGAAGGGGATTTGGTGGACTGGTCACAGCTGATGTAAATTAGAGTAGCCTGAGAGCACCCATTTATATGTGGGTATATATGTTTGTTCACAATGCTGCAGGGATTAAATCAGGAATAGTCAACCAAAAATATTAATTTTTTCTTCTTCCTTCTTCCTTCTTCCGTCTAGTGATATAATAGCAACGATTTTCGCTCTTGTCAATTCGTATGTATTGAAGTATTGATAGGTAAGCTGGCCAAGGTTAACACTGACGCTTATAATTTCTCATCAGCCATTACACTAGTCCTATAGGTTTGATTCAACTAGTAGTTTGGAAATAGTTTAAGATATGCCATACCTCTCCCTTATTTTAATGTTTCTACTTTGTAAGAGTCCATAGAGGTTGCACTTGAGTAATAAACAGTCATTGTTTATCTTGAACTTCGGGTTTTAGTCGGTTAAAGGGAGTTTTAAAATTAGTAGTTTAGAAAATTGAAATATTTTTCTTCTTGTTAAAATCTACGCTGCGTCCATTGAACTAATTGAGGAAAAATATTTCCTATTTTGTTCATATGGCTTTATCGCCTGGTCTTATCTCAACAAAACTAGGCGTTGTGTTCGCTTCTAAGGGTTGATGTTTGGGATGGGTGGGAAATAGGTTCCTCTAGAAGCGATCCTGATTAAGTTTTAAACTCACTTATTTTCATCTTGCATTCAATAGATATGGAATTAGTGACTAATTTCTAAATCTTAGCCATCCAAGTCACTTTCAATGTTTCAAATCAGCAAATACATCAATTGGTAGATTAAAAAAAAAATCAAGCAGTCATCACGGTATCATCCCATTGATAGCGTCACAAGGCAGACAAATACCGTCGTTTCGTCCCTCTTCAGGAGTATTTTTTTTTTATCTTAGGAAAGTTTTTTCTCAGGTATTACGAAGGGGTTCTCACCGATTCTCAGCGAATTTAGACAGGAATATTTTTTTCAATACTTCTGGAAGGACTTTAGAGAATTCAGCGAAAAAATCAACCGAACAATCGGACTATTTTTCAAAGAAGAAAATGAATCAAATATGTAAATTTCAAGTAGGAAAGAATGACGTCACTTTAATTCTAACGAAAAGAAAATATTGATACGTGTTTTTTGAGTTCACGTACTTTTTTCCTGCTTTATAAAGAAATATTGTAATATTTGGATTTATTCTATTTGTAACTTTCAAAATGATTGGTTGGGGTAGATTTCAACGACTTTGCTCTTTAATTTGTTCAGGGTGTCGAAAGGATGGCTGGGAATAGGATGGATACTGCTTACTATGACAGAAACTCATCTTGAAAGATCATCGAGTCCCTGTTGTCGTCGCTCTGGCTTTTTGACGGCTTGCAGGAATTTCAATTTTGGTGTATAAGAAAATTAAGCATATAAAGAAAGAACTGTTTAGAGTTGTATGGCTGATAGGAGCTGATGGAGTAGAAACTAACGCACACACACACACACACATACACACACACACACACATATATATGTATGTATATGTATGTATATATGTATATATATATGTATATGCATGTATGTATATATATATATATGTATATATATATATATATATATATATATATATATATATATATATATATATATATATATATATATGAATATAAAAATTATATTTACTTTATTTACAAAGATATGTACCTGGTAAATATCATTTTTAATCTTTTTATTTCTATATATCAGCAGCTCTATTTACTGAGTCAAGTATTGAATACTATGTTTAAACATCTACGACGGACGGAATTTCTTTTCTATTGGTTACAAATTGAGAAAAATATATGCATTAAATATATATATATATATATATATATATATATATATATATATATATATATATATATATATATATATATATGTATGTATGTATGTATGTATGTATGTATGCATATATGTGTGTGTGTATGTGCGTGTGTGTGGAGAGAGAGAGAGAGAGAAAGAGAGACAGCAGAGGAGGCAGCAACATAGATGTATTCATATAGTATTCAAAACCTATTTTTCTTTTTTCTCTTTTGTTCGTGATCAAGTTCGGTGATAGGAACACAAAAATGCCTGCATTTACCTGCCACGCATTACGAGTATTAAGATGTGGCAGGCATAGATTTTGGATCGAAATATTTCATCAAAGTGTGGGAGGCAGTGGCATAGAGAGGCATGGAGTTTATTTATGATTAAGAAGTAATCGTATTAAGAAATGGCAGACATATATTTTGCATCGAAATATTTTATTAGCGTATCGCAGACAATGGCAGAAAGAGGCACGGAGTTCGTTTATGATTAACGAATGGCAAGCAATAGCAGGAAGTGACAAGAATTTGATGTACCCTTTTTTCAGAAATAATTGCCTTTTTAATGAATAAACGAGTAGAAATAAACTCTGCTATCATTTCCGAAAAGCATGCAGAATTTTTCTTGCCGCTCAGATCAAGATTGGTGTATTAGCGAAGTGAGTGGCACAGAGGCCTTATCAGACGATTGAACATTACTACTTCTGCTCGCTACCATCATGTCTGCCTGTCTAATCTACAAAGACAAAACCATTACATATCAGATCCTAACATAAGACAGATCAATAATCAAAAGAGAAAGAAACAAGGAAGTTTATATAAATATAAAGCTCACCTCAGCCATTAAAGAGAACAACTAGATCGCTGACAGTCAGTTTGATCTCTCAATAAAACTAAAAGAAAGGAAGATGACAAAACCGAAAGGAAGAGAAGCAAGTGATGCTTATCTTTGCTGTCTTATTGACCATTGTAATTCAGTTTTCTTCATCAGTTGTGCTCATTCAGATGAACGATCGGGACCGATGAAGTTGTTTCTCCTATTTATTATTTTCTTATAAATCGTGAATCGTTTAGTAAGTTTTTCTTTCGTACAATTTTGCACTGCATTCTGACACTTCTCTCATAGGTTTATTGCCATTTCCTGCGTTCGTGAATAATGGAAGTCATCCGAAGAGTAGCAGAGATGACAATTATCGGTCTCATTATTCAGAATAATAGTATATCCTCGTCGGTAAAAATTTGAATTCCTAAGGTCATGGATGCAAATTATTACACCTGTTTACAAAGAGGGCGAGAGACAAACAGACAGACAGACAGAGATGAGTAAAGATATATATATACATATATATATATATATATATATATATATATATATATATATATATATATATATATAGATAGATAGAGAGAGAGAGAGAGAGAGAGAGAGAGAGAGAGAGTTGGCTCAGATAAAAAAACTACAATAATGAAACATTGAAGATACTTGTGCAAACGTTCTTAAAAAAGGCGGAAACAGACATCTTTATGCAATAGTTAACAGGATTGTTTTACGTATCAATTTCATTTCATGGTTTACAATATGCATGTGTCTGTACAGGGGAATTGAATAAGCAGAGTATCTAATATCTAAATATACAAGTAATTGTGTCGCATACGTTAGTTGATGAGCACTCATATTTTCAACCCCCCAAAAGGGAAAAATTTACGTCTCCATCTGGATCTCTAAAAGAAAAAAAAAATCCTTAAAATTTTCTCAGTAATAGAGAAAAGCCCCCAAACCCATTTTGACTCCCAAAAGTTGAAAAAAAATCTTCCCTTCGAATTTGATCCCTAAATGAGAAAAAGAATTCTTCCCTTCGATTCTGACTTGTGAACATAAAAAAATCCCTTGAATTTCAAGCCCTGAAAGTAAAAAAAGTCTTCTGCTCGATTATGATTCCTAAAAGAGAAAAAAATATCTACTCTTCTGTTTTGACACCAAAAAGTGAAAAAAATTTTGACTGCTGAAAGTAGAGAAAAAATCCCTTTGATTTCGATCCCTATAAGTAGAAAAAATCCCGTTCGATTCTGATTCCTAGAAATGAAAAATAAATCTTCCCTCAGTTTCGACTCCCAGAGGTGAAAAAAAACCCACCCCATTTTAACCGATAAAAATGTAAGAAAATCGCCTCTCAATTCTGATTACTAATTTTGCCCAGTAAAAATGTCCCCCCTAAATTTAGATCAATAAAAGTAAGGAAGAATCTACCCCGTCCTATTTTGATCCCTTAAAGTAAAATAGAAATTCCCTTGGATTCCGATCCCTAAAATCCTCCCCTTCAATTTCGAACTCTTACAGTAAAAAAAACCCCTGTATTTTGACCCCAAAAAGTGGAAAAAAAAACCCTCTCAATTTGAACCCCTAAAAGTCGGGACCCTCTCCCCAATTTTGACCAATAAAAGTGATCCCCACCCTATTTTGATTCTCAAAACTAAAAATAAAATCCTTTGGATTCCAGCTCTTGAGATTAAAAAGAATTACCCTCGATTTCGACTCCCTGAAAGCAAAAATAAATCCGTTTGATTTTTGACCCTTGAAAGTTGAAGGGTGGTGGGGAAATAACTCTCAATTTGTTCACCTACAAAAAAAAAAGAAAATCAAGCACAAATGAATACACCACTATTTAAGATATCCCAAGCGATAGGAGATATGCTAAAAAATGTTATACCTCTGAGGATTGAGTTGAGAAAAGAGAATAAGAAAATTTCTTATATTCTATCATCAAAAAATGTTTTTTATCATTGATGAATAATCACGTGAATAGGCGATTTTAGGCCTCTCAGATTATATTGCGGGGAATTGAAATATTTATTTCCCTAAAATCGTCACCCGGGGATCAAATCTGCACCCACAGATACATACAGGCGGATAGGCGAAATTTTATAAAATTTCTTGCCCCCAAAATATGCAAATGAATTTTTGTATCACATTATATCAATTGAGATTAGTCTCAATGAAGAACAAAATTCATTATGAAAAAAATGTCGTTAAAACGTCTCTTGCCATAAAAATCATCATCATCATCAGTCTTTAACGTCCGTCGTTGGATCTTTCCCTAGGATTCGCCACACCTCTCTATCGTGGGCATCGCAGAGCCAATACATTCTAGTTCATCTCTCAAACTTGTATTCCACTGGAAATTCACGTTGTGAGTCGTCATGTCAATCGGTTGTCTGACATTCTTACAACATGACTAGCCCATTGCCATTTGAGTTTTCTAATGGATTCTGTGGTATCTCGGACTCTGTTTTCTCCCTGATGTATTTTATGGTTTCATGATCTCTCCATATGAGGTCGGACATAATTCTTTCATGTGCTCGTTGCATGCTCTATGTTAGTTCGAATTACAACATTTTTCCGCTACAGTATATTTCTTTCAACGTCTTCTTTCTGTTTTAATACACAACGGGGTCATGGATTTTATTCATTTTTGGTCATATTTCGTCAGCTCTGAATTTGTTTTGGTACAGTTTTGGGTTTCTGTTAAATTTCTTATTAAAATTAGTATAAGTGATTTTTGTAGTAACACTCTTTAAAATAGCTTCAGTTGAGTTGGGATTTGAAATATAATTTAAAGTTAGAAAACGCAAGTTATCCCGTCCTATTTATGGGCATATGTTGGTTTAAAATATGAAACTGCAAACCAATCCAATCCCTGGCCATAAGTACAATTTTTCGAATAAAATGATAATGTGATATTTCAATAAAATAAGGATAGTTTCTTCTTCATTGCTTGATTTCAGTGATAAATTGAAATTTAAAAAGAAAAGAAATATATACTTGATTTAATCAGAATAAAATATCTATTAAATTATTAAATCAAAATGCTGGGCTTGCTATTAACAACAAAATGCTATTCATTCAGAGAAACAATCCGAAAAATACACAAATCAAAGAAGCCTTATAATTAACAAAACTACTCAAATAATTAAGATGTATAGTTGTGAAAGTAAAAAGAAAAATCTATGATTAGAATAAGTATCGTATCAATTTTTTAAAAGCATGAACTTCATGAATTTTTTTTTTTCAGTGTAATTAAACAGTTCACATGAAAAAGTAATAATAAAATCGTACTTCAATGTTAATTTTTCTGATGGAAAAATACTTGAAATATTAAAATTTCAAGTATTTTTTTAGGTAGACTTCTTTTGGAATGTGTAATTTCACCGATTCAAAACAGAAAAGCAGATAGGAAAATTAACCGATCAGTGCATTTCATTTGAGCTCAAACGAACAAAAAGACAATAAATTTGCATCCATCGTCATCATCATTATTATTGCCAGGTGGTTATCACTGCAGGCAATCCAAGAGAGAAGAAGTGATCATCATGAACAAGAAATGGAGAACTTGTCAAATAATAGACGTGGCCTTGCCAATGGATCACAGAATAAATAGGAAAGAAAAACAAGAAAAATACCAGTACCTGGTAAGGGAACTGAAGAGAGTGTAGAACATTAAAGTCAGGATGGTACCAGGAATGAGTGACAATGAGTCTCCTAAGGTCTCCAGCCTTCCTCTCATATCGTCCTCGTGTCTCAGCAGCTCTGAGGTTTGTGCTTTCTGAGCGGAGTGATATTAGGCCATTGCTACCAGCTGGGGTCGTTGGTCTCATATTTCCATTACCCCCTTAGTATTAGGGCGTTCGTCAACCGTGTCATGGTCTGTGCAGTCTCAATCCTCCCCTATATCCCCAGTTCCTCTAATCTTGTTTTCAATGCCACTGGTACAGTTCCGAGTGCACCCACATTCCTGGTACCATCCTGACTTTAATGTTCTACACTCTCTTCAGTTCCCTTACCAGGTACTGGTATTTTTCTTGTTTTTCTTTCCTATTTATTCTGTGATCCATTGGCAAGGCCACGTCTATTATTTGACAAGTTCTCCATTTCTTGTTCATGATGATCACTTCTTCTCTCTTGGATGCAGTGGTCATCTTTTAAACCAAGGCTTTCAATGCCATGTCCAGGTTGAAAGATGGGGGGTCTCTAGGTTATAGGTTTCGGAGGAATGCCGAAGCTGGCCGTGGATGTCTGCTAGGGGTTGCTGCCTCTTCAGAGGAGTAATCTAACTGAAGGGCTGCCATAGTCGATTGAAGTGCAAATTTTTGATTTACCCCAGAAGCAGATGTTCCTGGGCCGTAGAGGTCTTCTTCCTTTTGTCCATGTACTGTTGGCATATAAATTCGGTGAAAATAACAGCAAATATCAACAAAGGAATCACAAGTAAACATCTATTTTCAATCAAAATATAATTGCTTGATAATAAATGATGAAGTGGCCAATTGAATCAATTGTACATAATACATATATTGATGTTGTAATGTGACTTCGATTCAAACAAAAATGAATTTAAATATCTGTTTCAAACGAAACAGGTAATTGAACCTATGGAATAAGTGTTCGTAATGATACGATGATATCAACATCATATTTGCGTGTTTACGAAGAAAAAAGACAAGTGATCGTTCAAAAAGAATGAATTTTCATTTCAGAAAAATATCTGTATTGTGAATGTGATTTTAACCACAAAATAAATACGTTATATATATATATATATATATATATATATATATATATATATATATATATATATATATATATATGAAGACTTACTTTCAACTGGGTCGTTCGCTTGGTCAGAAACGGAGCTATGTTTCCGGTACGTACACATACATAAAATACAACAAAGCGTCAAGGAGATGAAGAGAAATATGGGGATAGAGCCTTTTTATAGCGAAGGGCTTATCGGAAGTATGCATTAGTTTTTATGGTGTATGGCTTATTGTAAGTATGCACTACTTTTAGGGTTAGGGAAGTTAGTGACGTGGACTTAATGATATTTAGCTTAGCATTCTGATAGGCTACTTTTATTTATCAGCTTTTTGACCATATGCTGATAATTTGAATTCATTACAAATAGTCGAATTGTCTACAGATATAACAGTACAGAAAGTTATCCTGACCATATTTGTTCTTCGTCTTCATTTCTCCAAAGAGCAAAAATTTGGAGATGAGAGATCATGTAGATTATGTGGAGGGAACTTTTATTTTTCACTTTTAGGGGCTGAAGTGGCGAGGGAACTTGATTCTTTTTATATTTAGGGCTCAAAATCTTGGGGAAAAGGAAGAAAATCCACACTAATGCTAATGCTTTCGCTCTCTCTCACACCCACGTACACACACACACACACACATACACACAGAGACACACATACACATATACATATATATATATATGTATATATATATATATATATATATATATATATATATATATGTCTGTCGTGTGGGTAGGAGGTAATTCGAGAAAATGATGGTGGAGATTTGACAGTTGAACGTGAAAGATTTTGAGAGAAAATAAAAGTTGCATGTCGAAAAATTATCATCACGATAACAATAAATGTATATTTCCCACGTGCAAATCATTCAAATGCATCGTTTTGAGAGAAAATCCAATAAGAATAAAAAATTACAACTTCAGTGTGCAAGGTTTATGTTGATACGCACGAGCTTCTTCGAGAAACGGAACGAACACACATTAATCGGCTCTTTGAGAAAACACATAGACAAGCACACATACACCAAATTTCACCTTCCAATCAACGAAAAAGATAAAAGCAACTCAACCTGGTCAACCCCTCGCATATTTCCTCATATCCATGAGAGCAAAATATCTCTCCCATCTGAATCCCTTTACAGTGACACAAAGAAACAAAGTGGCCCTTCTAATCCCACTGATCTATCTTATTTGACCCCTTCTTCTCACTGACTCTGGTATCACCCCTCCCTCTCGCACTTAACAATCAGGAAACACACTGAAACACACTCATTTCATTCCTCACGCTCAGACAGTATGCAACAACAGATTTTTGCATCGCTGCATGTGCTTTTAAAAATGTTCGCCATAAACTGACTTGGTTAGAAAATGGGTAAATGGTGGTACAAACCCTTTTAAACAGAGAGCAGGGAGAGAAAATTCTTATCAATAAGGTGGTGTGGAGAAAGCCAAATTGGTATGTAGTTTTTATGGAACTACAGATCTTGCCCCCTAATTCTTTTTTGGTTTTCTAAAAAGTGATTAAAATTTTGAGTTGACTTATATCATTTCAAAAGTATTACAAAGAACTATGCAAATTACTGGATGGATTTATTTAGCTGATGGACAGAAGATAAAGCTTAAGATTCAATTCCATAGAGACATTGACTGAGAAAGAATAGCAACGTACCGGAGTACACTTTTGCTTTCTAAAAAAAAAAAAGAAAAGAATATTTACATAAAAAGGACAGTCTACAAGCAGGTGCAATTCTACGAGTTTTCAGAATAAAACAACATTCAGTCGTTAGAAAGTAATCATCACTATAATATTTAAGAGGAAATTAATAATTATCGAAGTCAGATAATTGCATCCAGGATAATTAGCTAGCTAGAGATTGATAATTAGGCAAATATTTATAATATGTAGTTATACATTTTATAAATACATCGATTTGTGTTGCACCAATCTTCCAAGTGGGAAATATTGTCTCTCTCTCTCAATAATCAACATTGAGATTACACGAATAATGACCTAAGGGAAAAACACGCATCTAAAGACTTTACAATTTGTATGCATGCTTACAAGTGCGTGTGTATGTGTGAGCATGTCCTAATATCTATGTGCGTATCTTGAATATACTTAAGCATACAACTGTGCTGTTTCATACGTTCATCAGACGGACTAGCGCAGTTGAGCCTCCAATGATCGGTATTAAAAATCCAGGTTTCGTAGAACAGCAAAATTAACCAGTCCCTCTGAACAGACGTCGATTTTTCTGGGACTGGACATCATGCACGTTCATTTTGTGTAGCCACAAGACGAATACTGGGCCGGTAATATGTGTATGGCTGTAGATGTGCATGTTTATGTCAATCTGCAAGTGATTTAGCTATTTCTATTTTACACCGATGAAATGTCTGGAAGGAAGGTCAGGTCGTCAACATAGATAATAATCCCTGCAGCAAATGACAACAGTCAACGGTTGCTTCTCATCATCAGGTCTTCATTTTGTATTTTTTCTCTGTCACTCTGTCAGTTTCACTTCGTCTGATTTTCCAACACTTTACATTCTAAAAATCATTCTGTTTTTCTCTGTATTCCTACCTACGAGGATCTTCTTGCGTGCAGACTTTATGTGTACAGGCGATATACGGGTCTTTCAAAACTGTTATAAGTCAGCGAGTTGGATTTGTATTTTTAAATCACAGATTTTGTCAATAAAGTAATTAGATCTAAAAATTCAATTTCAAACATTTAGAAAAAATTTTCTATGTTAATAGCAAGCACTTACATATTTTTTCAGCTATAATACTAAATACGAACAGAGAATGTTCACAGTCAGAATAATAGTCAGAAATCTACTTTATTGTAGCTGCTAAAATAGATCTTATAGAAAAAGTGGCCTACATGCAATTCATCATCATCATCATCATCATCATCATCATCATCATTTGTCTTTTAACGTCCGTCGTTGGACATAGATCTTCCACCGGATTCGCTGCAATTCTCTGTCAAGGGCGTCGCAGGACCAGTATTTCCTGAATCTGTCTAGTTCATCTCTCCATCTTCTATTCCGTCAGCTTCAGTTTTCTATGTGATTGCTGGGGATCCATGTTGTGAGACGTGATGTCCATCGGTTGTCTTTCGTTCTTGCAACATGGCTTTGAGTTTTTTGATAGTTTCTATGATGTCACGGACACCTGTTCTCTTCCTTATATACTGTACTGTCTTGTGATCTCTCCTTATGAGGTTGAGCATGCTCCTCTATGTGCATTTTGCATACTTTTCAGTTTGTAGGTCTGTCTCTCAGTTAGGTTCAATGTTTCAGCTCCATAAGTGACTATCGGGAGGATGCATTGGTTGTATACTCTTCTTTTTAGGATTATTGGGATCATCTGGTTCTTGAAAGTTGAGCTTGCTATGCCAAAGGCTTGCTATCCCAAAGTGATTCTTCGCTTGATTTCTTCCTTTTTTTGAGGGTCTCATGGAGATTCGTTGTCCTTGGTATATGTAGTGGTTTACCTAGCTGAGTTTTGCATCTTCAATCTTGACAGCTATGATCTTATTCTCAACATGATTATTGCACATGATTTTCGTTTTACTGAAGTTCATGTGTAGGCCGAGTTTTTTGCTTTCTTCGTTGAGATCATCTAGCATAAGTTGGAGGTTGTGTAGTTTCTCTGCTAAAAAAAACGATGTCGTCTACAAATCTAAGGTACCTCAGATATTTGCCGTCTTTTTTATTCTTCTATTCTCTCAGTCCATCTTTCGGAATATCATCTCAAAGCAGGCTGTGAAGAGTTTGGGTGAGTAGGTATCACCTTGTCTTACTCCTTTTTGGAGCTGAAACGGTTCAGAGTTCTTATATAGCCTAATGAAGGAGTTGCTGTGGTTGTATATGTGTTGCAGTACTTTAACGTATACAGGGTCTACACCTTGTAGGGCCTTCATGACCATGGGAATTTCTATAGAGTCCAATGCCTTCTTGAAGACTGTAAATGCTACAGCGAGTGGCATTCTGTATTCTGCTGCTTTCTCTTTCAGCTGATTTATTGAACGAAGATGGTCCATGGTCGAGTAATTTCTTCTAAATCCAGCCTGTTCTCGTGGTTGATTTTTGTCTAGTGTTTTAGTAATCTGGTTGGTGATGATTTTTTAGATAAGTTTGTACATGCAGTTGAGCAGGCTTATAGGTCTGTAGTTGTTGAGGTTTTTGGGGTTTCCTTTTTTATATAGAAGCATTATGATAGCAGTGTTCTCGTCTTTTGGGATTTCACTTAGTTTTAGACACAAGTTGAATAGAATAGCTAGCTTTCTGTTGATGCTCTTACCAGCTTTTTTGAGTAGATCGATGGTGATGTTATATGGTCCAGGGGCTTTTCCTTTTTTGTTGTTTGTTTGATGGCTTCTTTTACTTCCCATGATGTAAGTCTTTGAGCTGATTGTCGGCATCTTGTGTATTTTGGTCGTTATTGTTGTATTGTCCGTGTTTTGAAGAGTAAAGTTCCTGGTAAAATTCTTGGGCGCGTTCAACTATTCTGTCTCTATCTGTTGTTATGTCTCCGTTTGCTTCGAGAATGCTAGTTATCTGTTTCGATCATGTGCCGAGAGCATTGTTTATTGTTTTAAATCCTCGACGTTTTTCGAGATTGGTCTCGATGATGGCTGCCGTATACCTTCTTTTGACTTCTCTTAGTTTCTTTTTTATTGTTTTGTTCAGTTCGGTTTCTTCTTTTTTCCCTTGTCGTTGTTGGTGGCTTGAGGTTTCTGTGCTTTTCAATACGTTTCCTGGTTTCATCAGAGATTTTGCTGATGGCCGCTGTGTTTCTTGATTTAAACATATTGGCAGCTTCTAAGAGAGAGGTTGTTATTTTGTCGTGGAGTTTGTTGACGTTGGTGTCGTTTTTGTCGGCAAGGATATCAAATCTATTTTCCAATTCTAGCTTGAAGGCCGGAGTGAATTCATTTGGTATGTTTGGTGGTTGTGGTCTAATGTGGAATATTTTCCTGCGTTCTTTATTTGATTTGTGTTTATTTGCATCTTACATCTTACCATTCTAAGGTCGCCCCCTACATTCACTTGGTTTAGGATTTGGATGTCTTTGATGGTGTGGCTTTTGTTCATTAAAATGTAGTCTATTTTGTTTTTGGTTTCATGGTTGAGGTTCTTCCAAATCCATTTTCTATTGGGTTTCTTTATGGAGAATGTATTCATAATTTTGAAGTTGTTTGCCGTCGCAAAATTTACCAGATCTTCACTTCTCTCATTTCGTCTTTTGTATACAAATTCTCCGACGCATCTTTCGTTTCCTTGTCCTACTTGTATGTTGAAATCTCCCATGATGACATTGAAGTATCTTTTGGTATCTTGTAGTAAGGAATTCAAGTCATCATAGAAGTTATTTATTTCTTCTTCGGTTGATTGCAAAGTGGGAGCATACACTTGGATGACATTTAGCTTGTATCTTTTCGACAGTTGTATGGTGACGCTAGCCATGCAGTCTGAGATAGCTTTAAAGCCTACAACGTTGTCTTTGAGGTCTTTATTGATGAGAAAGCATACTCAACTCTGTTTCACCTTCTCTCTTCCGTAATTGTAGAAAAGATGTTAGCTTTTCAATTCTATTAGTTCTTCTCCTGGTCTTTTCATTTCGCTAAAACCTATGATGTGCCATTTGATGTCTTTCATTTCGTTTTCCAGATGGGTCAGATGAGAGCCTGTTCAGAGTGTCCTGATGTTGTAGGAGCTGATGTATTACATTGTTCTCTTGTTGAAGGTTTTGGGGTTTTGTTTTAGTTTAAGGATTCTGTTTGGGTTTTGTTTGGGTGGTCGCTGTTGGAATGCATCACTCGCACCCAAGGCAAGAGATGCAGCTTGGTCTTTTGGAACCGTTTGCCTTGCAGTAACAGGCGTTTTCCAGGTGTGGTGTTTGGGTAGTTGCATTTGGAGCACATTACCCCTACCCAAAGCGAGTGATGTGGCTGGGCCTTTTGGGATCGAGGACCCAGCAGGACAGCCAGTATAATTTTCATCGTACGAACCATGGGGAGTGTTGGGCCATGCCCTGCCACGCTGGCTCAGGACGTGTTGACTGGGGATCTGGTGGATTGGTCACTGTTGGTATCGTTCAGAGTGGCCTGAGAGCTCCACCGGCTCTTAACACCCTCTATCTGCTCCTGGTGGGTAAGCAGATAGGTCTGGGTGTACGTAGCACTATATAGGGTGAAGGTTAGAGGAAAAAGATTTGGAGTGAAGGATCTGAAAAGTTAACTATTTGTATATATAGAAGGTATGTATAATTATCATTTTTTTAATCCTCTGTTATTTGATATTCATGCTGTCTACCTGGGTGAATCAACCGAACTATTCTCCAAATGGGCTAAAGCTCTGTAATGCGGAGTACAAACATGTCTAATAAGATTCGATAAGTTTTTGTACAGCCAAAAGGGTAATACGCACGTGTGCATACCTCTCACTTAATTAGTAAGTTTGTGATTTACTTAAAGTCCACAGAGAGTGGATTCTTTGTGAAAATAAATTGAGTGAGTAAAATAGTGAGAAAAATGAGGTAACTTTAGGTCTACTTATCTGGTTCAATTTCATCTTGCATCAGCTTGCAGGGTGCAGGGAGGGGGGTTCTTATAACAGTCGAAAAAAGTTTTTCATTTTTCACCTTACGTTGTTAAAGAATTCATCGGTCACCCCAACTACAAGCAGCAAAAAAAAAAAACATTTTCATTCAATTTTGGTTCATGCAATTATTAAAAAAACAACTTAATGAATAATAGACTTTAACAATCTAGATTGGTTAAATGATAAATGAGCGACCGTCTGTTCTTATATGGGCAGACAAATAACAACTGAAACTCATGAGTTAATACAGTCTCATCATTAAAGATAACGAGGTTTAGTATGATCTAAATTAGTTTATGTTTTTTAGATTGAAATGTTAGCGAATACATAATGAAATATGCATCAAAATAGGTACATGTTTTTAAGAATTTACAAATATTCCTCAGGGATCACCTTATCAAAAGTGTCAACATTGAAACATGATTATCTTCTTGCGTCCAGTTTCAATTGTGCCACGGGTATTGATATATAATGTGAATCGTAGTAGATTTTGGTTGTAATTCATTTAAACATATATAATGGCAAAGACGTCTCCATATTTTGATCTGTTATTGACATATTTCAAGCTTTCAAGTTTTTAATAGCCCTATAGTCAAGGAATAGCCGAGGAAAATTGCGCAACAGAAGTGAATAGTAGTATGTGTGTATTTCATTCAAACTTTTGTTTTATATTTAGTTTGACCTTTGCTTGCATAGAAATATGCAATGACGACGCTAGTTGGTCACATAGGGCCAATAACTTCTTTCTTGAAGAGATGGGTGTATCACTTAGCCTAGACAACATAAATAGAATAAACAATTAAAGAAAATCGGACTGCTGTATATGTATGTATACTTTTCGAGCTTTTTTTCTAAACAATTATTTAGACAAATAGTTATGAACATTTCGGTAGATATTTACCCATACAGATAGAGACATACTCACTGATTCATATTTGACCACATATTTATAGCTGCATCTTACTAAGAAAATTCAATACTCATCTAAATTTGCAGCAATTTTAGTCAGTCTGGGGACTTCATTTTAGCAGTTGAAAAAGTTTCAATTTTTCATCGTTCCTTGCTAAATATTTCGTGCCCGTCTCCCAGCAAGAATTTACTACTAACAATAGACACAGCACTGACCCATCCAACACTAGATTCGTTTGACCTATGAGTGTATTTATTTGTATACAAGTTAATATGAGCTCACACACACACACACACACACACACATGCGTCGGCACATACGTATAGGGTAAGCGATAGTATTCGCAACTATTCAAACACATGAGCATTGCGGATTATACGCTATACTTAATGGGAACTGCTACTTATCCGATCAGATATCTTTCCATTTCTCTTCATACAGCGTATCACTGCATACATCGCAGTTTATGCACCGATGGGTATACAGCACACTGACACTAATATATATATATATATATATATATATATATATATATATATATATATATATATATATATGTTGTAATGGGTTGATTATTCATCTGAAGAATGTCGGGAATTGCACAATCTATTCCAGCTCCTATGTAGCAGGATAGAACGGTTGGGCTATTAAATGTTAATGTGCAACTGTGTTGTTCTATCCAATCGATCGACTGATGATCTGTTTTTTTTATTGATGGGTCTCAGCTGTCTCACTTGATCGGCGCTCCTTGTTGATCTCATGTCGACACATGGATATTAAACAAATACTGCTAAGTTTGTCTGGTTAAGAAAGAGGGATTGACCCATGTTAGACGAAACGCTTTGGGCCGACAGATGCTTGATCTGTCATTTTCCAGGGTCAAGTGGCTAATTAGTTATTCTCGTGTTCTACCTTCCAGTCGCCCCGAGACTTCTACTCTCGGCAAATTCCCGTCTAATAAATGAAGATTCCTTTGCAGATTCTTTTCCATCCCTCCTTTCTGATCCAAAATACTGTAAACGGATGAATTCATAAAGCGTAAAAAATAAAAAGATAGAAAAATTTGCCCTGATACCTACGTAAAAAAGAATGGTCTCCGAACAAATTTCCTAAACAAATATTAATCTGAATTTATGTATTGGTCTTATCTAAACGCAGGGCAAATTATTCCCCATGTGGGCTTTTTTCGGAGTTTTTTAAAATTCTTTTCGTGTGCGATTTTTTCATGAGCGCCTTTTTCACGGGAAGTTTTCGCGTGAGCTCCTTTCTGGCCACCTTTGAAGATGATGGCTTTTTTACCGAACCTGTTTGTCGGTGGCGTTGATATACCTCAGAGAAAAGGGGCATAAGTGCATATTTATCATATCGGTCTGAATGGCCCCAGATGCATGCAAATGTAGGGATTATGAAATGGGGTGTGGAGATTTTTAATAATAAGATACTATTGTGTATATATATGTGAGTTAACGGTTGATTAGATTTTGGTACCATGCATATAAGTGAACGTATTTGATATTTTTTAAACAGATGTTAAGAATAATTGTATGTACATATGTATTTATTTATTCGTTTCTTATTAGATATTCCTGTTGTAGGTACATTTAACCTGTTATCTGTTATTTAAAAGGCTTTGTAAATCATATATTCCCACGAACCTATTGTTTCAATTCTATTGAAAATATCAATTATTTTTGTCACAAGAAATCTTCTGAAATTGAAGGACTTTTTCAAAAATAGCGTTGGCTTCAGCTTGATGTGTTGATCGCATTTCCTTCACTGTGTTTTCCTCTCTTTTTCTTTATCTCATGGTATCTTTTGTTATATTTTTAATGTTTTCTGGAAATATATTAATACGAATGCGTATAAAAGTCTATTTTTATGTTTATATTGAATGTGTTTTCCTCTAAGTACATTTGTACAGAAAAGTAAATAAAGCTTTTTTCATGTATACATCAGCGTCAGTATCTATGCTTATGTATGCATATATATATATATATATATATATATATATATATATATATATATATATATATATATATATATATATATTATGATGATGAATTTGAATTTTTTCCTCCAACAAACACGCATAATGAAAAAATGTCAAAACGAGGTTCAACAAATATTTTTCACAATCCTTGCATTGGGCGTACGTGAGTCTGAGAGTGTGTGAGTGTATCAGTAGATGGATGATTTATTTCTGACATATTGTGATAATTATAAAGACATTTTGGTAGGAACTATATTTTGTTCGGCATCAGTGGGTACTATTTGGTAGTAACAATAAGTACATATTGGCCATTCTTGGAATAAATATAACTGAGTAAGTTTTAGAATCCGGAAGCTTATTGGAATACAAGAAACCACTTTGTTTGCCTTACGTCGACTATGAAAAGCTCAACTCCTTCAGAATATAATTTTCACCATACTTGAAAGACCACCAAGGAATATACTTAAGAACATGTATCTATTGTGTTGTCAAATGTGAAGTTGACATATTTATTTTCAATGAAATGGCAAATTTATATACAGGTTTTTATATCAAATCTATATCAGGGTTCCAACTAAAATTTTGTGAAAAATATCTTCAAAAGTCTAGAAGCAAACCAAAATATCAAAATCTAGATTACCAACATTCAAATTGATAATACTTGATTTGAATAATATCCCTTGATTTTAACTTTTCGTGAATAAGTTATTTTAGTTTTTAATCCGATGAAAATTAAGTTTACGAAACAATTTTATTTCAAGTAAAATATTTGAATGAATCGACAGATTTCAAAAACACTTTCGTCAAAATTGATTATATTTGCTAGAAAATTTAATCTAAGCAAAATACCCAATCCCGCTGTTTGGTTTTGAACGAAATTATCACTATGTATATTTATAACTATTGTTATATTGACGAAAAACGCTAAAACTTGAATAAAAAAGAAGTACTTGTGTCGTCTGTCAGAAGAATTATGGGAGAAAATTCGAATATAAAGATCATTCATTTGCAAAATTCAGATCCAGAGATTAGTTTGGAAATGACCTTGAATAACCTCTAAAGTCAACCTCATATATCCCATGTGAGAGGTTGTCCTCGTGTAAGCCTATTTGTTGAATATCCGGTCGATAGACCATTTAGTTTTAGCGTGAAATAGACATGGACAAAAAGGGCTCAAATATATATTTGATATATTTGATATTATATATATGTATATATATATATATATATATTTAAAGGTACCAAAGGAGTTGGATCCAGTCTTTGTGTGAAAGATCATTGAGTTAACTGGAACCAGGGAAAGGGAAAACATATTGCTCTAGTCCATTTGTCAGACTAATAAGTAGTTGGGTAGGGAGGGATATCGAACAGGGAAAATCATGTTACAAATTTTCTACATATATTTATGGAAACACCCATTGAGGTGTTACCACCCGTTAGAAAGTGGCTTTGTTCCAACCATGTATATAAGAATACTTTGTTTGATAATTACAAGGGTTAAAAAAACATTCGATGTTATATGACGTGGAAAAAGCCGCTTTGAGTCATTCGAAGCATTCGATGCACAAATTACGCAGCAGAAAATATTGCAACCACCGAGTTGGAGAACCATCTGACGTAACTCACGGGAAGAATGATAAAACAACAGAAAAGAAAGGATCCCGGACTAGCTAAATTACTCCAGTTTTTATTTTTCTCTTCCCTTCATGGCTGATGTGGCCAGGAGGGCTTTCTTTGGTTCCCCCAATAAGGGGGGCGGGCAAAAGAAAAAACACCCTCAAAATCAACAAAAGAAAAAATAACGAGGAGAAAAATAATGAAAAAGAAAAAAAAGGGAAGAAAAAGGGAAGAAAAAAGGGGAGAAAAAAAATGATGACTTGAAAAGAAATAATTCAAAAGAAAAAAAAGGATCCCCCGTCCATGAAGGGAAGGGGGAAATATTAACTCGCCGATTCCGGCAAAGCAAAAAATGACAAGTGGGGATTCTCCTAACATTTGGAATATCAACCCCACCTACTACAAACAATACAAAATGTCAACGTGACGGATTTTGTCAAGCGGTGTCGGACTTTCACGCACCTCATCAGAGAGGATGGTGTTCTGGTTGACTTGGCAGAATTGAAAGATATTGAAAGAAAAATGGTGTCCGTCTCCTAGGTCGATAAAAAAGTAAATAAGATCAACGAAAGACATAGTGAATAAATTACTATTCAGTTCAGGGTAAAGGCGGAACAAGTCGTGAAAGGCAACGGTTTCGCTCTTTGGGACGTATTGCTATCCAGTGAAGAGCACTGCATGACCCTTACAAGGCGGGAACTCCAGACGAAGGATCACTTCCTTTGTGTTGAGTACCTGGGAGGCAGGAAGACCAGGGTAGTTGCTCATCAGGTCCCTTCCTACGTCCTCGAGGAACATACTGGGGCATTTCTCCTGAAAGATTGAGTAATTGTCTCAGTGGCCTCCGTGGCTATGCACAGGGAATTGTGCTTCGATTTAAAGATTGATAGGAAAGCTTTCCTCGCCATTCCCAACTATTTGGACGTGGAGTGTCGGAAGAAGCTACTTCTTATCGTTAAAGGTAGGAGGCCACTTTTCTGGATATGTAGCGAGAGTGGTCATCTCGCCGCTCTCCGTGAATAGAAACTGGACTCCGAAACAAGATCCCCCCCTATCTACTCAGACAATGGAGTCTCATGTAGATTCGTCCACTGAAAAATCAGGCCCACTAGTGTGAGACACTTGGGCCTCCCCTTGCCAAAGCCGTCCTTTCCGTCATCAAATAAGATAGCACCAAATGAGAGGTCGGAGGGAGAGAGGCAGGTAGTGGGGAAAGATCGGAGGAAGGTCCAAATAGTAGTGAATTAAACAGAGTGACACCGACAGTCCAAGAGGAGAGACCCCGCAGTCATATGCGGACAGGACTAGAGCTAGGGGTTATGCAAGTCCAGGCAGAGAGGAAAAAGAAAAGGCAGTGGCGCTCTCAATCAAAACTAAAGACCAGACAGCCAACGGAGACCATTACTCCTCCAACAACTCCTCACTTCCCGATCACATTGAAAAGTCCCCCTATGAAATCCTCACCACCAAAAACACAATTGAAAAAAATGCCACTGATAGAGACTGTCCGTCCTGCTTCAGCCAACCCAACAAAAAATATCACCCAGCCTTCAATGAAAACAAACGCCCTCCCAAAAACAAACAAATCATTCTACACTTCCTCTTCCTCGTCCAACTTCACCACCAGCGCCGCCGCCACTGCCACCACCTCAAACACTGCAAACGACCTCACAAAAGAGGCTAAGGGGGTGACTCGGGAGAACCGATTTAAAAAGAAAGAGAAAAATATATAACAGAGAGGTAAACATCCGCTGTGTGGAACCAGAAACAGTTGAACAGGCCAAAGTACAGCAGCAGGCTCTTAGAGAACCTTAGAGGTCCTCTTAACTTTCGTCGAGCTGGGAAGGTGAGATGTGGAGGACCCAACCATCTGCTGACCGTGGTCTTGATCGGTGATAGCACATGTCAGGTGTGGGACACGCTGAGGGAGGCAAACGGTGACTTCAGCATTTCCACCCCGCTGGCTGTCTGGCACCACCTCTAGCGACACAAATTGAAAAACCTTTGTTCTAGGAGGGTCCCTGTATATGCACCCTCCCTGAATAGGGCAGATGAACTAACCTCCTGGTAGCCTGTCCTATGTCGACACTATCAAAACTCAGATGGGCACAGAGGCCATAGGACCCGCCGTCGGCGTCCTAACGCTTAGCATTTTTTCATCCGGTCCCCAACAAGTTAACCGATAATGACGCTCTTTTTAGAAAGTCTGAATGGCTGAGGGTTGAGAAGTGATTCGAAAAGAGCACTCATGCTCATTTGCACTCTTCTGCATCTCGACGTGAGTAAATGTTGTATCCAAGAGACGCACTTTATTCCAAGTAATAATGAGAGTGTGCTTTCTAGGGATTTCATCTCTTCTCGGCATGCTTTGATAATCGTTGGGGGGCGTCTCTTGGTTGGTAAGCCATGCCTTAAACGCGACATGTTCCCTTGCGTATGCCGACCAGATTGTGCATCGTTGAAGTTACCATAAGAGGGGACGATTTCCGTCTAATCAGGGTATCTGCACCAGAGTGAGCGAGTCGACTTCCTTCGGTGGATGGATCCGTTCGTGATTTCATTAAGGTGGGTTGTCCTGACTGGTAATTAGAATGCCGTACTTTATCTTGATATACACAGAGGAATGAATAGAGGGGCAGATACTAACAACTTGAACGTGATTCCATTCCGGGATTTGATTGAAAGGGTAGAACTTGTCAATTAATTCCGAAATGAACGCCCCAATAAAGTAGTATGGACTTGGACAAATGGTGGCAACCCGAGTTTGGTGCATCATTCCTGTTACATCGATCGAGTGCTTGTTAGGAGAGTCGACGTAAGGCTATGAGAATGTCTAAGTTTTCACAGCATAGTTCATTCGGATCATAGATTAGTCAGGGTCCAAATGAATTTAGGTACGTCTAAACCTATCAAGCCTGGTTACTGAAAATTCAACACATCCTTATTGGATGGGAAGGATTTTCGGGACCAGCTAACACTAATCATTAAGCAGGAATTGACGAGGTGGTCTTTGGGAACAAATTCTGGAGACAACAAAGATAACATTAGGTCTTTTGCTTCTGAGTATAGTCACAGACTCAACTAAAAGAGATTAGCGACATAAAAGACATTTGAATCTGAAATAGAGCAGGCGGTTAGTGCAGGGAACTCTAATAAAGTAAACATAGCTAATACCTCTTTGCTTATCAATAAGGATCAAACTCTGATAGTTGGAGCTAGGTTGAAAAGAATGTCTCCTGAGGCAACGAACATGGCCACTAAACTGCAAGCAGGAGAAATTGGGTGTGCATCAGGCCGACATACCGCCATATCAACGAAGGGAAGACTTTTGACAACACACAAAGTTATTTGCAAAGTATTTCGAACAATTTTCTAGGAGCCCTTTACCAGGGAGCCTTGTCTGACTCTCAGTCAGCTGACTTTCCTCGCCTCGAGGTGACTGAAGCAGCTGGGTTCAAGGGGCCCATAAAAGATGATGAAATCCAGGAAGCTTTAATGAACGTTGGAACAGAAGACCCTAGGAATTGATGGCTTGACCTACGAAGTGTATTCGAGGCTATCACCCATATTCATCCATTCGCTAGTATTAATCAACCACTGGTTCAGGCAGGGGGATATTACACGTCGCTTTACCAGGGTTTCGTGAAATTGCAACGCAAGGATAAAGGTGGAAAGGACTTCAGGCCAATAAGTCTGCCAAAGATATTTGGTCAAACCGCTTGCAGACTGTGCTGGATAGTCTCATTGACCCGGAATAGACTTGTTCTGTGAAAGGGGGGACTATCTAAGATAACTTGTCTATGGTACGCACGTTAATTGAGGAAGTCGACATGAAGCCGCGCTGATCAAATTAGATCAGACCAAAACCTTCGATAGGGTTGATCATCGTTTCTTCGAGTCCATTTTCTCCGTGGCTGGCTTCGGCTAGGACTTTCGCTCTTGGATTCGCCTTTTGTGTGCGTCTCCAAGCTCGATGGTGAAAGTAAATGGAGTTATGTCGAAACCCTTCCAGTTGCCAAGATCGCTTCGTCAGGGTTGTCTGCATTCGCCAATGCAGGTCGATTTTTGCGTTGGAACCTTTCCTACACAAGCTAAATGTAAATCCGATCCTATGCGAAATAGTGTTACCTGGCTGTAACACTGTAAGTACACCGCATTGCTGAGATATGGGAAATCAACAGAGAAATTCAAAGGTATGAGATGGTGACAGGGGCCAAAACTAGCTGTGACAATCCGAGGGCTTGTTGTTCGATTCATGGAGAGGTTACCTCCCCTTAGTTCCTTCGACTGGACGAATGGACCGTGCAAGATTGATTGATTCGGTCCCGACCTCAAGCTGGAAAAAAATTGACCAGAGTCACTGGAGCAGGTAGAGATTGCAGTTAATCTGTGGTCTCGGGGGAAACTCTCCTTTAAGGGGAGGGCTGAGATGTGCGCTTAGCACATCTACCCCCTTATCCTTTACTGGCTCTCAGTGGTATCTTGAAGTCACTGGTTGAGTGAAAAGAATTTTGTGGACCGGAAGAGACTTGCTAGCCCAGCCAAAGTTAAGGTAGAATAAATTTGTCCGCTTTTAGTTGAAAACAGTTCAACTTACCTGGGGAGTAAATGGGCATTTCTCCCCATCTTTTTAGTCCCTTTTTTTTCTCGTTTCTCCCCTGTGAATGATAGAGAGTAAAGTTCTCGGGGGATGTGGGAATTTTCAATAATGTTTTTCCTTTTCGCCCACATCTCCTTTTCGCCTGGTTAATTACTTCTCAGCCACATTAGACTCTCGTAGGGGACACATACAAATTTGTAAATATATATCACTCATCGGGGCTGTTTATTTTTAATTGTAAAAAACCATCATCTTTTATATCCTAAATGTAAATATGGGATCAGATAGAGCTTTCATAGAGAATGGTATCGTGGTGGATGCAGAATAAAAGAAATATTTAGAAAAATGCGTTGTTTTGGTGAAAGGAATATTGAAATAAGATTGGGTCAGTAAATGAGACTAGCTCAGTTAATGGTCGGACAGAGATGACCAGCCAAAATCCCTTACCCATATTTTTGACCTCATGTCATATTTTTCTAATATTTCATGAAGAAAATAAATACGTGCTCAAGAAACATTTGTTGGAAACTGATACTAAACAACGTGGAACAATTAACTTTAAGATTAGTGGAGATAATTGCTCTATTCTTTGGTTGGATACATAGCTAGAGAATCGACTGAAAGAAGTTTTGTGTAATTCGTATTCTCAAATATGATGTGTGTTGGTTTGCATGTGGTCTGAAATTATAACCGATACAACAGATTAAATATTCACCTGGGTGAACATTCAATAGAAATGACACAAAGAGCGAGCCATGTCCGTTGTTATTCTTATTGATCCCTAATCGTTAAAAACGTTTTATGGCTGACCTCCGTAAGTAAGCCCTGTTTCAATAAATAGATATGCAGTATAAAATATCATTATACAATTTACATAAACCCGTATTAAATGACTAACGACATTTATACACTATACCATAATAACAAAGTAAAGGGAAAACAGGAAAAACACTGAAGAAAATTACATAAATTGCATTGACAGATTTTGGGAAATGAGTGACTGAAGGGACACAAAAAAATCTTCTGCAAAAAGTTTTTTTAATATTTCATTATGTAAAACTTTCTCGAATATATATATATATATATATATATATATACATATATATTGTGTGTGTGTGTTTGTGTATAGAATATGCCAATACACATATTTGCATGGGTGTCTATATGACTATGGTATTGTGTACGTATCTGTGTGGAGGAATGGCTGTACATAAACATTCCGCTCTGTACACTTCCTTATAGAAGCCAGACAAAGCAAACGAACGTGCTTTTACGTCTGAATAAATGACAACAAATAATTACTATTCTGAAAAACAAAAGGGAACTAGAAATCGAGACGGTGCTGTCTTAGAATTTATTCAGTTAATGTATGAAGTTCGCAAAGGATAAATAAAAAGCTTAATGAAAAAATTTTACTGTATCAGAAGCATTTATCGGCCATCTTAGCATAAACCCACTTTGTGGTTATATTTGAAAAGTGTTACTGAATCCATAATTTTGTTGATTAGAATGTGCAACACATTTAGGTGGGTGCACTGATTCTAGTTCTGTAGATCCCTCATTCAAGAAAAAATGGCCAATATTACAACTCTTTTAATGAGGATGATTGTAATTGCGGTCTAAATAACTGCTTCATTCCTACGTTCTCATTTACACATTCTCCGTGTAATAACGAGAGGTAATTTCAAATAGTCCCAAATATAATGTATGCATAATTATTCTGACAGAATTTACATCCATTTCTAATTAATCAACATGATATAAATAAAAAAAATATTATTATTATTATTATTATTATTATTATTATTATTATTATTATTATTATTATTGTTATTATTATTATTATTTTCTATCTCACTCCAGTTGCCTGGTGGTATCCGCTTGAGTTTGAGTGACAGCAAGTCTCCTCAAATCTCCAGCCCTTCTCTCCAAGTGCTCATAGGTCACGGTAATACTGTGGTTTACAGTTTCACACCGGTTGTCCGGTGGTCATTGCTGAAGGCTGAGTGACAATAAGTCTCCTCAGGTCTTCAGCCAACATCTCTTCCCTCCCCCACCCATCATGTCGATGCAGCGGCTCACATTTCCGCTTTCATTTCCCCTCCTCTGTTAGGTTACTATCAACATTGCAGTTTTTATATTTCTAACACTTTCCTCAGTATCTGCGCAGTTCCTAGCAGTGCTGTGGTCTGTACAGTCTCAATCCTTCTCCTTATCCCGATCTCCTCTAGTCTCACCCTCAGTGTCTTTGGGACAGCTCCCAGTCCGCCTACTATAACTGGCGTTACCCTGGCTTCCATGTTCCACATCTTCTTCAGTTCTCTCGCTAGGTCCTGGTATTTTTCCCACTTTTCACTCTCCCTCTTCTTTACTCTATGGTCTGCAGGTACAGCCACGTCTACTATTTGACAGGTCTTCCTCTTCTTGTCTACAATTACCAAGTCCAGTCTTCTTGTCTGGATGAGGTGGCCGGTTTGGATGTCAAAGTCCCAGAGTAGTTTGTGGTTGTCATTCTCCAGGGCTGCCTCTGGTTTGTGCTGGCACCACTTTTCCGCGTCGTTGAATCCCATTCGTTCCCAGTGTATCATTGTTGCTACTCTATCGTGTCTGGGCTTATACTCCTTCTGGGTGAGTTGACTGCATTTACTAGTTAGTGGTTTACGGTCTCATCTCTTTCTCCGCATAGGCTGCACTTGCTGTTTGTCTGTGTTTTGTCGATTTTTGTTTTTATATAGTTTTTCCTAATGCTTTTGTTTTGAGCTGCCCTGATGAGCGATTCTGTACCTCTCTTCAAGTTTCCCTTCCGTAACCATGTCCATGATCACTTGTCTGCTACATCTTGTATCTGTCTTTTGAACTCCCCGTACAGTTTTTCCTTTCCCATTTTTCTTTCCTAGTTTGCTGTGCTGTTCCATTGTTTTCTACTTTGTTGTTTGTTGCACTGTTTCGTGCACTCTTCATGATTTCTTCATTGTTTACTTGGACGTACTTTTCTAGATTTGCTTTAGTTCTCTGGACACAGTCCTCTATGCTGATGAGGCCCCTTCCCCCTTCTTTTCTATTAATGTATAGTCTATCTGTGTCATCTCTAGGGTGTAATGCTTTATGCATTGTCATAAGTTTCCGTGTTCGCCTGTCCATTGATTAGAGTTCTTCCTTTGTCCATCCTAGGAATGGTCCTGTGTATTTAACTACTGACTCAGCCCAAGTATTCATTCCTTTTATTAGATTTCTGCTGTTTAATTTGGTCTCTAATATTTTCCTTATCCTTCTAAGGTATTTTCACATTATTTTCTCCTTCATCTCTTCCCGTTTTATCGTGTCACATTCAAGGATGCCCAGGTATTTGTATCAGTCTTGTGCAGTCAATGCTCTAATCTTGCTGTTGTCCGGGAGTTCAATTCCTTTAGTCATTGTAAGCCTTCCTTTGTGCATCACCATGATTGCACATTTTTCGATTCAAAATTCCATTCCGATGTCATTACTGAATTCTTTTACTTTGTTGAACAGCATCTCAAGCTCTTTCCTGTTTTTTGCAAACAATTTTATATCATCCATGTACATCAGATGGTTGACTTTTCCTTTTATTTTGGAGAAAAGGTATCCTTTGCTTTTCTTCAGGATTCTGTTGAGTGGTATCACGGTGAGACAAATAATAGTGGGGACAACGAGTCTCCTTGGAATATTCCTCTTTTTATCCTTATCTCTGCTAAGTTTTCTCCTGCGGCTGTCAGGTCTACTTTCCAGTTCTTCATAGAGTTTTCAATGATTCTAACCAAAGGTTCGCTGATCTTGAACATTCTAAGGCATTCGAGTATCCAGCTATGTGGGGTCATATCGTAAGCTTTATAATCTATCCATCCCATTGCAATGTTCTTTTTTCTTTTCCTTACTTCTTTTAAGATCATTTGGTTGATGTAGAGTAAGTCATTTGCCCCCTTGGTTCGTTTCCTGCAACCCTTCTGTTCTTCAGGTAATAGTCCCCTTCTCTCCATTGATATATACATTCTCTCTGCTATTGTCCGGCTTGGATATTCCACATAAGTGGTAAGCACGTGATTGGTCTATAATTGCTTGCCATATTCCCCTTTTCAAAGTCTTTTTGGATGAGGATGGTTCTGCCTTTGGTCATCCATTCTGGTGCCTTGCCTTCGTTGGAGTAGATGGGTAAGTCTGTCATGCAATGTGGTGAATTTTTTGAACCAGTATCCATGAATCCCGTCGGGGCTTGGTGATTTCCAGTTGGCTATTTTCCTAAGAGCGTGTTTCAATGTGGTCTCATTCAATAGTATTGGTTCTCCATTGTCTATATCTTCAAGTTCTTTTTTCATGTTTCCTAGCCATTGCAGAGTTATATTGTGTCTTTTTGGGTGCCCCCATATGCTGATCCAGTAATTCTGGTCTGTGTGGCGTCTGGTTTTATGTTCTGTCTTCTTTCACCGTTCATATCTTGGCAAAACGTTCTCTCATTGTTTTGGAATGTGCAGTTTTGTGTGTATTGGGCCGTTCTTAGCCTGTATCCCTTCAGTCTTGCCTCCTTGGCTAATCTCTTCTGATGTATCTCTCCCACTGCAGCAGTGATGCCTTTTTGTGTTATCTTGTATTTGCTCCAAAGACTTACCCGTGGTCTGTCTGTGTGTGGTGCATTTCTCAGTAGTACTTCATCTCTCTGGAGTTGAGATATCTGCTTTTCTAATCTTCTTTCCCAGTTGGGTTTTTCCCCCCTATTATTATTCGGGGTTCATTCTTGTGTTGTGAAGTTTTGTGTTACCATTTTTGCTCCAGCGTAAATTAAGTTGTTGAGTTCCAAAAGGCTTTTCGTTTCAATATGATGTAAGAGGCAATTAACATCTTCGGTCACTTTCCAAGTTTCTTTCTGTCTTTGTCTCTTAGAGAGGGGAGTGTTGTTTTCACTTCTTGCATTATTTCTTTTAAAGTTTGTATCAGGGTTTTTCTCTTCTTCCGTTGGGATTTTGCCGTCTCTCTCTGGTGTGTGACTTTCTTCAAGGTTTTTTTGCAGAGTTCTTCGAGTTTCGTCATTTGTGTTGGATGTGCTAGGATGCGTTTCAAGTGTGTCACATTCTTCCCTCTCTACATTTTCACGGATTTCTTGTAGCTCAATCTCGGAGAGCCATTTCTTTTTTAGGATTTGTTTTACTTGGTCAGCAAGGCGTTGGCTTGATACCTCAACGGCAGAATTTCCCTCCATATCTTGAGCATGTGCTCACTATAAGATCGCACCGAAGGTTTATTTTTTAAGTTACAATATATAACTAGACTGTTCTCCTCTCCTCACCATCTCTTCCTCTTCTTTGTGGCAACTTCTCGGTGGAGTTGTGCCTTTCCTGGGTGCAGTTGGTGTTACATGAGTTTTGGCCAACAGTAGCTAGGTAACGACTGTGTCCCTCCTGAAGGCCATTAAGGGTAAACGAGCCGGAGTTTTGGCCAGCAGTCACAGGATGACAACCGGGTCCATCCTGGTGGCTAACAAGGGAACACCTTCCGGTTATGACACACAAATCTTGGATCTGTGCCCCATTTTTTGCGGTAAATTGATTTGGTTGTACTGTCATGATTGTTTTTTTTTGTTTTTTTTTAGGTAGCACCAGACTTTGGTGGGTTGGTTATGACTGGTGTGGTTTAGTAATAACCTCAGAACCCCACCGGCTCTTATTATTATCATTATTATTATTGTCGTATGAGTCACTACTGTCGGGCCGATAAAAAAGCACGTAGCATAGAAACACATCGGCCTTTCTGCAGTGACCAATATAAAATCAATTGCTATATGTTTTATTTTATTGTATTATTGTTATTGATTCATTTTTTATCCTTTTTTTAGTTATCAAGTATTAGGTTTTTCAAGCAAATGCGTATAAACAAAAATATTTGTATGTATATATTTGTCTATGACAATGGTTTACCCTTTATTTAGTTCCTCAGGTTGAAAAACACGGAACGAAGGTATACTGTTGTCATCGATAAAATTTATGTATTTGATCGATGTATCATCTTCTTATTGCTTGAATAAATATCATATACCTCATCTCCCTCTCTCTATATATATTAGAGAGAGAGAGAGAGAGAAAGAGGGAGAGAGACGCACATGCATGAAATCAAACACACGCACAAACACATATATTTGTGTGCGCATGTGCGTATGTGTATGTATCACAATCTGTTGTGACGATTCTGAAGCTTTAAATCCAATTTACTTTCTTTCTTAATCAAAGGCTCTCATGTGTTATCCAAGTCCAACATGGATACTCCCTCCTTCAACTGCATCAACCGACAATGTTGCTCCCTGTCCAAAATTCTGGTGTCGTTCCACAAGGGTCGCTGACTTCCTTTTTCATTCTGCACGTCATCTGCCAGGCTCTTCGATATTTTTCCAATCATAAGGGGATAACAGTTTTATTAATATATTAGCTGCCATAACAGCACAAGATGCAGCACATGTGATTCTTTGTAACGCTCATACCTGATGGGGTTGGATTTGGTCCAGTGTCTCTGAAGGGTGGAACTACTTGCGAATACTGCCCTGATGTATGCCATAGACCTTTTAAATCTTTTCAGAGCGTAGCAATCATTTGACTATTGTTATCCTCACTTGTACCACTACTTGTGGAAGCTGATGCTATTTTTGCCGGTAGTTGTTGCTCTGAGGTCGTTCCTAATGTTGACCTACTCGTGCTGTTATCTTGTTAACAACTTACGAATTTGGCTCGATGTTGTTGGCCACTGGCGATTCCTTCTTCCCCTTTGCATGGATGGCGGCAATTAAAATTCAATTATGAATGTTGGTGAACGTTGCTTTTCATTATGGGGATGTCTTGAACCCCCCCCCTTCTATGTGAGTTATTAGGATCCCCAGGAAGGCCAGTTCGTCTTTCTTTTCATTTTAGGGCGAACTGCATAGAAAGTTTTATTGAGTTCACGTGGTCCAATTGTACTTGTAAATCTTCCCAGATCTCAAAATTTTCCATTCACATATTTGCAAGTATCGAGAAGCATAGCGATACTATAGCCACCCCTCCTCCTGTCTATATATGTGAAAGAATGGTATTTGTGTACAGAATGTCAATCTCTTGTGTTGTATATCTAAATACCAGTGAGTTCCCAAAAAAAGGGATGGAATTCACTTTTTTCCCGAACCACCCATTTTGCTTTATCGAAACCCAGGTGAATAAGCTCACCATCAGCTTAAAATGAATAGGAACACCTCCAATTTCTTCCACAAAGTGGTACAACGATTTGCCTGTTGATGGGTCGACAATACAGATCGAAATGAATGCAACTTTGATAATTAAAAACAATTGTACATTTTGAAGGCATAATATTTCATAAATTTATAGTCAAAGGCATCCCAAAAGAAATCAGACAGCGAACCATCATGGATTTTCTATACGTCAACTATGACTGCCATTTCAAAATGGCTGCAATCGATAACTTCTCAGATCAATTTTCCCATCAGCAATGGATATATGATATTGAGAACATAATCAGTTGAATTTATTTACCGATTTAGAAATTGCCACATGGAGATTACATTCAAATCATTGAAAATTCAAGTCCGCCATGATTTGTATGAAAATTATCATTGCAATATAGTTACGTAAAGTCTATGTAATATGGATAATATCGTAGTCAAATCATATGCTTTCTTTAATGTATTGCAAAAATTAAGTGATATATTTTCATAAAGATAACTTGATTTTTCAAAACTGAATCTTCACACAGACCTTTCTTACGAATCTATATTTTCGTAACAAAAACGAATAAATCGAACCTGTTTCACGAAAAAGTCTTATTCAAATCCCTAATTTTCTCATTCTTTGGGATTGATTTGTGTTCGGTGAATTGGTGAAAGTGTCACGACGAAATAGAGACATTGGTATCTATAATAAAGATGCCTAACGCGAGCAGATTGGTATTTAATCAATCGTATGCTCAAACGCCACAGCACTTTCGGATCGATATCTTAGAAAGTCCTTTTTTGCTAAAATAAAATATTACCTGTGGCTAAAACCATGTAACTGTCCGTTCTGGAGTGATATTCTACCGTGTAGAAATCACAGATTTTATGGGTACAAAAGGTCACAGACGTATTGTCATATTACTATTTGATACAGACTTATCGGACTGTTTCCCATGAGATTGATATTGACATTTTGCTTTCTCCTCCTTGTTGATATTATTCACCGATGAAAGAAAAGGGTTATGATAAAAAACTGAAATGAAGGAATTTCAATGAATGGCAGAATTCTTAGAAAGTAAAAAAGAAAAGAAATGAAGTGTAAGGGAAGGATGTAAAATATTGAGCGAACGAATTATTGGGGGAAAGAGATGAATCGTAAGCATAAAGAAATATCTATTCATTTATTTTATCTATCAACTGAATATAATTTCTCTTTAGCTGAGGTCTCAAATAGATATTTTTACAGAATGCTGTTTTAAAGATAAAATTCATCTGTTGAAAATCTCATTTGAAAGTTTGTAGTATTGTTTTACCTATCATTTATACCATCACGGCATATTCTGGTAACATATTCCAATAATTCATTACTCTTTCGCTAAGGAAATCAAGGTTTGACAATCTTCCTGGTCAAATTAAATTGCTCATTCGAACAGAAGGGTCAAAAATAGTTTGCTGTAGTTGCTAATTCCATTTCAAATTTCAATTGTCCCCATAAAAAAATTGGAAATTAAGAGAAAGATAGAGAGAGAAATAAGTGTGGCTGAATATGAATAATGCGTTTGATGTCCGCTGAATAGTATTCTAATCAATGTATACTTTTTCATAGACTACTATACCAACCTCATCGCGACTCATGGATCCCCAGAGATCACATGCGCAACCGTGGTCGTATAAGATGGAGAGACGAGCTAGACAAATTCAAAAAGTTCTGGCTCCACGACTCCCACAATAGAGAAGTCTGGCGAATCCTGGGGAAGGTCTCTGTCCAACGACGGACGTTGAAAGACTGATGATGATGATTTAGCTCAATTTCTTTCATTATTAATTATGGACAACTAGAATCGAGCACGACAAAATGGACTGTATGATTAATTTTGTGTAATTTTAAGACTCTCGACTTCTGATGTCGTCGGTTGAATAGATTTGGACACAAGAGGAAACGAAAACCCTTAATGAAGGCAAAAGGTAAAGAAAGCGGGTAACTGTTGTTCACAACCAAATTGGCTATCAAAATTATTGCTATCATAACTTTTCTACCTGTAAGTTTTAGCGATATCTATGCGTACAGTTTTCAAGAGTCGCAAATTTCCCTTCCCTGCCCACAATATCCAACGTCGATGCATTCAAGAATATTTCACCGTTCAGTCGTCTCGTTTCTTAGTACATCATCAACACTCTTCAAAATCACTCTTTGCAGAATGTTTGCGTTTCGGGTTATTAAGAGGTTTGTCTTATTCCCATGACGTATTATGATGCATTACTAACAATATTATGTCAAGAATGTTTAGAAAGAGTGAAACTGATATACAGGTAATCCTCAATTAGCGTCGTGAATCGAGAAGGTACATTTATTTTCTCTAAAAAAGAAGAAATCTCCATCTTGAATTTTGAAACCAAAAAAAGGAAATCTTCCCCTTCGATGCTCACACATAAAAGTAAAAAAATACCTGGCATTTTTACCTATAGAAGTAAAAGAAATTAGTCCCTGTTCTTGAGTCCTTAAAGTGAAAAAAGTTCCCCTCGATTTTGACCCTGAATGTAAAAAAGAATTCCTTCTGATTTCGATACCTAAAAGTGGGGAAAATTTACTTCATTCGACCCCTACAGTAATAAAATACCATGTAATTTTGACTTCTAAACAAGCCCCCGCCTACATGTTTTGCATAAAAATTAAAAAAATCTTCCTCTCGATTTGGACGCCTAAAATGTGAAAAGAGATTTGATTTCGACCCCTAATAGTACGAGAAAAATCTTCCCCTCCGAAAGTGAAAAAAATCACTCCCTCTGTTTTGAGCCCTAAAAGTCCTCCATCCCCAATTTTGATACTTTCAGTAAAAAAAACAAACGAACTTGGGATTTCAACCCCTCAAAGTGAACCCCGATTTTGACCCCTAAAAGAGTTTTAACCTATAAAAGTGAAAAATCCCTTAGAAGTAAAGAAATACCTTCTCAATTTGGACCCTTAAAAGTAAAGATGGAAACTCCATTTCAACTGTTTGCCCTATAATAGAGAAAACATCTCTGCCCAGCCCGATTTCAACTCTTAAGAGTGAAAAATATTTCCCAATCCCATCATTTTGACCCTTAAAATTGGAAAAAATACCTCTAAACTCGGACTCCTAGAAGTGGGTGAAAAAGGAATTCTCCCTCCATTTTTAAAACAAAAGTTCAAACTTAGAAGTGGAAAAAATTCTCCCTTGATTTTGACAGATATAAGTTGAAAATAGTGATGGTAGAAACAATTTTTGTAAATGAAATAGTTTTCTCTCGTCATTGGTCAACTGAAATCTCCATTGAGAAAATGCACCATAACTGCACTTCATGAAAACACACGCCAATGAAAATACCACTCTTCAAAGTTTCCATGTATATCCAATTAACATCGCAATATGAGGTGAGTAAGAATTATTTTTTTCTTAATGAAGAACGCCATTTCATCTCCAAGAATTGAGTTGAGAAATTTGTAAGATCTTTGGAATAGTTCTTCGAAATGAATGGGATTATTTTATACATTCGTCTTGTTTGAAAAACACTAAATGAGCAAGCCACTCTTTAGCGAATTTTTTTACTATTTTTGATGTCTTTTTGGTGTGTCATGACCATTTCATCGTTTTTGCTTATTTTTCGAATATCGAAGGAACATAACAGTTAATATAATTGCTTCTATGCAAAAATCTGTTCCACTTGACATTGTTTCGGTTAATATAGCTGTTTTCAGGAACCTATCAACGAGTTTAACCGGGGATTGCCTGTATAAAGGTTTTGCTTCACTACTCTCAGGGGACGGAATTTACACTAAATGACGCAAATGCTGTGTTTGACATTCGGTACTTTATAATAGATTTCACACTATTCACAGGCATGAATTATTTTATAAATTCAAATAAAACATAAATCTATAGATAGAGTAAAGAAAAACACAGCAATAGTAAGATGCTTCCTTTTTCGATTAAGAGCTTTTATTCAATGATTTTGGCCAAGAAGATTTCATAAAGTAAATTAAAATTTGGTGGGGCCACTTATTAACAGATGGCGTACGATTCGACTAAACCCGTGGAATATTGATAATGTCACAAAATAGATTAAAATTTGGTGGGGCCACTTATTAACAGATGGCGTACGATTCGACTAAACCCGTGGAATATTGATAATGTCACAAAATAAACGTGGCAAGAGAAGAATGACTAGAGAAAAATTTTAATAAAAATCATTTATGTTACTTATATAAACAGTGATATATTAGTATCTGTCTCACGCGAAAGTCGTAAACGGTTGTATTAAATTGTTTCGCGGTGTAAACAAAATCTCAAAATGGTTGTCTCCAGTTCTATACAATTTATTCGCATAAAGTTCATCGATTATTTTTTGCCAATCCGTCCTCCCTCCAAAAACACCGACACATGCATTCATGAAAAGTTTCGTACGCTTATTTACAAATGCCGACTGCTTCCGGGCATACAACATAAGGAAATCTAGCGGCAGTCACTGGAATATTTACAAGGAATAACTTATAATTATAAATTGATAATCTAAGTATTGAAGTAATGTCTACTTATTATTCTTTTATTGAAAATCTTACTCTTATTGTCATTTAATGAATGTATAATAAATGTTGCATCGAATTATACTCTTTCAGAAGACGAATTTATCAGATCTGCTCTCTTCTCTTGCCTGGTATCTAACCAGGCTGCATTTAACACACGTGACAAATATATTTTCCTTATTTCCATAAATTCCAGATAAAATAGGGAAACTCACAGGCTGTTGACTTGGAGGACTGATTTTATTTTTCTTCCTGAATTAGGAATGGCCAAAATTACAGCTAGACTCTGAGGACAATCTTCAACTGCCTGGGAAAACAGAGAGGGGAACGAAAATGTAAGTCCCTCCTTAGCTAGCAAATATTAATCTCACTCGACCTCGATTGGGCCAAATGCTATATCATTCTGGTTATGGAGGATGGGTTATTGGTCGATTTGCTCATATTGAAAGATTTAAACAATGCTCGCCTTCGTGTTTGAAAACAGTGTAAACCCAGTGAGCAAGCCAGTGGTTATATTCCGTAGAAGATGCAGTTACCTGCTAGAGAGGACTGCTATTCCTTGAAATTGATATGGAGACAAAAGAACTCATGAATTAATAGCAGTATATGGGATACCTATCTATGCATCAAGAAATCACCTGAGCATCATTCCATCCGTATGATGAGATGGCAGCAATCTCTTGCATGTGAAGAATGGAGATTCAGTCGAAAAATCTCCAACTTTTCCGACGTTGGAGACAAAAACAACTAGCTGCAATGGTTTATGAAAAACTTTAATGCTGACGATGGGGGGAAAACAAAGGGTGCTACCTGAGGAAAACTAAAATCCCTGCCCCAGAAAAAAGCCACTTTGTGTGCTCCAGCTACCACAGAGATCGTTATACCAACAAAAACCAGCAGCACCAAGTTCTTTCTTCTTCCAACTCTTCTATTACTTATACCCCCTCGCTTCAAAGTAATCGACATAGCTGGTCGTTGAAAAAGGACCTAGGAAGTTCCAAAATATGGCATAGTGCCAATAGGATTTCAGCCCAGTTGACATACTTGGAGAGGAACCCTCACACAGCTATGCTGACACATACAAGCAAAAAAGTGATAGCAAAACATCTATCGAACAAAACACAAACCATCTTGTGGTGCCCTCTAATGGTGCTGTAACCCCGGGCAAATGTAAAACCAGCGAGCAATGGCTGCAGAAACTCAGTCTTGCGCTTCCAATGGTAAGGATCATAAGAGTAATATGCTTCCGTATGTGTCGATCTTCTCTCTTCCTTCAGAACAAAATCAAACCAATCACATCCAAATATATCATCACTTCTATCATTTTCTCATTCTGCACTGCCATTTCTCTTTGTGAAGCCACTGCTTCCATCATCGTTTGTAACAGCCCCATCCAAACCCTAAACTAAAGCAGAGATCATCTTCTGAATCATCAGAAGGAGAAAAATTTCATTCCACACATTGTTTTGATATTCAATTCTGAAGATCAGACTACGTGAAAAGCCATGTAACTTCCCAGAGGCTTATGACAGTGATATAAGATATATGTTCGAATGTGTGACGGAGTAGTTTTTCGAAATAATGCCTCCGATGGCTCACTTCTCTCGCCTTTTTTTCTTTGTGTCATACTATTGTGCAGGTCGTAGGTTTGATATATCTACCCCCCGCTTTCCGATGGCAGATTAAGGACTGGCATTTCGGTTCGCAATGCCACCTTGAATGAGAGAGGGTTTGGATCCAAATCGAAAAGGGCGAGACTCAATCTCCAGCTCTTCAATATCAATATTTCCTGCGATCAGAAGACACCCCTGACTGAAATTTCAAGTTGGACTTGCTTACAGAACATCCAGGTAAAATATTTGAACTCAGACCGCTAAGCTTAATCTTGGTGCTCGCCCCTAGTTCCATCTAGAGAATCTTGATAAAGTGAGTTGACCTAGACTTGTTTACGTGTTTAAGTTTTCACACAAAAATGTATTCAGCTTACCGCCTTCTACTGATTAAAATCCACTTTGGTAGAGCGAGAAACAAGGATTGCTGGCTATTTGGACATGTACTATTTCCAAAAGCAGCAAATACAGAGGGAATCGACTGACAGAGTCGATAAGGAAATAGGAATTTTCCGTTCACTGTTTATTTTAGTAAACAACCACTGAGATAGATATCATGTTAGATAGTGTTAGAAACGTAAAACAGCTGGCTTCTCGGAATTTACGATTCTCAGAAACAGCAGATACCGGGGGAATCGCCTAGTGGAGTCGTTAGGAAACAAAGATTTAATCGTTTATTGTTTATTTTAATAAACGACTACTGAGATAGATCATTGGCATAAGTAGCATGAGAAGATCTCATCATCATCTTCATCATCAGTCTTTTAACGTCCGCCGTTGGATATAGACATTCTCCAGGATTTTCCACACTTCTTTATCGTGGGGGTCGCTGAGCCAGTATTTTCTAAATAGCTGTTCATCTCTCCATCTTGTATTCTGTCGACTTTGGTTTCGTATGTGATCCCTGGGAATCCATGTTGTGAGTCGTGATGTCCATCGGTTGTCTGTCATTCTTGCAGCATAGCCTGCCTATTGCCATTTAAGTTTTCTCACAGATTCTACGATGTCTCTGACTCCCGTTTCCTTCTTTATATACTGTGCTGTCTTGTGATCTCTCCACGTGAGGTTGAGCATCCATTTATTTACTCTCCCACCTGAGCAAAATGCGACACAAGTTCAAGGCTTTACGTGAGGAAAATAGGAGCAACCCATCCAAAATAGCTCTAGCCGACGCGATTTTGGTTGCTAAAGCAACTGCTGTCACGAAAGTGTCAGGACAAGCCCGACATATCCCTTCAAGTTATATGGGTCAGTGCTACTGCGGGGCAATGGATCCCCTTCATTCGGGCTGAGTAAGAGTGGGGAAGCCCAAGGACAAGTCCAAAGGCTCCCAATGCGCGTAGCAATGCACAGCCTCAGTATAACCTCATTGGCTAACGCATTGCACCGGCGCCGTCGGTCTTTGATCTTCACCTACACACACATATCCAGCCCATTCGGACGGCAAGTGTTAGTACCAGCGCCTAAAGTTATGCTGTGGAACAGATATTGCACTTTAATCTATGCCAAATGACTAGAAAAAAGTGAGGTTGAGCTTCTATCTATTTACTCTCCCACCAGAGCAAAATGCAACACAAGGTCAGGGCTTTGCGTGGGGAAAATAGGAGCAACCCATCAAAAATAGCTCTAGCCGACACGACTTTGGTTGCCAAGCAACCGTGGTTGCTAAAACAACTGCAGTCAGGAAAGCGTCAGGACGAGCCCGACCTGTCCGTTTAAGTGCAATGGGACAGTGCAACCCCGGGGCAATGGATCCATCGCATCAAAAATTGCTCAGGCCGACGCGATTTCTTTCATGTGTCGTGTGCTTCTCAGTTTGCAAGTCTGTCTCTTGTTTACGTTCCATGTTTCAGCTCCATAGCTGTACATAGAGCAGAAATTGCGCCCTGGCCTATCTAGTAGTCTTGGCTAGGTTAAAAAGGATACTTCCTTTGACGGTGGCATGGCCGCTGAACTACGAGTTTAAGAGCTCAGAAACGCTGCTGATACACCCATCGCCGGATGAACAACAACTGAATACAAACGAAAATAGGAGCAAACGATTTCAAGATTATTTCCAAAAACTGCACAAGCTCATTCTGAGTTAGATACTTTTGGATGCCAATTTGGTCAACCCCTTGTCGGCTAGTGGCAAGGTTTCCATTCAAGTACTGAAGATTTCGGAAGTGCCAATTAGCTTCGGAATTAATCATCTTTCCTACAATTTGTACTTGAGGTTGTAACGTATGTTTGTCTCTCTGATGGCAATAATCTGTTACAAGTGGTGAGTCTTTTCTGGGAAAGATTAATCAACGTTTCAAAAGAACAGTCTGGTAAAGTTATGACAGAGAGACAAACTTGGCAAAGATGGTATTTGGCCGTTTTAGGTTTTTAGTTAGAAATTTTGGCCAAGACTGTATCAGACCGGCTACAAAATATGTTGCATTGTATAGTGACACCCGAGAAGCTGATGGATCAGACTATTGCAGACAAGTTACATCAGATTCAAACAATCGTGGAAGATGTAAATGTCGATGTAAGAGCTTCGTTATCCCAATTAGAACAGTCCAAAAGCCTTCAACAAGATCAACTATCGCTTATCCACAGCTGCATTATCTGAGGTTGGATTCTCCTTTCCCCCAAAATATGACAGAAAACAAAGTTTCCCATTATTGTGGTCTGTCAATTTTCCCAGGGTCAAACAGAAGTTGAAAAAAGATCGTTGCAGGTGCTTTTTTTCATACTTGTATTCACACTATTTTTCAACTTCCTTTTCTTGGCTTGTTAGGGTAATCTTTATCAACATTTTGTACATAATTCACTCTTTTATCCAACATGTGCGTGTTTCAACTACCACAGTCATGCCAATTGCCTTATGCCATTTGAACCTGCTATTCTCCAATGTTGCTTTTTTTGTTTGTCGCTATATTGCATGGGGCTCATGACAAAAGCGCCGTTATCATGAATGCTGTCTGGATGACCGATCGTGAATAATAGACGTTCTTACAGGAGAATGGATATGTATTTTTGATTGATATTTTCCAAGCACTCCAGGATCTTTGAATAATTACTGCCTCAAACTACTCTTTTTACCGTAATCAAAGATCTGCCATTGTTGATTACGGATTGTATGCAGTCCGAATAAATTATCTGTTAGTCAATCTAAGAATCGTTTTCTGATACAATGAAAACAGTCAGAAGTCCAACGTCCTATCTGTCATTTGTGAAGTGGCTTTCCTTTTGTTTTTTCTGTCATAATAACATGTATGAAGAAAATACTGCTTTGCTGTTCATGGGTTAATATCGACACACAACATCAGACGCAGGCCCAGGTCGATCTGATCTGCAGTTCCTTTTTTCATTAATGAAGCGTCATACATGATAAATCAATCTATCATGGCTTATATAACCTAGCTGACTTGAAAAAGATCTATCAATTGCCGCTTGATTACCTAAAACATGAGCAATTTATTTAGAAACTGGATTATTTAAAATATATAGCAGGAAACATTCGACTGAAAGTTATATACAACGCAACGTAACATGTCTTAAAGGGCTCTTCATAATTTTCCGATCTCCTACTTGCATATAACTTCAAATTACTTACCACCTAGATACTCCATCCATCATTTACCATCCCAAGTAGGAAGTACTCCTCTGGATCTTTATGCCACCCATTGACCATCTGTGTTACATAGGGGATCAGAGAGCAACAGACATAGAATTGTTACACAACACTTTCATTCTTCATCGCGATAAAAGCAAAACGTCTATCGAGAGAACTCAAAAAATAATAAATAAATTCAAACGGGATAGGCTTTAGTATTCTGATTAATAGATTCTATGGAGTAGAGATCTCAAGTTCAAATTAGAAAGCTATAAGTGTGTCATTTAAATATTTGTGAGATCCAAATAAACAATATTTTTGCTTTCTATTTTGTTTCCCTCTCTTCTCCGAGTTAATTCATTCGAATCGAATAAACTTATAAAAATGGATGAAAGGAAAGTTTTAATTGAAGTGAAAAGTAAAACAAACGTGCCATATTAATACTCATGGAACATTAGAAAGGAAAAAAGCATCGGCGTGAATGGAATACAAAAGTGCACACGGTTGTGTTGGTCCGGTATTTCACTCAGAATTTGCAAATGACTGGGGTTCAACCATTATAGTATGAATACAAATCTGTAACTGATCTTGAGATTATGATGATTTGGGACATAGAATGTGAATCAGTATATCATTCGTAATTTTTGTTGACTATGAAAACCTATCAATAGCCGATATTGCTATTCCAACAGAGTGGGCCTAAAATGAGATAACTTATGATCCCTCAGTTTTGGCCCACTACCCGTCGTCCATCTAGAAAAATCGATTGCAGAATAAAAAGAGAAATTGATAGCAGTGTCCACTGGGTTAAAGACAGATTCCATCGCGGCGTCCACACTAGTTTACATTTAAAGAATTAAATATATCTTCTTTTTTTTTTTTTTCAATCAAAAACTTTTGGAGTGGTTTGTGAACCTAAAGTCTGGATTGGGTCGTTGTAAAAGTGATTCGGGTTAGTTGAGAACCGTCTTGTACCCCCCCCCATATATATATATATATATATATATATATATATATATATATATATATATATATATTTATATATTGGTTACGGCATTTCCGAACCTTAAATTCAAAAACATTGAAAAAATATCATTTGAGTTAATAGTGTAAAATTAAAAAAACTGATATGTGATAAAAATGCATAGAATAATTTTTTAACATTCAGTCGTGTTGCAAACAGTAAGTAAACTGTTGTTATTCACTCCGTTTAGTCTGGCGCTAATCTGAATAATAGAATATCCAGAGAAGACCAAATTCACAAGTCGTGCAGCAAGTTTCCGAACCGTATACGCGGCCATTAAGCCAAGTTGTTGAGAGAACTTCATGCATACATACATACACAGAAATAAAATGCTTATCTTTGAAAAAAAAGCGTATTTGGCTGAAAACCCAAGTTTATCTTAATAAGATAATACAAATCTTTCTGGCCAGTGTAATACGATACTCATTGGAGACATAGAGAGAGAAAAAGTCCAACTTTCGACTCCAGTTATCTTTTGAAGGTATGACACAAAACAAGCCAAAAAAAACAAGATTTCGGTGAGTTACACTCTCAAATGAGAACCTCAACTGTATTGATCCAGCACCATGAAAACATTTCTCGAAGGGCTCTTCATAATTTTTAAATTTTTAATTTACATATAAGCCCAAATTACTGACCACCTGAATACTTTTCCATCATTTACCATCCCAAGTAAAGATCTGGAGGAAATCAATTAAGCAAACATATCTCTGATAAGTGCATCTTGTTATGTCACATTTGTATGTGCATTTTGATTGTGCATGCAACATACATTTCATTCCTTTCTTTCGATCGTTTTATAGAAATGTTTTGTCGATCAGTCGAGGAGAAGAGAAAGAACTAATTTTTTTCCCCACGCAGATAAGTTACAACTCTTTTTTTAATATCAGCAGCAACGGGAAACTAATCACTTGGCTTGCATGAAATAAAGTGACTATCGCTGCTACAACCCCTGTAATTTTTGTTGCTTAGTTTCTGTTCAATCTTCGAATTGAACATGGTATTAAATGGTAACATGAAAAAGTTAAATTTCAAGGTAATCATAGGAATCAGTTGGACCTAGAAAAATTTAATCATCTATGTTACATACTTTGCTTCTATAATTGAATTTTAATACTATCGTTTTTTCGATTCTCGGTATAACTCGGAATGAAACTTTCTTTGAGGAATAAGGATTAATAATCAGTTCCAGAGCTGATGATTAACGCAACCCACACTTTGGTGACCTTTCCCTATGATTACAATTGTTATTTGCTTTTTTTGATTCCCTGTTGTTTCTGGCTCAAACTAAAGTTTTTGTTACTGAAGAACGACCTTGATACATGTAAAGCTTCTAAGTCAGGCAGATTGGCAGAATGTGATAGATTTCATTTCCTAGGTTTCCGAAGTTCATGCAGTATTCAATGGTATAATGATAGATACCATATTCATCAAAATTTTCGTTAAATATCGTCATGCCACAACACAACTCAGACATCAATGTGTATACTAAAACTAAGAGGTCATTTTAGTTAGTCCTCTGGTTGCTGCTTAAAATACAACAAAACATACAAGTAAGCAGTCACTATTTTGCAGATTTTAATTCAACGAGGATGTCGAATTGTTCTAAAGAAAACTGACGTGTCATCATCCTCGTTCCTTTACCTACCATGATCAAAAGAGTCAACTGGTCTTGTGACGAGAGAACATGCAAAGAGGATTCGATTGATTTTTTTATTTGTGAATATTAATCCATAAATAGTACCAATGACGGCAGCTGGGACTGAAACACTACCCTTCCTCAAGCAACTGTCTAGTCCAGTTTCTAAATATCCAGCTGAATTCTCTACCCATAACTACAATTAAATAAAAACATAATGATGATAATAATTGTATTATCTCTACGATTCTCATGTTAAATCGCTTTTTGACAAACTGTATTAAACAAGATATTGATTTCATATTATATTTTAGAAGTGGGAAGGCTGATCTTACAAGCTATTGTTTTTTTTATTTATTTTTCATTTTCACTATCTTCTTTTCCATTCCTTTGTGCTACATATTTTCAGGTTAAATTTGCATCACTCATTTTTACTAACAAACGATAACAACAGGAGTCACGTGAATCAAGGGTTGGTAATCTTTTCAAGAAAAGTTCAGAATTCAAATTTCAAATCATTTTTTATCCTTCCTACTCTTGCACTGGATACTTGGGATCATAAACTTTGCTGTTGGGAGGTAAAATCTCACCGCTGTCATGAACACTAAATGCATGAAGAAAAAAAATCAAGAGATGCTGGGAGTATTTAAAGAATAGGAAAAGAACATATGCAAATTAGGTCTTTTCCTATATCCCAGACTAAACAAAAAGCATAGATAGAAAATATATAATTAAAATTACAAATCCTGAAGGTAAGGCAATGGTCATACCTTTTCTCGTAGACATACTCTTCTTTGTCTACTTGTTGACATAATTGCTATTATGTCTTTTCTTGGACTGTTACCACTTTCCAACAGTGGAAAACTAACGGGGCTCAGAAATAGCTCGTGATAAAACATCATTCTCCTCACCCCCCCCCCAAATGTCTTTCACGACATGACAACTTCATTCGCGTATCTTCTTTGATAGAGCTCATGGGCATTATTATGGCCTATTGTGCACTTCTTGGAAAAAGCATGAAATTGCTATCTTAGTTAGTACGTACCATAACATTAATTTTCAGATGTGGAGGGAAATCAGATTTGTGGACCATGTGAGATCAAATTCAAGATGGCTGCAAGTCGACTAGGGCTAATGTTTGAGGTTTTAACTAAGTTGGGAATACCCATTCATTAGATAATACTTTTGAGGTCATTAGAAGCCAAGAAAATACACTTAAGTTAAGGTCAAAGTAAAAAAAATGTTAATAAGACATTCTTCTGCAAATACATTTAGTGCTGGGCAGCACCTCGATCATGTTATAAGCAATATCAAGCTGAAATATCAAATTACGTCTTCTGCAAATGTGAAAAAATTGCAGATCAGAATTTATGACGTCATTATTTGGAATAATTTATATCTATCACAGTTGGTGCATTTATGGAAAAAGAACCTCATGAAAAAGGGTTTCTCAACAGTTGTTATGTATGAAATGTCTTCGATGACATATCAAAATTCCACCACAGTCCGACCACTGGAAAAGTATCATGCCCATTACTCATTCATTATCAACTCAGCTTCAACTAATTTCAAGTTTGACGCAAAGATGGCTTCGAAATGTCCATTACTTGTTCATAATCTATCATACACGTTTTCTCAACAGTCAGGCCCTAGGGAAGGTATAATTCTTGAGATAGCGTCCAAGTTGACAGACACATTATTTTGCTTCATGAAAAAAACACACATTATCCTCTAGAAAAATAAAAATGGTATCTTAACGGTAATATCTGGAGTAATTAATGACTTATTAACATTACAATAGTCATGACCTCTGGAAATGTATAATTTTCAATATCTTTGAAATGACTTATTCATTCAATATTCGCGCAAGACAGGATTCACAACGGTTTCTTGTAGTATGAATTGTGTTCGATAGCACTCCGACAGTTTGGCATCGGCGAGTTATCATTTCGAAGATGGCATTCAAAATAACCGTTTAATACTTTAAGTGCTAGTTGCCCGATCATTATTAACCCTAAGCATCCTATAGTGTCAAATGTGCTTGATAACATACCAAAATTCTACGATGGTCTGACAACTGGAAAGATATATTTTTTAAGATCGCATCCAAGTTGAGAGATATCGTTTACCTTTACGAAAAATACATCGTTTAGCTTTTCAGAAAAGACCCACCTTACTGCCCGGAATTTCACAACAAAAGGTATCTCAACTTTTTTGTTGCTAAATATTCGATACCTCACTTTGAAGTCTATGACAGTCTCAAAAACCGAAAAGGCATGATTTTCAAGATTGAATTCAGAATGGCAGCCAAATTCTTCAAATCCCCATCTCTCATTCATATTTCAATCAGGGTGGTCTGCTATTGAGTCAAATGTGATAAAACCATATAAAAGTTCAATCAATCTGACAACAGGAAATGTATAATCTTCAAGATTGCAAGATAGTTGCAAATCTTTAAAATCTCAATTACGCATCAATTATTAACCATTGTCTAGTTTTTCTAACATATTGTACTGTCAATGGTGCTCGATAACATATCAAAATTCTACCCCTGTCTGAACACTGGAAATGTATGATTTTCAAAATAGTCTCCAAGATTGGGGCAAAATCGTTATAATGCACATTACTTATTTTTTAAAAGCGTGTAAAAGTTTGAATTGTTCACAGTTCCTTTTTGTGTCAAATTACAACCGCCACTGGTTGTTTTATACGCATGCGTGAATGTGTAATTTGATCCGTCAACAGATATCTGAATAACGATGCTTAGATCTTCAGACAAGCAGGAAAAACCTCTAGTTATAGTGACTTCCTTGCAAAAAAAAACCAACCAAAAAATTTATCAACATTTTTTATTTTTCTCTTTAACTTCATCATTTTCAGCTTATCAGGAATAACTTAATGAACAACACTCCTCTCTTTTTGTAACTATATCTAACCCCAGGGAATCATTAGGAAAACAATCTACGAAGAAATTGACTAACCAACAAGACTAACTTAGGAGAGCTGACCAGTGACAAATCTACACTCAACACAAGCTTAAAACAACGAGCAGCTAATTGCCTTCTAATTTTCTGTGGAGTTTCCCTCTACCTTGAAGTATAATGGGGACCCAGATATAAGACATGATTGAACAGTGACCGTTCCCTCTGCATATTCCAAGCTCCCAGGACACATGGGCAAACCGCTATACGTACCAGTTCGCCTACGTGTTTAGGGCGAATTATGAGTGAGCAAGGGACTTCGAGACGATTTGGAGGCCATTTTGGACGCCATCTTTTTATACCCATTTGGTTAAGAAAGCAATTGAACTGAAAATACAAGGAAAAATTCAAAGCGTGAGACAGTGTGATGAAAGTTCTGAATTTTAAGCAAATCGAGATAAAGAGTGTCAGAATGAAAGAGGAAACAAATAGAAGAAGTAGACCAATTAAGAGAGAGAATGTCAAAATGGGAGAGGAAGCAAATAAAAAGAAGTAAACCAATGGGGAGAGTATCGAAATGAAAGAGGGAGTAAATAGAAAGAAATGAACCAACTGAAAGAAACAGTGTCAGCAGAAGTGAATAGAAAGAAATAAACAAATTGAGATAAAAAGTGTCAAAATAAAAGAGGAAGCAAATAAAAAGAAATAAACCAATGGGGAGAGTATCGAAATGAAAGAGGGAGTAAATAGAAAGAAATGAACCAACTGAAAGAAACAGTGTCAGCAGAAGTGAATAGAAAGAAATAAACAAATTGAGATAAAAAGTGTCAAAATAAAAGAGGAAGCAAATAAAAAGAAGTAAACCAATGGGGAGAGTATCGAAATGAAAGAGGGAGTAAATAGAAAGAAATGAACCAACTGAAAGAAACAGTGTCAGCAGAAGTGAATAGAAAGAAATAAACAAATTGAGATAAAAAGTGTCAAAATAAAAGAGGAAGCAAATAAAAAGAAATAAACCAATGGGGAGAGTATCGAAATGAAAGAGGGAGTAAATAGAAAGAAATGAACCAACTGAAAGAAACAGTGTCAGCAGAAGTGAATAGAAAGAAATAAACAAATTGAGATAAAAAGTGTCAAAATAAAAGAGGAAGCAAATAAAAAGAAATAAACCAATGGGGAGAGTATCGAAATGAAAGAGGGAGTAAATAGAAAGAAATGAACCAACTGAAAGAAACAGTGTCAGCAGAAGTGAATAGAAAGAAATAAACAAATTGAGATAAAAAGTGTCAAAATAAAAGAGGAAGCAAATAAAAAGAAATAAACCAATGGGGAGAGTATCGAAATGAAAGAGGGAGTAAATAGAAAGAAATGAACCAACTGAAAGAAACAGTGTCAGCAGAAGTGAATAGAAAGAAATAAACAAATTGAGATAAAAAGTGTCAAAATAAAAGAGGAAGCAAATAAAAAGAAATAAACCAATGGGGAGAGTATCGAAATGAAAGAGGGAGTAAATAGAAAGAAATGAACCAACTGAAAGAAACAGTGTCAGCAGAAGTGAATAGAAAGAAATAAACAAATTGAGATAAAAAGTGTCAAAATAAAAGAGGAAGCAAATAAAAAGAAGTAAACCAATGGGGAGAGTATCGAAATGAAAGAGGGAGTAAATAGAAAGAAATGAACCAACTGAAAGAAACAGTGTCAGCAGAAGTGAATAGAAAGAAATAAACAAATTGAGATAAAAAGTGTCAAAATAAAAGAGGAAGCAAATAAAAAGAAATAAACCAATGGGGAGAGTATCGAAATGAAAGAGGGAGTAAATAGAAAGAAATGAACCAACTGAAAGAAACAGTGTCAGCAGAAGTGAATAGAAAGAAATAAACAAATTGAGATAAAAAGTGTCAAAATAAAAGAGGAAGCAAATAAAAAGAAATAAACCAATGGGGAGAGTATCGAAATGAAAGAGGGAGTAAATAGAAAGAAATGAACCAACTGAAAGAAACAGTGTCAGCAGAAGTGAATAGAAAGAAATAAACAAATTGAGATAAAAAGTGTCAAAATAAAAGAGGAAGCAAATAAAAAGAAATAAACCAATGGGGAGAGTATCGAAATGAAAGAGGGAGTAAATAGAAAGAAATGAACCAACTGAAAGAAACAGTGTCAGCAGAAGTGAATAGAAAGAAATAAACAAATTGAGATAAAAAGTGTCAAAATAAAAGAGGAAGCAAATAAAAAGAAGTAAACCAATGGGGAGAGTATCGAAATGAAAGAGGGAGTAAATAGAAAGAAATGAACCAACTGAAAGAAACAGTGTCAGCAGAAGTGAATAGAAAGAAATAAACAAATTGAGATAAAAAGTGTCAAAATAAAAGAGGAAGCAAATAAAAAGAAATAAACCAATGGGGAGAGTATCGAAATGAAAGAGGGAGTAAATAGAAAGAAATGAACCAACTGAAAGAAACAGTGTCAGCAGAAGTGAATAGAAAGAAATAAACAAATTGAGATAAAAAGTGTCAAAATAAAAGAGGAAGCAAATAAAAAGAAGTAAACCAATGGGGAGAGTATCGAAATGAAAGAGGGAGTAAATAGAAAGAAATGAACCAACTGAAAGAAACAGTGTCAGCAGAAGTGAATAGAAAGAAATAAACAAATTGAGATAAAAAGTGTCAAAATAAAAGAGGAAGCAAATAAAAAGAAATAAACCAATGGGGAGAGTATCGAAATGAAAGAGGGAGTAAATAGAAAGAAATGAACCAACTGAAAGAAACAGTGTCAGCAGAAGTGAATAGAAAGAAATAAACAAATTGAGATAAAAAGTGTCAAAATAAAAGAGGAAGCAAATAAAAAGAAGTAAACCAATGGGGAGAGTATCGAAATGAAAGAGGGAGTAAATAGAAAGAAATGAACCAACTGAAAGAAACAGTGTCAGCAGAAGTGAATAGAAAGAAATAAACAAATTGAGATAAAAAGTGTCAAAATAAAAGAGGAAGCAAATAAAAAGAAATAAACCAATGGGGAGAGTATCGAAATGAAAGAGGGAGTAAATAGAAAGAAATGAACCAACTGAAAGAAACAGTGTCAGCAGAAGTGAATAGAAAGAAATAAACAAATTGAGATAAAAAGTGTCAAAATAAAAGAGGAAGCAAATAAAAAGAAATAAACCAATGGGGAGAGTATCGAAATGAAAGAGGGAGTAAATAGAAAGAAATGAACCAACTGAAAGAAACAGTGTCAGCAGAAGTGAATAGAAAGAAATAAACAAATTGAGATAAAAAGTGTCAAAATAAAAGAGGAAGCAAATAAAAAGAAATAAACCAATGGGGAGAGTATCGAAATGAAAGAGGGAGTAAATAGAAAGAAATGAACCAACTGAAAGAAACAGTGTCAGCAGAAGTGAATAGAAAGAAATAAACAAATTGAGATAAAAAGTGTCAAAATAAAAGAGGAAGCAAATAAAAAGAAGTAAACCAATGGGGAGAGTATCGAAATGAAAGAGGGAGTAAATAGAAAGAAATGAACCAACTGAAAGAAACAGTGTCAGCAGAAGTGAATAGAAAGAAATAAACAAATTGAGATAAAAAGTGTCAAAATAAAAGAGGAAGCAAATAAAAAGAAGTAAACCAATGGGGAGAGTATCGAAATGAAAGAGGGAGTAAATAGAAAGAAATGAACCAACTGAAAGAAACAGTGTCAGCAGAAGTGAATAGAAAGAAATAAACAAATTGAGATAAAAAGTGTCAAAATAAAAGAGGAAGCAAATAAAAAGAAGTAAACCAATGGGGAGAGTATCGAAATGAAAGAGGGAGTAAATAGAAAGAAATGAACCAACTGAAAGAAACAGTGTCAGCAGAAGTGAATAGAAAGAAATAAACAAATTGAGATAAAAAGTGTCAAAATAAAAGAGGAAGCAAATAAAAAGAAATAAACCAATGGGGAGAGTATCGAAATGAAAGAGGGAGTAAATAGAAAGAAATGAACCAACTGAAAGAAACAGTGTCAAAATGGAAGCAGGAGCGAATAGAAAGAAAGAAACCAATAGAGAGAAAGAGTGTGGAAACAAAGGAGGAAACAAATAGAAAGAAACGATTGAGATGAGTTTGTAGGAAATTTTTGAGTAAGTTAATAGGGAAACTTTTGCAGAACTTGAGTGACCTTCCAAACATTTTGAAGGGACTGAATAGGGTAGCGTGATCGCTGTTTCGCTATTGGTTGAATCAGACGCCCGATCAACCTTTTATACTCAAATGTGTAGACGCGTGGACAGTAAATTCCTTAGGATGATTAAGTTCTTCCTATTCACCGTGTCTCCTCCTTTCGTACGTTCACCATATTATGTTCAGTTCATGTTATCTCGATTTGTAAATTTCCAGGTAAATAAGTGAGAGTGTAGGCAGATAATTTCCGTGTGTTCCAATTGGATAATTCAGAAAAAGATATGTAGACGTAGATGTTGGCGAATAGGTGAAATGTTTTAAAATATTCACGTGGGAATATTCTTTCATTAAGGTTTGATTTGAAAAGCGATAAGGTACGTTTTTATGCGATAAATCTTGCGATCTAAACTAATACTTTCCAGGACTTTAAAGTGTAGTAGCCCGTAATTCTGGTAATTTGTGGGATTGCCACGTTGTAAATATCTGAACGAACGTTCTGATGATATTTATTAATCGGAAATTTGACTATATTTTTTGTAAAGAATCTAATTTCGGAACTAATTTACTTTTTGCACGACCCGAATCCAACTGCTTTTGAACCGACACATTTTACTCGACACCGGAAGATGTCACTCAAACGTCACCATTTTAAAATGTAAACAAATAACACGTGCTTACTAAAGTTACTTAGCCCCAGAGAACGAGTCGTTTTTTCTTATTAAAAGAAATGTGAATTTTGTCCATTCAATCTAGAATGTTGAATGAGAAAAAAACTTATCACCACTCGAACAAGAAAATGATTCATTTATTGAAGATAATTTTTTTAAAAACTTATACATTATTTTCGGAAGTTACCTTAAAAAAACAGTAATTTGTATGCTTTCAATCCAACTGCATAAAAAAGTCAAATATTAAATTTCAAAAAATAGGAAAAAAATTAGTTCAGAAAGTTACCCGCAGAAAAAAAGGTAATTCTTTGAGAAAAAAAATTGTGTTTCAAATCCATTCTCAAAACTGGCAAATTTACAGGGGTAATGAATGTCTTTATCGAATCTTAACCCACTGATGGGGAACCGTTATATTTATGAAATAATTGTTTGAATTACAAATTAAAATTAAAATTCAAAATTATTCTTACAAAACTAGGATATTGAAATGGAAAGGATTTTCCTTCATATTCCATCATGTGTCACGTAAAACTTACGCGTCATTGGTTCGTCATCTCAGTCTTTACAAAACATGAATCAATTCGTAGATCAAAAGTTAATTTAATGGAAATACAGATAACGATTTTTTTTACATAAAATCATTAAAAAAAATATCAAAAACAGGGGATGTTTATTTAATATACGGGAAAACATGAAGAAATTGTCTCACAAAATTAAAAAAAAACCATTATGTTTGTTTCTCTTGTGCCACTAAATAGAATTCCCAATAAGATCTCGTACATTCCGATCATTGATTTTATAAATTATATTCCAACAGCTTTTTGGGTGTTGACTTTGTTTTTTGTTGTTTTTTTTTTCCTCACCCACGAAGCTAACTGGACAGTTTTCAGTCTTATGCCAAAATCTTCATAGCCCAATGTCAGTTACAAAGAAGTTTAGCTGTGAAGTGTAAAGTTAAGTTGAATTTTTTTTAAAAATAAGACGAACGTATGGAGGTTCTACTTTTGTACTTGTTGCAATCCTTATTTGGGCTTTTCCATTTGTATTTATCCACAGTCCTGGGATATTTTGTCCAGTTCATCTTTCCGATCTGTAGATTCCATGTTAAGCGGTTTTAACCACTGCCCTGTGGTAATTTGTACTTGCACTAGTTTTCTTTGCCATTGAATAAATATTTACATAGAAACCAAAAAATTAGTTTCGTTTCTTAATTGATCTGTACGGATCTCGACAGTCAAGTAAACTCAGATAAATTTGCAGCCCCATAGGGTGCCACCGTGTCGGGGTCGATAAGACATATATGCAAACATTCACAGTCTTATATATATATATATATATATATATATATATATATATATATATATATATAACCAAATAAAAAGACCACTATAATACCCAGAGAAAAAACCCTCTCACTCTCTAACAAAAAAAGACCTGACCGCATACCACTAATATCCACCTTGCACAACACACTCCCACCTCTGTCACATATCTTTAATAAGAGATGGAATGTACTTAGACTTAAAACAGAATCCAAAGAAATATTCCTAGAACCATGAGTCATCGCCTATCGCAGACCCCCAAACATCACAGACATGATTAGCTGTAACACTAAAGTAAACAGCAAATCTTACATAACACCGCCCCTAAAACCTTTGAATGCTTCCACCACATCAACGAAAGGAACAGTCTATCCTGCAACAAACTCAAGTACACTTACACCTTCGCTAGCTCCACCACTAAAAAAAACTTTCCACATCTGCCATATTTCTAACTGCAGATGCAAAAATGTCATCTACTTCTTAGAAAATAATAAATGCATATTGTAATACTTAGTCTGAGTGGCAATTTAACATTAGACATAATAATTTTGGCCACAGAATTAAATCACCCCATCATCCCAGCCTATTCCCACTAGGATTATACATCCACGCCCCCGGCCACAATTTCAGCACAGACACTAGGTTCACAATCATTGAAAAAATAGAACCCCCTTCCTTGACACGACGAAAATTCCAGAACTTTATGAAGATATGTAGATTAACGAACTTGAAACTCTCTCCCTTAATGGACTCAGCTCTAAACTTGACAAACCTAACCACACCAATCTTCAACACAATAATCTTCTCATTCATAAGTACTTTATACTCACTCACTATTCTTTATAATATATTTCTACCCAGGCCCAAACAACCCTTGATTCGTGTACTCCCATTCCCCACATCCATATCCAAGCCCCCTTTATGTATATCCAACATTGGAAACTTCACTGAGACACGCAAACCCCTACCGATAAGAATCTATGTATGGATTTTCTAGAATATCTCCGATGACCACCACGGATACAGAACAAACATTCCCCAAAAGATATTCGATCATACATAACAAGGATCCCTTTGATTAACACCAAAATTAGTCTCAACCCCAACTTACCAAATACCCGGTCTAACACCAAACTACAATCCAGCTCCGCAGTATCCATGACAACCAATGCTCTGACCAGCACAACCAATAAAAAGACATAACTGCTGCTACTACTTCAACAGAATATCCAACAGTACCATGGCAGGTTCATTCACAGACACAATACAGTCCGGACTCACCATTTTGATCTCCTAAGAATTCACTTTCTTGATTTCCATTTGATGACCGACAAACAGACCCTTTTTTAGAGAGACGAAGAAGCTTAAAAATTATCTAATCTAGGTGTTTTTAAACATATGCTCGAATAAATTAGACAGCTACCGATTTTCCGTGTTGGCATTTCTCCCTGAGGTCTTTTTTCTGAGTCACGTGAACGTTTTTATAAGGGACTGTCGTGTGGAGTTCTTTTATGTGAGCATTTTTCTAGCTACCAATGTATACGTACTAGCTGAATACTCGTCTACGCCGTGTTAATAATTTAAGGAGAAAAAGGGGTTAAATTTAACTGGGCTAGAGAATTGGGGTCCCTTAAAGGAGGGAAAAAGACTTTTTCCCCTTTAAACCCTTACGGGAGAGGGAAAGTCTATTCTATCGCTATTCCCTTGTTTTTTGAGTTTTTTTTTTCATTCCTGAGGGGTGGGAAAAGTCTCCTTTCATTTTTGACAGCTTAAAAGAGCAAAAAGTCTCCTGTCACTTTCAAACCCATACAGGGAAGAAAAAGTTTTCCTTCAATTTCCACCCCTAAAAGATGTGTGTTGGGGTGATGGCAAGGACCCCTTTCTAAAACTAAACGATTTCCCCTCAAAACATTTTATTTTAAAACCTTGCTCTATGTCTTGAGTATACATGCCAAATTTGGTGGGGCTGCGCCCATGTTTAGGTATTTCTTTAATAGCGAGACTAACAATCAGGCAGACAACTCTCATAATATATATATATATATATATATGTGTGTGTGTGTGTGTGTGTGCGTGTACGCACGCGTATGTATGTATATATCTATGCATGGGTGTGTGTGTGTTTTACGGGCTGATAAGACCATCTGAAAAAATAAATGCTGATGTTGATGAAACCAAAGCGAACATCAAGCCTCCTAAAATCTCTCATTATCCCAAGGGTGTCCTAGATTTTGTAAGCTGTGTAAGTTTTAAATGTTCGACTTGCGTTCTGAATGCTGATAGAAATGGTATTGAGACGATTTCGATAGAAGACCCTGTTCATGTATGTGTGTGTGTGCGTGTGTGTGTGTGTGTGTGTGTGTGTGTGTGTTCGCGCATGCTGGCGTATGTGTGTTAGTTGGAGATGAATTCATGAAATAGCCTTCCAAATAAGAGCAGGAAGAGATTGAACTCACGTAATGAATGTGTGAAAGAAAGAAAAAGAGAGAATAATTGGAGAAAAAGAAAGAGATTAACAAAAGATAATTGATAGTAGCTGTTGAGAGAGGAAAATGAAGACTGAAAGAGTAAGACGAAGAGAAAAACGTAAAAGAAAAGAAAGGGAAAATGAGACTGAAAAAAGGCAAATATATACAAGGTATTCAAATCAGATAGAGTCGAAAGTGGAAGAGCGTAAGTTATATATAAAGAGACAAAGAAGGAAGATAAAGATAGAGGGTGAGAGACAGCAAGAGATAGAAGAAAGGGAAGAAAGGAAATAAGCGAGAAATGAGTTGAATTATTCCTTTTTCAAAGGAAAGCCAATTGACTGGGTCGGTGTCGGGCCGTTGTTCACAGCTTTCAGAGTTTGATAGAGGGCAAGAAGGCCTCCTCCTCTAGCATAGAGCAAAATCCCTTCGCCCTCATTCCCATTCTCATATACAATAGCAGTAACAGCTTGAGAGCTTTTGAACCGGGAGTGAAAGAAAGGGGTGATGAATAGCCAGGTGGAAAGTGGAATGAAGGGGTGGGTTGGAGTGGTCGTTAACTTCCATTAATACATGGAAGCTGACTGAGTTGTAGAGCAATTTCGGTGGGGGCATTTCACTGATGGACGAGGTAAAGAAACTTCACGTTTTTCTATTTCTTGATTTTTTTCCTCATCTTAACAACAACGACAACGACAAAACATAAATGCCTACGTATATACGTATATAGTTGTGCATGTCTTCTAGATATGTATAGTGAGCCTTGAAAGCGTCTTTCGAAAACTGATAGTGAGGAGGAAATGGGGGGGATATAGACAAGTAAACCGTTTCAGATTCACTGATGACGTTTTCATGACGTCAGAAGCATAAGAAAAATTAAAAAACATGTTCAGTGGTTCAAGCAGGGAAATTAGAACAGTGGTATTGAAGATAAGCCGAACTAGATTAAAATAAAAAACACACAGACCATCAGCGGAACCTCGGATGAAACCAGGAAACTCATTGAAAAGCACAGAAAACTCTAACCACCACCAACAACAAGGGGAAAAAAATAGAAGAAACCGAATTAAACAAAGCAATCAAAAACAAACTGAGAAGACAAAAGAAGGTACATGCATCATAGGAACCACTCTCGAAAAACAGCGAGGCTTCAGAGCAAAAAACAAAACTCTCAGTATAGGACAGAAACAAATAACTAGCGTACACGAAAAAAAAGGAGACACAACAATAGAGACAGAATTGTTGAACGCACCCATGAATTCTACCAAGAACTCCACTCTTCAAGACACGGACAACTAAGCAACGACCAGGATACGCAAGATGCAGGCAATCACTTCGTAGACTTCTTAGAATTTACACCATGGGAGGTAAAACAAGCTATCAAACAAACAAAGAAGGGAAAGGCACCTGGACCACATAACATCACCATCGATCTACTAAAAAAAGCTGGTAAGATGGTCCACAAAAACTAGTTAATCTGTTAAATTTATGTCTAAATCAGAGTAGTACCGTAACTCTGGGACACGAATTCATAATACTTCTACATAAAAAAGGGAAATCTCAAAGACCTCAACAATTGCAGGCCTATAAGCCTAAACTGCATTCATAAACTGTTCACAAAAATCATCACCAACCGAATCACTGAAACACCGGATGAAAACCAACCACGGGAACAGGCTGGATTTAGAAGAAGCTACTTGACTATGGACCATCTCCATTCAATAAATCAGCTGAAAGAGAAAGCAGCAGAATACAAAATGCCACTTGCTGTATCATTTATAGACTTCAAGAAGGCATTCGACTCTGTAGAAATTCCCATGATCATGAACCCCATCACCCTACAAGATGTAGACCCTGTACTGCAACATATACACAATCATAGCAACTCCTTTATCAGGCAACATAAAGACTCTGAACCCTTACATCTCCAAAAAGGAGTGAGACAAGGCGACAAACTCTCCACAGCTTGCCTCGAGATGATTTCCCGAAACCTGGACTGGGGAAAACAGAGAAATCAAAATAGATGGCGAATATCTGAGCAACCTAAGATTTGCAGATGACATTGTCCTTTTTGCAGAGAACCTACATGACCTTCAACTAATGCTAGATGAACTAAACAAAGAAAGCAAAAGAGTTGGCTTACATATGAACTTCCGCAAAACACTGGGGGAAGTAGACCACTATATATACTTAGGAAAACAAATCTCTATCAAATCCACAAGTGGAGAAGAAATCAAGCGGAGAACCGCCCTAAGATGGCAATGCTAAAAATTCAAAAACAAGATGATCCCTATAATCGTAAAAAAGAAAAGTATACAACCAATGTATCCTCTTGATAGTCACTTACGGAGCTGAACAATGGAACATAACCAAGAGACAAACCTGCAAACTGAGAAGCACGTAGCATGCGCATGAGAGAATCATTCTCAACCTCACATGGAGAGATAAAAAGAGAGTACAATACATCAGAAAGAAAACGGGGGTCCAAGACATCATAGAATCCATTAGAAAACTCAAATGGCGAGAATGGCAGACAGCTGATGGACATCACGACTCACAACATGGATCTCCGGAGACCATATGCGAAACCGAGGCCGACAAAATACAAGATATTGAGATGAACTAGACAAGTTCAGAAGATACTGGCTCTGCGACGCCCATGAGAGACAAATGTGGCGGATCATGGGGAAGGTCAATGTCCAACAACAGATGCTAAAAGCATGATGATGATGATAATGATGATGATAGCAATAGAGTCCCACCGAAAAAAAAAAACATCAAAATAGAATGGTTGATGAATACATTTACCAACGTCAGCTAATAAAGTTAGGAGAAGTTCATGAAAGCGATATGAAACGACGGTCGTATGTTCGATTCCTACTATAGTCTCATTTTCTCTATTGTTTATTCTATTTATGTTGTCTTGGCCAAGTGATACATTGCCCGTGTAATGACGGTAGATAATTTCAAATAAGAGTTTCCGTATTATTGAAACATAGGCATACAATTAACAAATGCGATGTTGGCTCTTTTTTTGAATGAGCTCTCTTGTAATTACAAAAGGTGGTGAATGTCAAAAGACAGATTTGAAATAGGAATTCCTGAATTATTTCATTTCAGCAGATGATAAATTTTACTTCAAAATGGTTAACCTGCATAGTTCATCCAAAATTGGAACCTGTACCAATTTTCATTTGGATCGAGATTTGTAAAAGACGGCATATTGGACTTTTTCCTCTGTCGATTATACTGCAAGTCCCTCAAGATGCGCTAATCCAAACAACTTTAAAATCTCTGGGGCCTTAGAAATACAAATACCAAATTTCAACAATAGAATGCCCGGCTCTTGACATACAACATTTTTATTTGGGTGGATGGCGCGCCATTTTGAATGTTAGGATTTTTCCTCCATGCAACTTTTGCTGACTTTTTCCTCGTCATTCAGAAGATATTGAAGATGCAGAATCTGCAGATTTTTTTTAATGAATTTGTAGAAGTTATAATTTTACTAGACTCTTTATAGACTGATTTTCATTCAGTTTTCAGCGACAATGGCGTATGCATTCTCAGTGCTTTCTAGTTTTTCTTTCTTGCAGTGTCTCAGTGAATGATTATAAACCCATTATTTGACATTGTAGGGTTAGAGTGGAAGTGAGTACGTGTGATTGGCAAGTAGAAGATATGGATGAGTTATGTGTGGAGGAGGTGTAACCTGATTACTGCCTCCTTTTTGTTTGTTTCTCTAACATTTGGCGTAAATGTCCACTCATGTCTAAAGTATTCTGCTTTTGTGGTTTTATGGATACCTCTACTTGGAGAGAAGAAATTGAAAGAGAATTATAAGAACGTAAAAGGGATCAGAGTCCAAAAGGAAGAGTAAACCAAGGAATAGAAAGAAATATGTAAAAGGGGAAGAAGGAAATAAAATCAAGACCCTAACCCTAACCCTGAACGATGAAACGACGAAGGAAAAGTGAGGCAAGAGACGGAAAAAAGAAATCTGAAAAAGCAAGCTCTGCGACAAATAATGTGCTGATTGTCGTTGTAGTGGTCATCATCGTCTTTTATTGTCCGTCGTTGGATACACATTTTTTGAATTTGTCTAGTTCTGCCGGCCTCAGTTTCACATGTGATCTCTGGGGATCTATGTTGTGAGTTGTGATGTCCATTGATTGTCAGTCATTCTTGCAATATGACTCCTGTTTTCTCCTTGATATACTGTGCTGTTTTGTAAGGTTGATTCTCTCATGCCCGCGTTGCATGCTTCTCAGTTTGAGGGTTAGTCTATGGTGAGGCTCCATCCTAAATTAATTCTTCGCTTGATTTCTTCTTTTGATGGTTTCATAGAGATTTTTTGTCTTAAGTTGATGTAGTGGTCACCTTGTCTTTTCCTTTTTGGAGGTTGAAGGGTTCATAGTCTTTAGGTAGCCTAATGGGACAGTATATATATTGCTGTACACTAACTTATACAGGGTCTACACCTTGTAGATTGATGGCTTTAATGCCTTCTTGAGGTTTATATATGCTACAGCAAGTGGCATTTTGTATTCTGCTGCTTCCTCTTTCAGTTGATTTATTGAATGGAGATGATCCATAGTCGAGTAGCCTCTTCTAAATCCTGCTTGTTCCCGTGGTTGGTTTTCATCTAGTATTTTAGTGATCCAGTTGATGATTTTTGTGTAAAGTTTGTATATGCAGTTGAATAAGCTTATAGGCCTGTAGTTGTTGAGGTCTTTGTGGTTTCTTTTTTTATTATACAAAAGCATTACGATTGCCGTGTTCCAGTCATTCAGGACTTTACTCTGTTTGTCCTACCAGGAATAAAAGCACTAGACATAAGCCATAAAATTTGTTTGTATTCTTGGGATCCAAGGCAATTTAGATTTTGAAAATCACCCCTCAAAAGAGAGACGGGTTAATTTACAATGCCGATTAGTTGTTTTGTATCTTGTACATTGAGGGCGAGAGAGGAACAGAGAAAACAATGATTACTCCAGAGAAGGAGTGGGAGAGAGAGGAATCCACACATTACGAAATTTGTTCAATGCTGATATTGTGAACTGTAAAAGGACATTTTAAACCCAGAAAAGATACCACAAGAAAATGCATCTGTATAAAAACGTGACCTTTTCGAAAATTATCACTCCAATTACGATTGAGGGTGGTAGCAGGGTTATTTTCTGAGATCGAAATGAAGTGGTATAAATTCCGAGATCTTGAAAAAAGCAGTTCATGGTTTACGGTTTGTCCTCTGGTTAACATGTAAATATTCTCAGTTATTAAAGAAACCTCCATAAACTATCTTAATACGTCCACGATTTTTTCCACATCATCTGGAGCGAAGAAACTATTCAGACATTCTCTTTAACATAATTTTGTTTGATTGCATACCGTTCTGCACATGTAGCAACACAGGTACACATTCACACAACACCTGGACATAGGGACATACAAATGAAGAACATAGTATCAACACTAACAGCCCCTACATGCGTTGCCTGTTAACATCAAAACACAAACTCATGCATCCATACCAACATTCAGCCATAAGTACAGATACGTAGTGTGGGAAATTCTTTTAAACTGCACACCATCATGGCTGCACACGGAACACAGGAAACAATACATCCAGCACTCAGAAATTTTAAGGTTATGCAATTTTATTTAGCCATGTGCTTTTAGAATACCTAGACCAATTGATTGATTGATCAATAGAATCGAATAATCCACGGATTAATAGATTACTCTCTGTATGCTAAGTACGTGTAAAATATTGCATGACAACTAGAAATATGGCTACTGTTGTGGATCTCATGCAATGGCAGGAAATCAAATCAGAAAAGTCTAGCTGTTCGATCATGTTAGATGATATACTTACATATGTGCACCTTGATTTAAAGGACAGAATATAAATTTCCAAACAATCACTCCGATATTATCAAGTTCTATGGGTTGCTGGCTTTATCGTAAAACCAAGCAAAAGATGATGCACGCACTCAAGAATTGCCCAAGAAGTTTTCGGTGCATTATCAAGGCGCTCAGTTAAGCAGTAGTCAGTCTGTATGAGGTGAAACCAGGAATCTCATGGAAAACGCAGGAACCTTAAGCCACCAATAACAACAACAGAGAAAATTGAAGAGAAAGAACTGAATAAGACAATAAAAAAGAAGCAAAGACATGACAAAAAAAGATACATTACAGAAGACATCGAATAAACTCTCGAAAAAGATCAGGGATTCAAAGCAACAAACAAAAGTCTCAATTCAGGACGGAAATAAATAAGCAACATAATCGAGGAAAATGGAGACTCAAGTTAATAGAAACCGGATAGTCAGAAGTTCCCAAGAATTCTACCAGAGGTTCTACCCATTCAAACAAGGACTACAAAACAACGGAAAGACCCAAGCAATCAGCTCGAGGATTTCCTACAAGTAACTCCATGAAGGTTATGAAGGCCATCACCTTACAAGGTGTAGACGCTGCATTTTGTTTGTTTTATGGCTTGCTTTACTTCCCATGGTGTAACTTCTGGGAAATCCTTGAACTGATTGTCAGCGTCTTGTTTTGCTGTCCTTGTTTTGAAGAATAAAGTCCCTGGTCAAATTCTTGGGCACGTTCGACAATGCTGTCTCCGTTGTTATGTCTCTGTTTGCTTCGAGTATGCTAACTATTTGTTTCTGCCCCAACGTTTTTTGGTTGTCGTATACCATCTTCTCTTAGTTTCGTCATTATTGTTTTGTATAGTTCGGTCTCTTCTATTTTTCCCTTGTGGTTGTTGGTGGTTTGAGGTGTCTACGTTTTTCAATCAGTTTCCTGGTTAATCTGAGATTTTGCTAATGGCCGGTTTGTTTCTTCTAATAGAGAGGTTGTTATTTTACTGTGGAGTCTGTTGATGTTGGTGTCATTATCGTTGGTATCAAATCTGTTTTTCAATTCTAGCTTGAAGGCTGGGGTGAGTTCATTTGGTACGTTTAAAGGTTGCAGTCTGGTGTGGAGCATTTTTCTGCGTTCTTTATTGGTGTTTATTTGCATCTTACTTCTTACCATTCTATGGTCGCTTTGTACATTTACTTGGTTTAGATTTTGAATGTCTTTGATGGTGAAATATAGTCTATTTCGTTTTTGGTTTCATAGGGTAATTCCAAGTCCATTTTCTATTGGGTTTCTTTTTAAAGAATGTATTCATGATTTTGAAGTCTTCACCTCTCTTGTTTCGTCTTTTGTATCCGAATTCTCTAACGCAGCGTTCGTTTCCTTGTCCTACTTGAGTGTTGAAATCTCCCATGATATCTTGTAATATTGAGTGCAAGTCATCATAGGAGTTGTTTATTTCTTCTCTGGTTGATTAAGAAGTAGGAGCGTTGACTTGGATGACTTTTAGCTTGTATCTCTTTGAGAATTGTACGGTGACTCTGGCTATGCGATCTGAGATAGTTTTAAAGCCTACCACGCTGACTTTGAGGTCTCTATTGATGAGAAAACCTACTCCACGTTGTTTCACTTTCTCTCTTCCGTAGTAATAGAGATGTTTGCTTTTCAATTCTCTTAGTTATTCTCCTGATCTTCTCATTTCTATGATGTCCCATTTGATGTTTTTGATTTGGTTTTCTAGGTGTGTTAGGTGATAGTCTTTTGAGAGTGTTCTGACTTTGTAGGTGCTGATATCTTAGATTGTTCTCTTGTTGAAGGTTTGGGGGTTTTGTTTGGATGGTCGCTGTTGGGGTGCATCACACAAGGCAAGTAATGCGACTGGGCCTTTGGGCCGATGACCCGGCAGGAACAGGCATTCCCCTAGTGTAGTGTTTGGGTAGTCGTTGTTGGAGCACATCAACCCCACCCAAAGTGTGTGACGTGGCTGGGTCTTTTGGACCGGGTACCCAGCAGGAACAGCCGGTATAACTTCCATTGTGCGAATGAGGGGGGTAGTTGGACCATACCCAGCCACGCTGGTTCATAACATGTTGGCAGGAGGTCTGGTAGATCGGTCACTGCTAGTGACCTTGGGGCTTTGGACCGGCTCTTATCAACACTATCTGCTCCTGGTGAGTAAGCAGACTGGCCTGGGTGTACGCGGCTCTGTAGAGGGTGAAGATGAAGCATAAATCTTGACCACGTGATATGATTAGACCAACGAGAAGCAAGAATTTGTATGGATGGTTTGATAAAATTGTAAATCTATTCAATTAGGAGGAGCCCATCGAAGGAGCTACACATTTCTTTCTGGTCGCGTGCCAGCTCTGCAGGCGAGTGGTAGTTGAATAGACCATGATGAGAAAAGGAGAGAAAAGATGCTGTAACTGTGGAGAAAAAAGTCAAGGTCAATCAACCCAAGTAAATAGAATTGGAAAGTCACTCATTATTTTTTACAAGTGAGAGTGCGACTAGCAAAGTCAATAAAATGGTAATTCGTTTTGCTATACGTTGATTTCGATTGAATAATCTTTTAAATGGTCATATCATTAGCAAGTATCTCATTTTGACAACCGGAAGACGCAACACTTGCAGCGAAGACCTAACACCAAAAAGTACACATACTCTCTCGCATCCATATGCTCATTCGTAGCGTTATCAACAGTATATGTGCATGAGCATCTTTGAATGGCATTTGAGGGCAAAGTTCTGGAAGAAACTATATAATTGTGAACAGAAAGACTGGCCCCATCTCGATACCAAAAACCAGGTCTGTTTTTATTTCATAAAATGATCAATGTGTTTTCATTATCCTTCTCTTCTCAATACACACAGATACAGTTTTATAACTTCTAAAAGGGACAGTAAGGATAGTTTGCAGCTGGAATGCAACTATTCTGCATACAAAGAACAAACGATTGAGCGAAGCATTACGATAGCAGAAACCTCGTGAGAGTACTCGTTTCATGTCCCGTAGGAGTACGCAAGTGGATTGGCCGAAAACCACTCTGCTAATGATTTCATTAGTCTATCTAACGGTGTGTCGCCTCACTAACAGCTACCTATATCGCACATACATCACACATATATCCCTACAGTACATAGTAAGTATATTGATTATAACATCGGAACGCATACACATACGCTCAGACATATAATTTGGCTATATGTCTCATAAATACTAACATTCCACCTATTCACAAAGTGGCCTCACCAAATTTAATGTCTATCCTAATTGAGATCTCTCATCCATATTTTTCCAGGCTTATAAATAATCTTTCAAATGGTCATATCGTAGACAATAAGTCTAGAGTTAGAACCTAAAATCTGTAGGTCAGCCCACTTATCCTTTATGAGTCTTCAAAGTCTCTGACTGGGAAAAGAAAATACATTGCAGTTATACACCCAGACAGACACATACACGAAGAAGGTCTCCAATGTCTACTTACACGGGCCCCTAAATTCTAACGCACACAAACACACACACATAATTACATAGTGGAAATGTGAAAACACACACGCTAATACAATTGCAACGTTATTTATTTCCTAAAATTCATTTTTAATCCAGAGTAAAATTAATCTTTAATCCAACCTTTGGATGCTAACATCTGAAAAAATCCTCATTATCCCCTTTATTTGTACAGCGAATTCAGGAATTATAACCTGTAGTAGTTTCATAAAGTAAATGGTAATTTTAGAAAAAGATGATTTCATAAATGTAAGTCATCGCTTACCAGCAGGTAAGCATGCAGGACAATGGTTGTTGTTTTGGATGACTTGATCGTAATTCTACTGTATTCTCTTCTGTGGAGGTAGAGTCGATCTACGTCTAATTCTGGGTGGTGTATTCTGTTGTTGGTGAGAAGTTTTCTTGTTTTTGCATCCATTCTGCATATGTCAGTTACGTTCCAATGATGTTGAAGCTGTACTGTACTACATGTATTGCCAGGATGCATTATCAGATTTGAATGCGGTTCTTAGACTTCAGCTCAGTTTTCAAGATAGTCCAAAAACTTCTGTAGCTCACCTTTTTATTCTCTTTCATGAATTTATGTTGGATTCCATTGCCCTCATTAATTCCAAGCTATTTATAGATACCCTCTCGTTCGAGTTCTTAAATGGTTGTGCGGATATCCTTTGTTGTTGCCACTTTCCCTCGCCTAAAAGCTGGGTTTGCATACATTGAGGCCAAATTTCATCCCTAAACTGAACCTTTTAATAGCTTGCAGCAATCCCTTTTGTCCTCCTTTTTAGAGTTCAAGATCATCCATGAAAAATATGTGATTTATTATCTTGTATTCGGATATATATATATATATATATATATATATATATATATATATATATATATATATATATATGTTGAGTTCACTTGAAAGAGGGTTGAGGGTTAAACAGAAAAGGAGGGGGAAAGAGAATCTCTTTGGAAAATTTCACAGTTAATGCCTTTATTCATGAATTCAGCTGTACTTCTATTGAAGTTGTGTAAATTGATGTTCCATAGGGTTTGGAGAAATCAATCGTAGTTGGTCCGATTTTACATATTTCTAGGGCTTTTAGTATGTGGTACATTATGAAACGCTTTTTGGTAATCTATCCAGGCTGAACTCAGATAATGACGTCAGGCTCGAGTATCATTGTATTAATTACAAGTTGGCCATTGTTCCATAAAATCTTCTTTTGTGGCCTTTTGTCATCAGGGAAAGATTTTGTTTTCAGGATGAAAGTACATTTTATTTGATAGTATTGTTGTTGATAGAAGGTTGTGAAACAGGTGATTATTATTATTTCTGTTCATTGCAATTTATTGCCAAATCGTCATCAACAAATTAGGACAGAAGAAAGTTAAGGCGATGAACTAGTTAATTTTTCCACTTTCCCTTTGTATGTTGCGGTCATATTTCATGTGTTGCTGTTTCTTTCGGCTTCAATTTTTTGTATTGCAGTTTACATTAGTATTCTGTAGAATATGATGATGATGGTGCTCTTCTTGGTACACGGGCAATGCTTGTAAGTACTATTTTCTAGATATCACTGAGAGACGGATCGGGGACAGTGTGTGTTTTCAATGGCCAAGTCTCCTATATTTCGATATCAAGGTCCTTATATTTTCCAAGTTTCACAAGTTCCTGCAATGATCTGTTTCGATCGAAGGCACACACGTCAATCGAAAGGTAAGTTCTTTCATGGTGATGTTGATTACCATTTTGGGTCTATTTGCGTTGATTATCCTTTCAGTATTCATTACCAAGTCTCATAGTATCGTGGCTTTCTTTCTTTCGGTTACGGGGTCTGGTAGATGTTCATACTAGTTATTGTCTTGATATTCCGTAACGCTTTCAGATTTTTCAATGTAAATATTAGCCACTCCATTTTTGGTCAGCGCCATTTTTTTATATTTGCTTGAAAGTTTCAAGTGTGCAAGCTTTGGTCTTAGATGTAAATCCCTTGGTTTTTGCTTTTAATCTACTGCATCGAATCCATGAGTGGGTGATTATCTGGTCTACATCAACGTCTTTACTTTGGAGGGCGGATTGTCCGTGCAGACGTTGATCTTCCCATTTTTTTTCTGTTCATAGCCCTTCTCCTTTGCATCTTACATAATTTTTCACGTCCATATTCTGTCCAAGTTTACATCCATTTCTCGAGAACCTTTTACTTTCTTTTATTATTATTATCATTATTATTATTATTATTAACATTATTATTATTATTATTATTATTTGCAATCTCACACCAGTTGCCTGGTGGTAACCGCTGGAGTTTGAGTGACAGCAAGTCTCCTCAAGTCTCCAGCCCTCCTCTCCTAGTACTCATAGGTCGCAGTAATTCTGCGATTTACAGTTTCACACCAGTTGCCCAGTGGTTATCGCTGAAGGCTGAGTGACAATAAATCTCCTCAGGTCTTCAGCTAACGTCTCCTCCCTCTTTCGCATATCATGACAGAGCTACAATTCGTTGCAGTACTTATATTTCTAGCACCTTCCTCAGGATCCGTGCAGTTCCCAGTAGTGCTGTGGTCTGTATGGTCTCTATCCTTCCCCTAATCCCGATCTCCTCCAGTCTCATCCTCAGCGTTTTGGGGACAGTTCCTAGTGCTCCCACTATGACCGGTACTACCCTGGTTTTCATGTTCCACATCTTCCTTAATTCTCTTGCTAGGTCCTGGTATTTTTCCCTTTTTTCACCCTCCTTCTTTTTTACTCTATGGTCTGCAGGTACAGCAACGTCTACTATTTGGCAGGCCTTCCTTTTTTGTCTACTATTACCAAGTCCGGTCTTCTTGCCTGGATGAGGTGGTCAGTTTGGATGTCAAAGTCCCAGAGTAGTTTGTGGTTGTCATTCTCCAAAACTGCCTCTGGCTTGTGCTGATACCACTTTTCCACATGGTTGAATCCCATTTGTTTGCTTAGTTCCCAGTGTATCATCGTTGCTGCTCTATCGTGTCTATGCTTATACTCCTTCTGGGCGAGTTGACTACATTCACTAGTTATGTGGTTTACTGTCTCATCTCTTTCACCGCACATGCGGCATTTGCTATTTGTCTGTGTTCTGTCGATTTTTGTTTTTATGTAGTTTGTCCTTATGCTTTTGTTTTGGGCTGCCATGATGAGCAATTCCGTTTCTCTCTTAAGGTTCCCTTTTTGTAACCACATCCATGATTTCTCGTCTGCTACATCTTGTATCTGTCTTTTAAAGTTGCTGTACAATTTTTTCTCTACCGATCTTTTTTTTTCTTATTTGCTGTACTGTTCCATTGTTTTCTACTTTATTGTTTGTTGCACTATCTCTCGCACTCTTTATGATTTCTTCACTATTTGTTTGCGCATACCTTTCTAGGACTACTTTAGCTCTCTGGACACAATCTTCTATACTGATGAGCCCCCTGCCATATTCTTTTCTCTTAACGTATAGTCTATCTGTATCATCTCTAGGGTGTTATGCTTTATGCATCGTCATAAGTTTCCTTGTTCGCCTATCCATTGATTGGAGCTCTTCCTTTGTCCACCCTAGGAATGGTCCTGTATACCTAACTACTGACACAGCCCAGGTGTTCATTCCTTTTATTAGATTTCTGCTATTTAATTTGGTTTCTAATATTTTCCTTATCCTTCTGAGGTATTCTCTCTTAATTTTCTCCTTCATCTCTTCCCATTTTATCGTGTCACATTCAAGGACACTTAGGTACTTGCATCGGTCTTGTGCAGTCAATGCCCTAATCTTGTTGTTGTCCGGAAGTTCAATTCCCTCAGTCATTGAAAGCCTTCCTTTGTGCATCATCATGATTGCACATTTTTCTATTCCAAACTCCATTCCGATGTCCTCACTATATTCCTTTACTTCGTTGAACAGAGTCTCAAGCTCTCCCCTGTTTTTTGCGAACAATTTAATATCGTCCATGTACATTAAGTGGTTGACCTTTCCTTTTGTTTTAGAGAAATGGTATCCTTTGCTGTTCTTCAGGATTCTGTTAAGCGGTATCATTGTTAGAACAAATAATAGTGGGGACAACGAGTCTCCTTGGAAGATTCCCCTTTTTATCCCTACCTCTGCTAGTTTGTCCCCTGCGGCTGTCAAGTCTACTTTCCAGTCTTCCATCGAATTACCAATGAATTTAACCACCGGTTCGCTAATTTTGAACATTCTAAGGCATTCGAGTATCCAGCTATGTGGAATCATATCGTATGCCTTTTTGTAATCTATCCATCCCATTGCGATATTCTTTCTCCTTTTCCTTACTTCTTTTAAGATCATCTGGTCTATGTAGAGTAAATCGTTTGCCCCTTTGGTTCCTATCCTACACCCTTTCTGTTCTTCTGGTAGTAGTCCCTTTCTATCCAATGACATGTATATTCTCTCTGCTATTTGCCCGGTCAGGATTTTCCACATAAGTGGTAGGCACGTGATTGGTCTATAGTTGCTTGCTATGTTCCCCTTTCCCGGGTCTTTTTGGATGAGGGTGGTTCTGCCTTTGGTCATCCATTCTGGTGTTTTTTCTTCGTTTAGACAATTTTGGAGTAGGTGAGTGAGTCTGCCGTGTAACGTGGTGAATTTCTTGAACCAATACCCATGGATCCCGTCGGGACCCGGTGCTTTCCAGTTGGCTACTTTCCTAAGAGTATGTTTCAATTTTTTATTATTATTATTATTATTATTATTTGCATTTTCACTTAGTGACAGTAAGTTTCTTCAACTTTCCATCTCTTGTCTCGAAACTGTCAACACGCAGTTGATGGTTTGCAATTTTACAACATTTGCCTAGTGATTATCGAGGACGGCTGAATGACTTATTCTTCACCATCGTTCCTTCCACGTGTTGAATTGTGAAAATTTATTAGACTGGAGCGTTGTAGGGCTGTAATTAATTGAAATTTTGAGCATGTCACTTTTAATTATGGTCGTTTTTCTCTTCGTCAACCACACTGCGATTGTTGTGTGACAGTATCTCTTGAACCTATCTTCAGCAGCTGAGAAGAGAAAAAGTGTCCCTCTTACTGATCCTTAAAAAATGAAAAAAAAAAGAAAAAAGAAGAGCTTCAAAAGAGACAAATAGTATCCTCCCGCTTTTGGACCATAAAATGGGAAACAAGTTTGCCGACAATTCTGAGCCCTAATAGTGAATTCACTTTTGAATACTAAAAAGGAAAAAAAATTTTTCCTCACTGTTGAACCCCAAAAGGGAAAAAGATTCACCCTTACTTCCTCACCCTAAAAGGGGGGAAAGTTACCTTCAATTTTGAACGCTAAACGGGAGAAAAAGTTTATACTTGTGGACCCTAAAGAGAAAAAAATTTGTCATCCATTTTGGCCCCTATATGTGAAAAAAGTTTCTCCTCGATATTAGCCTATTTTTTCGAACAGATTATACCCACTCATTCAACAAACAATGTCACATCTCTAATTCCTTTCTCTTCCCCTCCCTCTTTTTGTGCAACATAAAGAATGAATTGGTCAGCAGAAAATATTCAGAAGACCAAGTTAAAGCAGCTATCGATCAGTAGCAGTTTCGATCCTTGCAACTGTTGATTTTTTTTAATAGTTCATTCTATGTATTTTGAACGGACCAAATGTGGCAAAACAGATTCAGGTGAGAATAAAATATTTTCAGCGAGGAAACATATCACAAAGAGCTGATGGTTTAACAACGTACTGATAAAAAATGCCTATACTTTATCCTGCTGATTCATAGTTTTTAACAACCAACGAACAAAGTATCTCCACTAAATAGAACAGAAAAATATAACAAGCAACGACCAACCATAAAAATGAGAAAAAGAAAAAAAAAAGATATATAAATAGCATAAGAGGAAGATCGTAAACCTGATAAAAATGCATCCCCGAAATGTCTTGAATAGAAATCTAAAATAAACCAAATTATTCGCCCGAATAAGCCTAAACAGAGCATAAACATATACGTGTTTGTGTAGCAAATTCTTTACGTTATCATATTTTAAACCCTACTCTAACTCGACCTAATGTTTGATGTTGAATGTATCGAGTACTTTATGAAATAAACCCATCGCACATCGGATATTGTATTATATTATGTTGTATTTCTGATTTGTGTTGTATATATATGTAGATGAAAGTGACAATTGGAAGGTGAAGAGGAAAACTATTCTTCAGTGAGAGTATTTTGTAGTATTTCTATGGGGACCAGCCATTTTTTCAGTGGAAAATATTTTCAGCGGTTCACAGGGGAAGAATTAGCTGTTTATATGTTTAATGATGAAGAAGAGAATGGGAATATTTCTGTGTTGTTTGGTTGTTTTATAGTAACTGGGTTGGAGGCGTTTGTATCCGTGTAAATCAGGGTAACATTTGGGTTGAAATGAGATGGCTCTGCGGGAGGTAGGGTTTCGTGTTTCCTCTCTCTATGGGTGTTTGACTTTTCTTAGATAAGGAAGACAGTGAAAGGCTAAGATGTTCATTTCTCAGGGAAAGTGTTTTGAGATGTAACACCTATCTCTTGGGGTTTTTTTTTTCAATTGTCATTTTTGTCTATTCTTTTGGATCACATCACATCTGCAATACAAACAAACTCACACACACACTTATACATATGTATATATATATATGTGTGTGTGTGTAAGTGTGTGAACAATAGGGAATGAGGTAGACGCCAGATTAAAAGTACATGGAGACTTTATTTGTTTGTTAATTTACGCATAAATTAATGAATTGATATGCTATACATCTATGGGAGAGGTTCCCATCTTCAGTAGCATGTACGTACCTTTCAGTAGTTTCCTTAGAAGACACACAAACACAGACACACACACACACATATATATATGTGTGTGTGTGTGTGGTTTATGTGTGTGTGTGTTTGAGTTAGTTTGGCCTGAGTAGCCATACTGTGTAAACCTGCATGAAATAAGTTTCAACTTGAAATACTTGCTCCGACCTGAAGGCATGTCAACAAGAATGTTGATTGTTTCAAAAGATTTTGTTTATGTTTCTAATAACTTGATTCGAGCCGACAAATTTCTGCCCGAACCATTGAGAATAATGTTGAAAATCTCAAATGTTATTTATTCATTATTTTTCAAGGGATATAGCCTTGTTTCAACTTCTTAATTTGAAATGTTGACTTCAGTAAAGTTATTGTTCATTATGATATTACATGAACAGAATTTTATAAGCGAAAGTCAGGTCAAAGTAAACTTGCCTTGAAAAAAAAGCAAGTTGTATGCAAACCTGATATATTGAGAATGATATCAAAAATTTCAAATTGTTTCCTGTATAAATAGCATCTGACTAAATTGCCACCATAAATTGGAACACACTAGAAACTTCTATAAATTCAATCTGACTAAAAAGCTTACATAAATTGGTTCTGACTAAAAAGCTTACATAAAATGTGACTGACTAAAAAGCCTACATGAATAGTGTCAGACTAAAAAGCATATATAATTCAAGGTCGACCAAAATGCCTCTATTAATTGTCTGACTAAAAAAAACTTCATAAATTAGATCTGACTAAAAAACCCTCATAAATTGGATCTGACTAAAAAGCATATATGAATCGGGTCCGACTAAGAAGCCTATACAAATTTTCTGACTTGGAAAAACTTTTATAAACTGGGTTTGTCCTAAGAGTGTACATGAATTGTGTCTGAATAAAAAGCTTATACAAAGAAGATCTGACAAAAGAGCCTCTATAAATTCGGGCTGACAAAAATCCTCTATGAATTGGGTATGACAGAAAAGCCTCTATAAGTTTGGTCCAATTGAAAAAAAGCTATATAAATTGGATCCGACTGGAAAGCCTCAATAAATTGTGTGTGACTAAAAATTCTATAAATCCTGCCTGACTAAAAAGCTTAAATGAATCGAGTCTGACTGAAAAACGCTATGGATAGGGTCTGACTAAAAATAGCTATATAAATAATGATGTGAAAAAACCTCTATGAATTGGGTCTGACTGAAAAGCCTACACGAATTGGAATAAAAAGCTTGTATAAATTGGATCTGACTAAAAAGCTTTTATAAATAGGATTTGACTGAAAAGCGTATGTAAATTGTGACTGAATAAAAAAGCCTATATAGATTTGGTCTGACTAGAAAGCTTCAACAGGTTCGATCTGGATAAAAAGCCTGAATGAATTGGGTTTGATTTAAAGCTTCTATGAATTGGGTCTGACTTTAGCCTCTATTATTCTTACTAAAAAGCCTCTATAAATATGGTCTTTATGAAACGCGTGTGACTAGAAAGCCTATATGAATTGGGTCTGACTTTAAAGCCAATATAAATTGGATCTAACTGAGAATCCTCTATGATTCGTCCAATTTATTTTCGTCCTATTTCGTACACTTATTTTTCATCTCTTTCTTTCATTCATCTCTCATCTTATTCCTCCATTTATTTATTTTTCATCTTATTCCTTCATTTATTTTTCATCTTATTCTTTCATTTATTTTTCATTTTATTCCTCCATTTATATTTCATCTTTTAAAAAAATTATATTTCATCTTTCATCAAAATTCTTCATTTGTTTTTCATCCTTATTCCTCCTCACTGCAATTTATTCTTTTCTTTTGTTTCATCGTTTGCACTTCTCCTGGATTTTACTTTCAATACTTCTGTGGTCACCTATTACTGTTTTCTTTTCCCCGAATAGTGTTTATTTATATTTTTCTTTTCTTGACTGTGATGGGTCAAACGGACTTGCACCAACGCTGTTTGTTTTTCCCCCAATAAAGTGTTCCTGCGTTTTCCTACCCAACTCTCTCTTTCTTTCCATCATTCATATCTAATTCCAAAAGAGCCATCCATGTGAATCTAAGATTCTCTTACCACTGTTGAACTTGTGAGTCATAAAGAGAAGAAATATCTGTCAACAAATATTACAACCTTGAACACTATCGTTTATAGTGTTAGTTTTGAAAGTGTCAAATTCATGATACACATATGGCACTAATAATTGATAGACTAGGAATATATTTTCTGAATTTTTGTTACTTCACTTGAATCTTTGAAACGATGAAATGAAGAATAAAGACTGATGTAAAAATAATGGAATTTGATTTTTAAAATATTTTTATATTATAGGTTACAACACATGCAATTCGTTTTACATCTGTTTTCTGTTTTTCTTCACAAAATGCGATATTCATTGTTTTTCTACGAATCGTTTACTCCCGCTTTGTTTCACTTAGTTCCGGTACATTAATTTTGAGCTGAAATCATCAGGAATTCCTTTTCACATTTTAGATACCCTCTGTGCAGTCATGTCCATGACTGTTGAACAAAAAGTGGCGAAAGGTTCTATCCTTCTTTTCTATGTGCGTGTGTTTGTTTACGTGATTGTATCTTTGTACATTTTTATGTGAGTTCATGTGTTCCAGCGTTCCTGGCCGTACTATTTTGTCTACAGACTCCCCTAGACCTTTTCTAAATAGCCATTTTTTGATTTTAAAAAAGAAGAAGATTTTTTAACCTGTTATGGTCTTATCTTGACAGGTTTACTATTAACACCTAGATTCCAGAGAATGTAGATGTTTCACCACTCTTAGATGTTTCCTGCGGAAAACGCCAGCGATGTCATACATAGAATTTTCTCTGGCCATATCTATTCTTCAATAAAAGTACATTGTATTATTATTATTATTATTATTATTATTACTATTATTATTATTATTATTTGCAATCTCACACCAGTTGCCTGGTGGTAACCGCTGGAGTTTGAGTGACAGCAAGTCTCCTCAAGTCTCCAGCCCTCCTCTCCTAGTACTCATAGGTCGCAGTAATTCTGCGATTTACAGTTTCACACCAGTTGCCCAGTGGTTATCGCTGAAGGCTGAGTGACAATAAATCTCCTCAGGTCTTCAGCTAACGTCTCCTCCCTCTTTCGCATATCATGACAGAGCTACAATTCGTTGCAGTACTTATATTTCTAGCACCTTCCTCAGGATCCGTGCAGTTCCCAGTAGTGCTGTGGTCTGTATGGTCTCTATCCTTCCCCTAATCCCGATCTCCTCCAGTCTCATCCTCAGCGTTTTGGGGACAGTTCCTAGTGCTCCCACTATGACCGGTACTACCCTGGTTTTCATGTTCCACATCTTCCTTAATTCTCTTGCTAGGTCCTGGTATTTTTCCCTTTTTTCACCCTCCTTCTTTTTTACTCTATGGTCTGCAGGTACAGCAACGTCTACTATTTGGCAGGCCTTCCTTTTTTGTCTACTATTACCAAGTCCGGTCTTCTTGCCTGGATGAGGTGGTCAGTTTGGATGTCAAAGTCCCAGAGTAGTTTGTGGTTGTCATTCTCCAAAACTGCCTCTGGCTTGTGCTGATACCACTTTTCCACATGGTTGAATCCCATTTGTTTGCTTAGTTCCCAGTGTATCATCGTTGCTGCTCTATCGTGTCTATGCTTATACTCCTTCTGGGCGAGTTGACTACATTCACTAGTTATGTGGTTTACTGTCTCATCTCTTTCACCGCACATGCGGCATTTGCTATTTGTCTGTGTTCTGTCGATTTTTGTTTTTATGTAGTTTGTCCTTATGCTTTTGTTTTGGGCTGCCATGATGAGCAATTCCGTTTCTCTCTTAAGGTTCCCTTTTTGTAACCACATCCATGATTTCTCGTCTGCTACATCTTGTATCTGTCTTTTAAAGTTGCTGTACAATTTTTTCTCTACCGATCTTTTTTTTTCTTATTTGCTGTACTGTTCCATTGTTTTCTACTTTATTGTTTGTTGCACTATCTCTCGCACTCTTTATGATTTCTTCACTATTTGTTTGCGCATACCTTTCTAGGACTACTTTAGCTCTCTGGACACAATCTTCTATACTGATGAGCCCCCTGCCATATTCTTTTCTCTTAACGTATAGTCTATCTGTATCATCTCTAGGGTGTTATGCTTTATGCATCGTCATAAGTTTCCTTGTTCGCCTATCCATTGATTGGAGCTCTTCCTTTGTCCACCCTAGGAATGGTCCTGTATACCTAACTACTGACACAGCCCAGGTGTTCATTCCTTTTATTAGATTTCTGCTATTTAATTTGGTTTCTAATATTTTCCTTATCCTTCTGAGGTATTCTCTCTTAATTTTCTCCTTCATCTCTTCCCATTTTATCGTGTCACATTCAAGGACACTTAGGTACTTGCATCGGTCTTGTGCAGTCAATGCCCTAATCTTGTTGTTGTCCGGAAGTTCAATTCCCTCAGTCATTGAAAGCCTTCCTTTGTGCATCATCATGATTGCACATTTTTCTATTCCAAACTCCATTCCGATGTCCTCACTATATTCCTTTACTTCGTTGAACAGAGTCTCAAGCTCTCCCCTGTTTTTTGCGAACAATTTAATATCGTCCATGTACATTAAGTGGTTGACCTTTCCTTTTGTTTTAGAGAAATGGTATCCTTTGCTGTTCTTCAGGATTCTGTTAAGCGGTATCATTGTTAGAACAAATAATAGTGGGGACAACGAGTCTCCTTGGAAGATTCCCCTTTTTATCCCTACCTCTGCTAGTTTGTCCCCTGCGGCTGTCAAGTCTACTTTCCAGTCTTCCATCGAATTACCAATGAATTTAACCACCGGTTCGCTAATTTTGAACATTCTAAGGCATTCGAGTATCCAGCTATGTGGAATCATATCGTATGCCTTTTTGTAATCTATCCATCCCATTGCGATATTCTTTCTCCTTTTCCTTACTTCTTTTAAGATCATCTGGTCTATGTAGAGTAAATCGTTTGCCCCTTTGGTTCCTATCCTACACCCTTTCTGTTCTTCTGGTAGTAGTCCCTTTCTATCCAATGACATGTATATTCTCTCTGCTATTTGCCCGGTCAGGATTTTCCACATAAGTGGTAGGCACGTGATTGGTCTATAGTTGCTTGCAATGTTCCCCCTTTCCTGGGTCTTCTGGGGTGAGGGTGGTTCTGCCTTTGGTCATCCATTCTGGTGCTTTTTCTTCGTTTAGACAATTTTGGAGTAGGTGAGTGAGTCTGCCGTGTAACGTGGTGAATTTCTTGAACCAATACCCATGGATTCCGTCAGGACCCAGGGCTTTCCAGTTGGCTACTTTCCTAAGAGTATGTTTCAATGTGGTTTCATTCAGTAATATTGGTTCTCCCTTGTCTATATCTTCTAGTTCTTTTCTCATGTTTCCTAACCATTTCAGTGTTATGTTGTGTCTTTTTGGGTGCCCCTATATGCTATTCCAATAGTTCTTGGCCTCTGTGGTATCTGGTTTTACGTCCTGCCTTCTTTCTCAGTTTAAATCTTGGTAAAACTTTTTCTCATTGTTTTGGAATGTGCGGTTTTATGTGTATTGGGCCGTTCTTAGTCTGTATCTTTTCAGTCTTGCTTCTTCGGCTAATCTCTTCTGGTGTAACTCTTCGACTACAGTTGCGATGCTTTTTTACGTTACCTTGTATTTGTTCCAAAGTCTTACTCGTGGTCTGTCTGTGTGTGGTGTATTTCTAAGCAGTACTTCATCTCTCTGTAGTTGGGAGATCTGCTTTTGTAATCTTCTTTCCCAGTTGGGTTTCTCTTCCCTATTATTACTCAGGGTTCTATCTTGTGTTGTGAAGCTTTGTGCTACCATTTTCGCCCCAGCGTAAATTAAGTTGTTGAGTTCTAGGAGGGTGTTCGTTTCTCTGTGCTGTAAGAGGCAGTTGACCTGTTTGATCACTTCTCCGACTTTCTTTCTGTATTTGTCTCTTAGGGAGGGGAGTGTTGTTTTCTCTCCTCGCATGATCTCTTTCAAAGCTTGTATTTTGGTTTTCTCTTCTTCCTCGTCGTCACCCTCTGGTGCATAGTTTACTGTGGGGGTCTCATGGGGAATTCTTCCAGTTTTGTTGTTGGGAGTAGTTGTGCTGGGGGGGGGGTATTCTTCAGGTGTGTCACCTGAATCTCTCTCTACGTTATTGCGGATCTCTAGTCTCAGACAGCCATTTCTTCTTTTGGATTGATTTTACTTGGTCAGCAAGGCGTTGGTTCGATACTTCCACAGCAGATTTTCCCCTCCATATTTGGAGCATACGCTCCCTATAAGATCGCACTGAAGGTTTGCTTTTAAAGTAACAATACATAGCTAGTTTATTCTCCTCCCTTGACTATTTCTTGTTCTTTATAGCAGTCACTCGGTGAGGACAACGCCTTTCCTGGTTGTCATCAGAGGTATATGAGTTTTGGCCAACAGTAGCTGTGTGACGACTGTGTCCCTCCTGAAAGCCATTAAGGATTCACAAGCCGGAGTTTTGGCCAGCAGTCACAGGATGACGACTGGGTCCCTCCTGGTGGCTAACAAGGGAACACCTGCCGGTTACGACACACAAATCTTGGATCTGTGCCCCGTTTTTTGTGGTAAAATGGTTTGGTTGTACTGTTATGATTGGGTTTTTTGGTTCTTCAAGTTAGTGCCACACCTTGGTGGGTTGGTTAAGACCCATGTGATTCAGAAATAACCCAAGAGCCCCATCGGCCCTTTTTGTTCTTTTAAGGTAGCGCCAGACCTTGGTGGGTTCGTTGAGGCCAATGTGCTCAGTGACAACCTCAGAGCCCCACCAGCTCTTACCACCCAGGGTATAACCTTACAAGGACAAGCCATTCCACTGCACAGATATATCTATTTGGTGGTATGACAATCACCTCCTAACTATAGACCTACAAAAAACCACTAAGCTTCGTCTAGCTGAAATTAAAAGCCTTCATGATCATACGTCTCCCTTAAATCTTTTAAGTCTTGGCTTAGTATAAGTCTCGGTATCTGTTCTGTTTTTTTTTCCATTGGTGGATTTCGCCATGCCAATCTATTTCTACTTAAGGGTGGGGGGTAGACAGGCTTCATTCATTCATACACGAGAGTAGCTAGGCATTACTTTTCTATACTTCTATCGGACAACTCAATCTCGACGGGATGGGGAGAATTATTAATTTAATTTTAAATTTTAAATTTAATTCCACTTACCCACGTGCAGGTCCAAAAAACAACAGACTTCTTTTTCAACTTTTTCAACTTGGCAGGATTTGGCAGTGGTCAATTCATCAAGGTGAAAATTTCTCAGAATCACGAAGAAAACCATCTCAGAAGTAAAAAATATTATTATTATTATTATTTGCATTTCCACACCAGTTGACCGGTCGTTACCGCAGGACATTGAGTTGGTCTCCTCAAGTCTTCAGCCCTCCTCTCATTTCATCTCTCACTCTCCTATCACAGCAGTGCTGTGGTTCGTACCTCCACCACCATTTTCCCTCCTCCTCTGTTAAGCCACTGATGGGGTCGTAAATTTCATATTTTTGGCACTTTCTTCAGTATTCGTGCAGTCTCTAGTAGTGCTGTGATCTGCACCGTCTCAATCCTTTCTTTTATTCTTAGTTCCCCATTCTTGCCTTCAATGTCTCTAGTACTGTTCCAAGTACACCTATTGTTACTGGTACTACCCTGACTTTCATGTTCTACACGTTCTTCAGTTCTCTTGCCAAATCCTGGTATTTTTCCAGTTTTTCACTCTTTTTCTGATTTACTGTGTGGTTTGGAGGCACAGCCACGTCCATCATTTGGTAAGTTTTCCTCTTTTTGACCATGATTACTAGGTCCAATCTTCTCGCTTGGGTGGGGTGGTCTGTCTGGATGTCAAAGTCCCAAAGTCATTTGTGGTTTCCATTCTCGAGGGCTGTCTCCAGTTTGAGCTGGTACCACCTTTTTGTCTTATTTAGTATTTGTTCCATAGTCTTACACCTAGTCTATTCATATATGGTCCATTTCTCAGTAATACTTTATCTCTCTGGAGTTGTGGGATTCGTCTTTCTTATCTTATTCCCCAATTGGATTTTCCCCTCCTCTTATTAATTGGAGTTCTCTCTTGTGTTGTGAAAAGTTCTGTTACCATTTTCACTCCACCGTAGATTCGGTTTTTGAGCTCCAAAAGGCTTTTGGTTTCGATATGCTGTAGGAGGCAGTTGACATGTTCAGTCGCTTCTCTTACTTTCTTTCTGTCCTCGTCTCTAAGAGTTGCCAGTGTAATTTTTTTCTTTTCTTATGATTTCTTTTTAAGTTAGTATCTGAACTTTCTCTTCCTCTGATGGGGTGTAAATGTCTCTCTCTGGTATATGCCTTTCTTCAGGGATTTTCTTCATGTTTGGGTTTCTTTCAATTTTCTCATCTACTATGTTGGTTGTGTCGAGAGATTATTCTTCAGGTAAACCAATTCTATTCAATTGCAGATCTCTTGTGGTTCAGTCTCTGAGAGCCATTCGTTTTTGAGAGTTTGTTTTACTTGATCAGCCAGATTCTGGCTTGATACCTCCACGGCGGATTTTTCTCTCCATATTTTGAGCACGAGTTTCCTATAACACTGCACAGATGAGTAGCAATGCATTACTTACTTGTTCTCCTCTCTTACCTCTTGTTGTTTTTTCTTCTTGTATCATTTCTTGCAGAGCTTGTATCTGAACTTTTTCTTCTTCCGTTGGAATGTCAACGTCTCTTGTGTATGCCTTTGGTCAGTTTTTCTCCTTTCGTTTGAATTTGTTTCTGTTTTTTATTCGGCGTTTCCCTTTTTTATTCCATGTATATCTATCTCCGAGTGCCATTTATTTTTCAGGGTTAGTTTCACTTGATCAGCCAGGTGAAATTTTCCTTCCGTATTTTGATCATATTTTTGTATAGTGCTACAGATGATTTGCTTTTGAAGTAGCAATATATTGCTACTTTGTTTTCCTCTTTCGTCCATTTTCTTTTCTTATTCGGACTACTACCCGCTTGGTGATGGTTGTGTCCTCCTGGTTGTCATTAATGAGCCATGGACTGGGGTAGTATCAGTTTCAATGCCCAGATGTTATGACATAATTACATGAATACTTTGTTTAAGGTTCATCGTTTTTTTGAATATTTCACTTCATAATGATGAGATACAAAAATGAAATTTATCAATGAGTATCACGTAATTCTTTATCATTTTGATCAGCAGAGAATGAGCCTGCAGATTTCTATGCAGTCGTGGTTATCGTGCATTTCTAACGTTAACTGCTAAATATTTTCCCATGCATCCAACTAAAATTTAGATTCAACCGGCAACACTTGAAAATATGTTAAATGACTTGAGATACTCAATATTCTCCGTGAAATGTATCATATTTTTTGTCCCGCTCGATTCAATTGCTTTTCTACATTCTGTCATATTTTGGATACGAAAAAACAACTTGGATGCGTCTAGAGATGATTTTGGGCTGCAAAAAGTTTATTCTGATATTATGAACAGATTGGCCCATTGTTCTTAAAAAAGATGGATTTTTTTCATGCCATTTGAATAATTTGTTGATCTATGAAGAATAACGTGATTCCTGACAGTAGAGTCAACATTTTCTTGAACTGTCGAAAATATTCAATGAGTTTTTTCTGACGGTTGAACCATTTTCGGGTGTATTCTCCATGTGTGTAACAACACGAACAACAAAAAAAGAGTTCAATCATACGAAAAACTCTTTGAATATTAATGAACCGTCCCAATAAAGAGTATTTTCAGAGGCATTATGCATAATGAAGGAGTCCGCTGATCTGTACAGAATTCACTCAGTGCTGATCAATATAGTATTCACTCAACGCAGATTTGTATGGAAATCAATCAGCGTTGCAAGGATTGCACTGATCTTTAGAGATCAACTCAGCAATGATCCTGATAGAAATCACACAGTGCAGATCCGTAAAGAAATCACTCCTATCGGAGGATTGCACTGATTTGTATGCAAGTCATAGTGCAGCAAGGATTGTGCTGATCTATAATAAATGCCCCCAGCAATCTGTACAGAATTCATTCAGAGCAGTATTAATGTGCTCTGTATGAAAGTCCCTCAGCCGGGCAAGTATTGTGTTGATCAGTTTGGAAGTCACTCTGTGCAGTGGTGCATATTCTGATCCGTCTGGGAGTCCCTACACTAAGCAAAGATTGTGTTGATCCGTACTGAAGTCCCTCAGCCTAAAAGGTGTAAATAAAACCATCAATGTCACCTTTTCACTTTTTTTTTTTTTTTTTACTCAATAACAACTCAATAATCAATTTCAACAGTTTATTCTGCTATTTTCTCCAAAAATCGTTGACAAAATCAGATTCAGTACTTATACTTGTTTTAACCAGTGGCCCCTCCTATCCACTGGACTTTGGACCATGACCGGGCCGCAAAGCATATGCTACTGGGTTGCGAGAAAATTGTGATTTGGCGATATAATAAAAACTATTCAATTTCCTTGGATATCAATTCAAAATTAGATAAACTTTTTTGGAAACGAAATCGAGTGCACTGGTGATAAGTGACGTAGTTGATTTTCCACCTTTATTACGGCCATCTGTAAAAAATCACAATACTGAACCTGTCAATCGTGCAAAAAAAGTTGAAGACCACTGGTTTAGGCAATTAGAGTTTAGATAAAGTGGAAGGACTCCAATAAAAAATAAATCCCCCAAACAATTTTATTGATCAATTTAGTTAAATTATTTGAAATTAATTTTTTTGAAGCACATTTTCATGTCTTTTGGTCTGTGACTGGTCATTTTTTTCGTAAATTGTGGCTGTGTTCTACTATAATGTATGTGTCGCCCGACAGGGCACCGTCATTTGTAATTACGAAACATGTTTTTTTTTAAATGAATTGTTAGGCTACTTTGATGCCCGTTCCGGTACGTGGTGCTATGCAGAAAGTGCGTTGTGTGCGTGAGTCTAGCAGTGTCCCTTGTGTACTTCATCTAGTAATCAATAAATGTTTAGCTCATCAACTGCTTTGGGATCATGTCCTCGTTTTACTGATATCGTACAACTTGCAAGTGGGTGCTGGAATTTTGTAGTGTCTCCAAACAGATGTTACGATTTTATCACATGATAACTCCTTACGCTATTGCCCTGCCATCAATATCCATAAGATCCTTGTTGATAACACGAACAATTTACACAATTCTAACAATAAAGAACAACTAGAAATTCTGGAAGATATCACCATAAAAGCCAGACAGCCAGCCACACAAACCACTGAGCCACGGGTGGAAACAGTATATTGTCTGTGATTATAAATTATATATTTTGGTCAAGAAAACAGCTAATTTTCACGGACGATTAAGCACTACATTTTTTGAGATCCTTATGTTTTGTCAAATTTTATTTACTGTTTTGATGACATCTTTGGTTGCACGGTAATTTTCTCCGAAAAAGAAAAAATATATACACGTTATTTTATGAAAATATAATTTTTCATGACAGAAATTCAATGTTTACAAAAGATAAAACACCTTTTCACTTTGAAAAAAGCGAACTCATCATCATTTTTTGTGTGTCATTGTTTCACCCGTGTGACTCATTAGTTTTCGAAGACAAAATCAACTCAAGATTTTCAATATATTATTCATTTGAAACTACCACATCAGGTGATTTCAATGATGTGTAATTCATTTCCCCTTTGATAGAAAATAATATGGAAAATTAAATGATTATCATCATCCCAAACCAACCTTTTTAAAGTTACTCCTCTCTGTTACCTGACGACTTATATAAATATCCTCTTTAATTGATGGACTTACTTAGTACTTATCAATACATCCATATCAATATTTTTACTGAAATTAGTACCTTACAATTTCAAATAGAGTATTTCTATGAAAAAGAAAGACAAAGTCTTTAAAAAGAGGCCTATAAAAGTTTAAAATTCTGTCCAAATATCATCAATATGATAATTTAGCAGACATAGTGTCTTTTTCAGGTCGTTCTATAATAGAAATGCAAAACAATGAAACACAAACATAATCGTGGGATTGAAGAAGACAAAATGTCAATATACAATTTGAAGCAATCTATGACTCTATTTATAGAAAAGAGGTTAAAATTGCATGTTTAAATGCAAACTCAACACTATTGATACACGCCTATAACCTTCATCATACCTTTCATTTGAGATAGGTCTCATTTAATTCTACCTCCAGCAGGGATAGGTAATTGTTTCACCCTGTCGGTTTCTGCATTAATAAGGAAATATTCTGACTGCTTAGCCCCATAGTCTTGATAGATATATCTCTCAAACAATCTCATCATCAGGATGAAAACTTAGATCAGTAAATGTCAGTATTAAACAAAATTTCTACTGACGCAAGGGTTAGGCTACGAGGTTGCCTCCTCGCTACTTTAATAGATTTGCCGGAATGCAACCAGCAAGTACCACGATGTATCCTGTGTTTGTAGCATGATACTAATTCCTTCAAAAGCATCACAGTGTGTTGCATCAGTGAGCCATATTATCATGTGAAGTAGGTGACCATCATCAATTGCATAGAAAGAATATCAGGGTTTATCTTCCCTTACATCAACTTGTTCTTTCATAAGGGTTCCAAAGTCCTCTGTGTCTTCCACAGTGACTCTTTATCAAAAATATGAGATGGCTGCATTGTCAATTCATGATAGAGGTAATACTGCATTCCTGGGCGATCTTAAATGATGCAAGTTATCCTCACAACAAAAAGGATTCACATCGAAATTATGCCACGAATTTGGATTGTATTGCTGACACCTTATTGTAGTCACTCAAATCTTACTGTGGAACCTGATGCTATAAACATGACCATAGTTTAAAGACTTGCCAGCTACTGACCAGTTACAGAATATCCTGGTTAAGATGCGTAAATGGAGGATGAGTATGTTAGCACTTCACTAGAACATCGTTTCCTTATTTCTTGTGCCTTATTACCTTAATATAGTGCATTTCATCAAATCATTCTTGTTTTCTCATCTGTATATGTTGACCGAAATCACTATGTCGTCTTTTTTCGAATTAATTTCAAAAAGATACGGTTACTTTCGGTGCTCATTTCAGGAAATATTAGCTTTGGAGATCATTAAAAAAAAAATATGGTCCAATTCGATGGGTTGAAATCGATTGACCAACCATTAGAAAATCGAAGTTTCCACTCCGAAATAAACTTTCTATCCGTTTGGGGTGCAAAGGTTTCCGTTATTTTTCCTAGAAATAGCAGCCATCTTTGGGGTCATGTTGAGTTTGTGATTCTATCCCGTAAAAATATCGCACCAGAGTGGGTTTTATCAATTTTCCAGCTTCTAGAATATAGATATACCCCCATACCATGCACATATCAGACCTGGTTCAAATTTTATGATTATTTCAATATTTTGTCTAGATGTTGGATTTCTTGGGAAGCTCCATTGCGATTCCAGGGAATTTTCATCATAGTATTTCTCGTGTCATGTTGCAACTATCCTGCAAAAATCAGCTTGTTAGGAATAATCTTATTGTTTGAACTTACTGCTCCTAGATTAAATTGATGGGTGTACACTGCTGCCATCAAATCACAATTTGTTTCGTGAATATCTCAGGAAACCCCACTGGAATTCTAGGGTTTTTTCAGTATGGTATACTTTACACCAATATCTATCATTGGCAAAAACATCAGCTTTTTAGAAATAATTCAAAAATTGACTATGGTATTAATCCCAAAGTTTTTGGACAATCGATAGAAAGATGTAAGTAGGAATGATGGAGTGTCGAACTCGAATCTGGTAGTTAATAATCAACACTATTACCACATGAGTCATTCTAGTTACTCTCTTCTCATCTACAAGAACAAGATCCCATTTATAGAGCAACCTGAAAAATTGTTCGAACAGTCAGCATCATTTTCAGTGTACAACAATTTTGCTTTAGAACCACCTAAAATTAGAAGTTTTCTGATGATCGTGTTGCTTCAACTTCACCGAAGATCAGCGACCATTAAAATCAGTAATCGAAATCTGACATGAACCTAAGCTGTTTTCGCTAGAAGCAAACTAGTCACCAGACACGATCGTCTCCGCCTGTTTGAATGCAACAGTAGCAAAATGGTGTACGTAAATTCAAAAGAAAGATCAATGCCCGAATTTTGTTCTCAGATATCAAAGAGAAAATATTCGATGCATTTGCGACTCTCTTTCAGTCGTAATATTTCCTAAAGAAGGAAATAGTTGAATCATATCAACAATAACATAGCAATATTCAGAAATAAAACTTTTAAAAAATCTGCTATGGATGAAGAAATATTACAATAGCGAGTATCTGATCATACCTTACAATTTCTGTAAGAATTTTTTCAGTAATAATCTGTTCAATGGACAAAACACCGGTAAGTTCCATTCTGTCCACGGTATTTTTATGAAAACTACATCTAAAGCATTGATTTTTTATGGCAGGCGGACTCAGCGTCTCTGGTAAGTATGTTCATACACACAATAATCAATATATTATTGTATCTTATGCAGAGGCGATGTAAATATCTTTAGTAATGAACAAATATAGATGAAACGTTCGTGTCATAATGACACTGTTCATACGACATTTTATAAATACCAATAATGCTAGGCATAAGAAAAAGTGAAAAACTGAAAGCCCTTTACTTTTATGAACCAGGTTGCAAGTTTAAAAAGCAATATTTTGATTCAACTCATATTCATACCATTTCGGTTTTGGTGATTTCTAATTTGATAAAATAAGCTCTCTTATTTAAGACATATAAATTATAAGATACTAATTCAAGGTTTGATTCTTTGAAAAGAAAGAAAACAAAGACATAAGTTTTGCATTTTTGAATTGAAACGGTGAAGTTATCTATTTTGACAAAGCAATAAAGACAAGAAAAAACAGAAACGCATTCACCCCATGTCTCAATTCGATTTTTCAAAAAGATGTCTCCCAGGACGTTCTAAGCCATTCCGGTGTAGTTCATTACTAATAGTCATTTTAGTAACCGATGCGCCATCTGCTCAAAAATCATTTTGGACTCCTTCAGAGTTACTATCGGATTCGTTTTGACTGTTCTTAAGATTTTTCGGGGTACTCATCGAGCACTTGTTTAAAGGAGGCTTTTGGTGATGCTAAATTTCAGAATAATCTATCCAGTGGTATTGACAAGGATATTTAACATCTTAGCAACGGATCTATAGCTAAAACCTCAATTAAGACATTTTTGTTTGGCTGATCGCTCTTTTACTTTAACCATAGCTGCTTCGTTTCGAGAAAGTTAAAGTAGTGAATGACGACTCTAGTTAAGTCTAAGTGGAGCATTCCAAAAGTTTCTACGTAGATACAGAAAAATCTTGACCTTGACATTTTTATGATGAATTTTTGTCCGAATACCTTTTTCCACTTTTACTTTTGTTTCTATTCTATTCTGCATTATATGTTTAAAAATATATATTTTCTTAGTAATCAACAATTTTATATCAAAATACATCTCCAGTGTGAATTTAAAGTATATCAAATTCATATTTTGTAAGTGTCCAAATAGTTGTTCCCTCTCACTATTCATAGCTGTGTGATGACAAAGAGGGGTTTAGGACAGTACTGACAATTAGATGTTAGCTTAGATCTTTATTGACCTGCTGGCAATAACTGTGTTTATCAATCATTCATATTTGTATGAAATTAAAACGCATTTTAAAATCTTTCATAGAAGTGTTACGGTTATTTTTTCTCTCGGGATTTCCTTCATTCAGTTATCAGCTTTCTCTCTTGATTTGACCTCTTTGTTAGGTTTTAAGGTTTTTCTCTTGATTTGACCTTTCCGTCCAGTGATTAGCATTGTGTCTTGATTTCACCTCTTGGTTAAGTGATCAGCTTTCTTTCTTGATTTGTCGTCTTCGTTGAATGATCAGCTCTGATCAGATTGAAACATCTAACAACAACAAAAATTCTGCTTGATGCATTGAAGCTTTTGTTCATATCATTTGGATTGGCTTATAACAACAGAAATGCATCGTTTAGTGGTATGTTTTAATGGATGCATACAGTTGTGTTGCGAAAAGTCTTGTTTACGGCTTCCCTGAAATGTAATGTTTTAATGTGTAAATAACCAAACCTGATGCATTTAGTGTCTTTCTCGAGAGCTTAACTTGGAAAAAGTTGAAACAATGTTTTCGTGCTATTTATATTCATGTTCAAATTTGAAAATCTCTAATCAAGGGCAGTCTATCTGTGTCGCCAATGACGTCCTCTTCACCTCTACCTGATATCAGCCTCTCATTATGAGAATGATCAAATCCTCTGACGTTCATCACCGCTCGAGGTTCGTCCACAGCATCCATGTCCCCGCTGGTGGCGACTTGGGCCAATAGTTAGCTGAAATTCAGGCAAGACTTTTAGAGCAGAGGAAAAAGAAGAGAGTAACCTGTGCCGCAGAAGAGATTCAAGTATAAAGGGCTAATTTGAAAATACAGCAAAACACCACTCGCAAACAAATACACACAAACTTAGTGATGGGTTTCTGTCAATAACGGCAAATAAAAACTCTTAATATATGCAATTCAATAAATAGAAAAGAAATATTTACATACATGCATACACACACGTACTAAATTGTATTACTATATGTACTCAAACAAAAATCACAATCTATAACACTGGCGAAGACTCACAGGTGCACATACATACTTTCAGACTCGAACATTTGGCTAAATTCTAGCTACTTCATCAGTGCAATCAAGTAGGCTTGTACGCTAACATATACACAAAAAGACACGAATAAACACATGCATGAACACCTGCATATGCCAACACATACATGTATTTACATACGTAAACAAAGGTACCTTTTTATCACATTTTCTTTTTCCGTGAACTCATTCAATCAGCGTTGGATACACCGGTTCTCATAAGATCAGTCAAGTGACGTCGAGTCTGGTTATTACCCTCATGGGTGACCGTCTAAAACAACCAATTATCGTATTGAGCAACAGGGTTGTTCTGCAGTCATCTCAGCCCATGTTCTGCCAACGATTTGCAGAACATCTTGCAACGCTAGGACCAGACTGTGCACCCGACTTCAACACATGCTGTTCCATGGAGGACACATGAAAATGTGTTCTTCTAGGAGGATCCCTTCCTTGTATGAAGTGGCAGCCATCAAGCCCGTTCACAAAAATATAACTCCAACCCAACGCCCAAAAGATGGTGATTGGAAGTAACAAGTAGTTTAATCAAATTTGATTATGCTAAAACATCACCGGGCAACAGATCTGTAAACAAATTTTAATTTCATTTCTTGATGATTGCAAAACTTGATAGCCTCGCTATCATTTCTACATTACTGACGGCTATATAGTAAGCTATAACAGAAGTTAGAGATTTGAAAATGAATTTCGGTCGCGTACACGCAGCCTTTCTTTTCTCATGATGGAAATTGATGAGTGCTCAGAGCTGATATTACTCGAAGTCATCTGAAACTCCAGAGAGAACTATCAATCTGCAAGCATCACAGGAACATACTTGTTCTAATGTGAGAGTTAATTAAAAAATGGAAATGAGAGTTTCACAAACTTGTGATTCCTTCCTATTAATATCATCCTCAGCCATTTAACGCCCGTCATTGGACACAGATCTTCCCTTAGATTCGCCAGACCTCTGTATCATAGGTGTCGCGGAGCCAGTACTATCTGAACCTGTCAATCTCGTCACACCATCTTACTTTCTGTTGGTCAATTTTGCATATGATCTCTGGGGATTCATATTGTGTGTTGTAATATCCAGCACTTGTCTGTCTTACGACATATCCAGCCCATTGCAATTTGAATTTTCTGATGGTTTCTATGATATTTCGGACTCGTGGCTTTTCTCTAATATATTGTGCTATCTTATGATCTCACTTGAGCATGATTCTCACATGTGCACGTTGAATGGTTCAATCTTCTTGTTAGGTTCCATGTCTTTGCTCCATAAGTGACTATTGGGAGGATGCATTGGTTGTACATCCTTCTTTTTAGGACTACTGGGATATTCTTGTTCTTGAAAGTCGAAAGATTGCCAACCCATTGTGATTGCTTTATGTATCCTTCTTTTCAGGGTTTTATGGAGATTCATTGTCCTAGGCAGATGTTGCGATTTACTTCAGCTCTCCGTTTTCGATTTTGATTGTTGAGTATTTTTCCCCAACATATTTGTTTTGCATGACATTCGTTTTTCTGAAGTTAATGCAGAGACCAACTTCCTTGCTTCCTTCATTTAGTTCGTCTCTATGTAGGCTAATGAAGGAACTGCTGCGTCGTAGATATGTTGTGGTACTCTGACATATACTCGTTGTACTTTTATGTCAATGACTTCAGGGATTTCCACTGAATTGAACACCTTTTTGAAGTTAACAAATGTTACTGCGTGTACTATTCTATATTCTGCTGCTTTCTTTTTCAGTAAGTTCATTAAATGGAGATGTTTGACGGTTGAGTAGCCTTTTCTGAAGCATGCTTCTTAGCTTTGTTGGTCTTGATCTAGTGTTTTGGTGATTCAGTTGATGATTACTTTGGTGAAGATTTTGTAGATGCAGTTTATTAAGCTTATTAGCATATTCCACTCATTTCTTTTTCAGGATTAACCATTGCATAAGAAGTTTTGGGGGTTGCCCCCCTTTTTTTTTATAAAACAGCATTATGATTGTGATGTTCCAATCTTCAGAGACTTAACATTGTTTGAGGTATAAGTTGAAGAGAATAACGAGTTTCCTTGTTATTACTCTTCAAGCTTTTCTGAGAATGTCGGTAGTGATGTTATCGGATCTTGGGGCATTCCCTTTCTTTGTTTGATGGCTTGCTTCATTCCATGCAGAGTAACTTCTGGGATATCCTCGAATTGTGCTTGAACCAATTCCGAACGAGTTTTTCTCTAAAAAAAATCAGAAAAGAAATCATAACATTGTGATTTAAATGGTTTTGCAAAACTCTTAGGCACGACAATTCGGTCCCTATTCATTGTCAGGTTTCGATTTAAGCACAGTTATTTGCTTTTTTCCTGTACTGGATTGGTGGGCTGCATTTATGAAAATAATCAACCTTACGCTTGATCTGAGTGTTAAGATCGCTAATTCTTTCATTTTTAAGGGCTTTAAAGTATGACTTATTAGAAAAATATCCCACATCAGCTACTAGTACTAGTCATTGAATGAGCCCAACTCGATGATGAAATTGACCGAATGCTTACAACAATAAACTTTGAGCTGTGTGATATCGGTAAAGTTGTAATGATAGCCATGATAACAACAGCAAATTTGTTGTATATGGATATACGAATTAACTGATATCATTGTGAAGCGTCTTGCATTGTAAAAACTAAATTTGATTCGAAATGAAAGAGTTAAATTTGCACGAAGAACATCAATGCAAAATGTCCCTTGATTCAAAGATGCATGTGAAAAATGGTAAATCTCAATCAATTTTGTTAACAATATGGAAGAGTGCCGATGGAAGGGTCGACATTCCAATCAGTATTGCTGCAACTTTCGCAGACGTCTTCATTACTATCAAGGTAATTTTCATATTCTTAGTTGCTGGAGTCACAGAAACATGCAGGTGTACATCTCAGATCGTTCTTTAGACATAAACAATTTCCTGTGGCACAGTTGCATTCAATCAACCTCGCGTTCTCATCTGGGGCAGGTTTTTCCAAGCATAACAGTGGTATATAGCTATCATTTTCTAGGACCCACTCATGTCCTGTGGGAGCAAGCAATGCTTGTTTTGAGATGTAAAAGTTCTTCATGGAATGGCATACATAGTTCGTTCTAGGCACGGGAGGAATGAACGTTGCCGGTGCTGAAGCTAACTTTTCACCTTCCTTTGCTTTGGAAAAAAGATAATGGCCATGAGTGACGCCATTTTGGAAATTATTCCTTTCTGGTGATCAGACTGGGGTAGACTTTTAGCATGTTATTGTACACACCTGATACTGCAATACACTGTTGGGAAAGCTTCTGTTGCAATTCATAGAAATGGGTGAGTTGAGTTTTCAACACATGCGACCGATTGATGTGGGGGTTATCTTGGATACCATTGGGAATTATTACCTTTTTCAGACTGTGGTAAACTATTGATATGTTATTAAACACACTTCATACATCAAAAGACCTGTTAGAAATTTGTGTGTGGCATGAATAATGGAAAAGTAACGGGTATTTAAAGGATATGGTTGCCACCTTGGACGCTTGAAAATTATTCTTGTTTGTGACTGAAAAAAAAAGAACTCTTTTCCTGATTAAGCATATCCTAAAGCTCCTAAAAATGAAAAAAAGTTTTTTTTCTTCCAAGGCTAACAGGAGCTGTTTTTCTTACACACTGTACAGTAGTATATCTCTATGAAAGAGGGTGATTGGCACTGTAACATATAACATCGCATGAACAATGTGTATTTATAGAGCAGAATAGGTTCAATCAATTTCTGTAATAGTAGTGAATGACAGTTCCAAGATTGACTTGTCAATAGCACTTATAGAGTCTGAGGGTTGGGGCGGATATATATTCCATGTATGCGATATTGGGCCTCACTCAAAACACAAAAATGAGTGACACTTTGGGGCCTCAAAAAGCAACATTTCCCGTGGGAGATTCTGAGGGGGTCTTTTACCTGTAAATCCCCCAAGTAGGGTACGTTTGAACCATGACAAAATTTGGCTGTTACGGAAAATGTCCGGTTTCGCCGAAATTTCGGTCAAATTCTACTGGCTTATGAAATAGACGAAGAAATGATAATGCAATAGTAAAATTAAGCAAACTTATTTTACGAAGTTTAGTTAACATGTTGTTGCATGCAACTTCATTAATACTTTTTCGTCTATTTTATGTCGGATGATGTTATATCCTTGTTCATTGTCTTTAGGTTATACACTAAAATATAGCATATAACATATTATAAAGGAACGCATTTTTCATACTGGTATACATATGTGTGTGTTTGTGTGTATATGTGTGTGTGTGTGATCAAATCAATGTTTCTCAATATCGAATCACAGCCTGTTCATGTGTATGTATATCCACTAACCGATTAACACGCACTTTGATCGTTGACACAATGAATATTAATCAAAATGTGTTTATTTATTTATGCATAACTTGAAGCATTTGTTTGCATTTTGCTCAGGTTCTTGCGTCTCTACTTGCACGCTGGTGTCCAGGATACAAAGTGGACGCCATGCAGTAAGTGAAAATCAAGTGGAAATTCATTGGTTTGTTTACTTTTGTCATTTGAACAACTGATTCTTGCAAAAGGTGGACTACACAGGTGTGTATGCACTGAACAGATCTTCCTATTTGCTAGGTCATCACTATGCACACAGCAGTAGGGGGTCAGTGAATATACCTGTACTATTTATGTTTTTATCTCTCAGTGTCCTTTCCTCATTACCTGTTTACACATTTACTGTACTTGTGAATAAGCTCAATTTGTGTCAGCAGTTTATGTAGATACTGGATACACACGAGTATATATACAGAACAATGTCAGCTTTCGAATGCATGTGAGTAAGCATATACGTGTGTGTGTGTGTGTGTGTGTGTGTGTGTGTGTGTGTGTGTGTGTGTGTTTAAGAATTTATACCTTAGAAGAGGAGAAAAATACTCTGGTCAAATTAAGCAATTAGATAGTTGTGAATTTGAATTCAATGAATAAACGAAGTAAGCAATAAATTGAAAATGTATGTCGCAAAGGTGTAAAGAAACAAAAAAGGAAAGATGAAAAAGGGGAAGAAGAAGCATAGAATTGACTAAAAAAGAGGATGAAGGAAGCAATTTAACCAACAAAGCTAAAGAAATGAAAAGAGAGAAATAAGAGTAAAAAAAGAACAGCTAACAAAGGAGCAGAAAGGGGAGGAGGAAATGGGAAAGGAGAGAGAAAGAAAAAAAAGGGAATAGATTGAAGCTAGAAACGATTAAGGTAAATTAGATAAAGACTCAGGATGAACACTGTGTGAAGAGAATAAATAAATAAAAAGAAAATAATTATATGAAGGAAGAAAAAGTTGATAGAAAATCAAGAAGTTACTGAAATCGGATAAAACATTTTTTTTCAAAAAACAAAAATCATGAAGAAAAATACCAAAACTGCTCAAAAAAGGGGGGAGCTAAGAAAAATAGCTCGCGACAAGCATTCAAGGATAACAAAATGGATTTGTTTGGGGGTCTGAAACAAACGGTCGATCTTAACAATTCAGAAATCCTTCTTCCAGGAATTCGATACTTAACATCAAACAATCGAAATAAAATGAAAAAGCTACCTATTTGACAAGAAAAAATCATAGGAATTATATTTTGATTCATTCTTTGAAATCGCCTTGAAATGACTCATCTATTAAAGAATAATGCAATCTGAGAAAATACTGGACGATCGCATTTTAGGTGAAAATGTCCGTCTTTGAAATATAAAACTTTTTGCATCTGCCTTGAACAGCTTAGTTGTCAGAATATTATCGAACAGGTATTTAGATGAATAGCTGAATCGTCATTGATGTAGATGCAATTAAAACCTTAATTGTTAGAGTATTGTCGATTTATTTGAGATGAATAACTGAATTCTTATAGATGCAGGTGCTAATAAGAGCTTAGTTGTCAGAGCATTATTGAACAAGTCAAAAGATGGAGAGCTGAATCATCATTGATGAGCTGCCATTAACAGCTTATTTGTAAGAGTATTGTATAGCAAATCATAAGATGAATAACTCAATTGTTATTATCGAATAAGCCAAGACATTGATATTCGAAGTGTCATTGATAGGTTCGTTGTTAAAGTATTATGGAACAAGTCATGAGATGGATGGCTGAATTCTCATTGATGTAGGTGACCTTAACAGATCAGTTACCAGAGCATTGTCAAACGAGTAAAGAGAAGGATAGGTAATTTGTCATTGATGCAGGTGCCATAAACAGCTTAGTTGTCAGAGTATTGTCTAAGCAGTCATGAGATGGATAGCTGAATTATCATCGATTGGCATTAACTAGTTAGTTTTTAAAGCATTGCCGAATAAGTTTTCAGATGGATAGCTGAATTGTCGTCAGATAATTGTGGAACAAGTCATGAGATGGATAGGTGAATTGTTATTGATACAGGTGTCTCTAACAGCTTAGTAGTGAGACTGTTGCAGAACAATCCATGAGCTGAATAGCTGAATCGACTGTTTGCCATTGGTACTGGTGTGACTAGTGTGGTCATTAATGGTACAGACCTATCAAATCGGTGATCCAAGGTCAAACACTGGTCAGCACTGTATATACAATCATAATCATTGCACTGATGCCCTTGGGAAAGGCATGAATCTCCCCCCAGCTACATGTAAAATAGCAATACAGATTGGGCTCATATTGATAAGGCAACCAGTCTCAGAAAAGGTAATTTCTGATTCCAAATCAAGTAGAGCCCCATCAAGGTGGTTTGTTGCCCAATCTAATATCCTTAGGTAACTCATGTAGCCAAGGAGATGCTAGATGTTTTGCTCTCTATTCACTAGACTGCATCAGAAAGGAGATTCTGATACGCTTCGCCCAAGCATGCACTCTAGAAGGGACTTTCAATTGGCTGTAGAGACAGAACAGAAAACTATTGATGCAACGCCATATTTGAATACCGTTAAGAATCATTACTGTTATTGATGTTTTCATAGACGATTTTGTCAAACTGGTAGTACAAATAGATTCTAGGAACAAAAGAGATAATTGATTACAATCGATTTTTCGTGATTCACCAAGAATCTTCTATCAATTCTCTGGTAATAGAATTTTTTAATACTTTTTAAAAATTTATTCGATTGTTCCTTCGCGTGAACAGAATTCAAACCGAATATATTATATCAATGTGAATCATGTATAAAAATAAAGCAATTAATCCCTCAAATCTTCGTAAAGACTTGATTAGATACATCTATCCATGAAAAAATCTAACTGGTCGAAATGAATCAGACTTCAAGAAAGAAAATGATGATTATATCTCATTTCTTCCTCATTCTCATAGAACACATAAAACAATATGCATATTTGGCAATCAAAAGTGTTGATACTTGTCCATTGTCTACGAGATAAGATAGAACAACATTTGCCACGTTTTCTTTCTGGCTACATTTGTGCATCTTGAATTTGAAATTTAACAGTCAAATACAGCAGCGACTGGAGCAATTTATCGTATATGCAGATCATTCTGAGTTCAAGTTCATCATATATATATATATATATATATATATATATATATATATATATATATATATATATATATATATATATATATATATATATATATATATAATGTGTACTTTAGAGAGTGAGACAGACTCGGGGGTGAAGTTTTTGGTGGTAAGGTTTATTAATCCTTATATGTCAATAGTCCATACATGTTTCGGGATTTCTCCCATCATCAGTGGTGTGTGTTGTGTGAGTGTGAATTAAAATGTACCATATATATATATATATATATATATATATATATATATATATATATATATATACATATATATATGTATATATATATATATGTATATATATATATATATATATATATATATATATATATATATATATATATATATATATCTGAGTGTGTGTGTGTGTGTATGTGAGAGAGAGAGGGGGGGAGAAACAGTAAAACGATAATATTGGATGACTGTTTGAGAAAAATGACACTTCATTTCTTCGTTAGGAATTAAGGTGCTGCAAGAAACCAGGATATAGTTAGAATGTGAATTTGTTGGTGGATGGGGTAGTAGTATGTTGTTAGATCAGGTTAATCTTAAGGTCGTGAAATTCAATGTGGTTTGAGGATGAATGTAACAGTCTACGTTGTAAGCTCCTTATTCTGAGAAACAGGGTTTGCATTTTATCAATTTCGGTGAATGTGTTTCCAACTGATATTTTGTCCAAAAAGTCGAAATTTACTCTGTTATCGTTGGTGTATTATCGAATATCCGATATATTGAACGAAGAATTAGAATATCAACTCAAGATACTCTGACACCCGTTTAAACTTGTTATCTGGGTTTCAACAGTGGGTTAGCGGCCTCCTATTTATACTTTACTTTGAGTATTTATTGGGTTAGAAAAATACATTTCTTTTTCTTTTTACCTTGCTAAAGAGTACTGCACTTGAACCCGGCTTGGAATAGCACGAATTCATCTTTGGGGACCCGCCTGTTTTGATATCTAATCGTTTGTTTTCATGTTTTTATGGCTTATCTGGCGGGGGAGGTTATCTTTCCTTTACAGTTTTTCATCCTCTTTCATTCTATTTTTTTTTTTTAATTTTTTTTATTTATTCATTTATGTATTCTATTTTATTTTATTCATTTATTTTTTCTCGAATGTGAGGAACCAACTCATTACTAGGGCTAGCTTATCATTGCTCTGATGCAGGTGCTCTAGGTACTTGTTTAATATGATCAGTTTGGCACAAGGCTTCATTTCCAGAGTACACAATGAGAATTAAGTTCCCACTGAAAGGTCTTTAAAAAACAGGTCTTTAATTACTCAAGTACTATGAGTGAGCCCCTGTAGATTAGTTTGGCGACCTTTTGCGAATGATTGCAATCACCATCGTATATTCCATAGATTTGAACTTCTTCTCACATTAGCTTTGTCCTACAACTATCTATCATATATCAACTGTGGTGACAGACTTTTGTCATAGTCAAAGTCCTAAAAACTAAAATTTAGGCAATGGAATCCACGGCCAGGATTTGAATTTCAATAAGGTTCGACCTTAAGTCTCGTGATGTCCCGGGCAAGATGAACTTCAGCATCCTTTGAAATATATCATTGTCGTATTTATTTATTTATGCATTATAACGAGAAAAATAAATATAGAGGAGTAAGAAGTCTATTACAATACTTCGGTAAATTTCCATAAATCATTTTCTTTTATTTTCTACGCAACAAAAATAATTCAAGTGCCGGATATTCCTGAAAACTCAGACCGTCCTCTTATCTATTCAGTTCAATTATTCATGTTCTCATTCTTCCATTTACTTCCATTACTGTCCCAATGACAGGCGCCTCCAGCGCCCAGGGTGACTGCCCATGTTGGCCGATCCTGATTTCGGTCATCGTTTCTCCAGACTAAATTCCAAATTCCGGGACAAAGATCCTAAAAAATCATCCGATGGAATTGTTGTGATTGTAAATAGGGGAAAGAAGGAGGGCCAAGTGAAACTGTGTGCGTGAAAGTAGCGTTTAAGAACGTGAACCATCAATGTTTCATGAGCGTTGTGAGTCCTATAAGATGGATGTGTACCAATTTAACGACTACGTTACGTAGCTACCAGGCCATAAAACTGTCAACAGTCAGTGGTAGCTGGCATATGTGATTAGGAAGGGGCTTCCACTTAAACAATGCCTAGTGCTAGTGATAGACTACATGCCAACCAACGCGGTATTCCCCACCCACCACTAACTGGTATGTGACATACACTCAGATATACTTATATAAACGAAGAAGTACGCATAGATATACACGATCATACATTACATACGCACAATAACTTTCTGGTCGTGTCTTTTTTTAAACACTAACACATAATAGAAATGATAGCTTCCTTTAATACTGCTTAGTGTACAAATCCTCGTTAACCTATTTCGGTTTGAAATCCTTTGTGTTTTTTTTTTTTTCTGTTCGGGGTTCTTCTATATTTTCTTCTGGTGTCTTTAGTTGAAATTCGAGCCAAGGTTGGAATCAAGATTTCGGATGCTGTTTTTCAGTGCTAACAAGCTTTCTCCGAATGAAATATTAGTAAAACATAATCTCTCTACATGTCTAACAGTTAATTCACACATGCATTTTCAATAAAATCTATCGCATTCTATTCATATCCAGTCTATCTGATGGCTTCTATGTTAGCTCGAATATTGGGAATCTGTTACAAGCGCTAGCTCTCGGTAAGTGTTCCGTACGAAAAACCAGACTTTCTAATGCCAATTGTACAAGTGGCACGGTTGGGAGCGGGGACAAATACATAAAAAAGTGCCAAGGCACGTAGCAAATAATTTCAAATTGATTCTACATTTTTATTTTGTATTTGAAATCAAAACACGAGAAGGATGGAGTTTTGACGGAAGTGCATAATTGCTATTTGGTGTTGAAAATCAAAACACAATGAAATATGTTTTACGGTAGGCACATAAATCTATATTGTATTTATAATCAAAATACAATAAAACATGTTTTATTGATTGTTTTACATTTAAAGGTGAAATGAAAACAAAAAGAAGCAATACAACAAATGTAAAAGGCAGCAGTAATAGCTTCCTTCATCTCAGAAATACCAATAGAAAAATTATGAGATTCGATTTTCTCTTATACAAGTGTTGTAAAAATCTTTAAATGACGTCACTACGGAAAATTGTTCTTGGGGTGGCGACAGCTCTCCTGATCCCCTTTGGCTTCGGACGATTACCTTGATAGGCCAATCAAAAAGGGATAAAACGAGGGAAAAATTAGGAAAAACTAAAATAAGTTTTATCGTCTCGAACAAAGTAGTACTTGATAACATGCTGATTTCGCACAATTTTGGATTTGGGTACCATTTTGGTTGCAAAAATTATTTTTTGTCAATATCTCGTTTGGGACTCACTTTAGAGCGAAATATAAATGTACTGCTCTGTGTAAATGAACTGCATAAAATTCTACGCTGAAATTATTCTATACATTTTTCTTATTCTTTGCATTGTTTGGCACTAGAGAGGCAAGAATTTTTCCATGCCTTCAATTACCTTGTAGCAAGTACAGACATTTATGAGGATAATATATTTTAACCCGGAACGAATTCCTTTACTTGCCTTGAAATTCAATCAATTTTTTCTTAATACGTGCCCTACCTTTACTACAAGATTCCACTGGATTTATACAGAACTTTTAGAGATTTCATGATGATTGCTTAAAGCAAATACTGAAATATAGGGGAAACGCAAAACTATATTCCGATCAAAAATAAATTTCTGGACCCCCCCCCCAAAAAAAATTTATTTATCACATTTTGCATAGTATGAATCTGACCCTTCCGTAAAGTTACATTGAAATTCATTGAATACTTTCAGATACATGCCTCACCATTTCACAAAATCCACTTGAAGTTCATTGAGAACTCTTGGAGATATCGTGTAGCTAGTCAGGAGCAGATATAGAAATCTATTTTTTTTAAAAAAGCACTTAAATATCTCTCAATCAAAAACAAATCCCTGGATCCATTCTAAAATTTAATCACATCCTAAATGATATGTGCCCTTCCACGATATTTCATTGAAATTTCTGGAGAACTTCTCGAGATTCCGTATGGATAACAAGGGCCGAGTAAAAACATGTACTTTTTTAAAAACATAAGAATATCTACAAAATGAAGATGAATACCTTCCCCAAAAATTGATGAATTCTTTCTTACAATAAATTCACCCTTCAACAGAATTTAGTGGGAATTCATTGAGAACTGTTAGGGATATTGTGCGGACAGACGTAAATGAATATAGAAATGTAAAAAACGGAGAAGTCCCTCCATCAATACCAAAGTCCACCAGTTGATTTAATAACTTCTTTCTTACCTATAAATTCAATTGAAATTCATTGAGAAATTACGGAGATATCAAGTAGACAGACAGGAGCAGGAGGGTAAGGCACATATTACTCAAAATGTAATCAAATTTTGGAGCGGATCCCAGGATTTAATTTTTATCAAGAGATGTTTTTTGTTTGTTTTTTTTTGTTTTGTTTTTGATATATGTTTTTTTGTACGATTTGCTTCTTTGTTCACACAATATTTCCAAAAGTTTCGAATTAAATTATGTAGAATATTGAGCTATAGGGCAAGGAAAAGTTGATTGAAATTTGAAGTGGATCCAGAAATTTCATTTCAATTGAGAAATGCTTTCCTGTTTTCTTTTCATACATTTATGTATATGCTTATGACTGTGCACGATATCTCCCACGGTTCCCAATGAATTCGATTTGAAACCAAAGGGACTGTAGTGAACAAAGAAAGTGATTGAATTGGGGTGGATCTATGCATAAATACCTACCCTAGGGCGTAATTATTCGCCCCCCCCCCGCTCATTTGACATCATTGTTCCAAGATGGCAGATTAATCCCGATAGGTAGTGGGATACAAAATTAGAATTTCATCAAGTAGCCTTTTACGAAGACGATAAAACTTATTTCAGCTTTCCCTATTTTCTTTCTTTATTTGGTCATTTTCCTCCCATAATACCCAATCAACTTCTCAACCAGTTACTTCATCTGTAAAATTCAAAACCTAAATTCCAAAGTAAGCAAATATAAAAATCGAAACGTAAATTACTATGTAAGCAGATATTCCTGTCTAAGCAAATACATGGAATAAAATCATTATTATTATTATTATTATTATTATTATTATTATTATTATTATTATAATCAACCACTTAATGTATGTACAATAAAGTATGAACGATATAAAAGTGAAAGAATACAGCGATAACATTGGGTTGAAGTTTGTAATAGAAAAATATGCAATTATGGTAATGCACAAAGGAAAGCTGGCACATGGGCTGTATCAGTAGTGAGATACACAGGACCATTCCTAGGATGAACAAAGGAAGAACTCTAATCTAATGGACAGGCGAACAAGGAAACTTATGACAATGCATAAAGCCTTACACTTCAGATATGACACGGATAGACTATACATTAAAAGAAAAAAAGGTGGCAAGGGGCTCATCAGCATAGAGGACTCTGTCTAAAGAGCTAAAACAGATCTAGGAAAGTACGTGCAAGCAAACAGCGAAGACATCATAAAGAGTGCACGAAACAGTACAACAAACAACAAAGTAGGAAATAATGGAACAGCAAGGAAAGAAAAATGGGAAAGGAAAAATTTATATGGAGAATTTAAAAGATAGAAACTGGATGTGGCAGGCAAGAGATCATGGACATGGTTACGATGAGGAAACCTGAAGAGAGAAACGGAATTGCTCATCATGGCAGCTCAAAACAAAAGCATCAGGACGAACTATATAAAAAAAACAAAAATCGACAGACCACAGACAAACAGTAAGTGCCACCTGTGCAGTGAAAGAGATGAGACCGTAAATCACATAACTAGTGAATGTTAACTCGCCCAGAAGGAGTATAAATACAGACACGATAGAGTAGCAACGATGGTACACTGGGAACTGAGTAAACAAATGGGATTCAACCATGTGGAAAAGTGGTATCAGCACAAACCAGAGGCAGCCCTTGAGAATGGAAACCACAAATTACTCTGGGACTTTGACATCCAGACCGACCGACTCATCCAGGCAAGAAGACCGGACTTGGTAATCGTAGACAAAAAGAGGAAAACCAACCAAATAATAGACGTGGCTGTGCCTGCAGACCATAGAGTAAAGAGGAGGGAAAGTGAAAAACTGGAAAAATACCAAGATCTAGCAATAGAACTGAAGAAGATGTGGAACATGAAAGTCAGGGTAGTGCCAGTCATATTAGGTGCACTGGGAACTGTCCCAAAGACACTTAGGGTAGGACTGTAGGAGCTCGAGATAAAGGGAAGGATTGAGACTGTACAAACCACAGCCCTGCTAGGAACTGCACGGATACTTAGGAAAGTGCTAGAAATATAAGGACTGCAACACTAAATATTAGCAGTGGCCTAACAGAGGAAGAAAATGAAAGCGGAAATGTGAACTACAGCAGTGGCATGCTAAGCGAGAAAGAGAAAAGATGTTTGCTGAAGACCTGAGAAGACTTATTGTCACCACTGAGCAACCGGTGTTAAACTGTAAACTGCAGTATTACTGTGGCCTATGAGAACTAGGAGAGAAGGGCTGGAGACTTGAGGAGACTTGATGTCATTCATCCTCCAGCGGCAAACACCAGGCAACTGGTGTGACATTGCAAATAATAATAATAATAATAATAATAATAATAATAATAATAATAATAATAGTAATAATAATAGTAATAATAATAATAATAATAATAATAATAGTAATAATAATAATAATAGGTTTTCACTCCTAATGTTTCGTTGGAACTTTTTCCAGTTATCAAAATATTTAATAGAATTTAGAAGGAAGTGGCGAATTATATACTCCTAATATTACTGAAATAACGAAAATGAAAAAAAAAACAGAACTGATTTATAGTGATTATAACATAAGATATCAGGTCTGATTTGATTTCTATTATATATTACAACGGGTGTATCTTTTGGTTTGCAGATAAAGTCATTTGTAATTTTATAAACATTGATGCATAGATTCTTAAAGAACGAAAAATGTTTGAGTATGTTCCAAAATCTGTACATCCATATTTAGTTACAAATAAATCCAATATCATCTATTGGTAAGTGCCAACACAAGATTTCAGAAATAAAATGCAATATCCGAAATTCACTTCGCCTAAATGTGCTGCACGAGGCTCCCGATATTCCAGCAACTCCTGTCGCTCATAAATATTTATGGCACAATTTCCCATTTAAAAGCAATCATGTCTGATATAATTTTTGGCAAAACCTCTGTTATTATTTATATACATCGTCGAACACAACTACCGATGATCACAGCCTCTCCCAGTTTTTTTGTTTTGATGAAACCTAGCAATAAAATCAAGTATTAAGTTGTCTCTTTCAATTGAAGCATACACAAACATTTGTTCCCCCAAATGTTAACATATATATGCATATGTCCATGTTTCAATTATTCAGCGCTTTTTTGCGTCTGTGAGCTAGGTTTATGCTTATACATACACTAAAATATGAATAAATACATAGAATTGTGTATTCACATAATTTGGGAGAGATGTGTCCGTGAGTGTGTGTCCATGCAAATAGACAGATTCATTATCATAGAAACCAATCATTTGTAAGCTAAAGAGGTCGTTCTGTGTAATGAAAAAAAAAGTATATTATGCGATGGTTTTATTGAAACCAGAACATAGCGTCATCACAGTTAAAATTGAATTACTCGTTTTTTCGTTTTTGTCACAAACATGATACAGAATGAACCCTTTACTAATCCATCAATCCCACCTCCGACTTCAAACAGTGATACAAAGTTACATAGAGTACTACATTGGCTAGGCGCTAATGTGCACACGGAACAGCCTTCTGAATTTCTGTGTTAAAAGAATTAAGAATGAAATCATATGTTTATACTTCGGCAACAAAAAACATTTTTCAGAAGATGGCTACTGGATTATACATGTATATTTTCAAGACTTCAAATGTAAGCAGGTAAAGGGAAGAACACGTCACCACTTGGCTGTCCGGTTGTGGCCCCAGAATGGGCTACGGTGATTCAATAGAGAAAGATGGTGTAGAAATATACTATATAACAACGATGATGATGATTATGATGATGATGACGATGATGATGATTAGATTGGAAAGGAGAAGAGAAAGTGCAATAGAAGAAACAAATGAGTGACACAAACCATAAATATGATCATGAATTAGGAAAGAAAGAAAAGGGGAGAGAACGAAAAGATGAAAGAGAGTGAAATAAAAAAAATAGAGTAAAGAAGATGGAAGCAAACACAGGTAAAGATAGAAACAGCGAGGATTAGAGAAAATAAGCCACTGAGAAGAACCTGGAGAGAGACAGGGACAGAGAGGGAATGAATAGCTAGAGAGAGAGAAAGCACGAGGACTTTTTTGAAGGATGTTAAAAAACGCCCTGATCGAACAAGTGGATAAAAATAGCAAAGATTCTTGAAATCACAAAGGGAGGCGATTATGAAGGTATTTTCTTCCTAAACATACACACACACACATACACACACACACATACACACACACACACATACATACATACACACACACACACACATGCATACAGATGCGTGCACACACATATGTACACAGACGCACGTGCATATACAAACTTGAATAAATGTAGAATACAGAGGCACTTTCCTGCACTCGAATTTTGCATTGGCGAGTTTGACTCACTAATACTCAAATAGATCATTAGAAAATTAATGAGAGCAATGTTATTTTACAAAGATTTCCCCGCCTTTCTTGCATCTTTTCTTCTTACTTTCTTCCAAATCATCTTTTCTACCTTTTTCTTCATTTCTTCTTCTACCTAATTTCTCTTTCTTTTCCTTTATTTATCAATTTTCTTCTTTCCATTTTTTTGGCTTTTTTCTTTCTCGCAGAGTGTTTTACGTTTTTGATTATTTTCTGAGCCTTTTTTCGTTCGTGTCTCGTTCAAATATTATTAAAGATAAATAACAGATTCAGTTTTTCAAAACTTTTATTTCCTTCTTTTCATTATTGTAATTTTTGTACAGAGTTAAACAACTCTATTTCTTCTCATTTTATTGTCTTTCTCTTTATTTTTGCTTGCTAGCATGTACCCTCTCCGCCTCTCTCTCTCTCTTTCTCTTTCTCTCAGTCTCTCACTCATACGCACTCACTTTTTCTCTCACCTTACGAACAATTTCCCTCATTTTTTTTTTCATTTCTTCATACTTTTTCGGTCAATATTCATATTTATCAAAATATTTGAATTTTTCTCAATATATCATTTTCTTTTTCCTCTTCTTTTTCTTTTTCTCTTTTTCATTTTCATCATTTTTGTTGCATTTCATCTAATCATAATTGGCCAAAATTCTGTCTGTCTATACCAGCTAACTGCAAAAACTACTCGATATGAATCCATTAAACACTTTTTTTGGAACGGATTTGATTCTCAGGATGTGTTTTCGCAAATTAGATTTTGAAAACAAACCCCCAAATAATTTCTTGGGGGTTCAAAATCAGAGGTGCGGGAGCTATTTACATGATTATCCATCAATGGTAAAAAATACTTTTTGATGAAGTAATGAAAAATATTTTTTATTTTATTTTCTCAACTCAATCCTCGGAGAAGAAAATGTGCGTAGATTATGTTCTTCATTAAAAAAAGAAGCAAAAGCATTTTTAACGAATCGCGATTTTCATTGGTTGTACATGGATACCTTGAATAGTGGTGTTTTCATGAGTGCATGTTTTGATGTAGTGCGGTTAAGATACATTTTTCCAAGACACGATTAGGGGATCAGAGGTCATGTTGATCACATGGAGAGAACTTCTGTTTTTCACTTTTAAGGATCGAAAGAACGAGAGGGGATTTTTTTTTCACTTTCTATGGTCAAAATCGAGGCGAAAGAGAAAGAAAAATGAAGAGTGAGAGAGAGAAAGAGAGAGTGAGAAGGAGAGAAAGAAAACAAAAGAAAGAATGGGGAAATGGAAAACTAAGAGAAAATAGAGGTGAAGGAGAGAGGCGGATAGATTATATTTCTCGCGTCATCAATTTGTCTCGCTAATGATGATTAATTTGAATCAATTATTTTTTCATTGGTGAGTTCAGTTGACCAATCGAGAGAGAGAATTATTCTATTCATAGAACGTATTACTAAATAATCTTTACTATCACTATTTTCGACTTATATCGGTCAAAATCAAGAGAGAATTTTTTTTCCACTTTTAAGGTTCGAAATCGAAGGAGGATTCCTTCTTTTAGGAATCGAAGTCAAAGCGCATTTTTTTTTTACTTTAACGGGAAATTTTTGCTTCATTTTGAGGGGTCAAAATTGAGGGGAAGATTTTTTTTACCGATTTTAGGTTTCTGAAATAAAGGGAATTTCTTTTTACTTTTGGGGGTTAATATAAGGTGGGGAAATTATTTTTCACTTTTAGGGGTCAAAATAAAGGGGGAGATTTTCCCCACTTTCAGGGGCCGAAATGAAAGGGAATGTTTTTATACTTAGGGATCAAATTGAGGGGTACATATTTTCCCCACTTTTAGAGGTTAAAATCGGGGTGGAGATTTTCTTTTTTCACTTTTAGGGGCCGAAATCCTAGGGATTTAAAAAAATAAAACATTTAAGGGATGGGGTATTTTTTCCACTTCCAAAGTTCAAAATCGAGGGGTGATTTTTTCTTATTCCTAGGGATCTAAATTAAAGAGAAAAGATTTTTCTTCTATTTTAGGGCAAAATGGGGTAGTGTATTCCATTTTTCACTTGTAGGGGTTAAGATTATGGGGTATGTTTTCATTCTTAGGGGTCAAAATGGTGGGGGTCTCTTTCAGAGGTCGAAATCAAAGGGATTTTTAAAAATCTTATTCAGGGTTGAAATTGGGGAGGTTCAATTCTAGAGGTCCCACCATTAGGGGTCAATAGCGAGGGATTTTTTTTTACACTTGGGGGTCAAAATCGAAAGAGAACATTTTTTATGGCAATCGAGAGGGAACGATCATTTACATTTTAGAAGACAAAATCGAGTGGAAATTTTCAAAATCACAAGGTGAAATTTTTTTCTTATTTCTAGGAGTCGAATCGAGAAGGAACGTTTACTTTTATGGGTTCTTCCCCCTTCTTCTGCACTCTCCCTGTCTACTGAAGATCATCTCGAGGCAGGCTGTGAAGAGTCTGGGTGAGCTTGTATCACCTTGTCTTACTTCCTTCCTGGAGATGAAAGGGGTCTGAGTCTTTATGTAGCCTGATAAAGGAGCTGCTATGATTGTATATATATTTCAGCACTTCAACATATGCTGGATCCGCACCTTGTTTTGTGGTGGCCTCTGAGTCGAAGGCCTTTTTGAAGTCGATAAATGCTATGGCGAGAGGCAGTTTATATTTTGATGCTTTTTCTCTCAGCTGATTTTTCGAATGCAGGTGGTCCATGGTCGAGTAGCGTCTTCTATAGCCAGCTTGCTCTCGTGGTTGGTTTTCCTCCAGTGTTTCTGTAATTCGGTTGGTGATGATTTTTGTCAAGTGTTTGTATATGCAGTTGAGTAGGCTTATAGTTATAGTTGTTGAGGTCTTTTGGGTTTCCTTTTTATATAAAAACATTATGATTGTAGTGTTCCAATCATTTGCTGAGTTGAAAAGCACAGCCAATTTCCCAGTGATGATTTTACTTTTTCGGAGTAGGTCGATGGTGATGTTGTCCGGTCCAGGAGCCTTTCCTTTCTCCCTCAGTTTGATGGCTTCTTTCACCTACCAAGGAGTTACTTCTGGGAAGTCTTGGAGTTGATTGCTCGCATCTTGCGTACCCTGTTCATTGTTTTGCAGTCCTTGTTTGGACGATTAGAGTTTTTGGTAAAATTCTTTGGCGCATTCGACAATCCTGTCTCTGTCTGTAGTTAAGTTTCCATTTTCCTCGAGTATGCTGGTCAAGCTCCGACTTCTTTCGAGAGTCGATTCGATGATTGTTGTCATGTATCTTCTTCTGTCTTCCCTTCGTTTTTTCATGATTAATTTATTAAGTTCGATCTCTTAAATTTTCTCTATTGTTGTTGGTGGCTTGAAGTTTCTGCATTTTTCGATGAGATTTCTGGTTTATTCTGAGATTTTACTTATGGTTTGTATGTTCATTGGCTTGAATATAGTGGCAACTTCTATTATAGATGCGGTAATTTTGTTGTTTAGTTCGTTGATGTTGGCGTCGTCTTGTACAGTAAGAATTCTAAATCTGTTCTTCAGTTTGAGCTTGAAGGCTCAAGTGTGCTCTTTTGGTATGTTTACAGGTTGCAGTTTGGTGTGGGATATTTCCCTGCGCTCTTTGTTGGTGTTTACTTGTATTTACATCTGTGGTTGCTGCCTACATTGACTTATTTCAGGACTTGGACGTCCTTGACGATATTGCTTCTATTCGTTAGGATGTAGTCTATTTCGTTCTTTGTTTCGTGATTGGGGCTCTTCGAAGTCCATTTCCTATTGGGTCCCTTCTTGAAGAAGGTGTTCATGATTTTGAATCCGTTAGCTATTGCAAAGTTTACAAGATCTTCTCCTCTCTCGCTCCATATTTTGTATCCAGATTTGCCGACGCAATCTCCATTCCTTTGTCCCACAAGGATAACATTGAAGTGTTTTCTGGTGTCTTGGAGTAGGGAGTTCAAGTCATCATAGAAGTTGTTTATTTCCTTTTGGATTGATTGTGAAGTTGGAGCGTAGACTTGGATGATATTAAGCTTGTACCTCTTTGAAAGTTGTATGATGACGCTAGCTACTCGGTCAGAGACGGCTTTGAAGCCGGTTATATTGTCTTTGAGGTCCTTATTGATGAGAAAGCCGACTCCACTTTGTTTTATTTTCTCTTTTCCGTAGCTGTAAAGACGATGTCGGCTCCTCAGTTCAATTAGTTCTTCTCCAGGTCTTCTTACTTTGCTGATGCCTATGATGTCCCATTTGACATTTTTGATTTCACTTTCTAGATCGGTTAGGTGCATGTCAGTTGACAGTGTTCTGACATTGTAGGTGCCAATGTATTATGTTGTCCTTTAGGTGACGGTTTTAGGGCTATGCTTAAATGGTCGCTGTTGGACAGATGATTCGGTAGGAACGGGTATTTTCTTGGTGAAGGGTTTGGGTAGTTGCTTTTGGAGCATATCACACCCACCCAAAGTAAGTGATGTGGCTGAGTCTCTCGGGGCTGATGACCCAGCAGGAACAGATGCTCTCTTGGTATAGAGTTTGGGTAGTCCCTTTTGAAGCACATCAGCCCCACCCAAACCAAGTGATGCGGCTGGGCCTTTTGGGACCGAGGACCCAGCAGGAACTGCTGGTATAATTTTCAGTGTACAAATCATGGGGAGTAATGGGCCATACCCTGCCACGCTGGCTCATGACGTGTTGACAGGGGGTCTGGTGGATTGTCCACCACTAATGTGAGTCAGTGGCCTTAGAGCCCCACCGGCTCTCAACACCCATCCCATCTGTTCTTGTAAGTTAGGAATGGGTATTCGCAATGCTGCTACAAAAAAAATTCGTTTATCATAAATCTCCCTTATTTTTCGTAGTTTTTAACTTAGTTCAAGTCCCAGGGTTAGATTTTTGAAAAATTCAGTTCTAGCCTTGTCAATATCATCAGGTAAGGGGAGATCGAGAAAGAGAGAGATCTTTACCCATCGAATCTACACTCAAAATTCTATCAAAATGTGGTAAATATGGTTTAAAATAAAATCACGATCAAACACTACTTATCTGTGGTCAGACTAAGCCTTTGGGTTGAAAGTTGAGTGATTTTCCATACGACAGTCACAGTTCGAAGTTTTTAGAATTCAACCATTTGTTACTTTGTCGAGGAGTCTTGCTCTGTTTTCAACCTAATTTGGATGTCTGAGGATTTCTCTTTTCTCTCTTTCTTTTTTTTTTGTTTGGAGATAAACCCCCCGTTTTTCTCCATGCCCTCCTTTTTTTTTTAATACTAAGAACACTTTTTTCAGATTGGCCTGATCCTTTAATTCAAATTAACTGGATATCCTTTTTGACATCAGCACCTTACTTATTCAATATTAGCCCCCCCCCTTCTAATGGTGTACTGAATTAATTTAAAAAACAAATTGAATCAGATGTTATCTGATTTCCATTTATCTATTTTTTGCAGGGGTTGGGGCTGCGTTTTACACCGTATTCAATCTAGTTCTAATAAAGCCTCATCTATCTCTTGTGTAACACCTCCCAAACGCTCTTTTTTTTACTTAATGTCTAATTGTTCAGTCTTTCGTCTATATCTTTTTGACCTCGCTTTCTCCCTCATTCTCCACCCAATAATAGTAAAACTGCCGTGTTCTTATGTCAGCTTGTAAATACCTGAATGATATGATAATTAGACGAGGAAGCTCCACTCTGAATCAATTCAAGGACCCAACCACCGTCTACTTATTCTTCTACTGTTCCTTCGCATTCATAGAAAAACGTATTTTCATTTCAATAAAGCCATTAAAAGACGATTTAGTTTTACTATCCCTAACTTCGTTCACTTGCCTTTGAGTGGTGTTTTTGATAGAGAAAAAGACAAAAAATTAGTTTTCGGTAATCAATGACGAGGATCAGTAGGAGAAGTGAAAAAAAGAAAGAGAATAGACGAAAGGGATATAAGTTTATAGATAAGGAAGGGAAGATTATTAGAAATCTATATAAGTAATAAGCAAGCTGCTATATTCGTGAAAAAATGTTGATGTTCGAGTCCGGGCAACACACACACACACACACACACACACATTCGAAAATGTGTAGGGATCTAAAATAGAATTCGAATCTCATTGGAAACTACTTTTTAGCTCTGAATTCCCGGCATTCTTTTATTTCATGTTTTTTTATATTCTTCTCTGTGTATATGTTCACATAGAAATATCAATTAATTTCGGGGTACAAGAATATATATATATATATATATATATAAATATATGATAATTAATAATTGTGTCACAGACAGCTGTTTCATTGTTTTACAACTCTTCAGTGTGCCTATAGATTATCCAGTACCACGAGGTAGGATCGAAACCTTCGCTTCAGACCCAGAGGCTGACAATTTACCTCTGCCCTTCGCCAGTAGAACGGACAGTTCATGTCTGACAGAATTCGAGTAGTAACTACATTTTGCCTGACAGCGGTGTTAAGCGAGTAGCAAATCGAATAGCCCTGGTCTACATAAATGAATAAAGGGAATGAGTGACGTGCAGATTTGAGACAGTATGCTTATCAGTAAAATGGACAGTTTATGTCCAACAGAATGTGATAATCATAAAGAAATTTGATCAGAAACTATATTCCAACAGGCATCAATGTTTGCCAGGTAGCAAATTGAACAGCTATAGATAGCATAATGAACAAATAAAACGATGGTCTTGTCGGAGTGCAATTAGCTCAGACGATAAGAGAAGAGTCGCGTATAGACTGCTTTCTTGGTGGATGCAGGTTCGTTTCCCACACGGTACTCATTTCCTTTGTTCATTTATGTGGTCTAGAGCTGTTCAATTTGCTACTCCGTTAATACCTATACCAAACAAAATGTATTTTCTACTCAAATATCGCTATGATTAACACATCAAGTATGCGCGTGTATTTTTACACACACACACATATATATATATATGTATATTTCTTTTCACATTCTCTTATATGTTTACTCATGAACTATGCATTAATAAAAGCCTAAACATTTAGTCAAATTCTCCAGTGTCCAGTATTATGTTGCATCGACTCTTGAAGTCGGAATGCCCGTCTACCTTTGTCCACGATTTTGATAAAATGAAAAAAATAAATGAAAACAAATCAAATTTTTTGTAGACAGCATCTACAAAAAATGGTAAACCATCGGCTAGGTTGCTTCCATATGTAACGATATACTTGAATTCAACTAAGCAATGTGAATTAGCGCCGAACCATGAAAGATAGTCCTTGGTTAGTATACCACTGATGTCTACGTGGGGAAATTAATTGAATGGACTTGGTTTAATTCATATGGAAATCAGAAACAATATAACCATTTACATACGCTTACACACTCACAAACACACTCACATACACACCCATTGTTTTTATGCTTTCATTCACTTTGGAGATATATAATGTTGAGGAAGAATTAAACTGCATTGTTCATGTACTGACCCATCCATCATCTATAATACTTACACCCCGTCCTGCTACTGAAGAGACTATAGTTAAGATAGACAGGTAGGGGTAAGACATGGAGGTGCTGGATTCAAGTCTTTTTCCTGTGATCAAGAATGGTGCCTAAAGATTATATAAAGAATTATTGGGATTCAAATTTAGTTTGTTTATTGCATTTCCAGCTCTGAAAATATTTCAACTTTTTTTTTTTTTACTTCACGCAAACACACGCATGTGTGCATTTCGTGGAAAGTTTATGAATGGATAGATATATAGATGGGATCAGTATACATTGACAAATACAATCAGAGATTTATATCAAAGCAAGGAAACCCTATTGTTAGAAAACCTCTTTCACAAATATCTGGTCTTATAAATTTCACGATATCTAAGGATTGATGTAAATACGTTTACAATTCCTAAATTCCAAAATGCATCTAGATGTATACTGAAAGTGACCCAAAGCAGATCGATAATCATAAACACAATAAAAAAAATTAGGCATCAATAGAGTTAATTTGCGACGGACGGGAAGTAAAATTACGGTAGCGATTTCTTGTTACATCGTAAATAGATGTACATCTCTTCCAATTTCATCATTTATGAAACAAAAGAATTCATAAACTCTTTAGATTTTGATGAATCTTTATTCAAATGATAACGGAAACATTAATTTTCTACATATGATTTAGAAACAACCTAATTTTTCGCTTTCAATAATGATTATAACTGTCTTTCGATACATGAGGAATAGATGTTTTTAGATGGCAGTTGACAATATACTGACTAATTTCACGCCACATTTAATCACGATTTCTTTACTGTGCTGCCTATTTTCCTACAAAATGTTAAAAAAATCCATTGAGAACTTTCGGAGATACTGTGTGGACAGACATGTATGGAGAATGTGAATGCATAAATGTAGGAGGAAAAAACGGAAAATATCATTCAATCAAAAACCAAGTTCCTGGATCCAACCAAATTTAATCAATTCATCCTTACAATTTGGTTAACACAACAGTATGATCATGGACGACAGGCCTAAATGGAATAACCTTCCAGTCAGAGTAATGGAGTTTTAAGGTGAAGTCAGTTTGACGAGGGCCAACCGTGGGCCCCGCATGCTATGTTTCGACGAGGTAGCAGGGATAGGAGCTGGACTCGTAGGTTCGATACGAGTATCCTTCTTCCAGGAGATGCAAACTAGCCATGGGGTCTGCCACCCATTTGTTGGAGAGTTCTGACTGTAATCTAGTTAAACCACAGGACTAGCGTTAAACTATGGTTCTTGCCATAGGATTCTACCGCCCATATGAAGGAGAAGAATGATAAAACTCATAAGACAGCGTGGCTATGTTCAACGTTGAGAACAGATTCTAGATACTCAAACAGGACAACATGAGCACTGACTATAAGGATCTGCTACTTCCTCAGAGGAGTGATCTGACGTTATAACAGCCAGAGGAAAATTGAACCAAGGTTTAAATCATGCCCCTGAAAAATCTCTTATCTAGTTATCAAGTTTTGACTTGATATAAGTCCCGACCTCTCTACACAGATATTTATAGATACTGATAACCATACCCGCTTAGACTGCCTTTTAGGCGACAATGAAATCAATTCTTTCGCCTTTCCGCACTGCGAATAGACAAAGACTTATTTTGCAACGTTCCCAGGTCCCTGATATGATACTGAAATCGATATACACTAAGTATTATTTCCAATGCCGAAAATTTGTATCGGCAAACAAGTTTGTCATATCAACAATTGAGTTAATATCGTTAATACACGTTAAGAGTGTTAAAAAAAAAAAAAAATCATAGATTATGTGAAGTCGACCGTTGGGGTCATGCGAAATCATCAGGGGTTATTTCTAGCTAATTTTCGGAACTGTAAACCATAATTTAGCATATGGACATATTTTTCGCGGAAAAGATCGCAATCTATATGAAATTGACTTTTTAGGTCATTCAGTGTCACCACAGGTCAGTTCTGGTCATTTAAAAACTATTTTCAATGTTTTTGGTCGCAATTTAGCACCTATAAAACCAAGATTGGGTAAAGAGGAATATCTTTCCATGATAAAGGTCATATGGGATGCAGGACTGTCCTATGAGGTCTCTTGAGGCCTCCAGAGGTAATTTCTAGCCATTTTTAAAGTTGTGGGCCACAATTATTCCCAAACGACGTTGAAATATAACATATGAGTACGTCTTCTCACATCGAAAGTAACATGCTTAGCAAGGTAGATCTTTGAGGTCATTCAAGGTTACCTTAAGTAATTACTTGTTATTTTTACTCAATTCTCCAAGTTTTTGGCAATAGATTTGCACTTATATAACTGTTTTGACATTGTGGTAAATATTTTTTGACGAAAGTCATAAGCAGTTCACTTCAGGATCCAATTAATGTTATTTCTAGCATATTTTGTTAGTTATATGAGTTTTTAGCCAGTTTTACATCTATGAAACTTGAATTTGACTTTGATGTAGACTCATTCACCCAGAGATATTTATAAAACATTTAAAGTTTGGGGTCATTCGAAGCATCCATGTGTAATTTCTGGTCATTTCTAGCAATTTTTTGTAAGTTGTTGGTCACAACATTGCTCGTAGGATGCAGAGCTTAAGTACATCATTTCACGGCAAAAATTGCCGGAAATGTGAGGTTGATGCTGGAGGTCACTAGAGGTCAGTTGACGTAATTTCTGGGAATTGTAAGAGTGCATAAAGACAATCAGCTAAATCGCTGGCCTTTGTCTTATTTCTCTCTGCTTTTCTCTTGGACATCTCCATATTTTTTTTTTTTTTAGGATTTTCATGCTCGTACCCAATGGGCGTAACATTCATCCAGAAACGACAACCTCATTTGTTCATTTTTGTGCATGAAAATATTCCGTTACAGCTACTTTTTCACGTGCACATAAGCATTTTTTGTTGTGTAAGAAGAAATCTATCGAAATTGTATAATAAGTTATTTTCCCAGAGCGAAATCGAGTATCCCTGATTGCACACACGCAGGAATAACTTTTAAAATATCATCAATCACTGAGACAAGAAGGAACACACTCCTACAACTACCAACAAACCAGCCAAGGATAACCCATCCAATACTACTATGGATTCCACCCCACCAGAAAATAAAGCAACATGGCCTGTTGGACTCAGCTGCTAAAGAAACAAAACTACCCGCTTCAAGTCGTACTTTGATTTTCTAAAGTCCTACAAAGACAACAACCTCACTCCATAAATTTCACGATCACCTCATACCCCTCTATAGGGAACCAAGATGTAGAATTCCTGATCACATGGAATGGCAAAATACAAGCATTATCAACAGATCTCATCAACGACACCCTCAAGTTTTACAAAAAAGCTATTGTAGACACCTGCAAAGACATTATCAACCTGGAAGAGAAAATACAACCACACACAGACACAAAGGAATACGGAGAAACCTAAGATATCATCAACATCAACATAGATGGAAAAAACAACTTGACCACATCAAAATCAATAAATACAATAAACTAAAATACAACACTACACGGAACCAAAAATCTACGAAGCACAAAAATGCTGAAGAAAAAAATCTAATACTAAAACCATCAGACCTCTATTACCCACACCCAATCAACTACCTATACGCCCAACAACAAAGACTAATGCCCCTATTCGACATAGGATCAGCACAATACATACAGATGATATTCATCCTACTAGAATCTCTAACACCACCAAGAATGATATACATATCCACACTAATACTCACACCAAGAACAGAAACAAATACATACATATGAACAAACACAACAATAATAATTACACGAATACTAAGACAAAAACACTCGACAAATTTCTGCCCTGCCCCGACACTTCAACAAAAAACATTGTAAACAAGGACCTTAATGACTTCTTTGGAAGAATCAAACGAAGAGCCCACTTAGGCAATTCAAACCGTAAAAGCGATATCCTAGATAGACTCATATACCCCAAACAAATCTTTCAACCCTAAAAACATAGACATCACTATCAAAATATTCGAATTAGCAGTTAAAGATGACATTAAAGCCCACATTACCAACTACAATAATCAATTATTACCACACGATAACCTAACCACTATAGAACGAGAGTCCTTTAACAAACTCAAATAATCACTACAGCAGGAGTTATAGTCAGTTGGATGAATACCGCTTACAAGTGAACACACATCTAGATTTTACAAAGAACTCCCAGAGGATCACTTCAGTGAATACTAAAACATGATAAAGCATTCCCTAAGAAAGATATACAATAACAACATTATTAATAAAAGAACACTTAATACACCTAAACCCATTTCCACTAAACCTGTTGGGTTATACCTACTTCCCCAAATCCACAAAACAAATAACCAAGGTAAACCAGTCATTTCCTCTACTGTCACACGACCAAATTATCAATATATGTAGACCACCACATCCAACCTGTAGCAAAGCAAATTACATCCTACTGAACTTTTGGACAAAATCAAGCTCATCAAAACTATCCCAAGCAAAGCACTTTTAGTCACTATGGACGTTAAATCCCTGTACTCTGACACGGTGGAAGCATTCTAGCCCTTAAAGAAGCCCTCAACAATAGAACAACTGAAGAACCCAGAAGTGAAATAATTATCACCCTTATGAAACACATTTTAACGCTCAGTAGCTTCAACTTTAATAATAGATACCTTCCCCAGATGGAAGGCTGTGCCATGGGCACAGTAACAGCCCCTCCTATGCTAACATTTTCATGGGCAAGTTCGAAGAGCACGATATATATCCGGAGATAGACGAAGACTGCATCTTTTACGTCAGATATACAGGTGACATTCTTCTTATATACACAGGAGATGAAACTAAACTAGAAAAATTCTTTGCACTTATAAACTCTACACATAATGTGATTAAATTTGATTATGTGACATCTACTGACTTCGCAGCTTTCCTGAACACCAGCATATACATATATATATATATATATATATATATATATATATATATATATATATATATATCGATAGAAACCTCCAAACCGCCCTCTACACCCTCAGACACTCACAACTACCTTTACTCTAAATCAGCCAAGCCCAAACACCTGAAAAAAATACCATTTTCACAAGCACTTAAAATTAGAAGAATTTGCTCTACATATAGTGAACTCAACAGACACAGCTACAATCTACAACAACATTTCACTAAACGAGGATATTCACTAGAAGATACAAATAACCAAATAAAAAGGGTTACTACAATATCCAGAGAAAAATGAACCTGATTGCATACCACTTATAACCACCTTCAACAACACACTCCCACCCTTGGCACATACAATCAACAAGAGATGGAATATATTTATACTCAAAACAGAACCCAAAGAAATATTCGTCCAACCATGTTTCATCGCCTACTGCAGACCCCAAAGCATCAAAGATATGATCAGCAACAACACTATAATAATAAATAGAGACTCACATAACAACATCCCTAAAACCATTAAATTTTGTCAATCGTGCATAAAAAAAAAATAGTCCAAGCTGCAACCACCTTAATACACAAACACCCCCACTAGCTTTACCGCTAACAAGACTTTCTATATATATATACTATGACTAACTGTCGTAACAGAAATATCATATACCTCCTAGAGGGCAATAGATGCAAATTAAAATATGGCAATTCAACATTAGACTAAATAACTATAGACACGGAATTAAATCACTCAACCATCCCTGTCCACTCTCCGTTGACGTGCACTTCCGCACCCTGGATATAATTTTGCCACAGACGCCAGATTCACAATCATTAACAGATAGAAAAAATACACCCACAGATACAACAAAAATCCTAGGAAGACATGAAGATATGTGGTTTAACAAAACTTAGAAGTCTTTCATCTAGTGGAATTAACACCAAACTTAACAACTCTAGCCACAAAGATCTCTAACATCATAAGCCTCCTACTAATAACAACCTCACATTCACATCCTATCCGCCTTCATGTATATCCAATATTGGGAACTTCACCAATAATAATCTTTGTAAGGTATTTCATCTGTACAACTCAGAGCCAGCAGTCTTTCCATGACCTCATTAATCAACCACCTGTTCTATCCCCAACGTACCCACACAATCTAATTCTAAACCACTACCCCACAATTCTGACAGCTTACGGCCTTTCCAAGATCTACTACTGTTGCTACTATCATATCTTGCCACAGACCAACATGGGCTTCACTGCGGACAGAAGAAAGTCTCACACATCATCATGTCCCTAAAGGAACCTCTTCCATGATTCCCATTTTTGCTGTCAATTTTTTTCCGTACGGAGACCTCTTAACCACTGGAAGGTACACAAACACACACACACACACCACACGCTACTGAAAATGGAAACACCTCTCGAAACATGTATTGCACACCAATTAATTCATTCATGGATTGATTGATGAACGAAGTCTTCATACACCCATACTCAAGAGTATGTTTCATTCCATATATATATATATATATATATATGTGTGTGTGTTTGTGTGTTTGTTTGTTTGTTTGTTTGTATGCAGTCTTGCCGGCAAGGATGCGACGAAGGGGTTGGTAGGGGATGGAAGGGGGAAGGATCTGAGTGCGTCCCCTTTTTTTAATTTTATGAAATCTCTATGAAATATCATTTGCTTTCTAGAGTTGTTATATCTGGAATTCATCATCAAACAACGCCAGGTACCCCAGTTAATCGAAAAAGTAGCAAAGGTTTCGGGGAGGCAACGACAAAAAATGAACAAGTGAATAAAAAAAATAAAAACAACAACGCCACAGTCAAAAATTCAAAACGTAAATCTAAAATCCAGTGCTACATCAGAAATTTTAAACCTCATGGATAGAGTCGGAAAAATTACAAACAATAAAAATACGATGTAATGACACGAATAATCAACATAGTACAAAAATACAGTTGAATAATTACCATTAAGGAGTGAAACACACACACACACACACACACACACACATGAATTTGTTGGTAGAGAATAAACTCGAAGCTTTTCTGTGTAATTGATATTCTTAAAGATATCATTAGTTTACATGCAGTCTGAGATTAAAAGCGACACAGTGGGTTTAGTATTCACACAAGTGAACACTCAATATCATTGGCACGAACAGCAAGACGCATCTATTGTTGTACTCACTGATCCCTCATTGTTGGATACGTTTTTTTGGAAACCTATGTCAGAGAGCTCTGTCTCAAAAAATCAAATTATGTATAATATAAAATAACATCAATTTACAATACATTATGATTAATACACTATGTAAAATGACAAACCAGAAGTATGACATAAGCTATATATTAAGATCTACTGGGGTACCATGTTAATATAACATGAATAATATGTCTGTTATAAAATCGCCGAAAATTTATATGGTTAACAACCGATGATCCCACCACGAGTAAACTTACACATAGTGCCACAAGTATATGTAAAACAGAGAAAAAAATCACTGAAGAAAATTACATAAATTACATTAACAGGTATTAGGAAATAAGTGACTGAAGTGACAATTTGAAAAAGTTTTCCGATGTTTAGTGTTTAAAGCTATAAAGCTTTCTAGACTATACATGTTATTGAGACATAGATATGTGATCTGACAGAATGATTATGAATTGCGTTATATCATATATATATATATATATATATATATATATATATATATATATATATATATATATTATAGAGTTCCAACTCTATTAGAAATGATCTTCAGTAATTACGTGGTAGATGTTTCATCTGGCCTAGACAACGTAAAAATAAAAAAATAAAAAATGGGGCTGCTTCAGGAAATCATTTTCTTGAATTGTTTATTAATTATTCCTATAGGATTATATACCCATTTATCAATAATGTAAAGAAAGAAACTAATTGAATAGATGTGTATAGGGAATGAACAAAATGAGGATATGGAGTTAATGCAGTTATTTTGGTCTTTGCATCACCGGTGGCTGTTTAACTCAATGGTAAGAGCAACGTTACGTTGAAGCGGCTACCCTATCGGTCGCAAGTTCAATTCCTGCAGCAACCCTTTTTTCTTTAATTGTTTATTCTATTCATGTTGTCTAGGCCAAATGATACATTCATTCTGTAATTGGATAAAGAAAGGAGTGTCGTGCAAGGATTGATTTCGTGTCCACCAGCAAATAGCCTATATATGCATACAAGTATCACTTATTTCTCAACTGCACAACGCTCATTTCTTTACTTATTTACACGATCTGGGGCCGCTGGTTTTCTTTCTAAGTAACAACAGTGCCAAGTGAAATAAGTTCAAAAATTAAATATCTTTACGATTATATATATATATATATATATATATATATATATATATATATATATATATATATATATATTGCGCAGATCAAAGACACATTTAATGTATTACAACAGACGTTTGTTATACATAATATTTCATTTTGAAGGGTTTGTCTTGGGTTAATATTTCAGCTTGGTTTACAATATTCGATTTGGAACATTTGTCTTGCAAAAGACATTCGTTTCTGTTTTGAAGTTGGGTTTTACCAGTAAGTTAAATGGCAGTTTATGCTAGATGATTTTCCTATCTCTGCTTTTGTTGTTATTGCTGTGTTTCACGCTACTTGGATTCCCCTTTTCATTGTATTTAAAGCTAAATTCAGTAAAACCGCTGTTTTTAAGGATGTAGTATGATTATTTCTTACATCGTTGAATATTGTTCCATTTGAGGAAATATATATTAGTCTAGTTTCTATTGATTCGGGGATCTTTTCAATGACAGTGATAAAAACAAATTTTGGCATTATTATTAATATGCTGATTGAGTTTTCTAAAAAATGATTTTTTACTAAATTGTAAACAATTCCATTGAGCCCTCCATTCTTGAGAAAATATTAGCACTGAAAACTATGAAACTAACTTTTCTGGGGAAAATTTTTCCAGGAAAAATATATTGGATGTTAATTAAAAAGCCTCAAGTAAGTCGTACTGAAAACCGAACCACTGATTTTATGAAGACCGGCAATAGTCACAAAGCCATTGCCCAATGTACTCACTATTCCTGCTCGGAATAAAAATAATTGGCTGCTGTCATAATCTGATATGAAAAACCTGTGCGAAACGTTGAAAAGAAAATCAACCATGTGTGAGTTGTCCCCGCTAGAATCTGTTTCTGCCCTTCAAATAATATTTCTACTCCTTACAAACCAGGCCAGGGTTTGAGCTATGATTTTTTGTTGCTGGTGTCAAGTTGAAGGAGAAATAATTTCCTTGATAATGATGTTCAAGAGAACCAACTAAAGAGTGATTCCTTCGCATTTGTAAGAAGATATTCGAATTTCGAATCAAAGAGGGGGAAGGTTTATATATTCGCCTGTTTGTCTGTCTCTGTCCGTCTCATATTATTTGTGAATCACAATGTTTTCATACCTATTCTTCTCAATTTGCTTCTGCGGATCTTGTTAACATTAAATTTTTATCTCTTGGTTCTCAAGCTTTTCAAATGCACCTCTGCATGCGTGTTTATCTATCTCAATGTGCTCATAAATAATGTTTATATATCAGAGGTGTCATTCCGTCTGTTTGTATGTTTGTGCGTCATGCAATAGAAACGACCTAAATATAGGTGTCACCCTTCCAAATTCGCTATACATATTCAACGGATGATTTAAGGGAAGATTTTCAAATGAAAAAAAGTCTGGGAACAATTAATCTCAAGCTTTTTGAGGGGGCTTCTATTCACAAGGTGACTATATTACCAAAGTGGACGACCTACTTTCTGTACATCGTACATACATACATAAATTCTTATGTTTAAATATGATACTTGAAGATATCAAAAGTGTGATGAAACAGTGAAAGGAATCTTCTCCCTTTCTATTGGGTCAAAAGTCTAGGGGAAATTCCACCCCTTTTGAAGGGTCAGAAAAGTTAGGGGAATTTCCCCTTCAAGGGACCAAAAGTTGAGGTAAGCTTTTCCCCCTTGTTTCACTATTTGAAATGACGGAAAAATAACGAACACCTTCACACACACGCGCATATATATGTATTAATAAAAAATATATGCGTGTGTATGCGTGCGTATGTGTCAAGTACATAAAGATGACGAATGCTTATTTCTGTGTTTGCTTGTTTGCTTCTTAATGTTTTATAGATTTTCAAAAGGATGCATCCTTGGGGCTGAAAATGGGTGTTCGAGGGAACCAAGGATTGAAATCGGTAGCCCTGACCTATTGCGAGCTCTAGTAACCTAAATATGTCACCAGAGGTAATTTCAAACGAACATCTCTGGCCCTGAGCATTGGAAACTTACATAAGAATTTCTTCCTGTCATTATTATTATGAATAGAACAAAGATTTTCGAAAAGAAAAAAATCATGTGCGTTTTAAGCATTTTTTAGTCAAATATTGACCGAAATGATAGTAACACTACTGCTGCTGTGTCTATATTTATATTTCACCGGAGAGGAGTATCCTACAAAAATAGGTTGTGTCTATATATGTACATATGTGTTAATGCATGTGAGTTAATGTATACGTGTGCGTGTGTCTGTGTATATATGCTTGTGCATACATGTGCATTAATATATATATATATATATATATATATATATATATATATATATGTGTGTGTGTGTGTGTTTGTGTGTGTGTGTTTGTGTGTGTGTGTGTGTTTGTTTGTTTGTATGCAGTCTTGCCGGCAAGGATGCGACGAAGGGGTTGGTAGGGGATGGAAGGGGGAAGGATCTGAGTGCGTCCCCTTTTTTTAATTTTATGAAATCTCTATGAAATATCATTTGACTATTTTTCCCCCAATAACCTTAAAGTTGATATTCCACGTCGTATACCATCTGTCTTCCATCAATTTGTTTTTTCCTTCAGATTACCAAATAAATTATCCTTAAATGCATGGTTGAAAAAAACTAAATCACTTCCTAGACAGCAGTAAAACCTGAATGAGCGATTCCATAGATATACTTGGGCAATTTCTTACATGCCATTCTATGTTCGATCTCCCATCCAATCAAACTACCAATCAGTCAGACAAATGGACCTGAACTAGTTGTTTTCCCTTTTCCCTGGTTCCAGTCAATTATCTTTCATACTGATAAAGATTGGTTCTATTGCGTTTGGTACACCTAATTCCCCTAACATTAATACAAATTTAATCATTTTAATGTACATTATTCATTTATTCTGTTTCTATACTTTCGTTAACATATTCTTTAGTTTTCGTAATTATTTCATTACGGTCAAGCTGATAAGTTTTGAAGGAATCAAGATGACTGGTCATGGCTTTTTAAAATTCTCTAAAAATTTTACTAATTTTGCCGTCTTGATTAATCATTCTTACAACTATAGAAGCCATTTTAGGCGTAAAGTCAATAAATCTAAGAGTTGCTCTAGTTGTTCTCAAATAGTCTGATAACACAATTACGTAAAATACATAAGATGAAGTACTACTTGTTTTAAAGGGCATATCTACTATATGGAACAGGAATGAATCTCGTTCATCTGAAAAGATATAGAAAAACATTCCATCCCCGATTTTGATATCTAAATCTAGGAACGTTGATTGTATTCCGTTATGTTCACACTTTAATTCAAGATCCTTACGGTATATATTACTATACGATTTTCTGAGTTTTCCATAATTGAGAGAACATAAATAGTCGATAAAACGGGTGCAACCTAAAATGAAACGCGCTTGCTTTATATTACTTTTGATTGAAGATGAGATGAATATATATTCATGTAAATACAAATTTGCCCAGTAGGGAGCAAGATCAATTCCCATAGGGACATCTATGACTTGATGGGATATTTTATTACTACTATTTATACATCTTGCCTAAAGATCACCTACAATCGCTTCAAGTGTAGAGCACAAAAAGTAAGTCTTGCCTTTTTTTGTTGTTTTACACCAGAAAGCTTTAGAGTTTGTAAACCCAAAATATTTACTATTTCCTCCTGCAAATGTGGAGTCCATTATTTTATTTAGTCCTTTAATAAGATGTACAAAACGGGAGTCCATGACTTCATAGAAACTATTAAAAAACTCAAATGGCAATGGTTTGGCCATTTTGCAAGAATGAAAGACAATCGATGGACAACACGTCTCACAAAATGGATCCCCAGAGATCGCATGAGAAACTGAGGCCGACAGAACACAAGATGGAGAGATGAACTGGACAAATTCAGGAAATACTGGCTCTGAGACGCCCATGATAGAGAATTGTGGCGAATCCTGGGGAAGGTCTATGTCCAACGACGGACGTTAAAAGACTGATGATGATGATGATGACGACGACATGAAGATCTGTGGGGAGAACACTAAATTAAAGGTTGAGATTTTGCCCCTTCACGAGTATTTATGGTATACAATTCTTTTAACGGACATAGAATCATTTACTTCTCAAAAGAGATTCAAATTATTGTAGAACTCAATTCAATTACCGAATATCTGTAAAAATATCTTTGCGAAGAGGTTTAGTGCTACAAAGTCTAGAGGCTACAATAAAGCGAGTGCTTATTGGATTTTTATGCATTTTAGGGATCCAATACATACTTTTTATTTTTTTATCTATTTCAAGTCCCAACTTTTCACATAATACTATATGTAATATACATAATATTATCTGGTTAACAAATAGTTTTATACGTGGGTGATGGTGTTCCTATTAAGCCTAACTCAAACAATATGATTTGAATATACTATATTTTCTTCATATAAATGCTATATTGTTTGCCGTTTTATCAATTGGGACTATAACAAATTTATTTTGAATTTCCAATTGATCTTTTTGGCATTGAGCTCGTTTTTTTTGGTGTTCAAAGCATTTCATCCGTTGTTTTTTTTTTTTGTTTTTTTTCATTTGTAAATCCGAGTACTTTTCCTTTCCAGCTATGATTCTATTATTCGATATCTATTTGACAAAGAATAAAAACATCTGATGCTTCTTTTAAACATTTACTGCTTTAAACACTTTGGTTCTCAATAATTTGAACCTTTTGTAAGGAGTTTTCTTAACTTGGAGTTTTTTTGTAATCTCTAGTTCACTTGCCAATATGTGGCTAAAATTTTTATCGCATGATTGCGAGGCTTGGCTCTTTCATTTTGTTATTTTAGTTTCGTTATCTTTATTTATGCTACGATAATTTACTGTTTGGTCATAAGTAGAGTTTTATTCCGTGTAGTTATTCCTATTCTAAATGTTACTAATGGTCTATTTCTTCTTCTTCTAATTCACTTGGTACAGTTAGTGAACTTTCCTTGTGATTAAAGAGTTTAGGTAAATCTATGTCATCAAGTCCTTTATTTTCATTAAAAAAAGACTACGCAGACATTACAAGGTATATTTTTTTCTCGATTGATAGCTTATATAATCTTGTGTCAATTATATCTAATATATATTCGTTCTATTGATGTAATATTGTTATCTTTGTCATATCAATTCAAATCATAACATCATTTTAGAAGCTATATGTTTCAATATCATCTTTTTTTGCTTGATTCAGAAGTGTCCGAATGTAATTGAAAGATCCAGGAAGATCATTATCTGTACATCTTTGGGCTTTAGTAAAAAAAAATCTTCACACAAAATAGCCGATTCTTTAATATTCCTATTTATACGAGAATGAACTGGGTGATATCCAGCTCGAGGTAATGGAGGAAAAAGTACTCTAACATATTCCCTCTTCTCATAGGAGCTTTCTTCTTGACTTTAATATTTAGTCCGGAAGGATATATATAACATGCATGATTTTAATATAACCTCCCTTCTATTGGCTAATTTCAAGTATTGTTTTATCTATCTTACTTTGGCTCATATATCCATTTCCTCAAAGTTTCCCTTTAATCAAAATTGAAAAAGATAATTTGGAACAAAACATTTAAATTGAAAACTTAGAAAACGGCGTAGTCGAAACTAGTCAATAGAATAGATTGTCAAAAATTAGTAAAAATTAGTAATCGAAATACTTCGGAGGCATAGTTTGGCCCGATGGACGGAAAGAGAGAGTTCTGCAGCATAGTTAAATCATATATAGAATACTATCACCCAATTTACGTGTTTTGGAATAATTATTTCTCAGTGAAGTCAAAGGAACTAATCACAATATTTCGAAGTTCTAGTTTTGTACGATAGGCATAAGTGAGGGTCCAATAGAGTAGTATATATACATTGTAAATAGAAATCCTAAACAAAATATTTCTTCTTTAAATTTCGTATTTTAGGATGGGGATTTCTCAAATGAAGTTCATTTTTACCGAAATACTGAAAAGGTGACCATAAAAATTTCATGGATCCGCCCTATAATGTAAACATTTGTTTTTCATTAGCGCCTTTGGCAGCCTTCCACGAAATTTCGTTGGAATTCTTTCAGAAAATTTGGATATATTGTGCTGTGCATATGTAGCTTGGATATAAGGGAGATAACTGTGAGAAATTCCTAGATCCAACTAAAAATATATTGACTATCCTTCAACATAATTTCAATGAAGTTTATTAGGAACGTCTAGAAATATTTTGCTACATATATTCAGCTACGATGCAATTGAAGTGACCATGAAAATTTCCTGGATCTGCCCCAGAACGTGTTGACCGCTCTTCAACGTAGTTTCATTGAAATTCATTGAGAACCTTTAGAGATATTGTGTTGTGTTCAGGGGTGAGTTGAATCATTTGCTTTAATTCATGCTTCCAACAATTGATGGCGCCACTATTAGCTTTATTTTCCTTTGAATCATATTGTTACAAGCACGAAAGGTTTTGGCATGGGAAACCCTTTTTTTTCGCCTTGATAAGTAACTGATTTCATTTACACAAACGAGTGCCTAGCCCATTCTTTAATGTGCTGTTGATGACAGTACATCTATGTTTATGAGAAGTAGCAATGAACAGTATATATACTACATTTCAATCTTCTGTCAAAACATTTTCTTTGAATAGAATGTAAAAAAAAAACAACAACAAAAAAGCGTGAATTTAGCTGATTAATACATTGTGAGTGGGGCTGCTTTGTAATTGTGATTGTAAGCAACTGAGAAAAGGAAAAAAAATGGAAAGCCTACAAAACAAACTTCAAACAAATCAAACTGTATTCAGAGAAAAGGAAAATGAAGAGAAGCCTGAAATGAGAGAAAAAGAACAACTTATGATACGGGTTGAAAATGTTATATTCTACAACAATAACATCATATTCATAAAACCTATACATTTGTACAGCAAAAGAACTCATAAGCTTGTACCAACTATCCTCGCTATTTGGATACGTTAGTACACAATTACCCAAATGTTTGAATCATAACATGAACTCGAGTAAAGTTTCACACTCAAACGACTCACCCAAAAGAATTTTCTCTCTCATAATAAAATTTTGGTCACACTTGGGTTTTAATTAATCTCTATAGCCATGTGAATGAAAAATATACCAACCAGATCCGACACAGGGGACATGATTGTCGAAAATTCCGAGATTAGCATAGAAATTTAAACACCGTTTCCTTAGCCCATTGCCCACTCTTCTACAAGTTTTCACTGAAATTCATTAGAAAACCTTTATTGTATATATATATATATATATATATATATATATATATATATAGCTACGATGCAGGGTTAATGAATAGCGGAAAATTCCTAACCACTACCCCTCAACATGTTAACACTTCTTCGTTCTACCATTACCCACCCTTCCACATAATTTCGATCCAATTCTTAGATAATTTTTGGAGATATTGTGCTATGTATGCTATCAGAATATGAGGTCAGGTAAGAAAATCAACGTAAAAAATATGATTAGAATATGGAGTTGGGTGAAAAAAAACAACTTCCAAAAAAGCGTTATCATAATTAGGTTACGTAAAAAAAAATCACAAAAAAGTTATCAGAATAGGAGAATATGCACCAGAATTAGTAATTAAAAACTTGGGAATCCAACATAATTCAACCATGTATGCGAACAAACACACACGCACACACACATACACACACACACGTGCGCGCACGTGCACACACACAATGTGCTATCATGCACAAACGCACGCGTTCATTCCTTGCGACAAATGTTCCTGCAGTATTGCAAATCTCATTCATCTTTTAGAACACTGAGTTAAAAATTATCATTAAGTTGACGTTCCATTAATACCAAAAGGAAATGACTCTATTAGTTTCTTATTCATTGCGAACAGTGCGACGAACAACATTCACTGAAGAGAATAGGTTCAGAAACCAAAATGCATGTTTATTCTCTGGTTGATTCTCCTTTTTCCAAGTTTATCTCATGATGAACACTGTGAGGGATCACTGCAAGTACCCTGACAATAGCAGATTTCAAGATGATGGAAGCGATCAGTTCTACTGCAATTAAAATAAGTATCACTTGAGACCCCCATACCTACGCACTGCACCTTTCATATTGCTTCCAGCCTAATCCTCGATGGACGTCAGGCCTGGTGGACCTCTACCCGTCGCTCCCCCAAACCCAATGCGGCAGACAGGGCGCAAACGGATATGAATAATGGATCAGCTTTGATTATTTCACAATTTCAGTGCAGGAACCACTCGCCCATTACCAGTACCAATTTGGGATGAAGTTATTGGTGCCAGCACAAATCGAGAATTTTCGTTCGTTCTGCCAAATTTAGTTTGGCTAATCTACATCCATCCGGCAAGTAATCGAACAATATTGCTGCGGCGATGGGGATGATGGGAATAGAGGAGGGAGGAAAAGTGCGATCGATCCAGAATCCTCGTCCAATCGGCTTCGGCCTATCTTTTCATATCCCATTACTTTTGCATACTTTTCGTTTGGTCGTTTTTCCTCACTTTCACAAGTCACGAGATCTCCTCTGGCTCGAAATATAGAGTCAATTTTCCTATTGCATGCATATTATACGAGGTTTACTAGTTTACGAATGTACTAACTGCAAGCACTGTTCAAATATTATGGATTCAATTTCAACTGGTATTTGAATACAACGTACCAAATGATCGTTCGAAACCACGGATAACTGTTATATAGGAATTAGATAGAATGTGCATATATTCGAAAATATGCGTCTATACAAGTTATTATCTGGATCGGTGTATATATTACACGCCGTATGATTGATTGTAATATACAATGAAAAAAATGTCATGCAGTAAAACTTCTCTAATTTGTTATGCGAAAAACTATTCTAAGTAATGTTTATCATATTTAATCATTTACTGAACAAACTAATAAATTTAGATTAACACTTTTTTCATTCAACAAAGTAACTTTTTCAAGTTGGTCCAGAGAAACTTTTTTTCAATGCAGAAGTCTTTATCACCGAAGAAAACTTGTCAAGTAAATACAAATGTTTCTTTTATTTCATCATCATACTGCGTCAATAAACTGTTCTTCCACTAGAAGAAAAAGACCCAAATCGAAAATTAGAAGTGATTCAAAATTACATCCAACACTTCAACAGCCTGTATTTGATGGACGTTACCCGAACAATCCCAGCCACGAAAGTGACGATCAAGATGAGTACCAACTCATTTGCAGTCATTTTGTGATAAAAAGCTGCCGTTTCAAAAGTCGATTTAGCTCTTCCAACTTGAAAAACTCTAGCAACACAATTTTTCTTTTCCACATTTGTCCCTCTTGGGACTTGCACCGGATGAAGAAAATATCTACTATAATGCTTGTATCCCGACACCATCATATACAATATACCCAGAGTCGTATAAGAGCCGAAGATGAAAAGGGTCATAAAAGTAAGACATGAATGAATGTAACCAATGTGACGACAAGAGAGGATATTTTACGACCTAAAAACAGATTGAGAAAGTAATAGCTTATCAATTGCTTCAAAACTTTCTCAGGGAGCGTTAGGAAATCAATTGAGGGTATGATATGTCATAACTATAAAAGAAAAAAATGTTACAGTATCGTCTGTCCGGCAAAGAGGGTCGCAATCAGCGATTTGTTGATTCCGGATATGACCGTTTTCCGAAGTTTAACTACTTGGTTATTGCACCGCCATGCCTTTAAAACAACGCAATTATTAGCCCCCCTCAAATGTGAGTACGTTCAGATGAATAATGAAAAAAAATCTCCTCAGATGATGCTGATTCAAAATATACGTATACTTTGATTCCATAGATCTAACTTTTAAGGATATTTTAGATGAAAGGAAATATTTCCGACTGACTTGTTTCCTGAGAGCAAGACCAAAGATCTCAAAGAAATCGAAGAACTTGTTTTCGTGAAATTCAGCCCCAAAATGTGTGGTGTGAGCAAATTGCGGAGCTGCAGGTTATGGATATACCCAAAGAGAGGATCCAGTTTATCATTATAAGTACATAGTAAAAATAAACCCCTTCTGGAAGTTGAAAAAATCATTTTGCAAAAACTGACAAATTTCCGTGGAGTTCAAAGATCAAATAGATTGAAACAATAAAAAATTTGAAAAATAAATTTAAAAAACTGTTCTTATTTGAGTTTGAACTTGGTGTGCCGATACTAAATTTCTAAAGATCTAGCTAGCCAGCTATTGAACCGTCTATGGATTACAGCTCAAAGAGAATTTTATAAAATATTATTGGACCCCCTTGCATGAGAGTAGGTTCAAATAAATGATAAAACATTATTGACGATGCTGATTCAAAATATATGTATACTTCGATTTAATTTAACTTTAATAGTTTTTTAGATGAAGAAACACAAAGAAAAAATATTTATCGGCTGACTTGTTTTCCGAGAGTGCAAACGTAGATACCATAAAAAATCGACTGTTTGTGTGCTAGGGATAATTGTAGACCTGGTGATTTCATACATGCCTTTGCTTATGTTCTGTGATATACACACATACACGCACTTTTTTTCTGGCCAGCGCCGGTACTGACGCTTGCCTGCCAATCGGGCCGGAGATTGTTTTGTGGCGAGACTCAAAGACCGTTGCAATGGATTTGTTCTTGGGCTCTCCCACTATTACTCAGCTCAGTTGCAGGGGATTCGTTGCCCCGGGGCAGCACTGTCCCATTGCACTTGAAGGGACAGGTTGAGCATGTCCTGACGCTTTCGTGACTGAGGTTGCTTTATCAACCACGGTTGCTTTGCAACTAAAGTCTCGTCGGCTGGAGCAATTTTTGATGGTTGTCTCCTGTTTTCCCCACGTAAAGCCATGACTTTGTGTCGGAATTTACTTTAGTGGGAGAATAAATAAATAGCGTGCTCATTTTGTCGGGCTTTTTGGGCATGGGTTAAAGTGTAGTATCTTTTCCACAGCGTAGCCCAAGATACCAGTACTGACACTTACCTGCCGAATGGGCCGGAGATAGTGTTGTAGTGAATGTCAAACACCGGTGCAATATGTCAGTCAATGAGGTTATACTGAGGTTGCGCATTGCTTCGCGCATTGGGAGCCTTTGGGTTCGTCCTTGGACTCTCCCACTATTACTCAGCCCAGCTGCAGGGCAGCACTACCCCATTGCAAGGTCGGCCTTGTCCTGACGCTTTCGTGACTGTAGTTGCTTTAGCTACCCGTGGCGCTGGTACTGACGTTTGCCCGCCGAATGGGCTGGAAATAGTTTCATGGTGTGCGTCAAAGACTGGGTGCGTAGGAGCAATGCCATAGCCAATGAGGGTTCACTGAAGCTGCGCATTGCTACGCACGTTGGGAACCTTTGGGTTCCCTTTCTATTACTCGGCCCAGCTGTGGGGGACCAGTTTCTAAGTCGAACGAAGTGCAACCAAACTGCACTTAAATTTACTGAACGATAAATTAACGAACCCATTTCTTATATATCGAACACTTCTCACCTTCAAGCGAGTCCTCTTTTCTCACAGGGGCTTTGGTAGGCGACAATTTCGACCATTTCACAAATGAAATGTCCCGTTAGAAAGTCAAAGTACCAATATGGCCCTGCATAAAAGAGCTGAAGAATCCACAAAACCTTAAATTGTAGGGCTGTGGAGGACAAAGCAAATTACTGCAAATCACTTCAGAGTTAACAAATTCAAGACAATTTTAATTCATTAAAATTACCAATATATTATTCAAGAGATTAAAAACATGAGGCAGTAATTATGGTGTCACCCCTCTGATAGAGACACCCGGAGCAAATAATGAATATATTATTTAAAAGATGAAAAAAAATTAAGCAATCATTATGATGTCAGCCCTCTGGTAGTGTCATTCGGGATGCTAACTCTCTTCAATTCGATCAGGATTCTCCCTTCTTCCAAGCCATTCAGAATTGGCAGCAATTCACAAAAACGTGAACATAAATAAATATAATGGACTTGAAAAAAAATTCGATTCTTTTCAATTTTTTCCAAAGTTTCTGATAAAAATATCCTTCTTTTTCAAAATATTCTACTAATTTACATAATTACTGCATGTAAATTCTTTTTAATCAAGAATTGTTAATCGTCCGTTGCATCAGTCAATCTTATCCAAGTCTTTCTCAAAGACAATAGTGCGAAATGAATTTTTCAGAAATGTTATGTCGCGTGAAAATATGTTCCTGATTGCAGTTCGACCGGAAATACCTCTAGGTATCCGTATAAGCTAATTTTCAGCTCCCTATCCAGTCATTTGGTTAGTCATAAGACGATAACAAGTTAACAATCGCCAACGTTTTAGTAATGAATGTTTTTAACACCCAGGTGATATTGTGCATGCGTTAATATCTGTGTGTCTTCCTATAGAGTACATCTTCAAAATAAGGGGGCCCTCTTCTTTGATAGATTTTTCATAGCAATTAAACACAAGTTGGATTTTTATGGATTTTATTATTCGAACATATACACCAAACCATATACTAACAAGAATTTTAAATGGCAGTAGATATTTGTCTGTGATTTTGAGGTATTTACTCTATTGTGTCATTTATAATTACAAATGCATAACACGTTTCAGTAGCATTTCCGTGGTGCAGTGGTCTAGGATGTTCTGCTAAAAACAGTTTTACAGGGGGGTCGAATTAAACTGGGAGCAAAACATTTTCCTTTGCTTTTGAGGTCAGTGACTGATTTACCATCACGCTGAGTAGGCCTTTTCTTGTTCGCTTCCGATGCTAGTGGCAGATTAAACATTATCTTGAGTAGGCCTTTTCTTTCTTTCTCTTATAGAATTCTTACGATTGATATTTGAATTTATTTTTGTATGTAACGATGACATTGATAATGATCAGAGGAAAAACAAGTGACGCTCTGCACTAAGAACAGTGACATAGTGACATATGCTAAAATTGATGACGAATTCACTCCCACTTCTAAAGCCCAACTCAGATTGATTTGTTCTGCTGAAGTCAGCAAAGTCCATTTTCTGGAATTTACTATGAATAAAGGAGTTCAAACGAGACGCTTAGTTTTGGAATAATATTATATGGAGGAATGAATTCTATTTTATCAACTTTTTAGGCTTTTAATGAAGCAAGAGAGTTTGACCTCAGTGCAGCCAAACTTCTCTAATATATGTTCAAAGTTCATATTATGTAACAAATAAAAGCAGATTAGAATGCTGGACCAACTTAATCAATGATTTGGGACAAATGGGCCCACGTGGAATAAAAAGCCACATTATAACCATAGATGCCCGGAAAAATAACTCTACAAGATTTAATATGTACCCACATTCATACATACAGTTAAGGCAAGTATTATATAATTCGGCGTACAATCATATCAGTAAAAAAAAAAATCATTTGAAATAAAAGTTTATACCTGACAAAATACGTTGAACCAACGATATCGTCTGAGTCTGTTTTGTGGTGATCAAGAATGTAAAATTTTGAGAGTCATTTGCATAATTGAAAACATCTTCCTTTAGTCAAAGTTAATATCTGTGAGAATATAAAAAAAGTGTCTATCTATAGAACTTACAACTAGTCGTTGTTGGTGGTGTGATATTCTGAATGTAGGAGGATGTCAATCATCTTGTATTTTTCATATATGATTATAAATTGTGTTATATTATATTGAAACTCGATTCTGAATGATCTCCTGTTATTACATATATATTAAAAATCTTAATACATTTGCAAGAATGCGAAAGAAAATATGCTCCTATTTAAAAATATCTATACTCAATATGCATGAACATAATCTCGTTTTTATTTCCAAAAATACTCGTAAATATGAAACATGAAAATTTGATTGTATGTAACTTTCTCAGGTTATAGGACTATGAGCTCATCCATTTATTTCTATTTGTATTAGTGACAGCTGGCCCAAAGAGTTCGGTATTGGGCTACATGAAATAATGTTATCATTATATAAATGTTTCTTTTCTGGTTGCAGGTAGGTGAGAATAAGCTCCTCCATGTATAGGCGTTGCCGCCTAGAATTGGATATAATCAGACGTCCCTACAAAAGTATGCCTTTCGACTGATACTCGAATTTTATATGTATATTTACGTGCCTACGTACGCTTGTCGTCAGTAGAATAAGTTATTCAAATATATATCTATAATCATAAGTCATTCTTTCTGCTTGAACCTCGATTAACCGAAATAGCAGAGAGCATCAAAAATGCATCTATATGCAAAGCAAACGAATAGTGATCATCAAAATGTTCCCAGCACGACATTTTTCATCCATTATTCTTTTCTGTTCTTCAATGTTTTCCATTTTTGCTTTCTTTTTTTATATCGTTCTGTTCTTTATTTCAAGTTGTTTCTCGAATTCTTTCCTTTTTTTTCTTTTCCACGTGTGGAAAAAAGAAGTAAGAAGGCGCTTCTTACTTCTTTTTTCCACATTTCCTTTCTTTTTCATGTCTCTTTTTTCCATTCGTTTTCCGGTGAGTTAAATGTCAAAATCACCTGACTCCACCCATCAACAACTACTGATGGAACATGACCGATGATTAAAATATAACTATTATCATTATTAAGCAGACATCTAATAAGACTAAGTTAAAAAAACAAAGTTTTCTTCGTTATGATTTCCAAACATTTATATCATTATATGTGGAATCAATTGCATGTAGTTTTTATAATCCATTCGTGTTGATAGAGGACTAGAAACTTACCACACTCATTCTGCTTTGATAGTTTGTTTGGAAGACTATGAACATATGACTTGAAAAACATTCATAAACGTATGAGTAGCGACGGGCCATTGGGCTTCGGCCATTTCGAGACCCTAGCAGAATCCAGGAGCACAACCCCCGGTGGATTCACAGGGACGACCCTTTGGGGTGCGTATTTTGAAAAGAAAAAGAAAAAAATGCAAATGTTCACTTAATTGGGCAATTCATTCCAAATTTGAAAGAGATTATCAAAAATTACTTTAAAATTAAAATTACGTTCCGAGATACAGAATTGAGAATCCTCATATCTGAACACAACATGTTCCACCTACATTTTCCAAACCAAGAGTTTCTGTTATTTCACTGAAGTCAGTTCTCCCTGCAAGTACGCTCTCAGTATTAGGTAAGGATAAAAATGAATGGATATTTAGATTGCATTCGGACGGAATTGTCCAGCCTCTATATTCAACAAAATGAGTTTGTTTTTTGCAAACCATTGATTGTTAAAATGGTGATTCTCACAACAGTCTGACGGAATCAATATCTATTCCCGGTTAGGAAACAAAAATTTTTTCATCTATATTTTTTTCTTTACTAAAATTTAGAGATACCTCCTATAATTCAGCAGTAAATACTATAAGTGGTCTTCATATGGAGTCTGACGAACTCCATGCTCATCGATGTTTATTGAATTGATTGTATGAGCCTAACCATCGTGTATTACCAATGCTAGATTTCTTTTGAGCAACTTTCCTTCTAATCGTCTGTTACAAATCAACTAGTCTTTTATATTGAGGAAAATCTCAAAAGGTTCCAAGTCAAAACTTGAATGAAATGAGGGAGGGGTACGGATGATCAAATATCACCCACCTAGTTACTCAGAGATATAGCTATCAATGTTCATAGATCTTTTCCTGCAAGTATTAGACAAACTGCACTCATGTAAATGAAATAAATGAATATCAACTGACATAGAACTCAACTCAGAGGAAGGAGGAATGTTGAAGTATGACTTGGGCTGAAAAAAAAAAACACTCTAAACCGTCATAACACGCAGAGGAAAAACCTTTCCATGACTCTGCATAGCTTTTTAATTCTTGTGTAATTTTCAAACCATATTCAGATTCTCATTTATAAAACCCTAGGAATATCAACTGGAAATCATATCTAACGAATTTAAATTTTCTGGAACGAATTTTATGAATGTAAATCTTCACTATACCAATCCTTGCGTTGCATACAAACAAAGATTTCAGTTTAGACTTTTGCAAATACTACCAGTAAGCGTAAGAAGGTCAGTTAAGGAATCACTCCCTGCAACTGGAACCAGAGCCCCCCACACACATACACACTGAGTCATGGGCAAGCATGACAGGGAATGGACCAACATTTCCCATGGTTTGCAAGACCAAAAATTATCCGGCTATTCGTGGTGGATTATTGGTTCCGAAAAGCCCATCCACATCACTTGCTTTGTATGAGAATGATGTGCCGAAAAGGGCGACTGCCCAAACAACACAGAGAATGTCACCAAGAACACCTACGACCTCAGGATATTCTCAAAGGCCATGCACCTAACCGATCTTTCACCCTGGGAGGACGTGACGATTGGTAAGACAACTTCCATTCTAATCATACAGCTTAGTGTGTGCTCAATTAGCTGCTGAGTGTACGGGGAAATTTGTTCAATGCCAAAATCCATCGCAGAATTTTGCTGACCCTATATTTAATTGATTCTCCTTTTTTCATTTTTCTTTTCTGAAGAAGTTATTTCTAGTGCATTTAAGCGTATGCATTTCAGACTTTTATGAAAAAAATTATGTCCCAATTCTGTGTGAATTGAAATCGAGCAATCTTCCACTCTGGACAAATGAATGACCAATGAGTATACTGTTATGCTTCTCTCTCATTTCAATCTTCCTTCTCAACTAGTAGTTATATCCGCAAGGATTCCCTTCTCCTTTAGATATGGCCTTTCTATATTCCTTCGATGTGATGGCTTATTTCTCCCTTATATTCTTCACTACCACTTCTAGTGAAAAAGTTACTGAAAATGAAAAACCTTTATTGCAGTGAATGTTTTGAATTTCTTTTTGCTATCAATTTCTAGTTTGCACTGTCTATGTGAAGAGTGCTCCTAAATAAGGTTATTAAATAGTCCAAACAATACCAGGAATCTTCAATTATTAGAGGAGCTCTCATTGGAATGATAATGACTCATCTTAAGAATGACAATTATTGGTTGTGGTGTATTCTCTTTTACTACAATATTCCCTACTTGTTCCTGAATAATCATCACTTTCCTGCAGTATATGTTCACTTCATGCAAGGTTGCAGAATCAATCAGTCGTAATGTTATAGCAACATCAACGACAAATAAGATCAGTAGTCCAAACAACTCTTCAAAGATAGTCAAATTGTCTACAACATTGTGGCAATGTCAAAACTCCCTTGTAATTTACCTGTTTTAGGCCTTTGAAGCATTCAGTTAACACCCCCAACAAAATAAATATGCCATGATTTTTAGACTGCGTAACTTATGATCTCATGAAATATTCAGCAGACCAGAACTACCCATAATATTTTGTCTAGAAACACAAAGTAATTCCAAGCATATCATTGATTATTATTTTTACTATTGATATTGAAGTGACACATGTATAGTAAAAGTACTTTTGTTTGAATTTTTATCAAAGAGCAAAAATGATCTTCATATTAGTTTAGAAATTGATGTAAATGACTAAAAAATATTTGTGAATGTCAGGTCATATAGAGCGATCAATAGATACTATCAGATTTGAAAGCGAGAAAACATATCTATCATCATCATCATCAGCCTCCTTCATTGGACAAAGACTTTCCTCAAGTTTCACCAGACCTCTCTATCATGGGCATCGCAGAGCCAGTGCTTTCTGAACTTGTCTAGTTCGTCATACCATCTTCTTTCCCAACAGCTACAGTTTTACATATGATCTTTGGGGATCGATGTTGTGAGTCGTGATGTCCAACATTTGTCTACCATTCTTCCAACATGACCAGCAAAATGAGTTCTGTAGTTGATTCTATGATATCTTTGTCTTCTGTTATGTGGTCTCTCCGTGTGAGGTTGGGCATGATTCTCTCCTGTGCTCATTGCATGATTCTCAGTGTAAGGGTTAGTCTTTTGATTAGCTTCTATGTTTCATCTCCATAGGTGACCATTGGGGGGATGCCATTCTTTTAGAACTAATGAAATTACCCTTCTTTTTAAGACAAAAGGAATTTTCTTGTCCATTAAACTTGAGCTTGCTCTACTGAAAACCTGCCCACCTTGCGTCATTCTTCATTTAAGTTTTTCTGCTTTTGAGGATTACATGAAGATTTGTTTTCCTTGGTAGATGTAGTGGTCTACTTTCTTCAGCTCTGCATTTTCGATGTGGATCTTCGAGGTTTGTATAATTACTCTTAAATGATTATTCTCTGGATGCATTTATAGATGAATATGATGTGAGTTGCATAGATCCCTCTCTCTCTAATGGAATTATGTATACACATGTGTTATAGATTTGCAAATTCGCATTTTTTCACAAGCATACATTTGAATTTATACGTGTTTGCACGTATGAAGTATATAAATTTATTTCAATTTCTATGTGCTTGTTGATATGCATATTCATCAGCATATCTTCTTTGTGTATGTACATATTTCATTTTCAGCATATCTATTTATGCAGAAGTTTTATATGTATGCACTTAATATGACCTTGTGTGTACATTAATTATTATGCATGTGTATTTTTGTCTACCAAGACGAATACATGGATACATATACATGGTGTGCATATATTTGTGTATATAAGCACTCTAGCCATCTTTTTAAATGGCTGTCAATGTAGTTCTGTAACCTTCATCTTGATATATATATTTTTCTCAGAAAATTCAAGGTCAGTAGTTTAATCATTTATGCTTATAGTAGAAGATCAGAATTTTCATGTTTTATCCAGAGCATATTTGTTGTTTCTTTCCCATAATCTCCAGGTTAAATTTAACATCTTTTTCTTTATTTTTTATAAAGTGACTGTAATGAATTGAAATATTAATTGATTAATTGTTGAGTTTAGCAGACTTGTCGGTTTTAGAATGTTTAAATTGTCATCAGATGTTTGGTTTTTTTTGCTGTTAATCAGATGTATTTGGCAGAGGCTCCTTTTTATTTATAGACTTTAGCTGCTTTCAAAGAATCAAATACACAGATTTTTGTTCCAAAAAGCAAAAGCAAACTAAAGAGTTTGTCTCCTAGCTATGCCTAATAAGAGGGCTTCTCTGAAAATATGGCTGCCTCTCAAAGCCTAAAACATACTGCAGCCGAGAATAATCAATACATTTCATATTGAAGCGAACCATTTATAGAAGTTTCAGTGCGAAAAAGCTGGTAACCTGGGTAACTATGCTTCTGTTTTGTTGAATGATGGTGGGCTCGGGGTGCTATGGATAATGGTGATGGCGGACAACCCGTAACATTGCCAGAGCAGGATTTTCAAAAAGTTACATGGTCACAATGGCTGATTATGTTTTGGATTGACATGGAACCATATGGGCCAGTTTTAAAGTTATTGAAGTGGTCGTTTATATTCAGTATTAAATATTGGCCATAATCAAATAATAATGATTAATCGGATGCAACCAACGGCACAAACACTGTTCGCAGCTCTAGAGTATTTGCGAACCCAATCAAATATGCTGGTATTTGGGCACTTGTCACAGAGTATTGTAATGCCTGATCATCTTAAGGACATTCTACTCAAGATACAGGCGATGTTGTTATACCGCCTGCGTTTGCTGGCTGACACGGTGACCTCGTTATGGCGTTATTACAGCCCTTTAGGTTACCTGACCCTTATAGAGAACAGAAATGACTAATATTGTTAGAGAGAGAGAATATTTTACATGTTTTGCAGGTGATGAATCTTCCCATCCTCTGCTCTAATGCGACTCAGGAGTTAGGGAAGGAGGCGAAATATAAAATAGGTGAGAATGAAGCCTTTAATTTAGCTAGGATGGAATTCATATCACTAATTCCTCAGAAAGCTGAAAGACGCAAAATTTATTCCCTTGGGAGTGACCTTTTCATTCAACAGTCTAATGGATGTAATTGGTAGTCACCGGTTATGTCCCGATATTTTGGGGAAACTATTCAGAGGGATTGGATAGGCCTGCCACGTAGTGATTTTGACGGGTAAAGAATTACCACAAACCATTAACTATATCAGATGGGTCTTGGATGGTGGCTTTGGAGAAGGAGATAAACCTATCCCTTTGATAACAACCTGTTGGCTGCTCTCGTTACCTATGGGGGTCTGCATTGGGAGAATCCATTGTTCTCCCCCTAATATTGGGACCTTGGTGGCTTTGAACATCGGGCTAACTTAGATGGATGCCAAGTTGGTTGCTTGGAAATTTTCGCCCCCAAGTTAAAAATGCGTAGGTAGGTGGCTTTGCATTGGAATTTAAATTAATCACCTCAACGAATACGAGTTTGTTTGAGTGGTTGGAGATGCCACACGAGACCAATGGTAACGCCCTTTTTTTGCATGGGGGAGATTTAGAGGTTCCACGACCTCCAACCTCCTCCTCCTCCTCAGGGAGACGGATAGAGATATGCTGTTGGCGCCTAATTTTGATATACTGACCCTTCATTAAGGACTTTCATTTTCTCAACTTTGGGCGCTAAGGTGAATTGAGAGTTTTCACCCGAACTTTGAATACGTCAAATGAGTTTAAACCGAATCCTGATTGAATAGATCATTGAATGAATGTATGTTCTATGCATCTAATCTGCCAAACTTTCGTACAAGAGATATCCTGATCAACGTCATAATCAATTAAATCAATCATCATCAAGAACTTTACCACGGCCGTTCGACTCATGGCAATAATCAATCCCTCCTCCACGTTTCCCTGTCTTTCTTCGATATGAATAGTCAAAACAGAATATGTGTTACCGGGAATCACACTTCAATCGCACCCCACTTCCTGTATCCCCGTGACTATTTCCGCAGTTTGAACTTCATTGCATAATCAACAGATGTCTGAAAGTTCACAAATTGTAACGTATGTCTCGGTGGCAAATGAAGTTAATGACACCGAAGAAAGTCTCCAAAATGTGGAAATTGTCCTTACCGAAAAATACAAATGAAGTTAATGACACCGAAGAAAGTCTCCGAAATGTGGAAATTGTCCTTACCGAAAAATACTCTATATGTTTACGTAAATAATTATTCTTATTCCTATTATGGAATTTATATTTTCCTCTCATTCTGGATACGTCCATATATTTCCTCATTTTCTCTCCTTCTCTTTGCAATTTCCCCATTATTCTTAGGATATCCAGCCCTTTCCCCTCATCTCTCTCACCTTCTCACCTATTTATTGACGCCCTCTCATTATGGAGACGTTATTTCGTCTCCCATCACTTGTAATTTCCCCGGAGCTTTTTGCATCATTTGCCAAGAAATTTAGTCTTTTCTAGCCTCGATAAGGCATATAAGTAATTACTAGAAATCAAAAAGGACCACGTATTATCTGGATGATTTGGATAAAATATATTATCATATACTCACCTTATATATGGGATGAGTATTTGGACATATACTGACTGACAGTGGATCGTTCAAATAAAAAGTTTTGATAATATGTAAATAGAGAAGGAAAATCGTTTCCCTTTCCCCAAAAGTAAGAGAATGCTGTGTCTATATTACAACACTACTGTTTATTGAGTGTCAAAAGACGGTGTATCAAACTTCGATTTGTTGAAAACCATGCATCATTCATGATAAAAGAGATGATAGTGAGTTAAATAGAGAAAATAGTAGGAAAAATCCGGAAAACAGCAGAAATGACATTGTTACTGACCGTTTAAACTGAATATGCAACCATGTTATACTATCGTACGAGTAATACATGTTACAAACAATACTTTCATAAGACGTTCCTTTTAAAGATCGAAAGTGTGAGGGAAAGAATAGAAAACGAAGATGACACAAGCACTTTTCAATCGAGTGAAACATATCTGCGAGAAGATGCACATGATGATACAATCACCCAGCCAGAAATACAACACGGTTTATAAGTTATTTGTAACCAGAAATCTCATAACCTCATTCATCAGAATATAGAATAAGTTAATACGCAAGAGCTGATGTTTTTTTGAAAGCCACATAGTATTTACAAAATGATATTTTCACTCGTACTTGTGATCTGCAAGATGTGTCGAGTGTTTTGGAGCCGATCTACTGTGTCACGACAAAACAATCTCTGAATATTTAATGATATACAAACGGGAACTTTAATCAGATGGAAAAAGTATGACTATTGTACCAAAAAGGTGGCAAGGGTTCCTTGTAGAGCTCATGGAATTTAACCTGGATTAGATGAAGGTTATGGGTATACTGTGTTACATTGGAGATCACTGTAATATTCAAAATGAAAAGCACAATGTTAGTAATTAATAACTAAAACTGATGTTGTGTGATTAATTCAGAAATAGCATTGTTTTCAAATCCTACAATGACTAATAAGTCACTCATATAATTTTCTCTGTCCCTCCAAATAGAATAAGTAGCAGGTTTCATTAGAAGCTGTAATCCTGTTAAACAATGTTGCAGATGCTAGGTTTGCTGATGGCCAGGATTTAAAAAGCTCTTGGACTGAAAATTATATACTTGATGTGTTCGTAAACTTTTCGAGGGCATTATTTAACGTAGAACCAAATTCTATTGAAGAATGTGATATCCTCGAGAATGCTGATGGTGAAGAACTGGAAATATGGAAGTATTCACAAAAGTAAATGGAAGCCGAAGAATAAGCTATATTGCAAATTATGTACTACAAAATGTATCATGGGGCTAGAAAAATACCATTACATATGATGTTTGGAATCCAAACCACAATCTTGCACAGTATATTGTTGAGCAGTCTCCTTGTGGAGGTCTGATTCCGTGTCATTTCACAATTAATTCATACACGATTTGATCCTTTGACAACTTTGAGGAAGATATCTGGTGTATGAGATCCTCATGACACTGGAATATCGAAAGAAAATGGATGGACATGTATCAATACACTAGGTATGATTCTTTTTATCTACATGCAATCTTTGAGCAGCCATAATGCTGTATAGCCAGGGGAATAGAAATAAAGTGAGTCGACTTTGCATCGGAATTTAAATTTAAAAGAGTTTTAATTTCATCATTAGGTCCGAGGTATTAAAAGAGATATTAAAAATTCCACAAAACAAACGAAAGAGGGAATGTGTAACTGGTAATATATTATAGACACAACGTATAGTACGTAAGAGTTCCTTTAATGAATAGAACACAAAAACGTCCTCTACATTTATTTTCAGTTTGTTATAAGGATTGGCAGAAAACAAGATTCAGTAGTTTCCCACACTTTCTCATAACGATGAATATCTGTTCAAGAAAAAACAAACAACGTTCTTAGAATATATATACTTGCATAAATAAGTTGGGAGCCGAGGGTTAGTTTTGTGCAGGAGCTGGTTGAATCGCTTGCGTCAATTTCTGTTTTCATCACTTGATGTTGCCATTGTTAGCCTCCCTTTGAGCAGAAAGGTACCAGTGATATGTGTACAAAGATTGAATTATGTATGCGGTAAGCACGAAATGTTTTGCATGAAAAACTTTTTTTTACCCTGGTAAGTAAATTTGTCACTTTGACAAACGAGAGATTGGTCATGCTGTTTTTTTGAGGTTGATGATATCATAGTCAATTTCTATGGGAAGTGGCAAATAACAGTGTATACTATTTTTCAAGCAGCTTCTGACATAACTTTTTTCAGTGAATAGAATGTAAAGAAACCATGTGTTTGAAGCTGGTTAATACATTGAAAGTGGGGCTACTTTGCATACTGTAATTGTACGTAACTGAAGCCGTAGAAAAACAAAAATCCTGCAAATTAACAAAACAAACTTCAAACAAGTCATTAGTGTTGTCATTTTTTATTGTTCTTTCTCCATCTGCCGCCTTATAATAATGCATCATTGAGGTCCACTCACATACGATTCCACTTGTCCGTCCGTTGGTCATAGTATTCAGAAAATCTTATTTTTAATTCAAGTATACTCTTCCGTCTGGTTTGAAATTTTATATTTCTCAATTATAACAAAGTATTAATCACATCTATACGCACTATAAAGAGAACTAAATTGCTCAATCACATTGTACCAACTATAACCGCCTGTTGGATAGGCCTCTACAGTTTTTTCCGAATGTTTGAATGATGATATGATAAACTTGACCGATTTTTGAGTTCTAAACGCCCATCCAAAGGTGGTGTCTTTTCTATTGTCACTT